>CM070666.1:6000000-6600000 GCA_036346575.1 Dendrocalamus sinicus | reverse complement strand
ACTCACTCTGATTACCATCGACGATCCTACAAGTGGTATCATAGTAGGTTGCAATGGCATTAGATCAAGATCGTTTTCAGGTAAGCCACCATTTTTTATGCATTAGATTATATCTATTAGAAAACAAGCATGGAGATTTTTCTATAAGCAAAAGGTAATGCTATTTAGTAAAAAATTGAAAATCCATATGAAATGCTTCCTGTTATTACTACTAGAAATATTGCTAATGTTGAAGCTAGTGTTAAGGCTAGAAATATTTTGTTGCAAGGTCTAAGTAGAAACGAGTTTATCATAATTGCTTATATTAGATCCGCTAATAAAATTTGGACTACTCTACCTGACTATTATGAAGGTTCTAAGTCTGTTAATTAAATATGCTCATCAGAACCAATTTAAAAAGGAGTATTTTAAATTTGAGATGAAACATGGAGAATTGGTAGGTGCACTTTCTGATCGCTTCAATAAAATTATTAGTGATTTGCAATATGTTGATGTCATATATTCCGATTCTAACAATACTTGTCAAATCTTAAATGCTTTGGATATATTTGTTTGGAATGTGTTAGTCACTACTATTAATCATTTTGTTAATATGGAAATACTCACTTTGAATGATTTTTATTCCAAGATGAAAACACATGAGATTGATATTTTGGCCATGATAAATAAGTCTAATTCTTTGGATTTAGTGACTAACTAAGTTGACAGTTCTTCTAGTTCCTCTTTTATTTCTTTTTTTTTGCACTGTGTTCTATTTCATATGAACAGTTAGAGGAGATTCTAGAAGAGCAGCTTGTACTCTTCTCCAACAGAGTAATCAAGGTAATTAACAACATCAAATCAAGGTGGAGAGAATGTCTAATCAGATGCTTGTGACGAATGTGATGAGTCAAACCATATCAACATGAATTGCCCCAAACTGGTGGAGAGGATGTCTAATCAGATGCTTGTGATGAATGTGATGAGTCAAACCATATTAAGATGAATTGCACCAAACTGAGTAGCAAGGAGGTCAAGGATGACAAGGTACCAACTTGTCACTCTCAATTCTACATTGACCCAAGTAAGAAGCGCAATTATCATAGGTCGGTCAACAAAATACTTTTAGCACTTGATGAGATTGATTTGAATGATGATGATTCTGGAAGTGACAATGAGGATAGTGGAAAGAAGGCAAAGGAGGTGGACTTCACAGGGATATGTTTTATGGCAAACAATGAGGAGCTCAACAATGATGATCTCTACAATGATCTTGGTGAGGTAAAACCTTCTTATACAGATTTATCTTGTTCTGTGCTTATATTCACAAAGGAGCTCAAAAAGTATAAAAAATAAAATAACATGATCTTGGAGTTGAAAACTTCAATTATAAAATTAATAGACTTAGAAATTCTATTTCTGATGATGAATCTTGTTAAATTTTATTAAACCTACTATGGAAGAGATGGACACTTATATAAATTTTACTTTAGGCATGCTAAGAAAAAGAAGTAAAGATTTAATACTTTAAGACAAAAACATACAACACCTTTTATTCCTAGAAATAATATGATAGCTAGGTTTTTAGAGAACTTTTATGATGGCTTTAAATCTGCTTCATGTGCTGATTTGGAATATACTTTAAATAATTCACATTCTTTTTTCTGATCGCCTATATGCACATGATTTTGGCTCTAGTTTTGTTGTTATTCCTCCACGTCATGTGTCTCAGTACTAAAGTCCTTCATCTTATTTCACTAACTCCAGTACTGTGACACCAATGTTTCCTGTGATGTAGGTGCAGCTAATGGGAAAGTGGAACATGTGGCTAGTGGATTCAGGTTGTTCCAGGCACATGACCAGTGATTTAAGATGGTTCTTCTCCCTCACTAAGGCAACTAGTGATGAGTTGATCACTTTGGGGATGCCTCAACAGGTACTACGATTTCTAAAGGTACAGTGCGAGTTAATAATAAATTCATTTTCAAGGATGATGCATTGATTATCGATACTCTCACTAAGCCGCTCGATATTTCTCGGTTTGTTCGTTTGCGAAGTGAATTAGGGGTATGTCATCCAATGGGATTGTTCTGGGGGAGTTCTTTTTGTATATCTTGCAAAGGCTTGTTTTTATTTTTATTTCTGAGAACTTGAATTATTATTTAAGCCAACAATCACAAAGCAAGTCATGATTTTACATGTGTAGCTTAGCAAGGCCATAATTAGCTATTTTTAAAAAAAATTTGTCAGCTTGAACAAACAACATGGTAAGGCTAAATTTTTTGGCTAAGTTTTGATTAGAGTGATTATTTTTTGAAAAGTGTCATGTTTAAATACCTAGTTAAATCCTAATTTTAGTTCAAATCTAAGTTTGAGCCATTCTACTTCCTTCTTGAATCACTTTTAGTTTTTTTTACAAATACATGTGGCAAATTGTGGTAAAATTGCTAATTATGTATGCATCTCAATAATTTTTTTCCATGAGATGGCTTGGTCAAAAACTAAGGCTTGAAATGCTACAATTAATGAAATGTGATTCATGTTGGCTCAAAAAAGTTATTGTAAATTTGCTAAAATTAATTTGGGCTAAAGCTCAGGAGGCCACTATAGATGGCCCCCAGTCTAGAGATAAGCTATAATCAAGTGTCAATAATAAAGTGCTATGTGTTAAGTTATGTAAATCTATGTTAAGCTTTGTACTTAAGTTTGGTACTTGTGGCTCACTTAGTTCTTGATTCTAACATCTAGATTTAAATTTATATTTTTAGATGGCTATCTTCTTTAGTGAGATCTTTAGCTTAACTAGTCATTTTTGTAAAGGTCTGTGATGTATATTAATTTACTTAATCACATTATAAGCTTCTTTTAGCCTGCTTTGTTATATATGTATGCTTATGTTCGGGAAACCTTTATAAAAGCATGACCGTGTATACATCAATTCAATTTGTTTAAATAATTTAATTTTTTAAGTCTTCATGGTGTGTTTTTCTTTAAATAAATAATAAAAACTTTTAATGATACTTATATACAAGTTCTCTCTTTGTTGTTTCTTCCTTGTGTGCCTTGATGCTTATATTACCAAAAGGGTAGAGATTTGGGAGAGATTTGTGGCTCAAAATGCTAAATGCTTTTCGGTATGCTTTATGAGAGATTTTGGAGAGATTGTGGCTTATGATTTAAAATTTTTTTTGGCTTCAGTTCTTCACTTAAACCAATTTGAAGTCATGTTATCTTGAGGTGTTGCCAATGTATTCATCAAGGGAGAGATTGTTAGACCATGTGACTAGGTATAGTATATTGTAATGATGAATGATTGACAATATTGCTTATTAATGTTATTTGAGACATGTGACATGTGTGGTCTTATGTCGATCAACTTGAAAAGAATATGTGCCAAGAAAAGATGTTGCTTTGGTCTTTGCATGTGGAGGGTAACTTGGAGGCGATCGTGGTATACGGCGAGGAGCGGGAGATGGCTTGGTGCAAAGTCATGGTCCAGAGGGTTAGGGATGTTGGAGGATACAGTCGTGCTCAAATTGGGGCATGTGAAGATCACAGATGGATGATGCATCTTGGAGCTACGGAGGTGCGGTCTGGAGGCTACAACACGTGACAATTTTGGAGTGTCCAAAATTAGGTAGTGTGACTAACGTTAGAAAACCCGTGTTACGTAATGGTTTTGGGTCCCTTATTTTCTTGGAATTGGAAAAAAAAACTCATGGTCTTGGGGATAAGACCATGGTTTGGGCCCTAGATAATAAATAGTGATGGGGTTAGGTGTTAACCCCAACCCTAAATAGATGCAATTTTGTGCTAGGGTTTGAGGGGGGACCAGAAGGGCACTTTGTAGCCACAACATGATGATCCACCAATAAAAATAGATCTAACTGAAAGAAGAATTTTTCTGGTGAGCTCGAGACCATCGTCTAGGTCTCAATCCTCGGTAGGCGAGCGCATCATGGAGAAAAAAGGGATCACGTGGAGGGCTATCTTGCGCATGCATGGTCTTCATAGGAAGCAAGGCACTAGAAAAGTCTTAGTGCTTTTTCATTGCATGTCCATCATGTGAATCAACAAGGGAGCATGTAGTAGGCAGCCAGTGTCGCACATGCATCTGGAGACCAAAATCAAGCACTGGCTGAAGCAAAGAATTAGGAAACTTTCAATGAGTGTCCAACAATTGAAAGCGACATTTTAACTTTTTTATCTCTGCATCAGCATGCTGCATAGTAGCACATAGGAAAAGTGAAGGCGACGCGCTGAATTCATTAGTCTGCTATAGTAATTGCTACAGTAATTTCTATAGCAATTTGCTACAGTGCCGAAAAAAGAATATTTTTCTTTGCTGTCTTTTTCCTTCCATTTCTGTTTTTGCTGTGTCGACGGGTTGGACAATCAGAAGAAAGTGAATTTGAGGAAAGAAGTTTCTGCTGCGGATTACAATCATTCACCCCACCTCTGATTGCCATCGATGATCCTACAAGTGATATCCAAGTGATATCAGATCGGGATCATTTTCAAGTAAGCCACCATTTTTTGATGGATCAAATTTTATCTATTGAAAAACATGCATAGAGGTTTTTCTAGAAGCATAAGGTAATACTATTTGGCAAAAAGTTGAAAATCCAAATGAAGTGCCTCCTGTTATTACTACTGAAAATATTGCTGATGTTGAAGCTAATGCTATGGCTAAAAATATTTTGTTGCAAGGTCTAAGTAGAAACAAGTTTGTCAGAATTGCTCATATTGAACCTGCTGATAAAATTTGGACCACTCTACCTACTTACCATGAAGGTTTTAAATCTATTAAAGGTGTTCATCAGAACCAATTTAAAAAGGAGTATTCTAAATTTGAGATGAAACCTAAAGTATCAGTAGATGCACTTTTTGATCGCTTCAATAAAATTATTAGTGATTTACAATCTATTTATATCATATATTCTGATTCTGACAATGCTGATTAAACCTTGAATACTTTGGATATATTTGTTTGGAATGAGTTAATCACTAGTATTAATCATTCTGTTAACATGAAAACACACACTTTGAATGATTTTTATTTCAAGATAAAAACACATGAGATTGATGTTTTAGGCAAGATAAACAAGCCTAATTGTTTTGGTTTAGTGACTAACGAAGCTGACATTTCTTTTAGTTTCTCTATTGTTTCTTTGTCTACACTGTGTTATGTTTCATATGAACAATTAGAAGAGATTCCAGAAAACTAGCTTGTACTCTTCTCCAAAAGGTTGACCAAGACAATTAACAACATCGAATCAATGTGGAGAGGAGGTCCAATCGAATACTATGAATGTGGTGAACCAAACCACATCAAGATGAACTACCCCAAACTGAGGAGCAAGGAGATCAAGGATGACAAGGCATCAACTCATCGCTCTCAATTCAAGATTGACCTAAGTAAGAAGCACAATTATCGCAAGGCAGTCAACAAAATACTTTTAGCACTTAATGTGATTGATTTAAGTTATGATGATTCTAGAAGCAATGATAAAGACATTGGCAATAAGGCAAAGGAGGTGGACTTCACAGGGATATTTTTATGATAAACAGTGAGGAACTCAACAATGATGATCTCTACAGTGATCCTGATGAGGGAAAACCTCCTTATATAAATTTATCTCGTACTGTTCTTAGATTGACAGAGGGTCTCAAAAAGTATAAAAAGAAAATTAGAAATCATGATCTTATTGTTGAGGGTTTAAATTCTAAAATTAATATACTTAGAGCTTCTATTCTTGATGATGAATTTTGTGAATCTTATCAAGTTTTATATTCTGAGTTAGAGTCTGCTATAATAATTGATATATATATATAATTTGGTTCAACTTAGTGATGTAAATGGTAAATTTGATGAATTAAAATTGACACATGACTCTTGTGATGAAAAGTTAAAACTTGCAAAAGATAAAATTGAAAAACTCAAGTTTAGTTCTTCTACATGTTTAGAGTTAAGTGCTTCAAATTCTCAATCTAAAGATCGCTCTAATTGTGAATTATTAGAAGCTAGATTTCATTCATCTCAGAAATCAATTCAACATATGCTTTGTCATGAGATATATTCTTGCTCTAATTGTTCTAAACTTAACACAGAAATAGAAGTACTGACTAGATAACTTAATGATTTTGCTGAAAAACATAGATTGGCTCATTCTAATGTTTCTAAGAATCTTGTGAATAAAACTATTAAATGCACAACTTATCCTACTTTAGCTAAAGAAAATGAGTACCTTAAGGAAATTTTAGAGAGATTTTCTTTTGACAAGAAAATTTTGAATATAACTCTAGACAAGTCAAATTTGAGTGTCAAGAACACTAGTCTAAGATTTAATGATACCAATTATGCCAAGAATAATCCACTTAAGGGTTTTAAGGTTATAGAAAGTAGGCTAATTTAAAAAAGTGAGCCTTATAAAATTGTGTTTAAATCTGTTAATTTTGTGAAAAGTTCATTGAATAATACTATAGGTGCTAGCTTATCATCTCAAAAGAATTCTAATTATGTTAAATTTCATTATACCTACTGTGGAAGGAATGGACACTTGCATGAATTTTGTTTTAGGCATACTAAGAAAGAGAAGAAATAAAGATTAAATAATTTAAGACAAAATCGTGTAATATCTTTTGTTCCTAGAACTAACGTGAAATCTAGGCTTTTAAAGAACTGTTATGATGGCTTTAAATCTGCTTCATGTGCTGGTTTGGGATATAATTCAAATAATTCACATTCGTTTTGGTGTTATGATCGCCCATATGCACGTGATTTTGGTTCTAGTTTTGTTGTTCCTCCACGTCATGTGTCTCAATACTGGAATCCTAGATCTTATTCCACTAACCCCATTACTATGAAATCTGAGAGACCATGTGGTCGTGACCCCATGTTGGTGATGAGCAATTGACATTGTTTTAGGATAGTCAAGTTTGGTTTGTGTGGTCGGACCATGTCGTTGCATGGTGCAAAGGACTCGGTCGGGCTTGGTCAAAGGGTTTAGATTGCATATTATGTCGACTTGTCAGGTTTGGGCTATTTCATTAATGCATTTATGCTTAAATGTATCAAGCGGTGCTATTTGATGTGTTTCTTATCTGTGTTGGCTGCAGGACGTCGAGGCGGAGTCGTGGCGAGACACGGTGGACCGGACTAGGCGCAGGTGGCGCTGAGATCAGAACGGTCGGGAGGTGTCGAAGACGGCGAGGGCTCGAGGTGGCTGCGAGGCTTGCAAGGCAAGAAAGGAGGAAGCTTCCTGGAAGGTGCGTGAGGGGCGTTTCGGTAAAAACGCAAAGCTGCACTAAAGGAAGCGGGTTTGGATAAAGCATCGAGTAGGTGGTGACCTAATGGGTAAAGCATGTGCAACCCATTAGTGGGAGGCTATAAAAGGAGAGGGAGAGGTTGTGCTGAAATGGAGAGAGTGGGTGTGATAGTTCTATGTTTGTGTCTCTCCTTGTTTGTATGAGATGGATTAGGGTTTACTTCTAGTCTTTGCTTATTGAGAAAGAGAGAAAGAGAGAAGGTGAGAGTTTCTCTCTATACTCTCCGGGCGTATGGGGACTTAGTTTGTGTGTGTGTGTGAGAGAGCATGAATTGATGTAATCATTCCTCTATTTTTATTCATGTTTCTCTTTGCCTCCTTGTTGAATTCTTGTTTTGTTCCTTCTGAGTTTGAGGCAGCTTTGTGTTTAGATCTTTACTTCTAGTAGCTTGTGGAGTGCAAGAAAAATCAGCATTCTCTATGCCCTCTCGGTTTGTGCTTACATCCTTCTTCTTTTAGTCCATCCGAGAGTGATCTCCAGTGCCCATTTCCTTTGTTTGGCTGCTACTCTCATGCAATGATTTTTCTTCTTTTAGTTGAGCTGTTTTGGTTCAGATTTCAGGCATAAAAGTGAGTCTCGGCAAGCAGCAAAAACCAGTATTTCGATTCAGTTTTTTAGCTGCTTACAGCTGCTATGTTTGAGCTGCTGTCCTCTTGATTTTTGCCTTGGAATTCCTGTTCAGTTTCTCTTCTCGGCAGCAAGTAGCTTTGTCCACTTTTGGTTGATAGCAGTTTCGGCCAAGCATCATTTAGTGATTCTTCTCTTGCAGCATTTCATGATTTCATTGCTGCTCTAGGCAATCTTTTCCTAGTGCATTTGCTGTGGCGAATTAAGTGCAAATTTCTGCTCACAACTTTTTCGGTTGGCTCTGCAGTACCTATTGTTTTTATTGCCGAGAGTCCTTGCTTGGTGCAGTGCTTTGTGCAGTTTTTTTGAGCTATAGGATAGCAAGTTCTTTGCTGTTTGGACCGCAGAAAATAGCTTTTGTTCTTGCTTCTTTTTGTTCTCTCAAGTTCTAGGAAGTATAGCCTTTTGTAGGTTCTTGTGTGCTTTCAGTTTTAGCTTTTCTTTGCCTTTTTGTGCTTGTTAGGCCAGCAAGATCTCTTTTTCTCTTCTCTCTGTTTTGGTACTTGCTTTATTGATAAACCTTTCTAGTTGTTTGATCTATGTTGATTTTCCGTGGCTTTGTATCTTCCTCTTCATAGCTGTCTATAGATATCGGAGAGTTGAATTTTTCGTGAATACTTTTGGGGGCGATTTTCAAAGGAACGACATTCACCCCCCCTCTGTCGACCATTTCGATCCAACAATTGGTATCAGAGCCGGTTAGCTCTAATCAATAGATCTTAACCGGTCTCAAGAGCCATGGCGACGGACAAGTACTCGACCAAGCCGCCCATTTTCAATGGCATCGATTACCCTTTCTGGAAGAGTCGAATGGAGACATACATCCAGGAATATTGTGATGTAAGTACAGCTGATGAGGAAGAGAAACATGTGGCTAGTGGATTTAGGTTATTCTAGGCACATGACTGGTGATTCAAAATGGTTCTTCTCCCTCGCTAAGACATCCAGTGATAAGTTGATCACTTTTGGAGATGCCTCAACAGGTACTATGATGTCTAAAGTTACAGTGCACATTAATGATACATTATTCTCAAGAACGTTGCTTTGATTGTTGATATTCTCACTACACCACTTGATACTCCTCGGTTTGTTCATTTGTAGAGTGAGTTAGAGGTATGTCATCCAATAGGATTGTTCTGAGAGGGAGTTCTTTTTGTATATCTTGTAAAGGCTTGTTTTTGTTTTTATTTTTTAGAACTTGAAGTATTATTTGAGCCAATAATCACAAAATAATTCATGATGTGTATTTTGAGCCTTCTTGATCATGAGTTTACATATGTAGCTTAGTAAGGCCACAATTAGCTAATTTTTAATTTTTGTCAACTTGAACAAACAACATGGCAAGGCTGAATTTTTTGGCTAAGTTTTGATTACAGTGATTACTTCTTGAGATGTGTCATGTTAAAATATCTAGTTAAATCCTAATTCTAGATCAAGTCTAAACTTGAGCCATTCTAGTTCCTTTTTAAATTACTTTTAGTTTTTCTAGAAATACATGTGGCAAATTATGGTGAAATAGCTAATTATGTATGCATGTCAACAATTCTTTCCCACGAGACAGTTTGCCGTTGCACTAGGCATGAACTTGGGGGGAGTTTGTATGGCTAAGATCATGAAACCATAAGCTTTTTGGCTTGGCATGATTCAAAAGTAAGGCTTAAGATGCTACAATTAATGAAATGTAATTTAAGTTGGCTTTAAAAGGTTATTATAAATGTGCTAAAATTAATTTGGGCTGAAGCTCAAGGGGCCGGTGTAGATGGCTCCCAGTCTAGGACGTGTTTTACTGAGATAAGTCATAATCAAGTGCTAATAGTAAAGTGCTATATGTTGACTTATGTAAACTATGTTAAGCTTTGTGCTTACATTTGGCACTTGTGGCTCACTTAGTTCTTGATTCTGGCTTCTAGATTTAAATCTGTATTTTTATATGGCTATTTTCTTTTGTGAGATCTTTAGCTTAACTGGTCATTTTAATGAAGGTCTGCTATGTACATTAATTTGCTTAATCACATTATAAGCTTTTTTTGACCTGCTTTGTTATATATGTGTGCTTATGATCGGGTAAGTTTTGTCAAAACATGACTTTGTATACATTAATTCAATTAGTTTAAATAATTTTTTAAGTTTTCATGGTGTGTTTTTTAAATAATAACAATTTTTGTAATGATACTTAGATATGAGTTCTATCTTTGCTGTTTCTTCATTTTATGCTTTGGTGCTTACATTGCCAAAGGGGGAGAGCTTTGTGAGATTTATGACTCAAAAAGCTAAATGTTTTTTGGTATGCTTTGTTAGAGATTTGGGAGAGATTTGTGGCTTGTGGCTTAAAATGCTTTTTCAGTTTTAGTTCTTCACTTAGAGCTATTTGAAGTCATGTTATCTTGAGGTGTTGTCAATGTATTCATCAAGAGGAAGACTGTTAGACCATGTGGTTAGGTGTAGAATATTTGTGATGATGAATAATTGATAATGTTGCTTATTGACGTTATTTGAGGTGTGTGGTATGTGTCGACTCATGTCGGTCAAATTGGAAAGAACTTGTGTTGGGAAAAGATGTTGCTTTGGTCGTTGTATGTGGATGGTAACTTGAAGGCAATCGTGGTCTATGGTGAGGACTGGGAGATGGCTTAGCGTAAAGTCATAGTCCAGAAGGTCAAGGATGCTAGAGGATACAGTCGTGCTCTAGTTGGGGCGTATGGAGATCAAAGATGGATGATATGTGTTGGAGCTACGGAGGTGCAATCCGATGGCTACGACACGTGACAATTTTGGAGTGTCCAAAATTAGGTAGTGTGACAAACGTTGAAAAACCCATGTTACGTAAAAGTTTCAGGTCCCTTGTTTTGTTGGAATTGGATAGGAACTCATGGTCTTGGAGATAAGGCCATGGTTTAGGCTCTAGACTATAAATAGATATGGGGTTAGGTGTTAACCTTAAGGCTAGATGTAATTTCATGCTAGGGTTTGAGGAGGGTCAGAAGGGCACTTTGTAGCCACAATATGATTATCTAGCAATAAAAATAGATCTAACCAAAGGAAGAATTTTTCTGGTGAGCTCAAGACCATCGTCTAGGTCTCAATCCTCGGTAGGCGAGCGTATCACGGAGAAAAAAGGGATCGCACGGAGGGCTGTCTTGCGCATGCATGGTCTTCACAAGAAGCAAGGTACTAGAAAAGTCTTGGTGCTTTATCGTTGCATGTCCATCACGTGAATCAACAAGGAAGCTTGCAGCAGGCAGTTAGCATCACGCGTGCATCTAGAGACCAAAATCAAGTGCTAGCCGAAGCAAGAACTTAGGAAAATTTCAATGAGTGTCCAACAATTGAAAGCGATGTTTCAATTTTTTTATCTCTGCATCTGCATGCTGCACAATAGCACATACGAAAAGTGAAGATGACGTGATGAATTTGTTAGTCTACTATAGTAATTGCTACAGTGCCCGAAAAAGGAATATTTTCCTTTCCTGTCTTTTTCGTTCCATTTCTGTTTTTGCTGTGTCGATAGGTTGGACAATTAGAAGACAGTAAATTTGAGGAAAAAAGCTTCTACTGCAGATCACAATCATTCACCCCTCTGATTGCCATCGACAATCCTACATCCACATTACAGGAATTTTAATTCTGCTAAGAAGTGTTCACTTTGCTACAGGCTACAAACTTCCCCGTCTAGGCTAGAACCGTACCACCTACCCAACACAAATGGATTGGAGTATTGGACCGTATAACTGGTCTTATATGGGTCAAACTCCTTAGGAGCTAGCATAATCTGGCCCTTAAGAGACAAATGTCAACTAATATTCAAAAATTTCCTCAGTGAGTGCAAGCTTAGTAGTGATTTGAAGAATCCAGCGAACATTTCTACTTCTATCTCTACCCATGAGGCTTCACCACGTGAGATTCAACAAATATGACTCCACTCACCAGTTGCAATAACTTCTAATTTCACTTGCATGATGTCTCACCTCGAACATGCAATTTCATACTTCAGGAAATAACTGCTTCTAGGTCTTCAAAACTATGGTCAGTATGGCTCTATGCATGTCATTTCTGGCAAATTCTACTTTGCAGGTTAGAGCACAACATCATATCCACATGACAAACTAAAAACCTACATCGAGCATCTCGGGATCTCATGCAAAAGGAAGATGATGGCATTCTTCATAAAAAGCTTGAACAACATGTCAAGACTATGAATATATAGGGATTACTCTTCACTTTACAAGTTTAACCAGTCCTTGCAGTGTGAGCATTTGATGGCAGTAGGCAATTTTGTTGCATTTAAAGTTCGAATGAATGAATGCTACGCATTTGGAGAGATATCGAATGTTATGCAATATGCATATGCCTGAGTAATCATTAGCTTCATTCCTAGAAGCTAACCAACTAAAGAAAAATGATAAGATGCAATGACTTCATGAGCATTTTTATAGGGTTCTTCTTAACCCAAGTTAGCTTATTCCAATGGAGTAGAGGAGATTCTTAAGGACAATCACAACATCACACCGAACAAATAACCTTTTGGCTCTTCCAGGCTCCTGAGTTTTGAACTAAGCTGCTCCTATTTCGACATTTCAACATCTACGCTACTACAACTATAGCTACATCCTACAATCGCTTTGGTTTAGTGGCATAGTGGCTTGAAATTGAAATTCTGGAGCAAAGAAGGCCAATTAACTTGGAGTTTATGAAAAAAAAATTACTCATATTGTTGAACCCTTTGATCCTAATATTTGAATGGAATAAGAAGAAAAAATGACAATGCATGTGTTCCTTGTATTTTGAGTAGATGTTAGGCTAGATCATGATTCATTCATACTTAAAATGTAAAAAAAAAGTTTTCTCATCAAATCCAAGCTTTGTGATTATGAAGAGTCCAGTAAACCTTTATACTTTTATTTCTATTCTTAACAATCAAATGTAGGAATGATACATGTCACAAACAAATGTAGACAAGAGAAAATTTATATATTGCAGTTTTACCAAGCATTAAACTCAAATTCATCTTATGCACAAATAAAATAAATTTAATGCTTCCAATGCCTATCCTAGACTATACAATTATTGTGTACAAAGTGTATACTCAAAAAATTAATTCCTTCTTCATTGCTTATTTTAGTATCGTCATCAATTAGCAAAAGAGGGGAGATTCAAGGATCTAGACCCGTCATTATGAGTTAATGACGTATTTTGGTAATTAATGGCAATCAAATTGTGGGACCAGTATTCTCATTGAGATGGATGGATAAAATGTGTTCTGTGATGATGGATGACTTGAGAAGGCTTCATGTAGGTGATCATTCTCAAGTCCAAGAAACGACATCATATGATGATGAATAAAGTCAAGAACATGAACTTGAAGTTGATATGTGTCTCATCAAGCTTCAAAAGGATACGCAAGGTAAAAGTATGACTAGCTAGGGCTAAATATATGTTCATAATCTTTTACCAGTCTTGGTGATTGGTTGAAGGACCGAGTTGCTAGTATAAGATAACATACTATTAAGAGGGGTCGTGTCTAGTAGTTTGAACATATCATGTGTTGATAGATCATTTACTTGCTCTAGTTCTTTCTGTCGCATGATGCTAATATATTTTAATGTGTTTTGAAAATAGTTGTAGCTCATGCGTAAGCTCCTTGTGACATGTGACTTAAAATTTATGAATGAGTTTTGCAAATTATTAGAGTCTATGTTTTCCCTCCTTGTGGTATGATGCTAGAGTTTTCAATTGCACTTTGAAAATAGTTGAAGCTCATACAAAGACTATTGTTTCATACGATTTGAGTTTGACCGAAAGAGTGTGGAAATTGGTCCAATTCCATGTTGACTTTTACACGGTATGATTCTAAAAGATATGTGGATATGTTCAATGATCTATTGAGAAACTCATACCAACCTTAAATGCACAACTTTCAAACTACAATCTTGTTGTGAGAATTGCTCATGGATTATGCACTGTTTTGTGCTTGCTCTGGAAAAATCTGTCTGGTCAGCTTTATATAAGCGATTAGACCGGCTAAGAGGTCTAACCAGAGGGATAGACTGACAGCTGTGGCAGTCAGCCAGCATAAGAGTTGTGGTCTAACTGGCCACTAGTCTAACTGGCAAGTATATGGCGATCTAACCGCAAGTGCGGTCTGATCGGCACCTAAACGGTTGTCTGATCTGTCTCCGGTACAACCATTTTGTAATGGTATATTTTTCCAGAGACATGCTTCCTCAGAATTTTCAGTTAGCGGTCAGACCGGTATTGTTGTGGTTAGATCGGACCTGGCGGTCAGACTGATCCCTATGTGGGAGGTCTGACCAGTGGCTCGAGCAACGACTAGTTTTATAGCCATTGGGAAGGCTGCAGGGGTACCGGCCATTTGTTGGCGGTGGTACCGAGCCTCGGGTTATTTGCAGCCAACTTTTTGCTCCAACGGCTATTTTCTTTGTGTGGAGTATATATACCTCCTTGTGGCCTTTTGAAATATGTTGCTAGTTCCATTGTTTCATTTCTTGAGCCTAGAGCAAGTTCGCTCCCTCATTCAATCAAATGGCCCAAAATCATGACATTTATTTACCATCTGAATCTCAGAGGGTGGAAACAGATAATAAATAATAATATAAGGGTTCTTTGAGAAAAAGTACCTCCAACTCACAGGAATTCCACCTCAACTTGTATCCCACAGCATTGATCAACGGACCACAACTGCGCACATTATTCACGATCCGAATCTTAGAGGGTGGAAAAGGATAATTATGAATATCACAAGGGGCTTATGTAAAAAGGTTCTTCCACTACATTCTCCTACTCAATCTGAGCCGTACAACTGTGGTCGAACGGTTGATGGAGACCATGAGCAATGGACCAGCCGTCACCTTAAGCGCCATCACGGCTGCTTCACTGCCACTAGCACGCCGGCGTCACCTCTCCAGTGCGCCATGCCCGACCATCATCGCGACGTGTGCGTACGCTGAAGTGACCCACACCCTTGCCCGTGCTGCCCACCGGCCTCTCGGGCACCACCTCCTCACCGTAGCTCCACCTTTACCATCGACCACCTCCGGGATGTGGGTCGCGTCCATTCTTTCGGCTTCCAATTTGCTCCATAAAGGGGCGAGGAGCTCAGATGCTCCATGCATGTTATTAATCATGGTTTCAAGGAGACTAATAAGAGCAGAGGACATCAGCAGGCTGTTCCTTCCAACTTGAATAGAAGGTGATACATTAATTATTTCTCATGATGTTCGTGTTTAGCTGGCCTCCTTGAAAAAAGTTCTTTTTCATAACATTAACAGAACTAAGAAGGGAACCTACCATTTTTGTAAATTTAGAAGCTTATTTCTGATTTGTACTACTACTTAAAAAAACAGAAGATTTGTACTACCACTAAACATGTTGATTTCAATCAATCCCACTTTTAACATTGAGATCAATTAAAAATTAAGCCAGTAGCTACGGGATTATTGGATGCAGATGCCTACTTGTATTCAGTCATTTTAGTCTAGTGACAACGCACAGTTGATCAAAATACCGAAGCCAACAATTTAGCTCTAATGAATATGAATCTACTCGACAACATAATTAAAAACTACAATAACAGTCCCACTAACCTCTAGTTTTAATTGCATAAATTCTCACATGGGACATGCAGTCAGATAATTCAGGAAATAACAGTTAGAAATTAGGCTTATATGAGTATGAGACCGATTTCCTATAACTCTTAAGCATACATAGTTTAGTATCATATTGCATAGCCAAGTAAAAAGAAGACAATTTATAGGGTAGAGTTCTTCCACTCTTTAACACATGTGACACATGGAATGTGGACGGTATGAGGATGTTGGCTAAACACACACGCGAGTGCATATTTGCTTATTTTTTGCGTGAAAAATCACGTGACTTGTAACTTGCAACACGTAACTGTGCCAGACGTAGCACACTACTTGGTAAACCAAATCCACCTTTTCTTTTTAGAACTATACATTTCTCTCTCCTTTTTCAATTGTCCATGAGCTGATAAAGCACTACTACAGAAAAGATCATCACGGACGGTTTTCTGAACCATCTGAATTTATGGGTCAGTGATAATCGGAGGTTATCACAGATGGTTTGTGAGCCATCTGTAATAAATACAATACATACAGTTTGTAACTAGAACTATCTGTGATACTCTAACATCATAGACCGCTCAAAGTAAAAACCATATGTGATACTCTAACATCACAGACGGCTCGAAGTAAAAACTGTCTGTGATACTCTAACATCACAGATAGGGGTGAAAATGGATCGGATAGTTTCCGACCGATCCGGATGAAAACGGATACGGATTGTGTCGGATCCGATTTTCTTGGGATAATTCTCGGATCGGATACGAATACGATTTTTTGTCGGATACGGATACAAATACAGTAGGCCTGATATCCGGTGCATACGGATACGAATACGGATTATCCAGATAATACGAAAACGGATATCTGGGATTGCAGCCCAATATTGCCCAGCCCAAGTCAGTCTCTCTCATCTCCCCTGCCACTAGCCCACTAGCCCAACCAAGCCATAAGCCTCTATTACCATTAGGCATTAGGTTCCTCAGTCATATTAAATTACAAACACCACTAGCAAATATTTATGTTTATTAAAAAATAAATTTAATATTGTCGATGGATTAAAATTTGTACCGATTAAATTGATGTACTCCTGTTTAAATTATTTTTATTAGTCACATGTAAATGGTAGAAATCCATTAAGAATTATTTAGGACTTTAGAAAAAATTAACTGCCACTTGAAGATTTAAAATCTGTACAACGGTATGACTATTGTGGATAAAAATACTTATGCTTGTTTAGATTTCATGAATATTTTGACAAGATAAACTATTTATGTGTTTTTATTGATTTTGGATGTATAGTTTAAGAGCTTTTTCATGTTCCATAAATATTCGTGACCGTATTCGTTTCGATTCATATTCACTCCGTATCAGTGTTCGATATTATTCATATTTGTATTCGTATCTGCGGTATCTGTATTCGTATCCGCATCCGAGAAAAAAAATATGAAAACAAATATGGTAGAGACATTATCCGTCCGTATTCGATCCGTTTACATCCCTAATCACATATGGTTGTAATATAGAACCGTCTGTGATAGTCATCATGGACAGTTTATATCATAAAACTGTCTGTGATAGTTCATATTATACCTAAATTTTTCTATTTTTTGGCTAGCCTCAAGAAATGTTAGCTATACCCTTTGAAAACAAGCAAATACAGCAGCAAACACAACAGCACATTCCATTCGAATCAACCATTGCAGCATCACAATATAATGACCAGGTTACCCATCTAACATAGCAAGAACATGGCAAGAACACATCCTAATCCTATGAACCCAACTCTTAAACATGGCAAGAACACATCCTAATCCTATGAATCCAACTCTTAAACATGACAAGAACACATTCTAATTCTACGAACCCATAGCAAAAACATAGAAGAATGAGAGATCCTAGCAGTGCACGAACTGGATGTCCTTGACGCCGACTTGAGCACCGTCTTGGTAGCTAGCTAGCTGCTTCTGCGGTGCCTTGCGGTGAAGCAGAGGCGGCAGTAGTGTCACCATTGTGTCACGATGGTGAGACTATACAAGACACTCTTGTGACACTTACAACAAAGAGTGTATTGTGCAGTCGACCGTGGTGTCATAACGGAGGCGCTAGATCGTGCTGGTAGTTGGCATCGTCGAGGAACAAGCTGAGTGGATGAACTAGCTAGGAGCAGCTGGTAGAACTCATGCATCTCGGAGTGAAAGGGAGAGGGGAGTAATAAATAAGGGGCGAGAGGTGGGAGGAACCGGTGCCTGCTGTTCGATGTGGAGAAAATGGACAGGTGAGATCAAAATCCTAGGGGAGATGCCACGGATCGGTATCGTGTCATTATCAGAGATAGTTTTTTATGCGAGCCATCTATGATAATGCACATATCACAGACAGTTCTCATAAATAAACGTCTGTGAATTATCAAAGACGGTTATTAATACGAACTGTCTGTGATGTCTTCCATTATCACAGACGGTTTATACTAACAACCGTCTGTGATATTTTCGCAGACGATTATTAATAAGAACCGTCTGCAATGTCTTGCTTTATCACAGATGGTTTGTATAAATAACCGTCTGTGAAAATATCACAGATAGTTGTTAGTATGAATCGTCTGTGATAGTTGTAGTATAGACGGTTCATAGGAACCGTTTGTGATGTATCCGTCTAGTATAGTCTCTTTTGTAGTAGTGTAACATTGCATAAATATCATTATGTGGTTTGATGAGATAGTTACAAGTGTTTTAAAAGAACCTGAAGACGTCCAGGAGAAAACACATAATTTTTCCTCTATTCTTCCACCTCCTCTCGGATAGCTATATTATAGTATCAAACTGCTCAACCAAGCCAGCCTTTCTTCTCAGTGTGCACCGAATAGGGAGAAGAGCGGGATCTCTGAACCATTTCCGTAAAAAGAATCTGTATGGGGTGACAATAAGGTTTCTGGGCGGCGCTACCTGCGCGACCGCTTAGCTTCTTCCTCGACGTCTACTACTTCCACGACTGCTCGTTTCTGCGCTGCTTCCCTTTTCTTCATCAAGCCCACTGTAAGGCGTTTGTGTGATTGATTGACTCTGTTATAATATTATTCTAGTGTATTTTCTGAGATATAATGAGTTGCCTATTGTTAGTTTTGTTTATTACATCATTAGTCTTTTGTTGTATCTGTCTCATTGTAAAATTTAGAATTAAAATATTGCTCTCATTTCCATCAATAACTAGCTTTCCAGGCCTTGAGAAATATGATCATTAGGGCTCTATTCATGTCAGCTGTTGCAAATTCTACTCTACATGGCAGAGCTCCAACACCATGTCCAAACTATAATAAACATTTCAGGATCTCATGGAATAACAAGACAATGGCACGATGGCATTGTTCATATACGTGCTGTCTAGTTGTGTACTACCTTTTTTAGTGTACTGGTTGACAATTGACAGTGTGGTGATCTGATGGATGCTGAAGCGGACCGCCATCAAGCACAATTTTTTTCCTGCCGAGAAGTGTTCGCTCTTGTACAGGCTGCAATTTTCTCGCAACACCCCAACACAAATAGATTGGACCATAACAATGGGCTCGTATGGGCCAAATCCCGTCGAGTTAAGCTGGCAATTTGCGGCCCATGTGAGATTTTTCTGTTCCTTTTAAGATATTCTTCCGGCCTACGGCCCACGTCATGTGTCCAAACAACAGTACTACCCTCTTCTCTCTGAAAGGTGGGTCCAGGTCCGGACAAAGCGCGTCCGAGCAACGGTGCTCCGAGTCCACCAACTTCCCGCTCCTCACCAATCCCGTCGCGCCAAGGAGGCGAAACCACTCCGACGTGGCTGAACATACGACGTGGAGGCTCTCCATTGGTTTGCACACGCGTCCGTCTCCTCGTTCGCATCCCAACTTAAATCGTAGCACCACCACGGCCCGATCGCTTCCATTACCATCTCCTCCTCCGTCTCTGGCCCTTCTAGAAACTTCTTGACTCCGCTATGGGTCCCGCCTTCCTCGCCGCCCTCCTCCTCGTCGCCGCGGCGGCCTCCCCGGCCGCCGCCCTCTACTCTGCCGGCTCCCCGGTCCTCCAGCTCAACCCCAACAACTTCAAATCCAAGGTCTCGCTCACCTCCCACTCCCCCCTCCGTCTCCAGATCGGCTCCTCCTTTCGGGGTTCTCACCGAATCTGAGGGTGTGGTGCCTTTCGCTTGCGTTCAGGTGCTGAACTCGAACGGGGTGGTGCTGGTGGAGTTCTTCGCGCCGTGGTGCGGGCACTGCCAGCAGCTGACGCCGACGTGGGAGAAGGCCGCCGGCGTCCTCAAGGGCGTTGCCACGGTCGCCGCGCTTGACGCAGACGCGCACAAGGCGCTCGCGCAGGTGAGCATGCCTCCCGATTTATCTCTCGTTTCCTTGGGATTTGTCCACTCGTGCGTGCTGATCCGCTTGTTTCCTGCTGTGATCTCAACTTCAGTTGCTGCGATATCACAGCAATTGGATCGTGTTCTGTGCTAATTGCTTACTGGTGCGTGAAGCGTACAAATTTGTTGTTTAGGGAATAGGGAGGCATTACCACCAAATTAGTGCGTTGACTGTTGTAGTTGGGATATAGTAGTTTCATACAGTAAATTTGATGTAAGGTGCTGCGATGTTTATTTTTGTTGTTAACGAACTTTTGAGTTTGCTAATACTGTTCTGGGACCCTCCTAGCTATTAGTAGGTAATAGCAGTGTATGTGTTACATTTTCAAATTTCTGTTGAATTGGCTAAATGGATAATTCACGTATATATAAAGGATGAAAGGTAATGGATTGTGCAACTTTTCGGTAACCTGACACTCTGGCATTGGCTAGAATTTTGTTTCTTAGTGTTCAATGGCGTATTTTGGTGTCAGAAATTACAATTTGTATCGAGTCACACTTATTGCAAATGTGGTCACACGTAAGATGAAATAGCACCCAACAAAAGATGGTGGAAGCATCCGCCCAGAGAGAAAGCAAGCAAGCAAGACAGGCAGTAGCTGTGAAATATGTACATTTATCAATTTTCCTACACTAAAGTGAATTTGAGTCCATATATTGAGCATGGTTGTCACGGCGGACTTTTGGCAACCACGGTGCCTGAGAGGCGCCAAGATGCCAGGCCTGTTCCAAAGGGCTTATAAGCTGGGGGCTTGTGGCTTTTTTGTGTGTATTGTGGCTGCAAGGCACTGTAGTGGTTGTTAGATTTTTGTGAATCAGAAAATAAGAAAAAAATAATTAAAAATAGGGGGAAAAAATAGAAAACCTGCTATATCTTTTGGGACAATGCAAAGGAATAAGGGAGAAAAGAAAAACAAAAAAATCCAAAAAAAAAATGAAATTTAGAAGCCAAAAAGCTGAAACCGTTTGGAGTGGGGCCGCCATGGCGTCCTTAAGGCGAGATACGGCAAGCTAAGGGGTTGACTAAGATAGCAAATTAGAGAGGTATAAATGGCTGTTGCATACCTTGATGTCCTACCCTTATTTTGCTCTTTTCCCATCACTTCTCCACAAAGCACAAATATTCATAAATCAGATCAGAGGGCAGAGCAGAGAAATCATATCAAAGCGTGGAGCATAAAGGCACGCAACGCAGCAGAGAGGCATGCAACAGATTGGGAATGCAGTAGAGCCGAGCAGTACTCCAATTTCCACCTCACCCCTGCAACGCCACTTAATCCCGCCCAGCCCCGCCCTTGCCAGCTGGCTAAGGCGCCCAGCCTAGCCGCTCACCGTGGACGCCGAGGCGATGCCGTGGATGCCGCAAAATCCTAGGCACCAACCTAGTTGGCCAAGGCGAGGTGAGCCTCCATGGCATCCCCCCTGGACCGCCAGGACACCAAGGCGACAACATGACAACCATGATATTGAGGCATATTTAGATAGAGTTGGGACAAATAATTTGGCTCAAAATTAATTTTGGTAACATCCCTCTAAACTAAGGTACCTTTTTTAGCTTTGTCATACTACGCTTATATGGCTGAGTAGTAGGTCTTCTGTTTCACTTCTCTAAACAGTCCTGTAGACTAAATTAATGGCAATCACACATTGGATGTGGCTTCCATAATTACCATTTATAAATCTTTCTATGGAATGCTATCAATTTTATTTATGATGCATGATATCATTCTTTTTGGCAGGAATATGGAATAAGAGGATTTCCAACTATAAAGGTGTTTGTCCCTGGTAAGCCTCCAGTTGATTATCAAGGTGCAAGAGATGTGAAGCCAATTGTAGAATTTGCTTTAAAGGAGGTTTGTTGTAGCAGACCCTACTTGTCTCACCATTTTATTTTCTTCCATTAGTTTGCCTGATGATTTTCAATTGCATTTTATTATATACTACATATCACTTATGATTTTGCTGTGTTGTTTTATCTGCTACTCCATCATTGTGTATAAATCCTTTTCCTAAAGACATTATCTGCTTTGTTGCTTTGTGCAAACCATTGACTTATTTAGGTCTGATTGTCTAAATAGTCAGCTGAATGTCCACCATAAATGACTTCTGATCTTACAGGAAATAGTGCAACGAACAACAAGTGCTATCTTTCTATTAGCTGAAAATAATTTCCTGGGTAGCTACTTGATTTTTGCTATTTTTTCTTTTAAATATTCAATTATTCGAACTTATCAACTTCTTCTCTAGTGGGTTTTGAGGCGGTGAACGCATTGCTTTAATCCATGTTTCTAATATTGATACAAATTCCTAATGTACATAACTTAGCATGCAACAGTGCTTCTTTGTTCTTACCCTGGTTTGAGCTTTCAGTAATTACTCTTACACTAATGATTTCTTTCTTTATTAATACACAAATGATTTCTAACCTGCTTATTTTTTTTTAAAGAACTCTGACTTCAACATGCTTCCGAAGGTTTCCCATGTTTTAATTTAATTGTTCACTGTTACATGCTGTGAATTAACTATATTCATTTTCATTTGGTCTTATTTTGTATAAATTTGTCAGTCATGTGATGCAAAGATGCAAGATTCCACACAGAGGAAACTATATGTGTGTGTTTTGCAATGTACAGGTCAAGGCTCTTCTTAGAGATCGGTTGAATGGTAAGACATCAGGAGGTTCAAGTGGCAAGACTTCTGGTGGTTCAAGTGAGAAAAGTGAAACAAATGAATCAGTAGAATTGAATTCGCGTAACTTTGATGAACTTGTCATCAAAAGCAAGGACCTTTGGATTGTGGAATTCTTTGCACCATGGTATGTAGCTGAATGTACATCAGTACATGTACTTTCATCATTTTACTTGATTGCTTGTATATTCTTTACTCTCATTATTGGATGTAGCTTTTCTCTAAAATAATAGAAAAGGAAAAGTTACACAAAATTGTGAACAATTTAGTCATCTCTTACTTTGTACATTTTAGGTTGCTGTCCTTAAGCCCATGTTATTTAGCTTATCATATGTTCATTATTATAGTATATTCTATACTTTCTTGATTAAGTATAGGGGCTTCAGAAATTTGAACTATAACCAAACCATAGCAGATTCAGTTCATGATGTTTGCTGACATATTTGAGGCCTACCTTTAACTAGATCAAGCAAGCTCACAAAATAATGTTGCGACTTGCGAGTAATCTTCTGCATTCCCTTTTGTCCTTCGCCAATAGAGAGACAAGCCATGTTTCTCATGGGATCTGGCTAGATTTGGTTGCTATGGTTAAGCTTCGTCTGATCTCTGTTCCTATTCATGTTATCAGAGTTTGACAAGTTAATTCGGATTTGCTGATGTTTTCAAATCCCTTTTCCGATACCTTGTCTATCGAAGATAATAAGTAAACCCTGTTAACGAAATACAGTTTGACTTATCAACCGTATTTTTCTTTACTAAGGTGTGGGCACTGCAAGAAATTGGCACCTGAATGGAAAAGGGCTGCAAAGAACTTGAAGGGCCAAGTGAAGCTAGGCCATGTTGATTGTGATGCTGAAAAGGTACGCCCTTAGATTCACATATCTACATTTAGCGTTTTTCTTTTTGGTAATAGCTATGTTTTCTGTATGCATCCCTTATTTTAGGCTTGTGTGGAAATGACCTATGCCTCTAGATTGCGTTTTAGTATTTTACAATGTATTCGCCATACTCATCAATCTCTTCAGAACTTTTGATTCACTGAAAGTGGAGTTATTCTCCAAACTGCTTACCAGTGAAGAATCTCTACTCGTATTCTTTAGTTTGAAGTTCCTGATGACTTCTTGCCATTCTGGTGATCAAAAGGAATGCAATTACGGATTTTTAAAAAATTAAGTTATTACAAAAAAATTTTATAATGAAAAGTACGGCGAGCATTAGCACTCTAGGGTCACAGGCTCACAATTATAACTCGTACAAATTCTGGAGTCTGGTAGCACATAATACTAGGGTTGTATTAAAAGTTTTATCAAGCAAGTTTCGAGGACCTAATTTATCCATAAGCCATTTGATTGGGATCCCATCAAAGTGTCACCACTTCAACATGATGTACAATGTTTTGAATTTTAATTGATTGATCAGGAGATGAAAGCTGCCAATTGATTTTGGACATCTGAATGAATTTTGGCAAGATTCCGGGCAATTTACCAGTGTAATTTTTGAAGATAGACAATTGAAACTTGACCTTTGAAAAGCATGCATGCATACAATAGATCATTAGGCAAACAGACTATACCTCTTTAAGCTTCTTTCCCAAGTACCAATTATGCAAAGTGTTATTTGACTTTTGAATTTTGCAGTCCTTGATGAGCAAGTACAAAGTTGAAGGCTTTCCAACTATTTTGGTATTTGGTGCTGATAAGGAGAGCCCATTCCCCTATCAGGGGGCTAGAGTTGCATCTGCCATTGAGTCCTTCGCACTGGAGCAGTTGGAAGCCAACTCTGCTCCACCTGAAGTTTCTGAGTTGACTGGCCCAGTAAGCATTCATGATACTAACAAAATTTCTGGAGACCACATAGTCTATTATTGATGTTTTGATGCGAGGGGTTGGCTTTCTGTAGGATGTCATGGAAGAGAAGTGTGCTTCTGCTGCCATTTGCTTTGTATCTTTCCTTCCAGACATCCTGGATTCAAAGGCTGAAGGAAGAAACAAGTACCTTGAGCTGCTATTATCTGTTGCTGAGAAATTTAAAAAGAGTCCATACAGGCAAGTGCCAACTGAACTAATTACGTGGATATTGCCTACTATTCGTTTCTTCTTGTTATGTCTTTTCAGGGGAAAAAATCCACAGTTTAATCAATGCAGTAGTTTCTTTTGGTGGATTGACAAAAAGAAACATGAATTGTAGCATTTGAAAGTAACTCGTGTGTATTTCAAATTCCGTAAAAGATAAAATCGAATGACTTTGGCATGAACAGAACTTAAGTTGACATTAATATGGCAAGGTGTGTTTGTATAATGTAAGATGTTGTATATATTGTACATTTCTAAAATATGCAAGCGAATTTGCAATGGAGAGAGTGCGTGTGTGTTCTATGTTGAGAAGTTATCCTCACAAATATCTTCTAATGCAATCGCTTCAGCCTTTGAAAAACTCTCCTTTTTCTTGAGATGGATTGAAAAACTCTCCTTTTTTTCTTGAGATGGACATCCTGAACCAGGATAGCATTTGCCTTGCAGTTTTGTCTGGACAGCTGCTGGCAAGCAAGTTGATCTCGAGAAGCAGGTTGGAGTAGGTGGTTATGGATATCCAGCCATGGTTGCTCTCAATGTGAAGAAAGGCGCATATGCTCCACTTCGTAGTGCCTTCCAGCGTGACGAAATTATGTAAGTTCCTTGTGCTTGTAGCTTCGATTGATGCTTTTGGTTCATTTGCCAGATGATGAACGTAAGATTATCTCCTGCAGCGAGTTTGTGAAGGAGGCAGGGCGCGGTGGAAAGGGAAATCTTCCTTTGGACGGTGCCCCTGCAATAGTCCAATCTGAACCATGGGACGGCAAAGATGGAGAGGTCATTGAAGAGGATGAATTCTCGCTTGAGGAGCTCATGGGCGACAGCTCTCCACCAAACGATGAGTTGTGATTCTGGAATGATCTTAGCGTCGATTAGCCGGACTGTAAATCTGAGGAACACCAATGCTTCACTTGTTTAGATGAACTGTACAATTTGGTCGGGACAATTTTCAGAATGCGTACTTCGCTACTAAAATCATTTGGAGTTGAAGAAAACGTCGACAAGGCGTGGTGTTTTTCGTCCCTGAAATAAAATTAATTCTAAATTAGATGCCTGTCGAATGACGTAGGATCAAGCGCATTCTTGACGAGGTGAAGCAGGAAGCTGGTCGTCTTCGGGAGGTGAGGTATCGTTATCGGGGAAATTACCGCTCCGACCACCTTTCGGCGGTGGCTTCTGGTCTAAAGTTAAAATTGTAGTTGTTAATTTTTTCTGAGTTATTTAATTAAAAAATAAAAAATATATAAATATTGTTATATCTCTATGGACAATCGAAAAGAAAAAAAGCAAAAGCCAAAAAAAAAACCAAAATTAGGACGCGTTCCAAGTGGTTTTTGGCTTAAAAAAGCTGGAAACCAGAAAAAACCAGAAGCTAAAACCGTTTGGAGCAGGGCCTAAAACCTACTATGTTTTGTTGCCCCCACAGCAATTCCTGCGCGCACGGGCAGGGTTTGCATGGCGTGGCGTCAATCTCTAGTCGACGCATGGTCAGAGCTTAGGCGCCTAGTCGACACACGTCCCTTTGGACGCCTGTGCTCGCCCTGGCTTGGCGTGCCCATGTTGTGTGCCTGTTCAATCGATATGTGATGCACGGCTCCTTGGGATTGCCCATGGCCTTGCGGTAGCCTGCCCTTGGGTGGTTGATATATGTCCCACGCTCCCTTGGACGCCCGTGCTCACTCTGGCTTGGCATGTCCACGTCGCACGCCTCTACTCGCCTGTGGCCCTGTGGGAGCTTGCCCTCGTGCGATCCATGTGTTGCGTGCATTTGCCCAACATGCGTCTCGTGCCATCTTGCACGCTCGCCTCCTCACCTCGCCCCACCTGTGCCCATGCAGGACCCTGTGTTTTCGTGGGCGTGTGTCCCATTCACACGCACCCCGCGCCTCCCCATGCGCATCTTTGTGGGGGACGGGCTTCGGGTGGTTGTTTGGGTGACACGTGTCTGTCGTCCCCTAGCGTTGCGTGGACACGTGATGGGAGCGGGTGTGCGACCTGCACGTGCCTGGTGCCTGCCGCTCCCCTGTTTGCTTTTACTAGTAAGGTGTCTATGCGTTATAATATAATATCAAAAGAGGGTGATACATATCAGCAAACATGATTCAAAACCGTATCATGAACAAGTCTTTGCTAAACACGATGAACATCATCATCTTTACTAAGATCTAATACATATCTCTTGGTGTGTATGTGTTCACAAATCTATCAAATACAGAAGGCAAAGAACGATATTAAGGTTAGAAAAAACCATAATTTGATGAGATACATTGGATAACCACTATTTTAGAGCAGTTAACTACCCCTATGAAAAATATGTGAGGGTAATCGAGTCTGATTGCTCCAAGTCTCTATCGCTCCCTATATAGCAAGTCTACATAGGAATTTGGAATAGCATTAATAGGACAAACTTCTCTGAAAAAGGAACAAGCAAATATATATATACCAAGAATGAGAATGAGTTGTTGAAGTGTAACATACCCTAGCCCAAGCATATAGTTGCCCAACCATCATGAAAGGGCAAAGTACGGCATAGGTTGCTTTCCATATGGTATTATCTGCTTAACCATCACGAGAGAGTACATGATTGACCGTCGTGGAAGCAAAAGTACCATCCACGCCCATCATCGAAAGGTATATGGTGTACATGACAAAAGGCGATAATGCCATGAAGGCGAAATGCCTAACATGGTGACTGAAACTTTTCTCATATTTATTAGTCCCAAATAGACCAAATTGAAAGCTACGCTGCCAAGGCCCCATATTGCAGCGAATGCCATCCATATGTATTGATCGTAGGCAACTGGTATCAGATAGTGGAATGTGGAGAATAATTCTAGTGGAGTCATCAAAGACATACTTGATCCAATCTACCTTATGTTCCATATATCGTCCTCCTGTTAGAATTTAGAAACATTGTTGAGTAAATGCTATCCAATAATCATTATGTTCACTGTGGAGGTACTAACTGTACAAAATTGGAGTATCTAATTTATGCGAAATTGTTGTTCTGGTTTTTTTAGGCAATGACAATAACTGTAATGGTTTAAGATAGGTTCAAATACTCTAGTATGAAACAAAAGCCAACAAGCTTGTCTATTCCTGGTTTATCCCTCCATTCGGATAATATAATGCTTTCTTCCGCTCTTTCCACTTGTACGCATTGTCTTTTCCAAAACCCTAGAACTATGCGCAAGTAGCGATGATGCGTGAAACTATTGGTGTTGTGCTTTGTCGTAATTTTGTGCGAGGTCAAATTGGTCAACACATCATTTTTTTTGCATTGATGATGTCTGTTGCCTAGGCTTGTGCTAGAACTATACATTGTGTAACTTGCATGAGGACCATGTGGAAATTGGGCCATTTTGGTCATCCACCTAGTCACCTACTGTGTCGGACCCGGATTTTACAATCCAGAATCATCTGTGATTCCACCACACTATTCCCTAGATCAATAGATAATGCTCACAGGTACAGTACTGAATATCAAAATACATATCATGCAGAAGCGTAAATATTATAGTAGACTTACTCATGGGCCGATCAGACCAAAATAAAAAAATGCAACAGCAGAAATGGAACACACAGGTGGGACCCTCAAGACGTGCTCACAGGCAGCCAACTAGGGTTCACGACCTAGTTCTTGACCTCTTCATCTTCTTCACCATCATGACCAAGTGTATTGCTGAAGCATAACGATCTAACTCCTGATTCTGGATTGAGTAAGCGAGGGTGAGCACAAACCACCATGCTCTGCGAGCCAATACACAGGATGCAAATGGATAACATGTATGGCTTATCGAGGGAAGGCTCGAAATAATTTATTTGCCATAAATTACTTTTAAAATACGATACATAGAAATTTCCTAAGACCTAGCAGTTTGAACCAAAACATGATATTGAGTAAAAGAATGCCGTAATAATAGTAGCACAGATTCCATCCACCATTACATGGCTCCTACACCATATGCTAACCTTTCAACGTTATAACCGCTTACCTTATCACTAGGGTGATACCCAAGGCAACACAAATCAGGGCTTTTCACTACCCGCCACTTTCCCAATCCCACCCACAAAGTTTTTGAAATAGAACTATATCTGGTTAAGTTCCCATGTCCACCCATGATCGTAGGCATGGCTATTCAAATAGTTTTTGACCCTGCAGAGTTTGTACACTTTCACCACAAAAGACAATCCGCCCGTTGTTCCACATGATTCCTTAGTCATGTAGTTAAGTAGATCATCACAGAAACTTTTCAAAATATCTGACCCCTTTTCTCATCTCACCCTATGTGCTGCTCCCACTTGTGGTGGGTCCTATACGTTGCATGGGACGTTAACCACTGATACTAGCGCATTCAGACTCCGCTCTCTAAAATAATGGCAAGCCATAGTGCTAAAACTCGAGTGCTCTCACCCATGCATATTGCTATCACTCCACTGGCCTTTTACCTAAGAATGGAAAGAGCAAGCGTGAGATTTGGAAATCTCAACAAGTACTCAACAACGGTAGCAACACAATAAGTAAACACAGGTAATGCAACCAAGATAAATAAGGGACAAGCAATGTAAGCAAGGAATTGACACAGGTTAAAGATAATGAACTTAGGTTATCGGAATCATTGATATAGATTGCAGACAGAGATCGCAGGAACGGCGTAATTAAAGATAATTGTTATCTGGCAAGTTATAGCAAAAGCGGCGGCGATCACATCCTACATACCCGGTTATATGAGAATAGTTAGGCACATCCTTGTCCTCGACTGTATAACCGCCGACAAGATGTAATATCCTGTGTAACGTGAATGTACGTCCCCCGTACGTTACCATGTGGGTAGAAATCTCCCCTATATATGGGTAATCTCGGGCCAGGTAACCATCATTTATTTTATTAGTGAATTATCCAAGATGTAATCAAAAAGTCGATGGTGAATTAAGGTAAAGTTATGAGGGTAATGGTTCGATACTATTGAGACTGGAGATAGATGATTTGTGATACAAAGCGATAGAGAAAGAGGATCCGGTGATAGCGTACTAGAACTTGTCCTAAAGAGGATACTCGAAGGAGTCACACAAGGGTTGTCAATCATACAATTTTTTTATTATATGATAAGTTATTATTAGTTAGATTAATGTACCACAACTAAATCATCCAAGGCTCACAATCAATAATAAATAGTTAAAGGATCATGGAAGCAAGATATATAAATAAGCCGCTCAATATTAAAAGATTACTAGTGGTTAACATTATATTTGAACATGCTTATATGCTACCCTATCCATAATTAAGCATTTATTTCAATCCCTAACTAAGCATGAATTCCATAGTCGAGCATTATACCAACTACAAGCATACAACACTAACTAGCCTAGCGCATAAGAATCTAACTAATTCTACAAGCAACACACAACTGGCAATCAATACAGTGTAATAATCAAATACTAGGCTAATGGCGACAAGTAATCATGAAACGATAATGTGCGAAAGAACAGGTAATGGCCGTGAGATACTTGCCTTGAGCACACTCAACGGACACACTGCACGACGGGTCCAAAATGCACAACTGCCCAATTGCTCCCTCAACAGCTGCGTGCGAACCTACAGGATGGAATGAAGGCAGCCGATCAGATACAGATGAATTTGATAAAGGAACAATAGGAGATAAATTTGACTGGAGAGGAAACGGGTTCGCTAGCCCCCACGGCCGTGTGAAATACCGTTCGGCCAAGCGAAACTATGTTTGGTCGCACAAACGACCGTTCGGCCGAGCGAACAGCTGTTTGGCCAAGCTAACAGCCATTCAGCCATGTGAAACCATGTTCGGCCACATGAACAGTCGTTTGACCACCGACCGCGCCGCGCGCTGCGTGCACCGCCGCGCTTCGCCGGCCGCCACCGTCGAGCTGATGCAGCCCACGCCACGGCCACGCACGCCGCTGCCACCGCCGTGCCATGGTATGTGCGTGTGCCGTTGCCGCCGTTGGCCGCCCCACACAGAGCGCACGGGAAGGGAGAGAGAGAGAGTAGATGGGAAACTTGTACCTGAAAAAGCTAAGCACGGAAAAGAATAGAGCAGTCCCCCTTTTAAAGCCATAGTTAGATTATGGTTTTTATTTATTCATTCATTTTTCTTTTTTTCTTAAGTGCTATAGCTCCCCCCCCAGAAAAGATTCGGTCTCGAATCGACAACTTCAGAAATTTAACTTGCGGAATTGAGAGCATCACTAGAAGAAGAACAAGGGAACCAGACCTGAGAGAAAAGAGATCGGGGTACTTTTTGTGCATTTGGGACTCCAACTCCTACGTAGCTTCATGCTCGGTCTAATGGGACCACAACACCTTGACATAAGTAAGAGTCCAACGCCATAGATGACATTCTGAACATTCCAGAATATGGACTGGCCGTGCCACGATGGACAGGTCCTCCGAGACCTCCAAGGTGGGCAACTCCAAAACTTGATCAGGGTCAATAAGGTACTGCCTCAACATAGAGATATGAAAGACGTTATGGACACCAACCAGGGAAGCAAGCAACTCAAGACAATAAGCAAGCTTCCCAACTCGCTCTGTGATAGGAAATGGTCCAACGTAATGAAAGTTTAACTTTCCTTTTGTCCCAAACTGGACCACACCCTTGGTCGGAGAGATCCTCAGGAGAACCTGATCACCCACTTCAAATTCCTGCGGGCAACGAGAACGATCGGCATAACTCTTCTGATGCCTCTAGGCGGAAAGCAAGTTGTTCTTAATGAGATTGATCTGCTCCTTTCAATCCTTGACTTACTGAGGGCCAAGAAACTCTTTCTCTCCAACCTCATCCCAATGGAGGGGAGAGCGACAAGGTTGGCCATAGAGCGCCTCAAAAGGAGCCATACCGATATTGGAGTGGAAACTATTATTGTAGGAGAACTCTGCCAGAGATAAGTGATTTTCCTAACTGCCCTTCCATAAAAGTATGCAAGAATGCAACATATCCTCCAATGTACGAATGGTCCTTTCAGATTGACCGTTAGTTTGAGGGTGGAAAGCGGTACTGAAGTTGAGTTTTGTGCCTAGATTCTGATGCAAACTCCTCCAGAAATAGAAAACAAACTTGGTGTCGTGATCCAAGACAATGGACTTAGGAACACCATGAAGACGGACAATATCCTTGACGAAAATGGTAGTAAGATCACTAACGGAATAAGTAGTCTTGACTGGAAGGAAATGAGCCATCTTAGTGAGACGGTCGACAATAACCCAAATAGAGTCCATTCGCCGAGGCGACTTAGGAAGACCAACCACGAAATCCATAGTAATGTCCTCCCATTTCCATTGGGGAATTTCCAGAGGCTGCAGAAGGCCAGCAAGACTGCGGTGCTCCGCTTTTACTTGCTGGCACACTGCGCATTGCGACACAAACTTGGCTGTATCCTTCTTCATCCCTGGCCACCAAAACTGCCGTTGAAGATCCTTGAACATCTTAATCTCACCAGGGTGAATGGAATAAGGAGTTTTACAAGCCTCATAAAGAATATCCCTCTTCAAGGATGAGTCAAAAACACCCAAATGCAGTTTCAGAATCGTAACAGTTCTCTATCATTCATGGCAAAGTATGATCCACGAGGTTTTGCTCGAATAACCTCTCCACGAAAGTGTCGAGTCTCTGACCCTAAAGCTTGAGCCTCAAGCACAACATCAAACAAAGGAGAGGAGGTCACTGATTTCGCCAAAGAAAATGCTAAAAAGGCAAAGCAAAGTGTGGTCTGGAGGTCCTCCAACTCCTCCTAGACTGATGTGGGAATGGGTACGCCATCATTTTGCTTCCTGCTAAGGTCATCCGCTACCGCATTAGCCTTTCCCGGATGGTAATGGATGGTGAGGTCATAGTCCTTAATCAATTCTAGCCAACAGCGCTGCCTCAAATTCAATTCCTTTTGGGTGAGAAAGTACTTCAAACCCTTGTGATCAGTAAAGATGTCACATTTCTCTCCATAGAAATAGTGACGCCAAATCTTGAGGGTGAAAACCACTGCCCCTTGCTCAAGATCATGAGTAGGATAATTTAGCTTATGCTTCTCAAATTCACTAATAAAAGAAATGACGGTTACCTAACCCGGGATTACCCATATATAGGGAAGATTTTCACCCATCTGGTAACGTACGGGGGCGTACATTCTCGTTACACAAGATAATACGCCATGTCAGTAGTTATACAGTCGATGACAAAGATGTGCCTGACTATTCTCATATAATCGGGTATATGGAATGTGATCGCCGGTGCTTTTGCTATAACTTGCCAAATAATAAGTATCTTTAATTACACTATTCCTGCGATCTCTGTCTCCAATCTATATTAGTGGTTCCGGTAACCTAAGTTCATTGCCTTTAACCTGTGTCAATTGTTTGCTTACATTATTTGTCTCTTATACAGTCGATGACAAAGATGTGCCTGACTATTCTCATATAATCGGGTATATGGAATGTGATCGCCGGTGCCTTTGCTATAACTTGCCAAATAATAAGTATCTTTAATTACACTATTCCTGCGATCTCTGTCTCCAATCTATATTAGTGGTTCCGGTAACCTAAGTTCATTGCCTTTAACCTGTGTCAATTGTTTGCTTACATTATTTGTCTCTTATTTATTTTGGTTGCATTACCTGTCTTTACTCATTGTGTTGCGACCGTTGTTGGGTACTTGCTGAGATTTCTAAATCTCACGCTTGCTCTTTCCATTCTCAGGTAAAAGACTAGTTGAGTGATAGTAAAATGCATGGGTGGAAACACTCGAGTTTCAGCACTGTGGCTTGCCACTATTTTTGCCATTTTATTTTATTCTTCATTTGATTAGAAGTGGACCAGTCCCATGTTTCAAACGTTTATTTCAGATTCCGTTGATTCTCTAAATAAAGTACCTTTAAGGTTTTAATTTTCTTATAATTTCTATTGTTACTTTTATTATTTTCTTTTTACTTTGGCGATGGCGTTCCATAGTAGTATCCCAGTTTTGTTGTATGTGGGGTACTACACTCGACTGCATCATGGCACTCAACCGAGCTCCGCCCTAGCCTATGTTCACGCCTTCACTGTTATCTTGAACGCAGAGGTGGTGGAGCTTAACTTTAATCTTTGAAATAGTAACTAATAACTATATTCTATTGAGAGATTATTTAGTTTCTAAAAACACTTGTCCATCGTAAGAGATCCAGGTGCTGGCACGTGAAGGGAGAGGAGGGAAGAACAGACCGTCTCTAACTCTTACCTAGAATATTGCATAGAAATAGAACTTGCAAATATAAAGCAATGCCCAAGCGTGAATAGCAGCACAATGAGCCGCTTTTTGTACCTAGAATATTTCCATCGGGGCTACACAGACATCTATTGACAGATATTACAGCATCTTTTATTAGTGCAGCCTGGACATGGAAGGAAACAGATTGTGCATCAGAGCACACCACTGAAAAAGCATAATGTTACGAATTACAGACACAAAACAACAAAAGATGGTAATAACACAAAATCAAATAGACCAAGAGTTGATAAATGAAGTCATGACCTGCGAAGGCAAGGTGCAGGAACCAATATCCCAAACTTTGAATGTCTTGTGAGCTATCCTTTCTCGTGAACCAACTTCCCATATCCCGATGTCACCAACATTTGTTCCAACTATGTTACATCAGAAAACTGTAAATACAGTTGGTTGGATATAGACCAACAAAGTACCAATTCAATAACCAAGAGATGTTTTCAGCATGTACCAGAAAGAGTAGTTTGCAGAACATGATGGAAATTCAGGCTCATAACGTTAAGGTCATCTTCTTGAGTACGAATATTGGGAGGATGGCTTGCACCAGAGAATGACACCTAACATAGTTTTCAATGTATCATAATTCATTTGAATATTGCAGAACTGAGTAAAAGGAGAAACAAAGGTAAGTCCAAGTTCTATAATTGGTCGATACAGCTAAAATTAATATAATGTGTACTATAATTGACTAATAAATTCTATCTAAAAAAATACATGTTTAAAAATTAATTACTATAACACCGTATTTAAATCATAACTCATAAGTGGTAAGAAGCCACTTTTTTAGCAGATAACAAAGCACACATACTGGTATAAGCATTTGGAGACGATTGCAATCGTTGGCTCTATAGGGTGCTTGGTTGCCAGCCACAGTTTACCACGCCTAAGGTTAGGCAAGTTTGACCAACTTTGGGAGCTGTTTGGTTGCAGCCACAGTTGTGGCAAGATTTTCTTCCAGCAAACTAGATCCCACACGTCAATGACTCAAAAAAAGTGTGGCAAAATTCCCTTAGGCTTGCTAAGGTGTGGCAAAGAAGTTGAATATCTCAACTTAGACAAATATAATAATTTTTATTAGTAAAATATGAATAGCAACCAAACAGCTTCACCTCGTGAGCCTGTGGATATGATCGGAATCATGGGCGATTGGGCGTTCTGTCAGCCTTGCCAGCGATGGCATGCATCCTTGTCCAGAGCGTGGAAAGCAGCAGTGTGCAGTATTTCCTGTGCTCTGTTTCCACATGCTTTTTACTGGAGCACATCACATCCGATGACATGATCGTTAGAAATTTAGAAATTAAAATGTCTCAGTCAATTGCACTATGCTTCCAGAGACTTATCGGGTAACCAAATTATACTTGTCACGCAAGACTTTTACTGTTTGGGAAAGTGACCAGTTATTAAATTTAGGACGTTTACGCACTCTGCGCCCAGTTCGTTCGTACTACAACGCCGTGTTTTTTCGGCTGCGGACGAAGGCTAATAGCTACTAGGATTTATTTTTATTTTTAAAATGAATATTTATATAGATAAATTGAATACCGATAAATTGATAAATTATTTTTAAAAAGATGATAGAAAAACTGTTATATTTATTTATTCGAATGAAGCGATAAACCATAATTCATAATCCATAAAGCTAGGAGGTGGAACTAGTCATAGTCTAAGCCCTGGGTTGGACCTGCTGTTCTTGGACCGAAAATGTTTTTTTATGATTTTTCCACTAATTCTTTATGAGTTTTTGTTCCTAGATCTCGGGCTACTTGATTATGCCCTGCATAAGCCGAAAAGAAGTGGGACTAATCTCTACTTAGTGTCTCACTCAGTACATAAGGATTAACTTGCCAGAAGGTCAATATGAACATCCGTTTTCCGAAGAGGCCTCTCTACTCATCTCGCTCCGGCGATAAGGCTGGTCAAGGGCGCATCACAGATCCTACACCTCTCGCTCTCGTCTCGCGTACGCATCTCTCACTCACTTTTCTCACTACATACCCTTTCATTCTAAAAGCCACTTCTTTCTGCCACCACTATTCATTTTTAGTTAAAATCATCAACTGTAATCAAAAACATCAATCACAGCCAATATGAATAGATCCGTAGTGACATATAACAGCTAATATAGATAGATCCTTTATGGGTCTGTTTGATATGGTTGTGGCTTATGTTTTTGGCTGAAATTTTGAATTTTAGTTATTTGCGACAGAGATTATGGAGAAAGAGATACTCGTTTGTGATTTTGGATGATACAAATGTTAGACTTTTAACGTATACTACAATTAACTTATAGAGCTCATCTAAAAAAATACTTCGTTTAAAAGTTAGGTACTGTAGCAAAAGTAAAAAGCCGGTTTCAAACAGGCCCATACATTAGGTAGACAATGAAACCAAGATGGGTGCAAAACTACACAAGGTGCACATGGGTTTCGCATGGACTAACACAAATCCTCTCAAATTCATTTGCAAGGCTTCACATCTAAATTCCAAACACACCCAAAATTCAATTATTTCACAAACTCTTACTATATCTGAACAAATAAAGCTGACACGCATTTTTTTCGGTGGCAGCCACCACTGAACTCGTACGCAGAGCAAGCTGACAAATCCTTTTGGTTAGGGACCTGAGAGACTGCGGGACATGGCAGATACCTGCCGCGTGCCAATCAAACACGTCGACCGCACTGAACTCAACTCGACGGCTCGGCTCGCTCCGCCCTCCCTTAAAAATCACCGATACAGATACAGATAAGGAGGAGGAGTCGCCGAACAGCGCCGCAGCAGCGCGAGGAACCCACCACCCGAGCGAGAGCGAGCCGAGGCCCTAGACCTGCACCCCGCCGCTCGCGCCTCCGCATGGCACCGAAGCGCCCTGCCGCGGCGGCGTTGGGATCGGCGTCCGACGCCTCCGAGGGGGAGGGGGACGCGGCCCACCACCCGTCCTCCCCGTCCCCCTTCAAGACGCCGCCCCCCAACCCTAACCCAAAGTCCGCCGCGCCGTCCTCCGCCCCCGCCTCCGCATCGGTGGCGGCTGACTCTGCCGCCGCCGGATCCGACTCCGGGGGTGCGTACGACTCCGACGCCGACGCCGGCCACCGCCCCGCCCCGAAGGCAGCGTCGCCGAAGCCCGGCGGCGGCGACCCCAAACCGCCCTCCCCCGACGTCAACTCCGACTCCAACAACTCCGCCGCGCCCGCGGCCTCCGACGCCGACCCGGCCGCCGGCGCCGACTCCGAAGACGACAACGCCTCGCCGCTCCCGCCCCCGCGCCCCTCCCGCGCCGAGGCCGCCACCATCAAGCCCATCAGCTCCCGCCCCATGGACCCGCCGCGCCGCTCCGCCGCCGCCTCCGAGCCGCGCGCCAAGCGCCCCCGCAGCGCCGCCTTGGGCGTGGCATCCTCCGCGGAGCAGATGAAGCGGCCGTCGCGGCTCTGGAGCCAAGGCGACGAGCTTGTCATCCTGCGCGGCCTCATCGTGTACCGCGCCAAGCGTGGTACGCTCCCTGGCTCGACGCTTGACATTGGTAAGCTTCACGGGCACATCCGTAGCCAGCTCAGTGTTAAGGTATCCACCACGCAGCTCAGTGATAAGGTCCGGCGCCTCAAGCAGAAATACCAGTTACTTGCCACCCGTGCTAAGAAGGGACGAGATCAGGACTTGCCCACTCCGCATGACCACAGCATCTATGAGCTTGCCAAGAGGGTTTGGGGGACAAGGAGTGGTGGTGGCGGTGACGGAGGAGGTGGGTATGAGAATGCTGCTGATGGTGAGAGCGAGGAGGAGCAAGATAGTGGAGGGAGCGATGATGATATGGAGAACGGGCGAGATGACCGGGACCGCAAGAACCGTAGGTTGAGGCCGGTTACTATGGCAAATGGGAACGGCATTGGAATTGGGCCCGCGGGTGCCAATGGGAGAGGGAAAAGTGAGTTTGAGAAGGGGAAGGATGCATATCCATACCTGTGGGAGACTGTTGAGGAGCTGTCCAGGGAGCATCCGAGTGGGACGGCGTTCAAGAAGGCATTTGAGGTGCTTGAAGGATCAAAAGCACGGGTGATGGAGGAAAAGCTGCGGAAGTTCAGGTTGACGGAGATCAGACAGCAGCTGCACCGGATGGACCTGATGAAGGAAACAGTGAAGATGGTGCTGGATGCCCTTGAGAGGGCTGACTGAATAATGGGTGACCTGTGGTGAGTAGAACATTGTTATAAGGGGGAAATCAGTGTCTTTTTTGTTTCTAGATAGAATTTCTGTGGTTAATTACTTACTTTCATGCACAACGTTGCACTTGCCTCGATCAAAAGTTAGGCATAGAACAAGGAGTGATGGTCTTCTCCTTGCTATTATCTGTGGATCATTGTATTTTTTGTTTCTTAGGTGCTAACTTATGCGTTATATGCTATACCGTTGTCATGTTTATTTAAATTAGGGTCAATGCATCTTTATTTTGAATGATTTGTTCATTTTTTTTCTTGGGTTGTCCTTTTCAATTGCATCAGCAAGTTGGTTTATCATGTTATGCAATCAAGCCCAGATGTTAGCGGCTTAGCGCCACATTTGTGACATAGAATTGAGTTATAACATTTGTGAATATGGTAAGGTCATATGTTATATTATGTTTTTGCTTAATTAGAGTTAAATGCATTTATTTTTTGATTGACCTTCCAAGTTGCGTTAATGCTAAACCCATTCTTCGCTAAGTGGTTTGTAACAGGAGTTAAAATTTGAGAGAAAAGAAACAATGATCTACTAGGAGTGGAAAAAACTGCAAATTTCTCCCGCTGGTCACCGGTGGAGGTGATTTTGTAGGGATAAGCAGTGTAGGGGTACTTCTACAAATCAGAGGTTATGGACGGATAAATGTGAGTTTTTGTAACTGAACTTTAGTGCCAGTGCAGTTCAGTGCCAGTGCTAACGCAAATAACACATTTGAGAGCAAAGCAAAAGTTCCATTGTAGTCAAGTGACCACTCTACTGGGCACATGAAAAAAAAATTTCGTTTAGGCTTGGAAACATTGGCTAGCTAGTTGGGTTTATTGTAGCATGTCCCACCATTTTAGGGTATAAAGTTTTAGGATGTACTTGCTCTTTCATGTTAGTTGGGTTCATGGTTCAGAACCTGTTAGATTTAAGTTAGTTCTTGAATTGAGAATGTTCTCTTAAAATTTGCAGCGCGTTGCTCTTACCATCCCTTCAACAAATCCTAACAAATTGGCTTTGATTGAATAGGATGATGAATTGAAGTTCTTGTTATAATTGTTGGCCAAAACTAGGGTTAGCTTTATCAAAATTTGGTAGTGCTAATTTTGGGGTTTACCAAGAAAGTTTGGTAGAGCCGGATCTTTGGTGTTGACTATGTAAATGCCAGAACACATGCTTTGATTGGCCTGAGAATATTCTAGGAGACGGTACTTTCTCAGCCCGAGAATCGTTTTACCTTGTCCTTATGGAAACCTGTCTTGATTCTGATCTCTTTGTGCGGTAGTCTTGATTCCGATCTCTTTGTGCGGTAGTCTTGTCCGCTCCAAAAGTTTTATGGACAGCTGGGTTGTCAAATTGTCCAAATAGGCTCCAAAATGAGAGATATTAGGAAGCATCTGTAAATGGTCCCTAGCTGGACACTGTTGGTGTCCTTTCGCACTGGTGCAGCATACTAGTGAACAGTGCGTAATCCTGGATCTACTCAATCAATTGATTTTTATACTTTTCTGAATCTGGTTGATTTTTATGCATACAAGAATCAGGTCGTGCTTCCTTGTTGAACTCTCTGTCCATTGCGCACAGCACACGCTGCCGTCGCAAACGACTATTGATCTCCGTACATAGTTGCTGGGATCAACAAAAACAGGGTTTACGAGGACCGGTGTGTCGAGCGTGTAATCAACATCGATCACCGTGGAAATTTCTGGATTTTTCATCAAAAATCACCAAGAATATGGCATCAGGTGCACGCGCCGCGGTGGCCCATCGGGCATGCCAAGTTACACCGGCCGCGGCAGCCTCTCCTGCTCCGCACAGACGCGCAGCCGTGCCGACTGCCGAGGCCGCGCCGCGGCGTTGCTCGCACGACCAGCCGAACCATGTCAAAATGTCAAGAGCCGACCGGCACCGCACGGCATTGCCGCCGACCGCAGTACAGACTAGAGAATCGTTCTAGACTTCTTCGGCGTCGTCGAACCCTGCAGCTCGAAGGCGATTGTTCCTCCCCGTGTCAAATCGGTTAACCATCTTCGGCCTGCGGTCCAATTGGAAAGAGCATGTAACACTGACTCTGCTTCCTGAACTCGCCAAGAAGACTGTGCGTTTATTTAACCTGGTCGCCTGCGTCTACTCGTTGTGATCAAAACCTTTTCTGTAAAACAGCAGTGTACATCTAGTGGATCTAGACGGACTGGAATTCTCCGTACTATCATTTTCATCCGATGAAACTGATCGAACAAAGAGATCTACAATAATACACATATAAAGCTTGGCCTATCACACATAAAAGTATCATATATAGAAACGAAGACCAAAATCACCAGACAAAGGGCCAAGATTCAGTGTTTCTCGGTTCAGAAACCAACCATAACGTATTGATAGTAGGATGCTTACGATCTTTTCATTTTCGGTACTCCTTCCTGACAGGTGAAATAACTAAACAATAAACATATAGGTACCTGCTACCGAAAGGGAAAATATCTAAGAGCAGTAAAATTGTAAATGGATGCACAAGAAAAATGCATGCACGAAGATAAAATGTGCTAAAAATGAAGTATCAACCACCGTTTTCATGCCCTTACAACTTGTAAGGGTTGTTGAATTCATGCAAGCGTAAGATTCTGTTTCTTCTGAAGATGCCGACAAATATTCCCTGAGGACCGGTATTGCTCTGTCATGTCACAAGTCATGGATCAAAAAAGGTCGTAGCTAGATTTTTTTAAGCTTAAAGTCAGTTTGTATTTGTACTGTCTACATTAACTAGTTTTTAAATAATATATTTTTTTAAGACAGAATCAATAGAAAAATTGTAGTAAAAAGTATACAGAGTTCAACTGTACCGGTCAAAATCGTATACAACTATTCTCTCTACGTACTGGCTCTCACGAACAGCCAGAATTTAAATATTTAAACTATCAGCCATCAACCTAAAAGAACCTACCCATATATTCACGCAAGGATCTATGCGCCAACAGCACAACCATTCTCACATTTCAGCGAGAGGTTCAAAGATCACGGACCAGCCAAGTCCACATCACCATCACACCGATATACGGCCTATTTTGTTCCGCTTCTAAATTCTGCTTTTTGACTTTTTTATAATAACTAGTTTTCAAATGTATTATTTTTAAGATGATGTCTCTAAGTTGATTGTAGTATATATTGTAGACCAGTGATCTAAAAGGCGATATTAGACGGCCGCCTAGGCAGGCCTAGGCGTTGGGCGGAGCCCCGCTGTCGCGCCTTGGCCAAAATCGGTGAGCTAGGCGGCAAGCCCACCTAAGCGGCCGTCAGCGGTCAAAGGCGGTCATCGGCGAGGTCAAAGGCGGGGTCAAGGAAGATGGTCCAGGGCAGAGGAAGGTATTCTAGGGAGAGAGAGGCACCTGGAGATCTCTTGTCAGCTCGCACGTTGTCAGCCGTCGTCGTCGCTGGATCCACTGCCTCCGCCGTCGCCGCAGTCGGATCCACTGTCGCTGCAGCTGGATCCGTCGTTGTCGCAGCCGGATCTGCTGCCTCTGCCGTCGCCGCCACCGGATATGCTGCCTCCACCGTCGCTGCAGCTGGATCCGCCGTCGATGCCGCCAGATCCGCTGGAGCAACGCCATCGGCAAAAGGAAAGAGGTCGCCGGATCCGCGGTCGCCGTCGCCGGATCCGTCAGATCCACTGGAGATGGGGAAGGAGAGAGGGAGAGTGGCAGGGGGCGGAGCCACGCAAAACGGCGAAAGAATGTGGAGCGGGCGGCGGTGGTGGACGAAACTCGGCTCGTTAGCTCGCTCGGCTCGTGGTGGCTCGGCTCGGCTCGTTAGGATAACGAGTCGAGCGAACCAATTTTAGCTCGTTAGCTATAACGAGCCAACTCGATCGCTCGCGAGCGCTCACGAGCCAAACGAGCCATGCTTCGAGAATTTAGATATGCATATGTTGCTTCCATGGACCTAATTTGTACTCTATTGCATGTGTTAATGTGTAAATTTGTACTCTATTGTACCCAAACGAGCCAACGAGCCTAACGAGCCAAACGAGCCAAACTTCCATGGATGAATATGTGATGGAGATATTTTTGGCCACGCTCACGAGCCAAACGAGCTAACTCGAGCTTTTGTCGGCCGAGCCGAGCTGGCTTTTAGCTCGTTAGTTATAACGAGCCACGAGCTGAGCGAGCGAGCCGAGCCGAGAGCGCTGATATCCAGCCCTAGCGGCAGCTGGACGCTAGATAAGGGGGGTGTTGTGTTTGACATTTTTCAATTTAGTTCTCTTCTTTTCTTAAATTGCAATAAAGTCCTTTTTTCTTTATATTTTTTCTATTTAGGCCCTTCAAAAGAGTCACCACGCCGTGCGATATTAATAAACATTAGTTTTAATTCCACTGCCTAGGCCCTCTAGGCGCTAGGCCCCATCTCGCCACCTGCCTAGCGTCTTCTTGAACATTGTTGTAGACTTCATTTATATCAGCTAAAATCACACGTGAGTTTCTGTTACTCCGTAGTCTCTCTCACGAACAGCTCAAAAGTCATAAGCTGTAGCTAAAAACCATAAATCGAAGGGGAAAAAACAGTCTTCACGCCAACCAGATGCCATAAGCTCTTCAAACTGCAACATAGCACACAAGAACCTTCGGAGCGTTGATGAACTCGTCACACAGATCATACCTTGCAACACGCTTCTAAATACAAGTAGTCTCCATCTGAATGTATGTACAGGGTCCACAGCACGAGGCTTTGCAAAAGGATGCTTCTTTCTTACATGCTTGCTGAGCTCTCTATATGTACCAATGTATGAGCAGCCATCTTGCATGCAACTCCTCCTGTTTTGGTTCAGCTGTCCCCGAGCAGGCTCAGCCAATGTATATCACTTAACCTCACCACGGCAGAGGGGGCATGTAAGTTCTATTTAGCCTGGGTCCTCGCAGCTTCTTGTTGTTGGGCTTCTACATGACTCTATAAGCTGATCAAGACAGTTGGAGTGGTGGAAGTTGGTTGCGCAAATATATGGAGGACAGCCATCGACAAGAGATGAACAGAGTAGGAGAGCATTGTGTGCGCATTCCATGCAAATTGAGCAGATCGCATCTTTCCACGCACATTTCTCTGTTGCTGCTAATGTTGACTTCAGGTTAGCAACTCTCTTGAAACTGCAACGACTGCAGGATCTCTGATAATGTGATGATCTGAGCTGACAAGATGAATAGTTCTTGTTCCTCGTATTTTTGGTCATCTTGACAAGAACTGCAAGATGCATATATTCAGAGTATTAAGATTTCATTAAGTCAACCAAAATAAAAATCACATTGTTTATATCACAAATCAAAATCGAAAGAGCCTGGCTGACAGTAGAATGACCTCTAGCACAGGTGGTATAGGGGTTTCACCTTTTTCATAAACTTTCAAGAACAAAACTTCCAACAAGGGCATTTCCTAAGGTTCTTTTTGTGTTACCCTTCTTAGCTCTAAATAAATGGAGCAAAGACCTAAATGATGGTCAATAATCTGAAAGGTATAGCTTAAGAACAAGACATCATGGACAAATTGTATGTTCACTGTCAACCACTTCTCCAGTTTTATCCTGATTTTTTTTCTAAGCGTGCATTCTTGTACATTATGGTTCTAGCTCATCCACCGATCAAATATATTTTGTGTTTGTTCTTTACACAACCCAAAAGTTCAAACGCTTACAAAAAATCCAACAGTATCGATCACAAATTCCGTGGTACAAGTTACAGCTAAACTCTGAAACTTTTGCTTTAGTTCAGCATGAGTTCCACTGGACATTGGATGGTGACAGCAAGATCTACCAGAGAATGCAACATAGTACCAGAGGCACTTGATCTGTTTATAATAGAGATGAATAACTATTTTCACCACACAGATTGCAAAAGGGCTACTTAATTTTCCTAGTAGTCCATCAAAAAAAGATAACTTTCATACTGCAAAAATGGCATTTCAACCAGACCAATTTTAAGATTAAAAGCAATTCCCTCCCACCCTCACCATGTATGTGCGTGTGTTTCTAATGTTGGACATCTACTCACATGTGCTGCAACTTATAGGAATGTAAAGATTAATCTTAAAATCATACAGTACATGAGTACACGGAAAAGATTCATCTTTAATTTGACAATCCAAATTCTTCAGCATGATTGCAGCAGCAACATGAATGTTTACTATGAAATCAACATTAACATCGGTATCAGCAGCAATAGAGAACACAGCGATCAAGGTCCCAAGTCCCAACACACTGGCATATAGGTAACTGACAGAGTGCCTAAAATTCCTTAAACCTTCTTAAATGAATGGGCTGATAAGTGGGCTGTAAGTATCCATACAGCCAGCTGAAGGCTGTATTATTTATTTACACTTACCCACCACGATTTAGAATAGTATTAGCAGGGAACATCGAACGACGAATTCTGAGCGTGCTATTTGGACGCTGGGGGGATACGCGTCTCCAAGAAGCACTAAACGCACGGTTACCCTAGTCTAGTAGAGGCTGTCGAGCCGAAGCACATCGATTGGTGACGTCCTCAAGAACAGGGCCACCAGATCAAGGAATTTCACCAATAATTGGGAACAAAAGAAACAAACCGACCAAGAAAACTATATGAAAAGGAGCACCTTTTCCGGGTAAATTCAAAGGCGGCATGGGATACGAAGACGGAAGGGCCGATTTGAGCCACGGAAGATTCGAAGGCTCACCACCGGTACCTCGTTTCTTCGATGCAAGAAGACAAGGCCGCCGCCGCCGGAGCCTCCCGAGACGAGAGGCTGCGAGTTCGGTTGGGTTTAGGGCGCGGGACGGTGGCGTTTTGAGACTCCTCGGCTTCGCGGCCTAGTCGTCGGGTGATGTGGTTGGTGGGTGGAGCAACGCAGGAAACGAGGTAGGCTGGTAGAAAAGAAAACCCAGCACGGCCCAAGGCCCAGAACCGCAGCGCCCACATCCGTCCGTTTGACCTGCGTGATCCAACGGACGGCTGTGATGGGCCCGTTGGAGCCAACGTTTTCTCACCCATAGATTGCATAATAACAAACGCTGCGTGTGGGACCCGAGTTGTCATGGGCTACACGGTAGGGGGCTGAAAAGTGGCCAACCCACATGTAACGGAACCTTTGGGCTTTGGATTTGCCATATTGCTGATTGCTGAGGTGCACTTAAAAGGAAAAAAACAAGCCCCTTAGGACCTGCTTGGGATAGGGCTTTTTGGCCCACTTGTAAAAGCACTTGCCTAAATTCGGGTCCTTTTTACGAATGGTTAAAGAATCCTAGCCGCGCATGTCACATCGTTTAGCACTTCTCAAGGCCAATTTTTGGTTCGAGTGCTACGGCGCTTACAGGAATCCTACTTACGGCTTTCAACCATGTAAATCCAAAAGCAGAAAAAAAAGTGCTGTTCAAAAGCCACCACCAATGCAAAAGAAATCTTCACTATCATAAAAAAGATCATCACAGACGGTTTCTAACCTGTCTGAATTTTTTATGTCTATGATAACAGATGGCTATCACAGACGGCTCTCGAACCATCTGTGATAAGATACAACACAGACGGTTTTAGTTAAGAACCGTTTGTATCACAGACGATTCTAGTAGTCTATTATTATGAACAATTCTAGTTAAGAACCGTATATGATTGCATTCTAGCGTCCTCATAAATAAGTCTCCTTCAGTTCATCAATATTCTCTAATTGCGCTACAAAACATCGCAATCAGATAACACAAATGAACCAAAGCAGGCCTATTTATGAGAACAAGATCATCGTGCAATAAACTTTATCGTCGTGTTTTCATCCTGCAATAAAATATGATTTCAACAAGGGCTGAAACCCTAGCTATCCATCAATAATCATAAGAACTAAGGCATCAACAATTAATTTTCACGTGCATGAGCATCAAGATTTACATGCCTGAAACCCTAGCCATCCAAAAATTTCAGATAGGGAATATATCACCGGCGATGAAGGAGAGGCGACGGCAGCGTCACCATTGTGTCACTATGGTGACACTACACAAGACACTCTTACGACAGTTAGGATAAGAGTGTCTTGTGTAGTGAACCATGACGTCACAACCAGAGGCGGGGACTAACAGTGGTAGTCGGCGTCATCGAGGGGATAGGGCACTTCAGTTTAGGGGAGTAAGTAGGAATAAGGAGTGGATGAACTAGGAGCACTAGAAAAGTTGGTTCTTAGAGTGAAATTGGAGGAAAGAGAAAGGGGGAGTAATAAGGGACGAGAGGTAGGAGGAGACCGATGCTTGCCATTTGATGTGGAGAGAATGGATGGGTGAGATCCAAATCGTAGAAGAGACGCCACGAATCGGTGATGTGGCATTATCACATACGGGTCAGATTAAAAACCGTTTATGATGTTTACTGACATCACAGATGGTTTCAATCCTAACTGTTTATGGTAATATCACAGATAGTTCGAAACAAAAACCATCTGTGATAAGTACAGACATCATAGGCGGTTTTTTTGAACTGCCTGTGATATTATCATAGACGGTTCGGAATAAAACCCGTCTGTGGTAACTTTATCGCTAATAATTTGTGTTGAACCGTCTGTGATGAGACGTTCAGGATGACCATTTTGTAATAGTGCTTTCCTCTCTCTCGAACAGACTAACCGGTGTGGGAATTTGATTTCAATGGAAGGCCCTCTTTGATTGAGAGGAATTTCAAAGGAAAAAATATATGGAGGAATTCAATATGAAGGAAAATTTTCTATGGGGCGTTTGATTTGTAGGATTGCTTCAAAGGAATTTCATAGGATAAGAATAATTTCTATAAGTTTTGAAGGAATTCTAGTATGATATTTAACATCGTGTTACCAATTCCTTTGAGAGTTCCAATGCATCTTCTTGAAATCCTATAGATGTTTCACCTCTCAGAAGTGAAAAAAAGAGCTCCCAACCAGAACGAAACTTACAAATATTCCTTACTTGAAGAATTTCTAGACTTTGTGTTGTATATATAAGTGAGTATGACTTTCATACAATGTACATGTTATATAGTTCTTGTGTAAAGGCCAGCCTAACATGTATTTTTCTTAAAGTTTTTTCTACACAAAAAAGTGAAGAAAAACATTTGGAAATTTACTTATTTCTTCCATCAGTGCCACGAATCTTATCTCACGCACATCACAGGAACCTGGACTCGTGCCTCACCCGTGAATTTTCATCTTTATCAACCCAGCCATCAAAATCACCGATCTAACGGCTTAGAGACAGGGCGGAGCCAGCCTATTTTGGAAGCCATGACAGATAGATCGGCCGGTCCAAGAATCGCTGCTGGGCTCAGTGGTGGAGTTAGGATTTGGTTACATCCCAGACTTAGTGTGGAATGATCTAGCTTATCTGGGCTGGACCATGAAAATATTACCCAGACTGGACTGAATTTACCCGTGCTATACACTAGATATTTTTTTACACATCAGGCTAAAGCCTACCTGCCCGAGGTGTGGCTCCATCCCTGGCTGGGTTCAACTACTGATCCATGATTGGGTTTAAGGGCTACTCGCCGATGAACCTGAACAGTCACCTAGGGTCACCGGCCCTTAGCTCCTCCCTTGGAAAGAGCATACAAGAACACTCTAAGTCAGACTTTTACCTAGCCTTTAAGTTTCCATAACTCAAAAAAGACGTGATATAATCCCCAGTGAGAAGGAAGGCCGCAACCGAGCAATCTAACGGCTAGATGGATTTTATAAAAAAAAATTGCGAAATAAGGTGTACACAAGATCCCAACGCTTACTGCACAAGCTGAAAGGGGGATAGCATACCAGTATACTACATTTGTCCACAAGTAACAAAATAGTACATTAGTGCATGCGCGAAGGATTTGAGGTTTGTGATGGTAGAGGATGAGCAAAAATGTTCAGATTTTCATAATGCTAAATCTGTACTATGATCTTTTTTTTTATTACAGTTGTTCACTTTTTGTTCGTGTTTTTTAAGATAGTGACAGACAGTAGAGCTATTGACATGGACAGTTCACACGGTTTTGAGCTCGGCAAGATGTTTGAAGAAGAGAAGCCACTCCGTTTATTTCAGCTTTCGAAGAAACTAAAATCAAAAGCTAAAAAAACAAGATCTAGATGATTTGCATCTTACAAATTTCACCATGTTTCCTTCCATTATACCTTTTCTAGTGTAGTAGCTTAGTACTTCGGGGAAAAAAGTGTAGTAGCTTAGTATAGTGGTATCACTGTATGAACATCCTACTGCCTGCACTTGTGTTTGCGTACGGTATTCACGCCCTTTATGATGAGTAGCTTGCACATTAGTGTTCGCCAGGGAAGAGACCATATACCTGGCTCGAGCCTTTAAACTTGTTCGGAGAATCATGTCAGTCACAGCGGCGACAAGATTTATTTCTGGTGTCAGGATTGTACTATAGATCGTCAAATGGGTAGATGACTTGTCTTCAATGCCCTGGGATGCCTTTCGGAATCTTTCAAAATCATCCGTACAAACACGAATTCGATTTAAACATCTAACTTCTGATTTATTTTTTACTATTCATAAATTTCGTCTTTTTCTGAATTTTTGGTTTTTTATGCTTTTTGCCGATTTTTTTCCGTATTTATTTGTATTATACGTAATAGGCTAACATATTTTTTATATTTTTAAATTTTTTTAAAATTTAATTATGCTAAATAAGCCTCTGTCAGCTACAGTATTTTTTTCAGCCAGCTGCAGTGCTTTCAGCTATAAACCACCAAAAAAAGCCTAACTGATCACCACCAAGATTTTACTGGCTTTGTTGACTGCTTAATTGGGAGTTTGGGACAGTTCAACCACATACACTACCCATATGGCGCCTGTACTTTCCGGTTTTCTGCTGATTCTCTTGGCTGTTGTAGTAATCTATTCAAATTGGTTGTATACTTGTATTGCCGTGCATGTCTCGCCCCATATATCTTTACTATTTAATAAGTTTGAGTTGGTGATTGGTATAGTCTCCTTCCTCCCGTCTTAACCGTCCGATCTGAATATTAAAATCTTGACCATCTATCTAACATTCCTCTCTCTCATATCTAACTACCCCTCCTCTCCACTTCCACCAACAGTTACCATCTCCCACCTCCTCTTCTATCCGGTCTCTCTCGCCTCCTGCTCCGCTTGCTAAGGTGAAGTAGATATCCGTTGCTACGGATTTAAAAAAAATAGAACATATTTGTATGTATGTTCCAACAAATTTTACCACCCGTTAATTTTAGAACATGTAGTATAATAAAATTTTAAAATCCATAGCAACACACGAGTATTCAGCTAGTACAACCATACATACAAGACAACGGAATCGTGGCGCGCTTTGCTTCCTTCTTCCTCTCGTTCTCTACCGTTTCACAAAGCCAGTGGATTCTTACTAGGCTAGGCAGTAGAGAAACTCATGGTGCAAGTTTACACGTGTAATTTGCACTAAACTGCTATAGAGTTCACGAGTGTTGCTGTGTGCGCTAGCAACAAAATATTTATATACATATTTATGTCCTATTTAGGACTTCGAAATTTCACAACTACATAAATATAGAAAAATTTATCCTTAGCGGGTGTATCACCGAAATTACAGCTTTCATGGACAGGTGGGTGCAATCGTGCATTCATGCATCATTGAAATGTAACAAAAAAAAATCCAGACCCATCCGTTGAAGTAACCTAGTCTTGAATGCTTGCATGGGGAGTTGGGATCTTCTGCGTTCCCCGAGAAATCAGCTTTTCAGTTGCTCTCCTTCACCACCTCAACCTCAATCACAGGAGCATCATGACCCCATAATTGCTGCCAAGCTGGGGCACAGGGTACTAACCAATGGCATCCTCCCGCGTCAGCAAGTTAACGCAGGGCTGTCCCTGACGACTGGGCCCCCCCTCCATCCGGCGCAGGGCGTGAATTTACACCGGCCCACGTGGGCCTGCATGCCCTCCCTGGTAGGGGTGAAAACGGGTCGAGTTAATCCCGACCGATCCGGCACCAAATTCGATTGGTACCGAATCCGACTAGTACCGAATCCGGAGAAAAAAAATATGGGTTAGGATATGGTAACAGTAATATCCGTCCGAATCCGAATATCCGTTCGAATCTGATACGTCTTCAAGTATGATTTCAGGTTAGTGCTACTATTTGACATTTCATTTTCTTTTGTAATGGTAAAATAAAATCTTTCACATCAGCTATTAAACAGTAACATCAAGTCAGTGCGTCCTACTCCATTTACTGCACTGTATGCATTCCTTACAAACAAGTAGGGGTGCAAACGAATTGGGTTAATCCCGACCGATCCGACACCGAATCCGATTGGTACCGAATCCGAAGAAAAATATGGGTTAGGATATGGTAACAGCAATATCCGTCCGAATCCGATCCGTTTTCACCCCTACTCCCTGGTATAAATGGGAATGGGGTGGTGTAAAAATTGCTCACTTAAAAAAAACTGGGTTTCGAATAAAAGATGATCAAATTTTGGTCTCGAAAAGTATGAAACGGAGCATTCAAATTTTCTTCTTGAGATTTTCTTTCATACTAGGGGTCTGTTCTTTTTAGCTGAGGTTTATGTTTTTGACTATGGTTTGTGACTTTTGGGCTGTTCGTACGAGAGATTACAGAGTAATAGAAACTCACGTGCGGTTTTTGCCAATATAAATGAAGTCGGTACATTATATACTATAATTAAATAATAGACCTTATTTAAAAAAACACTTCGTTTAAAAGTTAGTTACTGTAGAAAAGTCAAAATTAGAAACCAAAAGCTGAAAAAAAACAGGGCCTTGTATTGGGAAAAAAATCACAGTTTGCTAGAATACCACCAAATGTGTCGATGCATGCGGGACGGCCCTAGCTACATGGTCCTGTGATTTTTCAGTGGTGTAATGGCAATGTTCCCATTTTTAATGGTATTCTCGATTGGTAAAGTAGTATATTCCCCACAAAAAATAAATGTGGTAAAAAAAGACAATGGTGAATTCCTCACAAATGAAGTAACACTGTGAAAGTTTTGTATTGTGTGCTTCAAAACCATACCAGCGATTCTCTTAGGGAAAAAACATGCAAGAGAAAATGTTCTTTTAACTAGCGATTTCCTGGAGACTTCACTAGCATCTTGGTGTATTGCAAACTGCTAGCACTACTTTATCTGTGATTGTAGTTAATATAAGATACAGACCACTAATTTTAACCATAATACGCTGGCTAAAACTATAGAAAACAAATAGTACATTATTGTGGAAAGTCTTCTTCATGTAAACCCCGTTCTTTTCGGCTTCTTTCAGCAATCACTATTTATTAGACTAATAAACTATAGCTAAAATCCATAAGCTGCAACCTAAAAAAACAGACTCATTAACTCCATGTTGAGTTTTTTCTTATTATTGATCTTGATATATTTTACCTACATTAGGGCATCTCCAATGGTCTGAGTCAGCTAGCTATATGTATGTACACATCAGCATATATCCTATGTGGAGGAAAGAGAGTATGCAAAAAAAATCGAGCCAGCTCTTCCTTAAGCACTAGTCTATAACGCAAAACGAGTCAGCCTCTATAAATGATAGTCCTTTTTTGTGTGTGTATGTAAGCATCAAATAGCTATCCTTATAGATAGTTCTTTAGAATGCTAGCTTTTAGTGTGTACTATATAAAATGATGTGGAAGTATTCTAGTTAGTTGCTAGCTAGAACCATTGGAGATGTCCTAAAAGCTAGAAAAAGATTAATTATGTGCACATCTCTAGAAAGAACGTAACTACTACGAATGGATGTAGTAATTAACATCTATGGCGCCAAACAAGTCCTAAAACAACAACATATTTTTGAGAGAAAAAACTAAAAAAAACACATATTGCAAATGAATCCTCAGAACATCGTCATAGGTGACAATATATCTTCATTTTGGCTCCTCCTCACACACACGTATAGTACAATTCAAAGTTGGGAAATACTAGTCAAGTAAAAACCTAAAAAAAATGAAACATACTGTGATGTACTACCTAGTCCTTATCTAGTACTCCTAGGAGCTGTGTGCTTACAGCTGAAAAATGTGGGGTACTACTTCACTCCACACATGAAAAAGGGCAAAGAAAGAAAAGAAGAAGCAAGGTGGTAAATATACATGCACACACACGGTCTCCTCTCACACACTGTACCACAAACAATAAAGTCCATTTGCAGTGGCTATCAGTGCAGCTCGTGTCCAATGGTAGGCCTCTCAATAAATGGCAATTCAGCGGGCGGCCCATCCAGAAGCACTACTGCCCCTTCCCTCCTCCGTCTTCAAAAACCCCAGCCTAGCTCTCCCTCGTGATCTCTTCTACTAGCTAGTATTTTACTATACTCCAGAAGTCTCCTCTCCTTTTGCCTCTCTTGCCATTTCTTCTTCTTTCTTCCCCTCTATCCACTGGTGAAGTAGTTTTCATCTCTTGCTGAGTTTGATTGGCCTTCTTGTTTGGACTGCATGTCCAGGTTGAAGTTAGGTTAAGGGGATTGTTGTCTGGTTCAAGGTCACCATATAAGACATGGAAGCAGTGTATGGTTTGGTGATCTCGGACCAGGCTTCAATCCCTTTAACCAGCATCTGCACATTATGCCTCTTGATCGTTCCAGCAATTTGCCTCTAGAGTATACATGGTACGTCATCTATTTATTAGCTCCTCCTCCTGGTCTTCTTACAAATTCGTGCAAACCTGATTAATTTTCTTCCAGCTGCCATTAGGTTTCCTCAAGTTATTTGGAGTAGCTTTTCTAACAGCTAGCCTAGATTTGTCCTTCAAGATTTTCATTCTGATCTGTAATCCAGAATGAAGCCATGACCAGGCATACAGTACACTAGCTGGCTGCATGTTCATGGAGAATAATGTAGGAGAGCACAGATGAACTGTGTGCTGTGAACTTCTCACTGGCTCTGAATCAACTACTACCAGCTGTTTCATCTTCCATGCACCCCAGCCCTTGCATATCTGCATTTGCACCAAATCATCTTAACCATCTTTACATCAGTATACATGAAAATGACACGACATATGTACGTTCATACTAAAAGTTTTCTTTCACCAAAGCTTAGCATATGATACATGCAAATCTTGGAGATAAATATAATGCACATTGCGAAGTACTGGTGCATCTGGTACTATACTAAAAGCATGCTGGTAGGAGTAGATGTGAAAGCATGCACTGACAGAAGAATGGGGAGGGACAGGAACTGCCGAAGCATTTAAGCAGTTCTGGGCTTCTGGCTCGACGTGTATGACGAAGGAATAGCTAAGGTTCATTACTTCTCTCACGTGGCGGTTGTGAAAGAAGCCAAGCGCATAGTAGCAATGTATAGCATTTCAAAGGCTTCGATCAATCCCATTCTCTGCCTGTCTCTGGGATTTTTGTTCCATGTGTGTCTGCAGATTGCAGTACTACGTACTGCGTGCATGGTATCAGAGTTACATAAGCACTATATATATGTTTAAAAAAAACTTAATGCCATATAGTATATATTTAGGAGTAGTTGTCTTGACCTACACTGATAAGCTAGCTTATGTCAATTGGAGTAGACAACTGGAACATCAGCTGTACATTCACAAGGGGAAAAACATGAATAGAGCCATCAAGATCACTATTATGAGTCGCATCATTGAAAAACATGATTCCTCAGTGTCAAGTATTTAGTGCTACAATGCATTCTGTACGTGCAGCACTTTTTTAAACTCATGTAGAGCACTTTAGTGCTACAATGAATTAGTTGTCCTTGTCCACTCGCTTATGCACGACAAAACTTTCCTACCTAGTCCAAACTGATACTCCTAATTAGACCAAACCATCGAACTAACTTATGCTTAGAAGGTTATGCTAGCTGAACTGTTTCTTGCCTAACGTTGAGAGAAGTTATGCAACTCTAGGAAACTAGCCGCCTGGCGCTCTCCAATTATTGGTGAGTAGAGCTTTGGCTCGACTGCAGCAAGCATGGGCATGCAAGAGCAACAGATTAAGATGCTTTGAAAAGTGGAGAGCTAGCAAAGATGACCTCTTTTTTAGACTGTGTTTGATGGTTTTTGCCAGTGTTTTTTTGACAGTAGATGATAGGGAAGTTGATATAGACGATAACATACGATTTTGCCTTCGGAAAGCTATTTAAAGAATATACTTTAAAAAATCACTCTATTTATTTTGACTTTTGGATAAGACAAAAGACAAAAGACAAAAGCTCAAAAGAATGGGCCTAATGCTGCTGTTGCTGCTACTATATGTCTACATGGCTCTCGTCGTCCGTAGCGGCCGTCGTCTACACTACTCCTATGTACGTGTTTCACCATGATGGCCTTCCAAAAATGCGCTCTAGCTCGAGCCATATTTACCCAGCTGGATGCACAAAAGCGACGCGCTGATGTGCACGAGTAATCCAATACGTCTGTACATGCAGTTCCATCGATCGAGCGCTTCTTGGACGGGAGCTCTTGACCTTTGCCAGGAGCTGGCGAAATCCTCCCATGCGTGCAGCAGTACGGGTTCGTAGTATACTAGTGCCTAGCTTGTGGCGATCCATGTGCCTCTCTGATATGCTATGTACGTGTGTGTGCATGTTAGGTACAGTGATTTGCTACGATGTAGGAGTATATATTGACATTGTAACGCTTTGTAGCATACTTTTGTTATCCTTCTATATTGACATTTAGGGGCGGATCCAGGATTTCACATCAATGGTGTCACCATGGCCACCGACAGACCGACCATTATCCAAATAAAAGGCTGTGGGCTGTTTTTAGAGAGACATTGAGGTCACATGGTAGGTTGGGCTGCTGTCATCAATACAAAATGAGAGAGGGGTACACAGGCCCGGTCCAAAAGCATTGTTGTCCTGTGACAACACTGCTTGCAGTTGGATCCGCCCTGTTGACATTGTAACGCTTTGTAGTATACTTTTGTTATCCTTCTACGTACTCAATGACGAAATAGTAGCAGTGCTCTATCGATCTCCCCCTTCAAAGAAGAAAATAGAATCGTTGTGCTGTATATCCAGCCCCCAGCAGTATTATGCCTGAGATCAATCTCAAACATTAACTGTTGTCTAATCCGATGTGTGTTCGAGATAGAATGGCACGATATAACCATAAATAACCATGTAATGGTAGTGGAGGATTCAAATCCGTCATGGCCGGGAGCTAGGAAATGGTATGGTTTGTGAGTCTGATGCCGACTTCCGATCGAGGAACCAGCTAGCGTGCTACAGCGACTTGCGCATGTGCGGCTCAATGGCGTCTACAGGAACTAATGTTTTGGGGATTCTGGTAAATGGAGAGAGCTAGCCCGGGCAACAGTACAAGAAAGCAAAATGTCATAATACTATTTGAGTGCCCCTTCAGGCATGCAGGAAAAGAAAAACAGGGGAGGATAACACATCATGAAGCCATCATGCACGCTGGTCTTTTCAGGGAGAACACAGCCAGATAGCTTAGCAAGCAGACGTTGACTTTGGCGTCGAGAAGCTTAGCAAGCAGACGTTGATTTTGGCACCGAGAGTTGCGGTGCAATTGAAGCGGATATTGATTATGTATTTTATTTTGTATTTTTTTTGGAGTCAGAGTGAGATATAGATAGTGTCAGATACCTATTTCTTCATTCTGTATTCGTTCCACAAGCCTTTAGACGACCGATCGGATGAAAATTATCCACTTCTTTTGCATCCATACAAGACATCGGACAGTAGAGGTGCAATCATAGCGAACACGGAGATATTAATCATCAAGATATCGAAGAAAGAGTACTCAATGTTCTATGCATGTTTAGATACGACAATCCATCTATCTGTTATTTTATTTCTAAGTGAAGTCACAATAACTTTCTCATACCACTTGGCATATAGATATATACGGATAGATATAACTCTTTCTGTATCATATTATGTATTTTTTTCCTCGGAATCGGAGTCAGACACGAACAATACCCGATACCTATTTGCACCGTTCGTATCTGCTTCATGAGTCTTTGATCAAACAAAAATTATTCGCTCCGTTTGCACCTCTAACCGTAAGTTTATTGATGTTTTCTGCCAAGAAAAAAATTGCGACGTCAGCCCACGGGAAATGGGCGGAGACGGGCACTCTGTCCCCGGCCCAGGGCTGCCCCGCCGTGCCTCCGCCTCCGCACGTAACCGGCCCAGGCACTAGCGAGGCCTCGTGTGACGTGATGGGCCTGGTTTTCTCGTGAGCGCGCGCGTCAGTGCGTGGGGGTTCGTGCGCCGCACGAAGGCGTGTAGGTGGCTAGTCCTCTCCAGATCGAACGGAGTTGATGGGCCGTGGAAGGTCTCCAACCTTTCCGGGTTGGCGCTTCTGCGTTTACCTTGAAGCCTAGAGATCCGCTAATCTGGCCTGAGAGCCATCTGTGACATACAGAAACTATATGGGCCCAGGCCTGTGAAACGAGGATGACGGGCTAATTGGCTATACGTATTTTAAAATAATATGCATTCGTGACTTAAGAAAGTATCTAATATACATGTAAGAGTGCTAGACCCCTTAGGCTAGCTGGCATCGAAAGCTGATCACAATATAATTTTTTTTCATTTTGTAAGTGCAGTGTAACTTTTCCAAGAAACACCGACTGATTTTCCTAATCAATACAATACCTAAAAGAAAAGGACAACCGTACATGAAAAGATGCCATGCAACTCTGTTTAGCCAGGCTGGATCAGAAAACAAACGGTATGATGCATGCCTAATCAGAAATGGCCAAAAATTACTCCTTCCAAAAGCGCGGCACGTCCCAAGTTAAACAAACCAGCGGATCGAGCCCCACCAAGTAGGCAACGCTGCAACGCGCAGATCTGGATTATCTGCGGTTTGTACATACACGCAACACACATATAAAACCGCACGTCTCCATGTAAGCGATATGCCGATGCCCGAGTCCCGTTCATCATATGTTTGAGACTTAACGAGATTCAATATATTCTTTTTAGCTGTGACTGATAGTATAAGGCTGCGGATGATGACTTTTGATGCTAGCACAAATATTTATACAAATAAATAGAATGTCGATAAATTGATAAACCGTTTTAAAAAGACTGTTTCGGTAAGACGTTTCAAAAAGACGGCGAAAAAAAGCCATAAGCTGATCTTTTTTTCAGCTTCTAAAAATTGTTTTTTAGCTTTTCTATAGTAACTAGTTTTCAAACGGAGTGTCTTTTCAGAACAGATTCTATAAGTTGATCGTAGTATATACTGTAACGACTTTATTCATATCGGTCAAAATCACACGTGCATTTCTGTTACTCCATAGTCCTCTAATGAACAACCTAAAAGTCATAAGTCACACCAAAAATCACAAGCCGAAACCAAAAAGAATAGACCAAGCTGAAAAGGAGACCTAAGTCCAATGGGGGTAGCATTACAACAATGTTTTTTTGTGAGTCATTTGAAACACCAAAATTTTAAAGAAATTTAACTGTTTCACATGAACAGCGGCAGAACTAGGATTTGTCTGCGCCCCAGGCTAAACTCTAACAACATAAAACCAACACTAATTTATACTCACACCATGGCATAATAAAATTACATTACAAATGCAGCGTTGATATGAAACTTGAGTTCAATGCTAAAACATAAAACTAATAAAGAAAATATGGCAAAATATAAACAATGTAGCATAGTAGAGATACAATGCGTACCTAAATAATGAAGATTTACTCTCTATCCTATCTCACCATTTCTTCATTAATAGTTGGACATGAACTAGAAACTACAAAATAATACTCGAGAACATTTAGCAACACAGAACAAGATCATGTGGGTACAAGTAAAGTTAATGTAAACAACTTGAAACCTACTAGGCACTATACCAAGCCGAACTGTTTTCCTCCTGGCACAATTTTCTTTCCTTTGCAGGACTTGCACAATTCCTAACAACATATAACATTGTAATCCCCAGCTCATAGCAATTAATCATAAGCTAGATGCTGCATAGAAAGCATATAGTAGACAAGCGTAACTGCAATGCTCAAATACAAATCCTATTTCATATAGAACAACAGAGCTCAAAAAATGTATCCCTTAGAATTTTGGCTGATTCGATTCATATATCTACTATCAAACAACTGGTCTTAGATGCACTCAGTAACTACCTAGATCCCAAGTCACAATTGGCAAGATTTAAAAGGGTCCATAACCATCATCTTTCATGTTATGTACTAGCAAGTAGCAATGTATGATAGTCAAATTTGGATTTACACAACCATACATCATACAACAATTTTGGTTACATGGATGGAATTAATGTAGATATTTGTTCAAATCAAGAAACTTTAATTAGTTTTTCCAAGGATATAAACTTTAAATAGTTAGCCTTTATGATAATTTATTGAAGGCTTGATACAATAATTGTGCTACACCAAACAAGTACTTTTATCTGAATTAGAAGTTGCTATTACAAACAGATATCCTACCTTTACAGTCTTCCCAAAACCACCACACTATGTGCATGTTGATTGCACCCTGAAGGGACTAGTTTCATGAAGATATGTCAACATAGAGAAAAAATGAGACAAATAAGTGCACTAATAATATATGAATGAATATATCCCATTAAATAAATAGCAACATGCTGGAGGAAGAACTAACAAATCCTAAGCCTTTGCAAGCGTTTCGGGTTTGGTTCCAGGAGGTACACCAGCTCCATCTGAAAAAAAAATCCTCTCATTAGATTTTTTTTAAAAAAATATTCAAAGACATCATTGCTTCAAAATGTAGTCAGTAAATATAAGTTCATCTACGTATTGCAGGTTTCACGTGTTACAAAAGTCTGAAAATTGATTGTTTTGGTGCATCCTTGAACTGCTTCCATAAATGATAATTGAAGCGCAACCTGTAAACTGGAATATATGAAATTTAGATTCAGAGTGGAATTATAATGGGCAAAGAAAATTAGTGTAGAAATAACGTTAACATCATGTCAGCTAGTAAATTCTATATCTCTAAAGATGTTTTTAAAGAATTTCAAGTGTCAATGTATGGCTAGAAACTAGGTGTCAGCAACATATAGCAAATTTTTAGAAACTCAATATTATACTATAGCAGTTGATAATTCTGAAAAATTGGTGCTAGTGAAACCAACAAGCACCACTTAGCAATACCATTAGCCACTTAGTAATACACAATATTACATCATAGAAGTTGAGAATTGGTGCTAGTGATAACAAGAAGCAGTGGAACACCACTTAGCATTTTGCAACAGCATTAACCAATTAGTTACTCATAATACGAGCAGAAGCTTTAGTGACCCTCTAGTTCAACACTTCCTCCAAATGGTTGTGCTCGTTTTCCCCCCAAGACACATGTTAAATTATCAGAGAAAAGAGATAAGCTAGAGTATTTTGAAACAAAAGAATAATTAGGAAGCTAACAAATGAAGCAACCCATCAAAGAAAATAGAACCATGATAGTCAATAACTAAAACATTACTTATTGGAAGCACGCAATAAACTTAGTTGAGTTGCACAGCGCTCAATATCAATGAGACTAACCTCTGACAAGTTCTACACCAAATTGCCGTACAAAATTGGCCAGATTTGAGAAAGAAATTGAAGGAGGATAGGGGGCATTAGATTTGACACACCTTGGGGTCGCCGGGGAGAGTTGGAGGAAGACGAGGTGCGGGGAAGCCGAGGTCTCCGAGGAAACTTCTTCACTCGCCGGAGTAGCCACCTTCTCTGACTGCCATCTTCCATATCCTTTTTAGGGCTTGTTCTTTTTAGCTGCGGCTTGTGGCTTTTGGGCTGTTTGTGTGAGAGATTACAGAGTAACAGAAACTCACGTGTGGTTTTTGGCGATATAAATGAAGTCAGTAAAGTATGTACTACAATTAATTAGTAGATCCTATCTTAAAAGATACTTCGTTTAAAAGTTAGTTACTGTAGAAAAGCCGAAAAACAGCTTTTAGAAGCTGAAAAGAACATGGCCTTAGCTGCCTACTTGTCGCTTCGGCGCAAGGAGGGGAGTGGGCCGAGTCACCGGGAGGGAAGCAGCATTGAGCGGGAGCCAGGGAGGGGAGCAGCATTGAGCGGGAGCCAGGGAAGGGAGCAGCATTGAGCGGGAGCCAGGGCGGTGCAGCAGCGAATGACGAGGGAGTCGGTTGTCGGCGTGCAAGCTGAGGTTGCCATCCAAGATGAGGTAGGGTTTCTACGTTTGCATTGCAATGGTCATATAGGGAATTGGAGGCCTTCTTTTTGCGTGCAGCCGAGTGGGCCTTCTTGCATTGCAACGAGCCGAGTGGGTCGGTTATGGGCCTATGGCGACCAGTGGAATGATCTGTGCTGAACTATGAAAATGCTATCTTAGGTTTGGCTGAATTTATTTGAACTATACACTAAGTATTTTTTTTTTCATATTTCGGGCTAAAAGATATCCTTCCTTGGGCCTACTTCCACCCAAATTCTTAGAGCATCTCCAACAATGTCCTCTAAATCTCATCCCCTAAATCACTTTTTAGAGGACACAATCTAGAATATAGAAGACTAAAAATATGTAACCTCCAACAAGTCCTCTAAATATGGTCCCTTAAATTAAAATCTGGGTCCACAAAAACTACCAACCAAAGAATTTAGGGGATCGGACGGTGCAGGAGCGTTGGGACCGATTTAGGGGATGATGTGCGTCCTCTATATATGGGGGACGAAAAATTAGGGATGGAGTCCTCTATATTTTTGGGTACCACTTAGAGGATCTGTTGGGGCTATTTTTTTACCTTTTCTTCTAAAATATAGGGGATATGAGTATTTTAGAAGATTTGTTAGAGATGCTCTTACGAGATTCCTTGTTCCAATCATGCTGACACACACGCTGCTGCACTGGACTCGCAGAGGATCCCTGCGCCGAACACCGAACACAAGATCCGAAGCGCCGCACGTTTTCCAGCGCCGCGGTCTCTCCGGAGTCTCGCCATTCTCCACTCTCCAGTCTCCACCCCCACGCTTCCCCGCTCCCGACCACCGTCATGCCAATGCCGTCCTCCCCACTCCTCCTCCTCCTCCTCCTCCTCGCCGCCGTCGCCAGCACGCGGCTCCCCCGCGCCGCGCCAAAGTCCACGCTCGAGTCCTGCTCCTCCTCCACCGCCTGCCCCGCGCTCCTCTCCTACACGCTCTACGCCGACCTCAAGCTCGCCGAGCTGGCGGCGCTCTTCGGTGTCGACACGCTCTCCATCCTCGCCGCCAATTCCATCGACTTCGCCGTCCCCGACCCCGCCGACCGCATCCTCCCGGCGGGCCTCCCACTCCGCGTGCCCGTCCCCTGCGCCTGCTCCGACGGCATCCGCAAGGCCACCTCCGTCCGCTACGTCTCCCGCCCGGGGGACACGCTCGCCTCCATCGCCTCGGCTGTCTACGGCGGGCTCACCACCCCGGACTGGATCCGGGACTCCAACGGCATCCTCGACACCAAGGCCGGCGACGCCGTCGACGCCGGCACCACGCTGTTCGTGCCGCTGCACTGCGCCTGCTTCGGCGGCGTCGACAACGGGGTGCCCGCAGTGTACCTGACGTACGTGGTGGGGAAGGGGGACACCGTGGCCGCCATCGCGCAGAGATACCGGACCACGCCCACCGACTTGATGAGCGTCAATGACATGGCCACTACCAACGTCGCCGCCGGGGACATCATCGTCGTCCCGCTGCCCGGTGAGCCGTCCGTTAACAAACTCTTACTGGATCTGGTTTTTGGTTTTGTTGCTTTGCTCTAGCTGCTGAGATGTACCGTGCACGTAGCTGCGTCCAAGGTTGGTTGGTTAGTGAGATCCCATGGTTGCCGACAAATTTAGCTGGTAAAGATTTACTCACGTACTTGACAGTGATGCGATTTAAGTGTGTGTCTCTCAGCCGCGTAGTCCCCGTTGATAATTTAGTGAACTGACACCAACCTTTGTCTGAAAACACGAGCTATCTTGAAATCTTGGGTACCACTAGTACTAGCTCATTAGTCATTACTCCCCTGAATTACAAAGATATCGTAACTGTTACGAGCACTCACTGACTTGTATAGGTAGACTTGCCTAAATTACACTACACATGTCCCCAACCACACGACTCACTTGTCATCAGAGTTCATGGATGCCAGGTTGGCTTCTGTGTTTGTATATTTGCACGGGTGCTCCCAACTTTTAAAAAGATCCGTGCATGTTATCCTTTGCACGGCTGCTTTTGCTCCTGATCAAGCTAGGTGTGACAAATGAAAAAGGAAACGGCAGCAAAAGGGAAGAGCGTGCAGGATGACACATTTCAACAATTAACGATGTGTACTCGTAGCCCCGTACTGTTGCGCAGGAAGTGTGAGTTGGTCTTCTGTTTAGTGCAGTGAAAAGGTTCTCTGGTAAGTGCGCTCCATGTGTGGCAACTGTCAAGGGTTACCAGAGGACCCTAGCCCTGCCTCTCAGGGACAGAGATCACAGATGACCCCCTTGAATTCCTCACATTTGTCCAGCAACAACCGAACAATTACAGTACGAAATTTGCCAACCCCCCCCTCACACACACCAAAAAAAGGGGGAGTTACTACATGTCCACCGACTAACCGACTAAAATTTTGGGACTACTCGGTCAAATTTTTTTGGATCGTTGGATCCAATTCAACAGCCTAGATTTCCTCCCTCCACCTCCTAACCCTATCTCTATCTCTTCCAACGATGTGAAATTCGGCTGAAATCCCAAAATTTTTAGTTAAGTGTTGTAATTTTGAAAAAAATAAATTGTCCATTCAGGTAGCATTTCTCTAAACTGTCCATTCAGGTAGCATTTCTCTAAACTGTCAGTTGTTCCTGTCGTTTTGTCCATCATGTTTTCACAGTGGCGATTGGTATGCACTAAAGTATAGACGGAGTAACTCCTTTGTCTTTTCTGAAGAAAGCGAGGAGGAATCCCAATCATCATCATCCCCATATGTTCTGTCAGATCACGGACAAACAGGATGATGAACTGAGTATAGCATCCATTATTGTTCAGTATACATGATTAAACATTTCCTCCTCATCCGTAATCTTGTCGTTGCTATTTACCCTATCATTTGCCGCTCCATTATTTGATACTTTACTGACATCCTCCCATTTCTATTCCCTGTCCAGCATGCACCTCATCATTCCCCGGGCTCGCGTCGGACTACGGGCTGACGGTGGCAAACGGGACCTATGCAGTAACTGCCAATCGGTGTGTCCAGTGCAGCTGTGGTCCGGGCAACTTGGAGTAGGCACCGACTTGCCTTCGATCTGCCCCAGATTTTACTCTACAGTCTGTGTCTGAATTACTCCCCCTGTTTCGGCTCTCTGACGCCGTTGCACGTTGCAGCTTGTTCTGCGTGCCGGCGCCATTGGCGGACTCGACGTGCTCGAGCATGCAGTGCAGTAACAGCAGCATGATGCTTGGAAACTTCACGCTTCTGATGACCAGCGCAGGCTGCAGCGTTACGTCTTGCAGCTACGGTGGATTCGTGAACGGGACAATTCTAGCCACGTAATGAAGCATTTTTTTTTTACCCAAATCCATCTCCTTTTCCACTTCAGAGACCGTCGTCTCACCGCCGCTCTTTGCATCTTTCAGGTTAACCACGGCGCTTAAGCCTCAGTGCCCAGGTGATCTTTCTTGCCGTTGCTCTCAGTTTCCCCTCATGGTGACATGGAAGTAAAGTTTTATAGGCAGCTAATGGTCATTTCTTGGAACATCGTGCCGTTCTTGCATGCAGGCCCGCATCAGTTCCCTCCTCTGATTCCGCCGCCGACGCCGTCCTTCTTCGAGACGTACCTTGGCCCTTCGCCGACGCCAATGCCATCTGAAGGAGGCATTAATCCGACGATCGCTGGTATGGCCCCAACAAGCAGCCCGGCCGCCAGTTCTGGTGCTCCTCCGACGGATCGGCACTTCAGCGACGTTCTTGGAGCATTCGCTCTCTGCATCGTCGCCAACATGCTGCGGTAGTTGCGCACCGAGAAGCGGTACGTGTCCGGAACGAAATGGACGGGTTATTGGACGTCGGCATGCTGATATCAGGTCTTCTCAGGGTAGCTTTCGTTTTTTTTTTTTTTTGGGTACAGGAGCAGCCGGCTGTTTTTGCTGGGCGCTGTGTTGTGCCAAAATTTTGTTGTTGCTCATTTGATTTTTCACTCTCTGTAAAATCACAAAACACAATCGCAGGTTTATCTAGCACGACTGTAGTGTTGTTGTTCCTGCCATTTGAAACGAGAATGTCTTGAGTATGAACCATCCTTGGTCCAGACTCTAGACTGCAGAGTAGACCGTGGTCCAATTAGCTCTTTCATATTCGACTGACGGACTGACCACTGTTACCATAGACTTCTGCATCTAGAGTGAGAGCTGGTTGGTGTTTGGCGTGGTGCTACATGGTGTTCGCCTCTAGGCAGGTATTCCGGTTGGGGTTTTCCCAATTTCCCTTCATGCGGAGTTCCTGTTAGAGTTGTGTTCTATATTTTCTCTCTTTTTTCTCCTGTTTTATCAATACTAGTAAGATGTCGTATATTATAACAGAGTACCAAATGAGAATGATTCATATTATCAAACGATGATTCCAAACTAAACATTGAACATCGATTTTATCTTTTGATGTACCCTTATTTTATAGTACTCCTTATAGCTGCGACCGCAACCACGTACTTTGACTCCACGCACAGGCACCATGATCACGACCATAGGCTTCGAGTCTTCCAAATGGAACGCAACACTGTCCAAACCTCAAGGGAGGTGTTCTTCTCTGCAACCTGCATCAACGTTTCATCATTGAGTCCCTGGGAGATAATCACCAAGGCCATCTGATCCTTCTTCTCATCGATCACCTTGGTCGAACTCTTGGGGTTGACCGCATCCCATATGCATGAGCTTTCATGAGGATCTTCATCCTCATAGCCCATGCTGCATAGTTCGTTTCTCGTCAGCTGCAGGCACTGGAACCTTGCCGTCGCCGTGTCGCCAAAGCTGCCGCTCATACGGTTGGAACTCAACTGTTGGAAATCTCTTGAGATTTTTCATTCGCTCTCTCTTGTATTTTCTATTTCTATCAAGAAACAGATACAAGCTCTCAGAAGACAAATGACTACTGCAAATGGCTCAGTTATTCCATTCGATTGTGACTCTTTAAATAGATGCAATCGTCGCTCATGCAGACCACTCAACCACTACCTACGATCTTGTGCTTAACTCCTAAAATTCCTCCACAATCCACATGACTCGATCCTCTTAACTACTTATTGACTTAGGCTGCAACCGCTACTACGATTATCACTCAGTCGACTGTTTCTCCGATTACGACCGCTAAACACATTCTTACAACTACACAGAGTTTTACGACTACACGCTCGACTCCAGTCGTTACAGACTCAAACACAACCACTCGACTCCGACTAGCTACAGACGAGTGCTCGAGCATAAGTACTCAGACACATGACTTTTGACCACAGCCACTCAAACACTTGGAGATCCACTCAAATACTCAGAGACCCCTATACTCGATCACGACTACAAAACAATGAGTACTCGGTTGCCACGAATACTCGAACACACACCTCTAAACTACTTATATGTTAATATTATAACCAACACAAGGATGGTGGTGCTCCACTTCGACGGGGCAGACATGGGGCTGCCGCTTGAGAACTACATGCTAATAGACGCCAACACGGGGAACCTGTGCCTGGCGATGGCGCCGTCCAGCGATGGCTCCATCATCGGCAGCTTTCAGCACCAGAACTTTCACGTGCTCTACGACAACGAGAACAGCTTCTTGTCGTTCGTCCCTGCGCCGTGCAATCCAATCTAGTTGTGATTTTGCATTCGTGTACGTTAAATTCCTTTCCGTTTCTGTTTATGCATAGCTATGTGCTTAGCTTTGGTGCTTGCCGGGGATTTTCACTGTAGGCTGACGATCGGTATCAGTGAGGTTTTAGTTTAGGGTCGTCTAATTTGTGCCACGTATGGCCTTTTCAATAACACAGTTGAAATGTGTATCTGGACGATCAGAGTATGCTCTCACTTACAAATGTGATCTCGCACTCGATCCTTGGCCTGCGTGGGTGCTTGACCGAAGGTCCTGTGCTGAAGCGTGTTTGTAAGCAAGGTGCTTCAGTGATTGTGGATCTCAATCAGAATCTACGTGACAAGATGCAGCCGAGAGGCAGTAACTTGAAATTACGCGACACATGCTGATCCCGGTGTTTGGAAGGAAGACCTACCTAGCTACAGTGGCGGATCCAGGATTTTTAGAATGGGTGTTCGGACTAGTTGCTCGGATATATTGATATTGTAACACACTGTTTTCCCTAAAACACCGATATAACGATACATGTATATAGATATAATGAAAATACATAAATTATAGACATTAATGATTTCTCATGAGGAAATGGACGACATAAAGTGAGCATAATGACATGAATTAAATGACAAATTATAAATATTAATGACAGTTGTATATCTTACTAATCTTGCTCTTTTCCCTGTCAGCAAGAACTGTTCATCTAAGAGGAAGTTATATATCCTTCCATATAGCAAACATAGCAAAAATTAGCATGTAAACATATGTAACAAGGGTTCAACTAAATACTCATTGCCAAGGCAAAGATTGTGTTTTTATACAGCATCTATTAGGGAAAAAAAGAAAGTAAATGCTAGACTCCAGAAAGAACCGGAGTTGAAACAAAGCAGAGTAAAGTAAAGCGGAGCAAGAAAGAAAATAAGTGAAATGGACGGAGCACACCTAGATCTAGAGAGGGGACGATGACAGTGAGTTGGAGGTGTTGCCCCTTCCCAATACTGCGCTCCCTCCTAGCCGCCACGTTGCTCCCTTCCCGCCGCCCACTCTCTATCTCCCTGTTTATTGTGCCGCCGCCCGCTTACCCGCGACACCTCTCTGCTTGCCTACGCTGCCACATGCTCACCTTGCACCCCGTGCCACTGCGTCCATCGGTCGTCGCTCGCCTCCACGGCTCCGCAGCTCGTGTCCATCGGCCATCGCTCACCTCCATAGCCTGCATCTTTGCCCGCTCGCCACTCGAAGGCCGGAGCCGCCTCCCACACAGATAGCCACAAGATGAGAGAAAGAAACAAAGGTTACGATTTTGTTTATATCTTTATCTCTTTGGGTCTGTATGAGAAGGGCCGAGGTAAGAAGAAAAATAGGCCTAATGTGTTACATAGGCCGCATGCGAGATACATGGAGTGCGGGTTGAATTCATTTGCGGATATAAATATATAGTTTTAATCCAACTAACAGTATATATTTAATATATCTATTATATAACTGGTATTTTGTAAAAAAATTTAGGTGTTCGGCTGAACACCTATGACCTCTTTAAGGTCCGCCCCTGCCTAGCTAGCTGGGCCGGTCTGCCAGCACACGTCCAACGCAAACCTTGTATCTTCCCGGTAATTTACGTAAGGGAGCCCACGCCCACGAGGAGCCACCGCTCATGTGGCTCTATTGGGCCAGCACCAAATAGACCCAACGTACCACTCTAATCCGCCGAGAATTGAGTCCTGCTGATTACCCAGTGGGCCGTGCTCCTGAATGCCCGTCGCGCATTTGCATGTTTACATGGGCCGCCCGCCCACCCGCCTCAGCCGCCTGTAGCCGTGCGCTTGTTAGAGCATCTTCAAGAGACTCTTTATCTTAGATTTTTTCTCCAAATTAGATGACCCAAGGAAAAAAACACCCTCCAACAGCTCTTTTATCCTGTTAGAGCATCTCCAAGAGACTTTTTATCTTGCACGTTTTCTCCAAATTAGATGACCCAAGGAAAAAACACCCTCCAACAGCTCTTTATCCTGTTATCTATTTTGCAGTGGAGCCGAATTCCACCATCTCGCTCGCGAAACCTGGCGAGGCATCGCGGCTCGCTAGCTGCTTTCCTCCCACTCATTTTTCCATTTTCCGCGCTAGTCGATGCGTCTTCCCACGCGAATCCCTCCTCTCGCGCCCCCCGTGCGGACCTCCCGTGTCGAAGCCTCCCACGGCGCCTTTCCCCTCCCCTGCGGGCGCGGATGGAGGCGCCCGCACGCCTCAAGGCGTGGTCCGCGGCGCCCGCCGGCCCTCCTCTCGCGCGCATCCCATTCTTCGGTGCCGGCCGGCCCGCAAGCTCTTTTATCTAAGGTGTCGCATCCCATTCTTCGTTTGCTCCAATCGACATTCGTTTGCTCCATTTCAAGCTTGTGATGTGTAAAACACTACGTCGATGATAGACTAATATAACAACCACGCGGCACATATATTTTGCCTTTTATCTAAGTAAGTGCGGTCTTGCGCTCACGCTTCGGATTTTTGCCGCAGCGGCGTGAGCACTCCGACCCGTGCTCAATGAGCCAACACACGGAATGCAAGATATAATATGTATGGCTAATCAAAGGATGGCTCGAGTTTATTTTATTTTTGCGAAGAGTGCTTTTGAATACAATTATAAAAATTCCTAAGACCTAGCACTTTGAACAAAAGCATAATGTTCAGGAATGCAGTATTAATATCGATCGATTCCATCCACCATTACATGGCATCTGCACCATATAGCAATTTCTTGACGTTATAGCCGCTTAACACCCACTGGGGCGACACCGGGACAATTCCAAACCAGGGGCTTCCACTTGCCCTTCCACTTTTCCATTCCCAACCACAAGAGTTTTGAAATAGAACTATATCGGTTAAGTTCCCATGTACGCCCTTGACCGTAGGCACGGCTATTCGAATAGTTTTAGACTCTGCGAGTTTGTACACTTTCACCACAAGAGACAATCAACTCATTGCCCCACACGATTCCTTAGTCATGTGGTTGAGCGGACTATCACGATGTGTTCAAAGTACCTCGCCCTTCCATCATTTCACCCTATGGGTCGTTCCCACTGCGGTGGGTCCCATACGTTGTGCGGGATGTCCTCCTTACGAGCGTCTAGCAGTGGCTCCCGCCCCGCTAGCCCGCCACAGAGAACTTCACCTTTCACGGGTGTCCCATTCAAGCCGTCTCACAGACCGCCACTTGCACATCCTCACACCACCTCACGGAAGGATGACTTTCGGGTTCGGCACATTTACTAAGCCAAGCTATACTTTCTGGACTTGTGGTTGTCTTTGTTTTACAGGTTGGCATGACAAGATTCGGTCCTTAATGGTATCAGGCGGTCTATCACTAACCACTTTGTGCTTCCACTTTGCACCACTTTGTGCTTCCACCGCACCACACTCTCACACCATCGAACCAATCCGCCCGGATATTAAAGCGAGTTGGGGTTTTTGAAACATACGATAATCATATTCATCATTTACGATCATTACCACCATGATTGCCAGAACAAATTTTCTCATGAATAAATGTGATGCTCGGGACAATTTCTTGCCGATTCCTATTCAAGGCTAAGCATGGCATATGGTTACGGACTTATTTTGAAATGTTACTATTATATTTTTGCTAGGCGACAAGGTTCACACATTCAAATACTCAAAGGAGGGGTAATATTATTCAAGGTAAACAACGGTATATAACTAGAATATCAAATTTAGCATGCATTTTCATGAAACTAATAGCAATGCAATTTGTTAATTTAAAACAAAGTAATTTGCGAAATGTAGGTCCAACATGATCAAAGTATTGACTAGCCTTAGTCACGGTGGTGGGTGCTTGATTGTCAGGGCTTCTAGTGCTGCGGCCTCGATCTCTTCTTCTTGTGCTTCGTAGGCTATTGTAATCGTGCGCGAAAATTTGGATAACAAGAAAACATCAAATCAACAAAATATCACCAGAAATTCAAATGAACTTTAAAAATTATAATTTCAGTTCCATTGGACAGATCTTGAATTTAGATGAATTTAGAAATTTGTCTCATTCAATTTGGAGTTAAAATGAAAAGTTATGATCATTCAAAGTTCTCGATTGATTAATTCCAAATATTATCAAATTTCGCGATGGGTCCCACATGTCGGTTCCTTTTATTTTATTTCTTTTTCTTTATTAGCTTATTATTGTGTCTATGGCGATGGGGGCCATCTGTCAATGACGTCATACAACGGCCGGTGGGTCATTGTCGTGGTGCAGGATTCATGAGGTGACAAGCGGGTCCAGTATCGAGGATGCATTTAAAAGAAATCGCTCGACCGCGAGCGCGGCGCGAGGACTCGAGCAGCGCCGCGAGCGCGAGGGAGGAGGAGTTGGCGCTGAAGCCACTCGGCCGGCCGGCGATGCTACCCATATAGGTAAGTATACCTTTTGAAGTATGTCTTGGGAGGCGGGTGAGAGCGTCGGGGGCGGTGGTGGCAGCGGCGAGGTTGTCGGGAAGGTCCAGGAGCTGCGTGATATACAACCCCGATTCTTTGGTGAAGCGTTGGTGCAAGCGGCCAGAAGGTGAGGTTCACCGGAGAGGGTCAGGCGCGGCGGTGGCGGCGGTCGGGAGGCTCGGTGACGGCGAGGTATGGGCGTCGGGAGCTCGGGAGACCGGAGATAGCCGCGATGCTCGGAGATGGTTCACGGCGAGGAATTGGGCTCGGTGGCTTGGCTTGGTTGATCGGCGTCGCGGAGTTCGGGAAGACGAGGAGGCGACGGCTATCGAAGGCTCGGTTCAATTGCTTCTTGGGGCGGGAAGAAGCGATGCGGTGCGTTTGGGGCTTCGGTAGCGGCTTTATAGCGGGAGAAGCGCGCGCGAGTCGACATGTGGAGCTCATTGTTTCACGCCGGCGAGTGGCGAACCAAATCCACGGGATTTTGTAGGAGAGAGAGGCGGGAGAAGTGCTTCCCCCTCCTGTAGCCGTGCTTTTTAAATCCTTGGAATGCTTTTCGAGGGCACGTAGATAACCACGACAGTTATATGTGCCTTTATTTCCTAATGAAAGCCGGCACATGCTATGTGCCGCGATGACAATTCACGGCACATATATGTGCCCCTGTATTCAAAGATAGCTAAAATAGGGAGTCTGTTAGAGTTGGAGGAACAAAATATAAAAAAAGGGTTAGGATGACTCTTCAAAATACATTATAGGTGTCTCTATTTTAACAAGACTCTTGGAGTTGCTCTTATTTTTGCCGTAGCCCTCCCGTGTGCCGTGGCGCCGTGCGCGCTACACCGCTAATCATGGACAACATAAACGAATATAGAAAAAAAGAACTGGTAAAAAAGCTAAAAAAAACTAAAAAGTTAGAAAACATGAAATTTAGAGATAGTTAAGAATAAACCAAAAATTAGAACCTCAAGCTAAAATAAAAGAGATCTTAAACCGGTCCTGACACAAAGAATCGCCAGAATAGCTGACGAGTACTATCCTTTTCTTTCGCACAGAATAAAGCAACAAGGGCAAAAATTCCGCACTTTGTGGTACTCAAAGCTGGAATGGCCAGCGCAGTAGTGCGACCAGGGTACCTTATCAACTACGCATCAGGTCGTTACTTGATTAATCGATGGGAACCTGCTGACTGACAGGACGAATGAAATCTTTTGGTTCTGATGAACATATATTTGCATGCCTTTCAGGAAAGCAGGGGGAAATTCGATCAGTCCTATGTCACATCGTCGGTGCATGATTGTTTCCATTGTTCCTCATTTCTTTTGTTAATTCTGTTGATTATGTAATTTGAATTCTTAGTTGATGGTGAAGAAAGAGCGATTTGTGGTAGTGGAGGGCCATTGGCCGTGACGCACGAACGCACATGACACTGGATCGAAAAAAAATTTTAGTAGCAATTAGCATCTTCAGTTTATATATGAACTCTCCAGTTTAAACTCAATGCATCCGGTTTTTTCTTTGAAGCCTAATGAAGGAAGCACTGGCAGCCTCAATTCTCAGTAACTAGTAGCAGTCCATAAGTAGCCTCCGCTTTCCTCAGCCCATAAGGCAACTACAGCAGACTGAGCTAGTTCTTGAACCAGCATAAGAGGGAGGACTACAAACAGCCCATGGCATTCATTTGATTGATCCCAAAGCGTGCCACCTCGTAGTAGCCATCGATGTCTATTCGTTTCACATAATCAGTCAGGAGATGTGTGCACTGTTCGTTTCACATGATTAGCCAGGAGATGTGCACCACGTCCGTCACGCAGCTACACCAAGTCAGGCAACGACCAACCACCGGAGAATGGGAGAAATCGGCACAATCGGCCGTCCTTGCCTACCATCACACCGTGGCGGCGCCTGGTCCCTGTTGTCTCACGTCCTCGCCATTGAAGGAAGTTTAGATCCACCCGATCAGTATGTATTTTGCTCTAAATTTTTCTCAATTCTTCCAATTTGTTTAAAGAATAGGGGTTAAATTTGTCAGTTAGGGTTTTAATGTGATGATTGTTGATTGATCTTTGTCGAATTGTAAAGTTAAGACTTAGTTTCAATTTTTTGGAATATCGACCTAGCTCGTTACAAATCAGAGACAAAATTGTAGTATTTGACCATAATATCAAGTAAGCAAGCCACTGGACGTATTTTTTATTATATTATTCTTAAACTATTGAACATATAAATATTTAATTGATTTTTTCAATTAATTAGCGATGATTACATGAATGATATACTAACAAGAATTGACAAAAATTACCAATTATATTATGGTTCATCACTTTATAAACTTGAAAGAATGCAAATACTAAAAGGTAATAAGTTGACTTACATTTGATCGTTCTACTTTTTTGCTTGAAAACTTTAAGTAATATTGTTCTCTTTTAACGGGCTATTGAGGTCGGATGATGTATTTTACCAATGTCGACCAACTTTTGTTTGTAGTTTCGTCTTTAGTTCCTTCAGTTTGCTGCGACTAACCAATATTATTATATGGCTTCTTAATTTTGGAAAGTATTTGTACCACTACCTCTTTATCATCATATGCTACCATCGGTTATGTTGAAGTATTAATGTTAACCATTGACGGACACATTACTATTTAGCATAATATTATTTGAAAATTATGTATGTTTTTATATGTATAATGAAGTGGTGAATCCCGGTCATTTCTGTTCTAGTTCCGCCCTTGGCGATACGTCCGGATTTGTTTCCATTTATGACACGAGTCCTTTTGTATCCCTGTAGTCGTATGAGATTGAGTTGATTACTCATTGTAAAATTCTCTGCTTTGTAACTGTTTTCATACAATGATCATCATCGGTTATACATTTGTGATTTGTCCTGCAAAGATTTTTACGTTGAAATATATGTCAAATGTTGTTTTGATTATCTTTGTTATTTGCCTATCAATTTCTAACAAATTCTGCTTAAATATCATGCTTTGCAAGAAAAATGAATCTTCTGGAGTGATCTAGTTACAACCTGATCGAACGATCCTTGTCAAGAGCAAGACCATAACTGAGCGCCAGTCTCATTCTTAGAGCGTACCGCACGTGCGGTGTGATTAATCCTATAAAATACATGCAGCACATTCGTTTGTGGTTTTTTCCGCAAAGATATTTACATTGAAATATATGTCAAATGTTCTTTTGATTATCTTTGTTATTTGCCATATCAATTTCTAACCAATTCCGCTTAAATATCATGCTTTGCAAGAAAAATAAAACTTCTGGAGTGATCTGGTCACAACCTGATCGAACGATCCTTGCCAAGAGCAAGACCATAACTGAGGCCAGTCTCATTCTTAATAGTCTCTCATTTGCTGCATGCAGGCACATACCGCACGTGCGGTGTGATTAATCCTCCAAAATACATGCAGCACATACGCAGTCACGTTACATCAACATCACACCAACCAGCATTCCATTATGCAAAGGAAGGCATAATTCTGTGGCGAGCCGAAGTAGTGGTGCAGACGAAATGGGGCGGCATTTGCACTCGAACCGACATATACTTTGTCTAGTCCCTTAGTACAGTAGACTGCAAGCTAGCCAGGCATATAGAGTACAGGAATAGGGCCGAAATGTTACCTGAAGATGTCATCTCCCCTTATTTTACTCAAGTGCATGCACGATCACAAGAAGAGGTGGCCGGCCAATACCGCGAGATGATTTTCCCTAGGAAGGAATCGCACTTGGTGACACCATCTTCTAATGGATTGCTTGCATCAGGCAATGGTTGAACCCCTTTTGATTATTAACTTGGCGTGTTAATCAAAACTTGAACCCCTTTTGAATATAGGAGCTACTAGCCCATGCTATGCCGTTGGAATCTCTGCCAACGGTATAGGCATGTTTCATTCAGTTTCAATAGATTTCATGTACGTTTCATAGATTTTATCAGATTTCAAACAGGGTTCACAAGTTTTTAGCGTGTTTCAACAAATTTAAATGGGGTTCAAATATAAAACTTTAACTTTCGTGTAGTTTCAAATACGAAACTTGATTAAAAATAAGTTTCAAAAGAATTTCAACAGAGTTTCAAAAAGATAAACTTCACAGTTTCAGAGAGTTTCAACAAATTTCATGGAAAAACCTATAAGTTTCATTCAAGTTTTAAAAGGAAACATCAAATTTCATACAAGTTTCAGCGTGTCTCATAAGTTTCATTCAAGTTTCAAAAGGAAACATCAACTTTCATTAAAGTTTTGGTCATGCATGTTTCAACACATTTCAAGAAGCTTTAGAAATAGTTTGAAGCAAGTTTCAACATGTTTCAAGAAATTTTAGGAAAGTTTTAGAAAAGGTTTCATGAGTGCTTCGGCAAAAATTGAACAAAATTCAAGAAAATTTCCAATTATATAGTAGTTTCATGGAGTTTCATAAGGTTTCATTTGCATAAAGTTTCACAAAGATTTCATGTTTTGAGTTTTAAGTTTTATGAAAAACTTTCAAAAGGGTTTCAGGTTCCAAGCTTCATGTTTCAAGCAGGTTTTAACAGTTCATGAAGTTTTCATAAGTTTCAACATGATTTAAGAACATTCAGGATAGTTTCAAACAGGTTTCAGCATGTTTCAAAAAGTTTCACAAAGAGTTTAACAAGTGTTAGAAAAGTTTCACGGGCCTCAGTGAAGTTTCATCAAAATTTTGAAAAATTGAACAAATTTCAAACACAATTTCATATTTCGAGTAGGTTTCAACACAATTGAAAAGAAATTACACTGGATTTCAACTAAAGCCCATAAAAAATCATACAACTTCCATGATGCACCTGGGCTCAATAGCGACTCCTTGCTGCTCTTCACGCCCATGCTAGTCCGCGACCGCTTGCCCAAGTGGAACACGATGAGCTGCCACCAGCCTCCGTTGTGCGCTCTCACCCGCTGCTGTAATGTTGATGAGACCGACTAAAGGGGGGATGAATAGGTGTTTTTTAAATTCTTTTTGGTTAAAACTGAGTTTATATGTGAAAGAGTAAATCAAAATAGATTTGCACAATTAAAACCTAAATTAATTTATTTCACTAAGCGCACTGTTGTAGGGGTGGCCCCCATCTAAGCCCAGCAGGCCTGGTAGGAGGTTATAAGGCCCAGAATAGGCCATATGTAATGACATAAGTGCCCCTGAAGGGGATGACCAGATGTAAGGGTATAACTGTAAAAGCACTCCTCATGTGTACATATATATGGATACAAGCCATGGGGAGAAGCCAGGCCATTACTCATCTTCCTCACTCTCCACTACCATCTCTCTCTGCTTGGTCTCAGAATCACAACAGATTGGCGCCATCCGTGGGGAGGGCAGAGTAAGCCCAAACCTGAAAAAGGATGGCACCAAAAAGCTTCGCAACGGCGAAGGGAAAGAAGGCGGCGGGTCGGGCGTCGCATGGGTACGGTGGCTTGGCATCGGCCGCGGCGCGCGGTGGCGGCAGTGCGGTGGTCGGGACGTCGGCGTTCACGCTGCGACGACCACCGTCACCGCACCGCGACGACCAACCCGTCACGGCGCTGCGACGACCAACCCGTGGTCGAAGACGTTGGCGCCGCGCGGCAACGACCGACCCGCCGACGCGACGGCGGCCGACCTCGCCGCCCTCGCCGTGCGCGGACCGGGCGATTCGAGGTAGCCACAACGGAGCGACGGGCAGCTCGAGAGCTCGCGGCGCGGTCGTGCCGTGCGATCCGTCCGTTGGGCGTGCGGCGCCCCGCCCGCGACAGCGGTGGAAAGCGCCCTGCTAGCGGCCCTCAAAGCGTTCTAGCGAGCCGAGGATCTTCGCGGGCTGTCCAAGACATACAAGAGGCTCGGAGCCAACAGCCGCGCCGGTGGTCGCGCGAGCCCACGCCGAAAGAGCGGACACCGCGCGGCGCCCCACATCCAGTGCGTCCGCTACGGCGCGATCCGAGTCCCCGCTTTGGCGGACTACGCAAGCGGCGTGGCGAAGACTTCAAATTCCCGGTGTCGCCGAGCCCTACAAAGGCGACACGGACCCTCGCGAGTTCGTGCGCGTGTACGAAACCGCAATCAAGGCCGCGGGCAGAGATGACACCACAAAGGCGAAGGGACTCCCCCTCGCGTTGCAAGGAGTGGCGCTCTCCTGGTTTTTTACCATAGAGCCGAACTCCATCTACGCGTGGGAGCAGATCCGTGACCGCCTTCACAACAACTTTCAAGGAAACTATGTCGAGCGGGTCGACGCGGACCAGCTCTTCGCCGTAAAGCAGAAACCTTCGGAGAAGCTCCGGGACTACTTCAAACGCTTCGCGAAGATACGTTGTCAAGTCAAAGATGTTAATGAAACCACCGTTGTCAATGCAGCCATACAGGGCCTTTGCCCGGGCCCGATGGCCGAGTACAACGCACGGAAGCCAATTAAGACAGTGACGAAGCTCTTTGACAAAATGGAGGAATACGCCGAGCGGAAGAGGACGCGCGCGAAGGCAAGGTGGCGACTCGACACCAACCAGGCGGTGCCTCGGCAAAGCGAAGATCCGCCGAAGACGGTTCTTGAAGGGAAAACGTAGCGAGAGTCATCCGGGGCGCGGCGATAAAGGCCGTGGAGATTACGACGACCAACACCGGGGCGTGGTGCGCGATCCACGGTCGTGGCAACCATGACACCTGCGTGCACCTCTATCGCGGCGCTCGCGAGCGCCACCGGATAGGAACACGAAGCACGCCCGCCGTGGTGGCCCACGACAGCTCCCATACGAAGCCCCGTGCACATTCAGCACAAGGGACGCAGCCCCATGAGGGTCCTCTGCGGATTCAGCCCACGTGCGGCGGCCTCGGGAGGGCTTTCGCAGCCTCGGGAGGGCTTTCTGGCTACGAGCCGAGGCCACCCACCGAAGGGTTATCAACGTCATCTCCGAGGCTCCTCGTTGGAGTTTGCCTCGCACGACAAATGAAGGCCTACGTGCGGAGGCTACACCACGTGGCGGCATATCCAGCCACGACACCGCGGGTGGGCACGCGCGAGGTCACGTTCACCCCGCCGATGCCGGCGTGGAGCTTCCCACCACGACCCCACAGTCGTCCGAGTCGTTATAGCGGGATGCGATGTGGGGCGTGCCACGGTTGATGGCGGCGATTCGTGAACATTCTATTCGCGCGCCTTCGACGATGGGGATCCCCGAAGTCACCTCGGCCCATCGGAGTCCCGCTACAAGGCTTCGAGGACAACCTCTCGAGCACTCGGCCAAATATGCTTGCGTCTCTCCTTCGCCGGGCGACAATGAAAGGGTCGAAGACGCCACATTCGGCGTCGTCGACCTCCGCACCCATACAATGCCATATTGGGCGTCCAATCCTCAACTCGCTTCGGGTAGTACCGCATCACGGCTATTTATGCATGAAGCTCCGGGCCGCGAGCCATCATTACCGTTCGGCGACGAGACATGGCCCGCGCGATCGAGCATGGCACGGATGTCCCCATCGCGCGCGGCAGCGCACACCTAGGATCGGCACCGCCGTGAGAAGGCCCACGGCGCCATCCGGCGACTCATAAGCCCCGCCGATAGTGCAACTACTAGAGGCTCCGCGCACGAGCACAAGCGGTTAGTACCGCCCCGCGGTCATATGTAATCGCTACCCGCGCAAACGGGAATGTAATAAAGTTCCGTTTGTCGCCAACATATTACTGCTGTGCAAAAATATGCGGCGAGCACACGCGGAGGCCTCAACTACGCGTGTGCTCCCGCAGTATAAACCAAAGACGCACGTTCGCGTGTGCACTCTCCATAGCCGGGGGTACGGGTATGAGTATAAACCAAAGACGCACGTTCGCGTGTGCACTCTCCGTAGCCAGGGGTACGGGTATGAGTATAAACCAAAGACTCACGTTCGCGTGTGCACTCTCCGTGGCGAGTGCGGTATGAGTATAAACCAAAGACGCGCGTTCACGTAGCAGTGCGGGTACTCTCCGTGTGCACTCTCCGTAGCCAGGGGTACGGGTATGAGTATAAACCAAAGACGCACGTTCGCGTGCGCACTCTCCAGGGGTACGAGCATGAGTATAAACCGAAGACGCACGTTCGCGTGTGCACTCTCTGTCAAAGACACGGGCATGAGTATAAACGAAGACGCACGTTCACGTGTGCACTCTTCGTCAAAGACACGGGCATGAGTATAAACGAAGACGCACGTTTGCGTGTGCACTCTCCGTCAAAGACACGGGCATGAGTATAAATGAAGACGCACGTTCACGTGTGCACTCTCCATCAAAGACACGGGCATGAGTATAAACGAAGACGCACGTTCGCGTGTGCACTCTCCGTCGAAGACACGGGCATGAGTCTAAACAAAGATGTGTGGGGGACGCCTCTACACGCACTCTACGGAGTATAAATAAGACGCGGATGTTCTCCCTGCGCACTCTACTGAGTATAAACAAGACGCCAACCCCGCGCACACCAGGGACTTCGTCCTTGCGCGTACTCTCCGGAGTATAAAAATAACGTGGATGTCGACCCCACGCACTCTACGGAGTATAAATAAGACGCGGATGTTCTCCCTGCGCACTCTCATCGAGTATAAACAAGACGCGAACCCGCAGACGCCGTGACCGTCCTTGCGCGTACTCTCTGAGTATAAAAATGACGTGGATGTTGACCCCACGCACTCTACGAAGTATAAATAAGACGCGGATGTTCTCCCTGCGCACTCTACGGAGTATAAATAAGACGCGTATGTTCTCCCTGCGCACTCTACTGAGTATAAACAAGACGCGAACCCCGCGCACGCCAGGGACTTCGTCCTTGTGCGTACTCCCCGGAGTATAAATCAGACGTGGACGCCGATCCCACGCGAATCTTGCGCGGCTGCCAATCGCGCACCTCAGTGCGTTGAGGCTCGCCTTCGCACATCACGGGAGGTGTACGCAGGAGGTACTATGGAAACCAATTCCGGGAGTCCCAGTACCGACGCGTTGCGCGCAGGTCGGCCCCGCGTCGGTGCGCCGCGTGGAATATGCGATACACGAGGCTGCCCCACCTCGGGGTGGGGTCCGCCGCGCGCGCGCCGATCTCGAACTCTAAACAAAGTCGTAGCGTCGAGGTCCGCCTCGCGCGCGCGATCTCGGACTCTAAACAAGTCGTGCGTCGAGGTCCGCCTCGCGCGCGCCGATCTGGACTCTAAACAAAGTCGAAGGTCGAGTGCGCCTCGCGCGCGCCGATCTCGGACTCTAAACAAGTCGTAGCGTCGAGGTTCACCTCCGCACACGCCAGTCTACGGACTCAAACTAGGTCGTAGTGCAAAGGTACGCCTTCGCATGCGCCAGTCTACGGACTCTAACTAGGTCGTAGTGCGGAGGTCCGCCTTCGCACGCGCCAGTCTACGGACTATAAGCAGGTCGTAGTGTCAACAACTGCCTCCGCACGCGCTAGCTCCACGGAGTACTCAACGCGCGAACCCCGCGGGCGCATTGGCACCCAGGCGACGAGCAGGAGGCAGCGCTCGCACGGTTCACACTAACGGCGAACTTGGAATGTGGGGATCTCGGCTCCGCACAGCACGACCGCGCATGTCCTAATTATCAGGAGATCTATATATCGGGAAAATCTTTCAAGTACAGAGGCTCGCCAACATCCCTGCCACTCTAAGTAGCTATTCGGCAGGCTCGTCCTTAACACGCGATAAGGATGGGGTTCCGCCGGAAGGAAGTCGGCCCGCCAAAAGTCCAGCGACTCTTCGGCCCTTCGCCAGCGTCGAAGGCGTCGCCGGGTCGCAAGGTCGGCCCCAGCAAGGAAGCTGCCCGGGACATAGGCGAAAGTCAGAATTTATGGAGCAAGCATGTACTTCATTCACAAAAAGAGGGGGCATTACAACGCACGCCTACACCTAGGCACCACGGCGTCACACCTGCGAGTTCCCGGCGCCTTCGGAGGCCTCAGCACCGCCCTCGTCGCGTCAGGGGACCCCGTCCAGGAATTGGCCGAGGCTCCCCTCCCCGTAAAGTGACTTCTGGAGTTTGACCCGCGCAGCGTCTGCCCCGACGTAATCCCAGATCCGTTCGTAGAAGGGCTTGAAGGCGCGGCGAGCGGAGCGGACGGCGCCGGACATTACTCCGGCCCCGCCGGGCATCTCCAGCTGGGGGTCCTCTAGCCCGGCGACATGCGTGCAACCGCGGTGCTGCAGGAGCGCGCACACTAGGCATGCCGATGTGTACGCGCAGTGGTTGCCGAAGGTCATCGCAGCGGCGCGCGCGACGTTGGCGGCATCTCCGACCCAGCGGAGGGTCCGAGACAGCTCCTCCGGGCCAAAGGTGCGGTCCGGCACCTTAGCTACCAGCCCTTGGAGATGGCTCTCCAGCGCTTGCATGGCATCCCACGTAATCACCGAGGCGTCGCCAAGCGTCTGGTTACGCTCCGCTAGAGTCAAGGCGAGCTCGCCTTTTTTCCTTTTCTAGCAAGGCGACCTGTTGCAGGAGCCCGTCCCGCTCCGCCGCAAACTCCTGCTGCGCAGCCTCCGCGGCCGACTCCCGCGCCGACGCAGCAAGTCCCTCGGCGTGCGCCCCGCCGGCGCACTCGCTTCCGGTGGCGGATGCGGGCATCTGGCGAAACGGGCTCCCGAGGCTTCGCGTAGCTCCTCCTCGGCGACGCGACCTATCCTCAAGCGCCCTTTGGGCACGAGTATAGGCCGTTTGCAAGGCCTGCCCGGCCGACGAGTGTCTGCGAATGGAAAGACTTAGCAAGCTCACCGCCCGGCATTGTCGTATGAGTACTTACCTCACCCCAGACACCTCGAAGGCATCCCGGGCGCCCGCCCGTAGGCTGCGCGCTTGCTGGTCGACGCCGCAGCCGCGTCATCCACAACCCCGCGCCACGCCCTCGCCGTCTCGGGAGGCACGAAGTCCGCGGGCTCACGCGCGGAGGTCCCAGTTCGCCAGCGCTCCTCCTCCGAATGAGCGACACGCAGCGAGGATGCGGTGAGCACCGCAAGGCATAAAAGAATACACCGTGGTAAGCTAAGCCACCCTACCTTCGTAGCGAAGGAGGGCTTCGGGACCACTTCTATTCCCAGACGGGGCTGCGGTGGCGTAAGCCCCGCAGAAAGCATGGTCCCGCAGCGGCGAAGCCTCGCGTTCGTGGTCGGCGGCGACCGCTCGCACGGCGGCGGCGTGGCGAGGGGCGAGGGGCGACGCCGCAGATCTTCGGTATCGCGCCGGAGTCCCACAAGCCGATGCCCGTCGCCACGATTTAATCCTCGCGGTGTCGGTGGAGCTCGATCGTACACACGGCGCTTAGCGAGCGGCGACAACGACACCGCCCAAAGATGCCGCCGGAGAGGCCCCCGCGGCTGCAGCACCCGGCGGCGAAGGTTCCACTGTGGCGGTTTCTGCAGGGGGCACCTTGGCTTCTGCTGCTGCTGTCGGTGAAGGCAGCACGGCTCCGTGCGCCCCCACGGAGGGCGTCTCTGGCACCACAGCGGCCACGGTCGAAGGCTCCATGTCACATCCCAAAATTTGCTTTTTGGAAGAAAAGTAAATTCAAATTAATTATTTTAAAGTAATTAGATTTTATGTGGCTTTTCTGGATTTTCTGAAATTTAAAACCTAATTTTTAAATTTAAAAAGTAATTCAAAGTATGAAACTAAAATACCAACAGTAGTTGGAAATAATTTTATTTAGTTCAAAATATGTCCAGGAGCTTCTGTGAATTTTTCTAGAATTTTTGGAGGTATTTTCATATTTTTCTGAGGCCTAAATAATTTTCTAGCCTTTTAGAAAATCTAAATCAAATTCTAAAAATAAAAATATCCCTCTCCCTCCACCGACGCGTGGGCGGCCCAGATCCATCCACGTCGCCGCTCGGCCCATCCAAGCCGCCTCTCCTCTCCTCTCGACTCCGGGCCGCCCGTCACCCACCCCGCCTTCCTCATCCTCGGGCCGACATCCGCGGGCCGTCTGCGCGCGCGTCGCCGTCGGCGGGCCATCCAGCCGTCCGCGCCCGCTCCTCTCTTCTCGACTCGCGCCCGCCTGGCCGGCCCGCCGCGGCCTCGCTCCCAGCTGCCACCCGCCCACTTTGTCGGTGTCGCCGCCTCGCGAGCGCCTCCTTCCTTTCTTCCTCCCTCTTTCCTTTCTCGCCGGCGACTGCATGCGAGCCGAATCCGCCTTGCCTTCCCTGCCTCTCCCGGTTTTGGCAACCCCGAGCCCCGTGAAGCGAATCCCAACGCCGTGCCTCCCTTCCTTTCCGGCCCCTATTTCCTTTTTCCCAAACTTTCCCCGCTGCCACCGAGATCTCCGGCGAGCAATCCCGCGCCGTGCCCCCTCCTCCCTATAAAGCCCCTCGGCCGCCTCCTCTCGCACCACCTCCCGGGCGCTCCACCTCCTTCCCGAGCCTCAGAGCACCCGGCCGACCGCGCGCTCTCTCTCCCGAGGTCCGCCCACCTCCGGCGAGCCTCGCCGCCTCGGTCATCCCGAGCCCGCCGTCGCCTCCCCGAGCTCCTCTCGTCCGTGCGATCCTCCTCGACACCTCGCCTGCCCTCCTCGCCGCCGAGCGCCGTCGCGCCGAGGACCCGAGCGCCTCGCGCCACCTCGTCGCCGACCTTCTCCGCTCGTCGTCGCACCTCGTCGACCCTCCAACCGAACCCCTCCGCTCAAGGGTTGCATTTCACGCACCGCCCGCACCCTCCGACCCTCCTCGCCGCCGACGACCTTGCCTCCGTCCACGATCGCCGGACCACTCCAGCGTAACCCTCAAAGGGATTACCTACCCTTTATGGGTAGGCAACGCCTCCCACCCGATCGTTACCGCCGCTAACTCTTCCCTCCTCGGCTCCTCGGCGCGTTCGAGCCCCGGCTCGCACGCGAGGTCGAGCCATTCTTTTAAAATCTCGCGCTGACAAGTGGGCCCCACACATCAGCGGCCGCCGGTCTGCGCTGGCCACTACCGCCTGGGCCCCACCTCTCTGTGCTAGTCTCTGACAAGTGGGCCCGGAGTCCAAAGGGTCCCACATGTCAGAGGTTAAGTCAGTGGGCTCACTTGTCGATGGGTCCCACATGTCAGTGACCGCCAGTGGTTATTGTTCAGTGGGCCCCACCTGTCAGTCCCTCGGAATAAAAATAGAATTTAAAATCTAATATTCCAGTGGGCCCCACCTGTCAGAAATTTGGGAATTTCTAGATTTATTCAAATTTGAGATTTTCAAATGAGCATAACTTTCTCATTTTAACTCCAAATTCAGCCATTCAAATTTCTAAATTCATTTAAAATCATAATCTATCCAACTATGGCCTCTATTGAATTTTTGGATTTTATTTGAATTTTTGTTTGTATTTATTTGCTTTGTTTGCTTTGTCTTTTCTCGCGTAGATTCCAACGTTGTCGATTTATCCTCTTCACAGCAGAGAAGAAGACCCGAAACCCTGCAAGAAGGCAAGTCTCCTTTGATCATATTGAACCTATGCTTTTGAAATGTTTTAAATATTTTAAATTATGTGCATTGCTATTTATATAAAGTCACTAGTTCAAATCTTTAGGAGTTAGTTATTCCAACTTTGTTATGCCCTCATTTGACATTGATTGCCATGTACCTTTGTGAATAATGAGATTAATATTAACCTTTGTGAATAGTAGAATGGTAGGATAATGCTTATCCATGCTATCTAATAACTTTGGAAAATCTTGAAAACGGGAAATTATGATTTAATGTTGAGCCCCTATGTTTATGAAATTAGTGGTAATTGGAGTTGCCACTGTTCTTTTAAAATAAAATAAAATATGAAAGTTGGTTTAGATTAGGGTGGATGGTTAGTTTGGTTTGGTGCAGTAAGCACGAGAACTTGTTAAGTGTATGTTCCACCTTAGTCAATTAAGGACCGACGCTTGTGTTTGTCCAAGCGAGCATTAACCGTACAACCACAAGTCTATATGGGTACGACCTAGTGACTAACTTATGATAGTCTAGTTTAGGTGCCACTAGTGGAAAGTGGGTGCCGTGGATGGACCGTTATTCACAATGAGGGACAGATTTATCAGACTCATATGGCGCAAGAGGGCTTCTGTTCGGGCGATTAGCCTACTGCGGTGAAACCTCGTGGGTGGTATCTAGCTAGATTAGAGTAAGGTAAAGGCTTTGTGGTATTTTATCCGGTCTCATGCCAAAGGAAGCGTGTTGACTTTTAGGATAATTTATCTCTTGTGGGTAAAGTTGTACAACCTCTGCAGAGTGTAAAACTATTCGAATAGCCGTGCCCACGGTCAAGGCGGGCAAGGAATGCATTCACATGGTAGATTTCTGGTTTTGGTTTTAAAATCAAAGTTTTTGTATTCCGAGAGTGGAGGAACTCTCGGAAGGAATCTGGCGGTTGGAGCAGAGAGGGTGGATGTAACCCGCAATATTAACTTGTTCAGTTGATTAAGCTAGTGTTGGTGGATAGAGCCTTCACTAGAGAATAATTGTTAGTTCTGTTAAAATCATTTACTTTATTAAACTGATGCCTTCGAAAATAATTAGTAGTAATTGAAATTATAAAATATTGCATTGTGCAAAAGAGCCATATAGCCTTCCTTTGTCAAGCCTTGCATCTATGCATTTTTCCCAAGACTTGCGGAGTACTTTATGTACTCACATGCTACACTTAAAAATAAATCTCCAGAGGAAGTTGAAGCTCAAGAAGGTGACTACGACTCTTCGCTTCGCTTGTGGCTGCGATGGATTCTTCCCGAGGACTAGGTCGCGCTTCCCACCAATTGCACGTGGCGAATTGATGGGTCGCCCACGAGTTATCTTTGCTTCCGCTTTATTTCTTGTGTGCGAGGTCTTGAACCTCATTTGTAATAATTTGACCTTTTCGGTCAGTACTCTTAATTATTGTAATAAATCGTTGTTGGTGATGTTTTCCATTCTGTTTAACTGTGTGCACTAGTTTTGATCTGGGACTAGTGCTGTAATACACAGAGGGTCCGGGTTTGGTAATCCGGGGTCCCGACACTCCACCTCATCATCGCCGGTCCGCACGGATTCTGTCTCGGTGACCGCGGCGGGCGGCAAGACTTCCCCTCCCCGGCTGCTCGCGGCAAGCCCGCCGTCCAGGGCACTCGCCGAAGATCCCTCGCCTCCGGCGTCCGCGCCATCCAAGCCTGAATCGGCATACTTTGCCGAATCCGACTCCGCGTCTGCCATGTCCTCGGGAGCGCTAGCAGCAGCAGTAGCAGCTGCCGCACCAAGCACGGCAGATGCCCCGCTTCGGCCCCTCTTCCGAGACGGCGCCTTCTTCCTCGTTGCACCGTCGTCCGGAGCGGCACGGTCCGGCATGGCAAGGCCCAGGGCCTCGCACACGCGATTTATTCGCCCCAGCCCCGCCTCGGCGATAGCAGACGCGCGCTGCTCGTGCTCCCTGTCGGTATACGGCCCCAGGAATACGCGCGCGGCCTGCTCCGCCTCCTCCAAGTGAATCCCTGAAGCAAAGGAGATAACATTAGCATATAATGCATTTCGCGTGAACAAAGGAGAGACACGGTCAAAGCTTACGAAGACCGGAGGGCGCCGGCAACAAGCAGATCGACGGCAAAACGTTGTCGTCTCGACGCTTCTCGGCGGCAAGACGCTAGTCGCGAGCAAGCGGCGCCACGCCGTACATCACGTACTCCTCGGCGAGGTCGCGCATGTTGAAGCGGGCGGCCACGCCTACGAGCCGCCGGGCCCTCCGCCTGTCCTCATCATCGAGCGTCCGGCCGGGCGAGGGCTTGAACGCGATCGGTCGGCCCGTGCATTCAAGACCGCTCCCGCTCTCCACACGGTGGTAGAACCACCGCTTCATCCAGTGAGACTCCCACTTCCCGCGAGTGGAGTTCGCAGGAAAGAGCTTGTTGCAAGTTAACCAAAGAATGAAGGTGACGCTGCCGAAGCTCGACAGCGTCCCGTCCTTCTGCTCCTTGGGCTGGCACCGTGCCTCGTGCAGGTAGGCGAACAACGGCACCGGGCCAAGATGCTCCCGGCGCAAGGCCCAACCGTACACCGCGAGCCAGCCACGGCGTTCGGTCGGTTGTGCGCCTCGGCCGAAGGTCTGCGACGTCACCCACGATCGGCTCCGCCGGGATACGGAGCCCCGCGTCCAAAAAGGCGACGAATACGAGCGCCTCCGACCTCTCGGGGCGCGGTTCCGTCTCATCGGCGGCGGGCAATCGTACCGCCTGGCGCTCGGACAGCTTCCCCGCGCGCAGCAGTGCTTGGATTGTCTTCGGTCACGAGCGAGGGGCCTAACTCGCCGGAGAACGCGCCTTCCTCCTCCGCCACCAGCCACTGCTTGTCCGCCGTCGCCGGGTCGCGCTCTTTGAGCGCATATTTCACCTCTAGCGGCGAAGACCGCCGGCGGATGCGGCAGACACCACCCGCCTGACCACGCTTGCCATCAGATGCCATTGCTTCTCCGGGAAGGAGTATAGTTGCGAAGAATACTACGGGAGTATGGAAAGCGATGCAAGCAAGAAGGGGGCGTACAACTGCGGGAGCACGGTCACGAGGGCTACTTCAAGCCACCTCGCCCCAATACCGAAGCGTCACGACGGTCCGCGTACGGGACGCGACCGCAGGCGTACAAAGGCCCGCCCAGCACAATTCCCCATAACCAAAGGCGAAGGGCCACGACCACAGCGCCAAGGACCGCCACAGCACGACGCTCTCCTGCCGCCATTAAAGGCGCACTAATGGGCCATGGGGTCACAACAGCTTCGACGCTGCGCCATTCATCGCCCGCCCCGTGTCCCCCTTCCCTAGGGAAGAGGCGAGCAGCTGCGAGCACGCAACCGTCCACATCCCGCCGCGCACCGGTTATAAGCCATCGCGTGCCCTGTACGCGCCGAGGTGGGTGGCACGGTACGGCAACCTAACCCTGGCAGACCGGGGGCCGGCGTGATTCCAGGAACCTTTACAGCGCAGGACCACATCGTGAGATCTCAATCACCGCATGCGTGGCGGTGTTCGCGATGCGAGGTTCGAAGGGTAGGGGACGGAGCGCGCGCGTCTACCGGCTAGGCGCCAGCCCCGCTGCCACCCGTTCGAAGGGTAGGGGCGGAGCGCGCGCGTCTACCGGCTAGGCGCCACCCCGCCGCCACCCGCTCGAGGGTAGGGGCGGAGCGCGCGCTACTTCCGGCTAGCGCCACCCGCGCCACCCGTTCGGAGGGTAGGGGCGGAGCGCGCGTCTACTGGCTGGCGCCACTCCACCGCCACCCGTTCGAGGGTAGCGGGCGAGCACGCGTGTCTACTCCGACTTGGCGCCATTTCTCTGCGTCGGCGTCGGCAGCTTGATACCGGCGGATCCCGCTTTAGCTGAGGTACTTTGCCACCCGCCTCGACCCTGCACCGGGGAATAACGGCAAGCCGCCGCAGGCCAAGCAACCTCGGCGGCAGCCTCAACATGACCTAAACCATCAGGATTCAGCCGCTGGGCTTTCCATGTTTTGGGAGCGCAGCGGTTGGTGTGCGGTAGGTTTTGACAGGTTCTCGTAGACAGATAAGATTCAGTACATCAATGTTCCTTGATGATGGCCCGATTAGCACGATCGTGGACGCAGATGACCTCAAGCATATCTGTCTACGAGAACAAGTCAAACCTTGCCATCTTCATACGAGAGCGCGGCGCGCACGTAAGAGGCCATCTTCTCGATCGTCACACCAGCCTAGCCGCGGCCTCGGCCTGGACCTTGACTTCGAGAACGGACCACGCGCGAACAAAGAAGGCGAGGGTCATGTCCCGCAAAGTGCGCTCGTTCTCCTTAACGGGCCACCTACGATGCATCGGCATTTTCAAAGTGATGCGGGCGGGCTCCATCGTGAACACCGATCAAGGTAGGTCTGTTAAGGAGAATAGGCAAACCTTGCCGTCGTGTGCGTAAATGCAGCGCGAGGCGTGAAGCGCGGTGCTACCGATAACCGACGCGACCAAGCTCCCAAGAAAAATGGACCTCCATCGGTACATCAACATTCCCCAAGCCGCTCGCGTCGCTGGGAATGTTGATGCACTGAAGGGCCCATTTTAGGGAGCGATTTCTATCAAAATACATCCAGAACAACGCCGCACTGGTAGCCGTATATATACCCCATCGCCGGAGTCAACCGGCGGAAGTTCAATCGGCAGGAGTCCAACCGGCGAAGTCCAACCGCCGGAAGTCCGTCGTTACATTAATGGTCACGATGCCTCAAGGCCCGCACCGCGCCAAGCACGCTTCACCACATGGACGGCCAGCAGAACGAGCATCGCAACGCGTCCCTTATCACTTAAGGCATATGCGGCGGCTCGGGGCCCGCTCGCTTACGCCGCAACGCGCGCGCGCCCGCCGCGCGCGCGACCGAGGCGCGGCCTCGCCGCCACCCACCGTTCAAAGGGTAGGGGCGGAGCGCGCGCGTCTACCGGCCTGGCGCCGGCTCGCGCCACCGCTCAAGGGTAGGGGCGGGCGCGCGCGTCTACTTCGCCTACGGCCGCAGCCCCTGGTCAAGTTCGGAAAAGTTCACAGGCCGCAGGGGACGGAGGGGACCAAAGGACTCGGCAACATGGCTTCGGCCCTGTGAAGCCCTTCTCCATGAGAGGCTCCTGTTGTAGGGGTGGCCCCCACCTAAGCCCAGCAGGCCTGGTAGGAGGTTATAAGGCCAAGAATAGGCCATATGTAATGACATAAGTGCCCCTGAAGGGGATGACCAGATGTAAGGGTATAACTGTAAAAGCACTCCTCATGTGTACATATATATATGGATACAGGCCATGGGGAGAAGCCAGGCCATTACTCATCTCCCTCACTCTCCACTACCATCTCTCTCTCTGTTTGGTCTGTAGCCCAGCAGGCCTGGTAGGAGGTTATAAGGCCCAAAATAGGCCATATGTAATGACATAAGTGCCCCTAAAGGGGATGACCAGATGTAAGGGTATAACTGTAAAAGCACTCCTCATGTGTACATATATATGGATACAGGCCATGGGGAGAAGCCAGACCATTACTCATCTCCCTCACTCTCCACTACCATCTCTCTCTGTTTGGTCTGTAACCACAACATGCACCAACAACCTAAGTTTATGCCAAGTATTGTAATTCTAGGGTGACAAGCAAGCAAATTCAATTCTAGGAATATAAATTGTAAGAATGTAAATTGAGCACAAGAAAGCAAACCACAATTGATTTGGTCTCTTTTTACTGTGGTGTTCGAGACATGCCGATCTCCTAGTCCACGTTGAGGTAAACCCAAATAAATTAGACCGGCTCCATGAATTAGACCAAACATCTTAATTTCACTAGTGGTAGCTCATTTTTGCTCTGGGTAGGTGAGCTCCAACCTTCACAACACGTCAGGTCTTCTTATAAACATTTTAAGAAGATCATCGTACCACGACGCCTCTACACTATCTAGGAGTCGGCAACTTTCAAGACTAATAAGACAAGTCTCTTGCTTAACTCTCATCAAGTGCAACATATACACAAGTTCAAATGAACACTCAATCCACCTCTAAATAGAACACATGCAACTAAAGACCTCTCTTTGCTCACAAGGTGTAGCTCATGCATAATTGAGAGGAGAAACACATACTAGTTCAAAAGCTATTGTGGATGAAACATCAAAAATCAGTAAGAGCGATAGTACCTTATTTTACATGGTGGTAGCATCGTACTATAGTGCCAATGACTATAAACATCAGCATTAAACCCTCAAAACTAGTCGTTACAAAAGATACTACAGTACCATCACACAAAGTGCAATCATACTAGCCTAAAGTGATGAGAAGAGCTCAAAAACATGCTCTCTAAAAAAAAGAACCGCCATACAAAACCCGCATTTGACTCTAATGTCATAATTGAGTGTTCATAGACCCTATGGAAAGCGTATTCAGAGGACTACTCAACACAACTATTTTATTGATCTCAAATACATTAGACCAAAACGAAGACGACGACGCACGCGGCAACATGCGCACGTACGAGATATAGGGGCGCGCGCGAGGAGAGAAGGCCGATGGCCGATACGTGGCAGTCATTCGCCGAGTGACGTGAGCGCGGATGAGCGACGCGTGGCGTGGGTGGAAGCAGGCTGGGCTGAGGTGCGGGTCGGGTCAGCTGGTGGGCTTCGGCCCACCTTGCCTTTAGGGATTTTTTTTAGGATTTTCTATTTTCAGAAATTCAAATAAAATACTTCCAGAAAATTTGAAAGTTTAATTTAGTCATGTTAAATCCTTTTAATTAATAAAAATTCAATTTAAGCTTTTATTAATTCCAAAAAATCTAAATGGTGAATTTTATTTTAAAAACTTCAAAAAGCCTATGAAAATCAGGATGTTACAATTACTTATCCTTTACACACTTTGTTACGACCATTGTTGGGTACTTACTGAGACTTTCAAATCTTACGCTTGTTCTTTTCATTTTCAAGTAAAAGGCCAATGGAGTGATACCATCATGTATGGGTGGGATCACTCGAGTTTTCAACACCGTGGTTTGCCACTATTTATGTCATCTTATTTATTCTCATTTGGTTAGAAGTGGATCGGTTCTATGTTTCAAACATTTATTTTAGTTTTCGTTGGTTCTTTAATAAAGTACTCTTAAAGTTTTAATTTCCTTACGATTTCTTTTATTGCTTTTATTTTGTATTCTTTACTTTAACGATGACGTTCCATAGTAGTATCTCTCATTGGTATAGGAGGAGCTACAACAAAAGTATAATATCAAATGCATATATCTGAATTTCCATCTTTCCATCCAAATGAGACTAAATAACATCATACTCAACAAGTGTATTAGTCTCACATTTAGATTTATCATTAATCTCCAAAACCAATTTAATGGACAACCCCTGCTCCCCATCAGTCGTGCGAGTAGCACACAACACAAGTGCCGCTGCGGTCGCCTCCTCGAGCCTCCATAGGTGCGCTAGGCAACGTTGCTAAGAGACAAGATCGATTTGCGCCCTGTAGCTACTTGATTTGGGAGGTATTTTGGAGGGAGAGAGAGATGGAACCTGAGAATCCATAGGGAATGGATAGAAGAAGGTAGAGGTAGCGTATAAAGTGCACATGAGTAGAGAGGTGCTAACTTATCCAGTCCATCCAACGGATATAATTGGATGGCAGGAGACTATACCGTCACTTTGGCTAGGCACGGTGGTATAGTTTTTCTCTCTGAATATTTGATCGTGCACTGCACGAATCCAGCATCGCGCGTTGCTAGTTGCCGAGCCCTTTTTACCGGTAATTCACCTCTTAATTCGGCGGTCACATCAAGAATTGTAGCCGAGATCTAGTGGCCTCGTGCAGCTGGTAAGTTACAGGTCGCCAACCTTGCGCTCCACGCAGCAATGCCCCAAGAGCATTCCCTACTTTGGTGCTTAACCCACCATCGAGAAGAAGAGAATTTTATAAAGCCTCATGGACCATCTTGGCAGTTGCTTTCACGCACAGCTTGCGTCCGATGCCCCGATTGGATTGGCACGGTGCAAGAATATCGCGCGTGTGCAGCGCCACGTACATATAGGCCGCTTGGGTGCACAAACTAATGGGCGGCATTAGCCATTAGGGACGATCGATCGAGCTAAACATGCAGCATATATTGCTTGTACTAGCAGTGTTCCTGCTCCTAATAGCCTCGCTTTATGCTTCTACGCCGGCCAGCTCGGCGTTTGCCGGCGATATCCGCGTCGACCTAACGCATGTTGACGCCGGGAAACAGCTGTCCAAGCTGGAGCTGATACGGCGCGCCATGCAGCGCAGCAAGGCGAGGGCGGCCGCGCTCGCCGTGGTGAGGAACAATGGCCTCGCAGGCAAGAGCGCGCAGCAGCCTGGCATGCTTGTGCGCCCCTCCGGCGACATGGAGTACGTCCTCGACCTCGCCATCGGCACGCCGCCGCAGCGCATCTCGGCGCTTCTCGACACCGGCAGCGACCTCATCTGGACGCAGTGCTCGCCTTGCACGAGCTGCCTCACGCAGCCGGACCCGATGTTCTCCCCGGGGGAGTCATCGTCGTACGAACCCATGCGGTGCTCCGGCCGGCTCTGCGCCGACATTCTGCACCACAGCTGCCGGAGGCTGGACACCTGTACCTACCGGTACACCTACGGCGACGGGACGATGACAATGGGAGTCTACGCCACCGAGCGCTTCACCTTCACGTCGTCATCCGGCGAGAAGCTAAGCGTCCCGCTCGGGTTTGGCTGCGGTTCGACGAACGTCGGGAGCCTGAACAACGGCTCCGGCATCGTCGGCTTCGGCCGGAACCCGCTCTCGCTCGTGTCCCAGATGTCCATCCGGCGCTTCTCCTACTGCCTCACGCCCTACACCAGCACCAAGAAGAGCACCCTCCTGTTCGGGTCCCTTGCCGACGGCGTCTACGGCGACGCCACCGGCCCCGTCCAGACCACGGCGCTCCTGCAGAGCCGCCAGAACCCGACCTTCTACTACGTCCCGTTCACGGGCGTGACGGTCGGGGCGAGGCGGCTGCGGATACCGGCGTCGGCTTTCGCCCTGAGGCCCGACGGCTCTGGTGGGGTGATCATCGACTCCGGCACGACGTTCACGCTGTTCCCGGAGGCGGTGCTCGTCGAGGTTGTGAGGGCATTCCGCTCGCAGCTGAGGTTGCCGTTCGCGAACCGCAGCAGCCCGGACGATGGCATCTGCTTCGCGGCACCGGCGGACGCGGGGAGGCGCGCGACGTCGAGGGTATTGGTGCCGAGGATGGTGTTCCACTTCCGAGGCGCGGATCTCGACCTGCCGCGCCGCAACTACGTCCTGGACGACCACAAGAAGGGGCACGTGTGCCTCCTCCTGGCAGACTCCGGCGACGACGGCTCGACGATCGGCAACTTCGTGCAGCAAGACATGCGCGTGCTGTACGATCTGGAGGCGGAAACCCTGTCGTTTGCTTCGGCGCAGTGCTGACGCGCGCCGCGCGCGCAAGGGGCACGCATGCGGAGTATCAGCTGTAGACTGCTCGGCTGACGGCTGCCCCATGTATAGCCGGCTGCGGTGGATGTAATTGCAATCAAACGAGGATTTGTAATAAATGATCCATGGGTAGCCCGTAGTCCACTACAACTAGGCCTTGGACGAATTGCTTCTGTTTCTTGTTGGCCCGCGATTATTTCTCCATAGTTAATACGTCGTACACAGTGTACTTGGCAACATATCCTTTCAACTCAAACTTAGGGTACACTAATATAAAAAGTTCTAAGAAAATTTCTATATATATTTCAATATTTACTCTACCTATGTATAAAATTACAAATTCAAATTTATTCTATACTAACTGAATGCCCGTGCATTGTTACGGATTTTAAAAAAATTAGAACATATTTGTATGCATGTTCTAAAAAATTTACCACTCGTTAGTTTCAGAACATATAGTATGATAAAATTTTAAAATCTGTAGCAACACACGGGCATTCATCTAGTAGTCATGATATAAATCACATTATTCTATGAGCCCTGTAGAAGGCCTTGCAACTTTAATTTTTCATATTTCAAATACATACCTTGAAAAATCAATTACTCTAGGTAAGATCTAAAGAATTGAACAACAAATTCATTAAAATCCATTTAACCCTCTAAATACGAACTCGTGGCGGTTCAACTTGATTGAGTGAAAGCACTTCTAACTGCTGCATGCTATGGCCAATCACAGATATGGCTATAGATGGCTTGGGCTCTCTGGTACTGCGTGTGCGATGTGGATCTCAGAGACGGCTCGTGTGGACGCAAGCATTGCATCATTCTGCCTGGTGCAGTCATGCCTCGTGATGCTTACCATCGGTACGGATTATTTTTCATGTATTGACGTTAATAATTGGCAATTAATGGAAGACGAACTGACGTATACATGTGTCTATTAGTTGGCCTTGCCTCACGTCTCGCGCGCACTGTTCGGTCCGTTTGCCTCACGTCTCGCGTGCGCTGTTCACGTCCTGCCTCACGCCTCATGTCTCGCGCGCTGAGCGGTTGTGGAAGAGACCATGTGAGTGGGAGGGGATCGTGAGATCGGACGACTACGAAGAGTCAAAGGAGAATGAACTGCTGAGAGACAAAGGAGAACGGACCTACCACCAACTCCTATTTATATAATAGTAAAGATTAAGAGTAGCAAAAAGGAGAAAATTCTGATAATTTGAAATCTAAACATTTGTCAAGTTTTTCTCTTTACCGCTAGCATATAATAAATCTAAACTTAAAATTATATGTATAGTTAAAGTAAGTTTAGAAGTATATGTAAAAATTTTCTTGAATTGTTTCGTGTCTTTTTTAGTTAGGGTGCACCGTGAGTGCACCATAAATTTGAGTACATAAGATATGTTGTTAGTTTCCTTCGCGCACCCATTTGTTAACAAATTTGTTAAAACCTGGTACTCTCAAGCATATAACTTGTTGGAATTGGGCCCATGAGAGCTAATGCCTATTTATTCCTAAATTCCAAAGAAAGGCATGGTTTAGTAAGAGAAGAATAATATAAAAGATGGGTCCTTATCACTCCTTAAAATGTATGACACATGGAATGAGACGGTATGCAGATTAAAGCTAAACTCACATGCATGCACGCGTGGGAGTAGTGTGACCATGAATGTCATGAGCCAGTCCACATATTGACCATGTCTATTTTTGTAGGATCGAGATCAACAGCCAGAGGGGAGGGTGATAGCTTCAACACCTTTTTCCTTTTGTTATTCAACAATCTTTTCACATCAATAGTTGTACAGAGCTAAAAAATCAACATTAGAAACCCTAGCAACCAAATTCAAAAATCTTTTCACTTCAATAGTTATAGGAACTAGAGAGATCAAGAAATAACTTGCAAAGTCGAATACCGTTCGATCCTCCATCACTACTCGAAAGTCGTCTGATGCTCCGATTCCACTCGAATGTCGTCCGATGCTTTGAAGTTACTCAGACTTGTCCAAACCTCTGATATTACTCGAACATCGCCCGATCTCCTGATATCACTTGGACCCATCCGAAAGCACTCGAAAGAGATCAAAACCACTCGGACGAAACAAAAAAACATTCAAACTTAAACCTTCGACTGCGATCGATCAAAACTTTCACAAACACAAAGTTTAAAGTAATCCAAACATCACTTACTCATCATCACTTTATTTACAACTGTCACATGGTATGATCTGACAGTCTGCAACTTCTGTGACCCCCCGGTGCCATCTACCTTCGACTGTCCACGACCTCCGCGGCCCCCTGACGCCGTATGCAACATTAGCCCATCCGCAACTCCTAAGTAGCAGTAGAATAGCAGATCCACCTATCCATCGCCACACCCCCAGATGCAAAATCGAGTCAAAAAGGGAGGAAGGATTGAGTGGAGGTGTGCACCTAAGCGGTGGCCAGCGGCGGATGAAAGGGAGGCCCAAGGTTGCCGACGGACGGTAGCAGGACACCAGGGAGGCGGATCTGAGTGGCCAGCTGGCGAGCAGTGGAGGAGGCGCGGCTGTGTGGGTGCAGTCCATAGCAGCAAAGGGACCGGGGAGCCAAGCTGGGGAGGAGGGAGCACAGGCGGCTTGCTCGATCGGGGAGGGACTGAGGGAGGCGACGAGAGCAGGGCCAACCGACCACGACCAAGGCCGTGGGGAGGAGCACAACTGCGTAGGGGCCAACTGGCCAGGGCCCAGTCAGGGAAGACTCGGACTCTAAGTGCTATGCTAAGTGACTTCCTCAGGTTCTAACTGCTGAGCAAGAGCCGAAGATGTACTGAGGAAGTGAAAGTGGGCAACAGACTACAGTCTACAGAGGAAGTCAAGAAGAGAAATGGGGAAGTAAGCCAGTGAGATACTAATTAGAAATTTAGAATTGATTATAGATGTACTTATGGTTTGCAATCACGCAATTTATGAATTATGATGACTAGATGTTCTTATGAATTTATCACTTATGTTAACTTGTGCCATATCGATTGTGGAACTTATGTAATATGCATAAATTTATTGTTAGTTAAAAAGTTGAAGTAACAGTGGTATGGTTCAATGTATGTTCCCTTTTGTATGCCTGAACTATCTATCTATGTTTTTCGTTTTTGATCCGAAACTGTCATATATCCGTCCCGACGATACCGTATCTGAAACTCCGAATTCATGTTCGTATCTAGTCTTACTGTATCCAACTCTGAATCCATGAACAAATATGGGTTAGGATACGGTATAAGCAATATCCATCCGAATCCAACCCGACTGCACACCTACTAGAAACGCCTTGTTGTGCACATCTTGTCACAAAAGGAAGTATGTATTGGGGGAGGGTCCCCTCACTATCTCGGACCCACAACCACCTCGAAGCGGCAGCGCATGTTGGAGGGTCTACCCCAAGCTAAGTCCCTAAACTAACCCCGGATGAGGTACGCAAGGTTGACCCTAGAAGGGTCCAGGGCCAACCCCACGCGAGATATGCGAGATCGACCTTAGAAGGGTCCAAGGCCAACCCCAGGCAAGGTCCACGAGACGGAGCCTGGAAGGGTCCGGGGCTAACCCCGGGCAAGGCGTGAGGCCAACATTGGAAGGGTCTAGGTCTAACCCCAAGTAAGGTGCGTGAGGGTGACCCTGGAAGGATCCGGGGCCAACCCCGAACCGACCTCGAAATCTCGGACATGGCGGGGCCCACATGAGGCAAATGACTCAAATATCCTTAGAAGTAAACTAGACCCCAAGGGCAATTTTGTAACTTTGTTTGTCTTCCCCTCTCATTCTATAAATAAGATACCATGTAATGGAGGAAGGAGGAGGTCATTTTATAACCATAGACTCTCATATATGAATACACTTGATGGTTATATGCTTCTCCTTGAGTCCTTCCACATCTTCAGCGGTCTTCGTATCCGATTGACAATGCTTTTAAGTTTATTATCCAGATTCGTCGACAATATCTAAAAGGACCGGATGTTCAAACAGGGGATTCCGATCCTCTGCCACTGTAAACTCCCGTCAATGAATTCTTGCAGAGATGAAAAGATTTGTGTTAATCTCAAGCTTTTTTTTATTTCAAGAATATGAAGGAGAGCGGCGTACCATTGCGTTCAAGTAGTAGAGAAATGTAATACAGATAGTTCAGACAACGGCCGCACGGAAGACCAGAAGAAACACAGGGAACCCTGAAACTAATGGTGAAGAAGCTTCTCTGATCACAACAATAAGTTAATCTGGTGCAATAAGGATCTGAAGCCGTCGAGTTAACAATGATTTCATACTACTATATGGACGAATGAATTAATCCAATGTAATCGTGTGTCTGTACAGTGAAAATCAACATGCATAGCCACATAGGCCCCGTGTGGCTTCATCGCCTCTATCTCGACAAAATACGAGAGAGAGAGAGAGAGAGAGAGAGAGATCCGTCCAGTTTTAAGGCCGCCTGTTTCTTCCTTGAGATATGATATCGATGCCTCTCTTCTCTTCTCCTTTCCAATTGTGATCTGATCTCACACTTAGTGACCCTGCCAGGAGGCAGCTACATATGATCTGCAAAGTGTATGTATGTAGCCGAATGGAACCTCATAAATCATACTTTCTCGTTAGCCTGTGAATACTTATTAGCATCTCGTCAGAATGAGGCGCTCCAAATCGCATCATCTCCTTCACTGCATCTCGAATGCACATGCTTCAGCCTCTCAACTGGGTTGCAGACCCCACTGCACAGCCAGTCGAACGATGCAACACAACCGTTTCCTGCTTGCGCCTTCCACTCGCAGTCTGAGAGCCCGTTTCAGAAAGAATATTGGTAAGCAGTGCCACAGTGATGTTCAGAAATGCTGCACGGTATAACTGAAGAAACTGACCTGGTGGTGTCCCGCAGCACATGTTCCTGTCATCAATGTGCTCCACATCTAGCCCAATAAACCATGCGCCCAGCGACACATCTTCGTTTGCGTATTTGTGCAATATAGGTCTGGATGATATGACGAACACAACGGCGTCAATAGCAGCTCATCAAATAAAAATTTTGTCTGAATGATATGTAAAGTCTTACTGGTTGATTGAGATGTAGGTGGCAAGATCCTTTGAGATGGCATATATCTGCCCGCCGGCATGGCGGAAGTACTTGTTCCCATCTTCCCCGAACTTCCAGAACTCAGGCTCATGGTATTTTGCATTTCTGATGAAAGATGCAGTGAAATAAAATTTTAGCATTTATAGAATTTCATACATTGGAACTCCAAGTATAGCTATATATTGTTTCCAGAAGATATACTTGTCGGAAAGAACTGGTCCTGACTTCATACACCCAATATAGACTCGGGGTTTCAATTTATGCCGGCCAAGGGTTGTGACAAGCATTCCTGCACCACCCACATCAGTTAATTACTAAATAAGAAAAATCTCTCCAAGATGATTGAGGGTTTCGAAGGGTATATAATATTGAAGCTTACCAAGGTTGACATGAACATCATCATCCACCTTGACATAGAAATCAGCATCCCATAAGGCCACAGCAGTGGAGAAGAATATCTTGGTCTTTGCAGATAGCTTGTGATAACCTTCAACATGGTCCTACATGCATGTATGGTTGCGTCAGAATAAACTTTAGTGTGGACGACAGCCCGCAATCAGGGTGGAAAACAGATTTGACTGATTGTGGTTTAACAGAAAGGGGAAAAGAATGATGCAATTCGATCGATGTCTGGAGAAAATCACATACCAGCCTAAGAAAGTCATGATGAATGGCATCCTCTGCATCTATGGCCTTATCAAGGACATTGTTCGATGCAGCACTGTAAAGCATAAACATCAGTTACTACTTCAGTTGTTGTATTTAATGTCATCACACTCAGAAATAAGTAGGTGGTAAAATTTCAGGAAATATATAACACCCTCTGCCAAGAATTTCTAAAACTAAAAAGAACAAAGAAATACTGCCCAGTATGTATGCCGCTTCTGATATTTCCTGTATCAATCATATTATCCCCGTTATGATGCATTCCTCATGTAATTTCAATCTGTGGTGAGTGCTCTGCTTCTTTACCAAAGTTAAAGAATTCTAAACTAATTAGCAGTAGAAATCCATTAAAAGGTTGACATGGATTTTGGAGTTTGAGCAAAATGAGTAACTACAGAAATATCTGGGAACCACAACAGAACAAGAAATTTAGGCTTTATGGATTTGTTTTCTTTTTCAATAAATATGGAAAGCTTCCTATAGATCTGTGTACAAAATCTTTGCTTGAACTTGTGAAATATTGAGCATAGTGCAAGCAACCTTACCTATGTCCTATCATAAATCGAATGATGATTCCCTTTTCCTCTTCCAATTTCTTGAGTTTCTCACCTGATAAATAGCAGCGGAATATATGCAGTTAGTTTTACAAGCAACGAGTATAGCCACAACAAAATACAAATAATAGTCAGCCACAGTCCAGAGAGCTCAAATTTGGCAGAAACTAATCAGGTGAAAAATGTTATGACAGTGGTAGTATTATTCTAAAAGGCTGCTATGATACAAAAAAAATACTGTATTTGACTAGTTGTATATTCCCGTGTAATTTCCTTGTTAGCTGCACAATAGATAATTGTTCTACTTGATTGATTAAATGCACATTCTTTGTCTATTGCTTCTAACTAGGAATAAGATGTTCAGCAAGCAACAGCGAGCCAATACAAGGAAAACAATCAGGCTGTGTTGCAAAGTATGAACCTTGAGGCATCCAGGTCTGCCTGACAGAATCTCGACGCTTCCTGCTACTGAAGGCAGTATTAATCCCGATCACTACAAAAGCCTTCTTCCTTTGCTGGCTTACGCCATCTGCACTCCCAAGCAACTCATGTGTGCTGCGCTTAGCTGCCAGCTCCATTTGTAGTGTGGCAATTGACTTATCTAGATACCTAAATACAAAATGTTGTTAGTCCCAATAGACAATCCAAAGGTGCTAATAGGTAAAGAACAATTTTCAGGATTCATGTCAACGTACTGTATGGCCTGATGAGTCTTTGCCACTTCCCCCATCACGTCCCTGTCGTCAGCTGGTTTCTGAAACCAAGAAAGGGTGTGGAAAGAATTACATCTCAGAAGGGAAACTGAAAAATTTAGGATTTTCATACCTAAACATCCACTTTTACCTTGCGTCTCATTCATCTAAAACAACTTGCTTTATCTTATCTTTCAAAAGAAAAAAACCTAGCTTTATCTTTTTTTTAGTACAAACCAGGTGCTATAATGTAAAATAGGTGCTATCAAGGGGTGATTTATGAATGCTTAAATGGTCTCCAGTAGTTTCTGCATGATAATAATGCCATGGTTTTCAAACAGGTTTTTAAAAAATAAAAATGCGGTCACGAATCATGGTGCATACAACAATGTCTGAAATAGCAAGACGAGCATAAACTAAAAAGATTTTTTTTCCTGAGAACACGCAAAAGTTTTGTGTGCCAATTAAAAGCAAATTTTGATTTTTTTAGAGTAAATTGCACATTGAACCATCTAATTGTACCTCCATTGCGCAAACATAGGTATTGTCTTGATTTGCACATAACACTGTCTAGTCTTGCAATCTATTACGCTTTGCACCGGGCATTGTCTCTAACCAGATCCGGCCTGCACATAACACATCGCTTCATTTTCTCTAGCGCATATCTCTGCTCGACGCCGCGAACCCCTTCATCCTCCGCATTGACGAACAAGCGGCGGCGGCGGCGGCAAGGATTGGCGGCAACTCGTCGCCACGAAGGTACCAAATGCCTAATCTCTTCTCCCACATTCGTTGTATTTCACCCTAAATCGCTGCTCCCTCTGTTCGCCCTAAAGCAGCACACAAACTAGCACTCAAGTAGGGCGTCACGGCGACAAGAAATCGGTGGTGGTCGCCGACAGCAAGCCGCACCGGGGAGGATAGATCACGGTAGTACGGTTTGGTTGTTCATACCGCCAAAATGTCAAATTCTTACAGCAAAAAAGATTTCTTGGATGTTTGTTGCCTTCTTGAGTCTCTGCAACCACTGTGCTATGGCATTGCTTCTTGCATCTACCGGCGGCAGCATGCAGGCAGCGTCTACATGATTGCAGCGCCAACACAAACCCTGCACAAAACTTCAGTTTTGCCGGTCCTTGCCACCACGGCCGCCGCTCGTCGTTGCTGAAGACGAATAGGTTGCCGACTTGCCGCTGCACGAAGGCAAACATAAAAAGATGTTCCCCCTGGCCAGAGTGGACGGGAATGCCATTGCTCATGTGGAGCCTGCGGATGGGCCCGTGCTGTTATATTTGTGGGTCGGATCGAGTTTAAGACAACGCCAGGTGTAAAGCATAACGGATTGCAAGATTAGATGGTATTATGTGCAAATCAAGACAATACCTGGTGTTGTTGTGCAACGTACAATTAAGTGGTGCAACGCGCAATTTACCTTTTTTTTACGAACTTCAAATAAAAGAAAAGAAAAGGATAAAGTTAATGGATTAGTCAGGCCTACCGGCTTGGCAACAAAATCTTCAGAAACGATCTGCAGCTCCCTCTCCTGCCGCCGGTGCTGCGACACGACTGGGTTCTGCCAATCCCGCACCGCCCCGAACCTGGCCAAATCATCGCCATCGATCATCAGTTACACCAAACAGAGCATCCGAGAGAGCGTTGCATCGCGCACACGGCACATAGCTTAGATCAAAAGAAAGCAAAAAACCGAAGGCCCATGAAGGGAACCAACAGTACCGCATATGGTTCGAGAAACTAATCTAGGACTACTCACTGGCCGGTGAATAGCATGCCGAGGCCGAAGCTGAAGGCGCAGAGGAGCAGTATCCACCTCGACAGCAACCTCCCCGCCGCGGCAGCGGTGCCGTTCTTGGGCTTCATCTTTCGTTCAATACTTCAATCTCTCTCTCTCTCTCTCTGTCTCGGGGCGAGGGACTCGTCCTGTGTGCTTTGTGAGAAGCGAGAAGAGGAGGACGGGTTTACGAAGGTTCGAAGTAACGGAAGCTGAGGGGGAGCAACAAGAGGGAGAAGACTAGTTTAATGGGTTTAGAAAATGCTACGTTCACAATGCAAGGTTATGAACAGAGGATGACAGTTTCTTTTCAAAGCAAAGATAACATAGGATGGCTACTATTTTTCACTTAGAATAGTCAACACGAACACATGCACGGTATGCAGTTAATTAACTTACACATGTCAAGAATCAGAAATTGATAAGTGCTCATTTTAGTTTACAAACCCAAGTTTCTAGCTTTTTACTATAACAGCTAAAAATATATTATAATTAGTGTTATTTTTTCAGCATAATTAAATTTAAAAATTAAAAAAGTTATATCACCACACAATACAAAAGAATAAGAAAAAAAAAGGAAAAGCTAAAAATAAAAACGAAATTAAGAAGCTAGAAGGCAGAAACCAGAAGTGGAAACTCGTTGGAGAGCCTGTGGTTTATACTTCTTCTAAGAAGAAGTACAAGCAGTATTTTAGAATCTTATATGTTTTCCACAAAACTTTTTTCTGTAGCATATTGAAATATCTACTTTTGTACTTTTTGGGATTAAAAAGGAGTTATAGCCACGCTTTTATTTGCTAGGTTATTCAATTTTGATATTGCATGACTTTTCTAGAACATTTCCAAATCCAGAGAATTTATAGTAGAAAAAAAACTAACATAAAAGAAATCCAAATAAATGTTAGAAATTGGCCCAATGAGCAAGGCCCATTTCGCGAATCCCAAAGCATGCATGGTTAGTACCATATTGCTAAGGCAAGATGAGAAAGACCAATTTATAAGGTGGAGTTCTCACCACTCCTTGAATATGGATAGAGATGGTATTAGGAGGGCTCTGGCTAGTCACACACACGCGCACGCACGCGCGCGCGCGTATCCGCGTATTTTCGCGTGAAAATCGCGTGAAAATCCGTGCCGTGACGTGGCGCGCCACTTGGCTGACCAAGTCTATCTCTATTTTTGCTAAATCCTGCACCACTATCTCTCTGTTTGAATGGGATTCAAACATTTGAATGGGGTTTTATTGGTTTGATGATGACATGATGTAATCGATCGTTGAATGTGTCGCTTACAGTGGGTAAATGGTCGCTTTAATCATGTCGCCATTAGTCTGTCTATTTGTATGCTCGAGATGTCCAGAGTAGATGTGAAAACCGATCGCCTCCATTCTTTTTCTCCAAACTTTTTGTGTCTTTGTTGTCTGCGCTGTCTGAACCGTCGACTCTTCTTCCGCTGTACCGCGAAGAAGAGGAGCGGTATCTCCGAACCATTGCGCCGTGAAGACCGCACGGGGCGGCAATAAGGTTTCGAAAGCAGCGCATCACGCGATCGCCATCGCGACTGCGACACCTTCGTTCGCAGCTGCGTCAAGCTGCGCGCTTCTCGTCTTCATCAGCTAACAAGTAAGTCGCTCGTGCGCACGTTCGACTTTGTTACTATATTGTTTTTCTTGTGTAATTTGTGAAGTATGATGAGTAGCTTGCTGTTAGTTGTGAGTTTTGCATCATTAGTTTATTATTTCTGTCTCCTAATAAAATTTGGAATTAAAATATTGCCCACATTTCCAACAATAAATACTACAATTTACTTTTCCCCTTAACGGTCATAAAAGAATACCTATTATTGTAAGGCCATCTCCAATGGTAATAGCTAGTACTAGCTATATAGTCAGCTGACGTGGAGGTGAGAGACAAAAGCAAAGACTATTTTATACTGTTGGACCCACATGCTCCTCTCTCATGTTCTTGGACTACGTGAAATAGATCAGCTATTTGCTTGTCACTAGTGACTACTCTCTCTCTACTTTTTCTTGCACATCGATCTAATAAATAAATAGCACCATTGAGACGCCTAAGCGCATTTTAGTCCATCATTTCTCTCTCTCTCTCTTTTACGAGGCTAAGGTTTCTGTTTATTAACCAAAACCACTAAAGTCTGCAACATGTTTCTTAAGAGCCCGTGTTAAGAGTAGCAAATATCAGCTGAAAACTAAACAAACCGTGTGGGTGGACACCAATCCGGTGTTGGCACGTGGCACCGAAAATGGGAGTCCGGCCGTTTACGTCGCGGGGGTTCCGTACCGCGTTCGAGTTGGGGAGGACGCGGCACGGGACACGTGAAGCCGTGGAGTCCACGCGGGGTGTTCCGTATCACATTCGAGTTGGGGAGGACGCGGCACGGGAAACGTGGGGCCGTGGAGACCGCGTGCGCCGGCCATGTGGCGCCCGCCGCGTTGCCCCGAGAAGCGCTCGCGCTCGTCTCGCTGTCCCTCTCGGACGGTTGTTGTACGTACGCGCCTGGCTTCGATGGCATCCCGCCCGCGCGCCAGCTGCCGCCGGCGACGCGACGGCCAAGCGAGCCGCGTTTTCTTGAACTGTCTACGTATATATCACTGTTACAAAGTTTTTTTAAAAAAAAATTAGCCTCTTAGAGCAACTCCAAGAGATTAGCCAAAAGAAGTATCTAAATTTAGTGATTTAGCTATTCTCTAAAATGAATCTCACCCCAAAAAACAAGACTACTCCAACAGGCTATCTAAACTAGAGGGCGCTATGGTGGGTCGCAGACGCTGCGGATGGGCGCAGCGTGCGGGAAGGAAACGCCGACCGCGCCAAGAGGCTGGATGGTGAGCGAGGTAGGCTATCCAAAAATAGAGAGCGAAGGAGGATGGATAGAGAGCTACTAAATTTGGAGAGTCATTTACAGAGTCTATTGGAGACGTTTTTTCTCCAATAAGAGCCAAATTTACCTTTAGAAAATGATTTAGCTCTTCTCTTGGAGTTGCTCTTAACATTTTTTTTTGCAAAAATAGTTCCCTCCTCAAACGCGGTAGACGATAATGTCGTCTGCTACGCCACTATAGTTCGGCAGGAGAGGAGCAGCACAACTGGGCGAGCTGGGCAGTAGGCATCAGCGCGGCACGGCAAACCAAGCTTTGCCGAGCTGGTGGAGCTTGGCAAGCGCCTGCCGAGCTATGCCGGCTCAGCAAGCGGCTTGGCTAGAGAGCAAGGCCATGTGGAAAAAATCTTGTTAATACGGTTCAAAATTGTTTCAATTATACTTGTTAATTTAGATTTTGCTCTAGTTTGACTCGTCAGATCGTTTCTAAAAATATTTTTCCGTGCAAACTACTTGAAAAATGCGTGCTTTGATACGCATTAAAAAAATTCTATTATGTTTTATTCGTGTGTGCGTATAAATTTTTAGGAAGGTGCAAGGGGTTCGGAGAGCCAGATGAACCACCATCACAAACACTGTGTTAAATAGTAAAGATATGTTGTTGCAAACAGTTATCGTAATGGACCATATGTAGGACGACAAAGCAGTTCGTAATAAATGTGCGAATTACATGACACGTAGAGTTTGGTTAGATGTGTATATTTGTCTCACTACACATATGATACAAGTAGCAATATGTGTGAATCATCAACTTCAACTATAGCTAAGATATATGTACGCCTTTTGGAAGCCGTACAATCATTCGTCGTACACGTTTGGATCCATCGGTGCCTTTCTTTTCTCTCCCACACGAGTTTTAACCCTAGTGACTCGGGTCTAGTACTCAACTTCTATAACTTATATAGGTTTGTCCCAGTAGGAGATAATCTACGTGTTCAGTGGGGACTTCAGGAAACCACCGGTGCCTTACCTATATCCTTTCCGCTATCATTCGGGGTATAAGGTTTTTAGCGTGTGAATCTCGTATGCGCCACCAGGTAGTTGAGCATATATTTCTGCTCAATGAATGCCCTGTCGTATATATCAAGGTCGTCTATCAATTAGAAGAAGTAGCAGCGCTCTATGGTCTATCGACATGGACGAAGTGGGTTAGAGATATGCAAAATGGAACATGCAATGTGAAATAGCAAATACGTGTTTACAAGAACTTTGGCGCACGTGTAGTGCATCCGCCGCGTTGCTGAGTGTGTGGACTTAATGATATGTGCTGGATTACCATAGTCGCACTACGGTCACAGAAACTCCGACGTCACAGTGCATCCTTGCAAGAATTATCAAGGTATGTTTCCTTCTTCTTGGCCACTCACTTCCGCTTGTGAAGTATCTCTCCTAGGTCCTATATCTCACCTCTCTTCTCTCTTTCCTCTTCCCCTATTTTTGAGGTCAGCTCAATCAAAGTGTTGGGTCTGGTCATGGGAGCTGGCCAGATTTTATAGGCGGTCGGTGTGCACTGTTCTGGAGTAAAGCTTGAGCGTGTTTCCATTTCGCTAGAAAATCTGGTACATGTTGCCAATTCACTAGGAAAGCTAGCGTATGTTGTGCACTCGCTGTGAAAAGTTGGTACATGTTGTCAAATCACCAAGAAAGTTGGTGCGTGTTGTCTGCTGACTGCGAAAAACTAGTATGTATTATTAAATCACTGTGAAACCGGGTGCGTATTGTCCACTCGCTGTGAAAAACAGGTATGTGTTGTCCAATCACTGAAGAACTAGTGTGTGATGTTAGCTGGCTCCGAAAAGCTAGTATGTATTATTAAATCACTGCAAAAGCTGGTCCGTGTTGTTCACTCAATGCGAAAAGCTAGTACATGCTATCAAATCACTAGGAAAGCTAGTGTGTACTGTCTGTTGGCTGTGAAAAGCTAGTATATATTGTCAAATAATCAGTCAAATAAGAAAAATAAAAAATAAACCACAAGACCTAGGATGGCTACATAACAGTTATAATATTTTGGTCAAGTTGCATATGGCACTTAGGCTGTGCTCTATCATGTAGATAGAATACATTACATATTGCATGTATACTTTTTAGTACATGGGTGAACTAAACCAAGAGTGGGAGTGACTGTGGCCTCAACTAGTTTCTCTAATGTTGACAATTATCAACGGACTAGGGCGCCGCACGCTCTTACGAGCGCTACTCCTCGGCGTAGTCCTCTAGTGAGTAGCTGAGTCGAAGCGGGGTTGGTAGAGATGATGGGATCCGGGGGCTGGAGCATGGACCATTGCTGCTATTGTAGTCCACTCAAGCTCAATGATTGCGGCATCCCTCTCATGTTCCACTGCAGCCAGGGCCTTCTCGCACTTGGTGAGCTAAGTGCAGAGAGTCTCTGGCGGAGGTCCGAGATCTCCTCTAGAATCTCAGTGTAGGTGGCTCCATAGCTTGGGTGAGCTAGACCTAGTGGGTCATGAGCGGATCGTCCTCGAAGCTGGGGACGCACATCTTATCGTAGCATGCTCCTTCCTGGAGGGATGGATAGTAGCGAAATGAGGAGGTCAGCACGGCAACCTCGTTGATCTCGCACAGGCGAGCACAAGCCAAGCGAGTAATGTCTTGAAGGGCGTCAGTGGAAAGTTCTCCTCAGGTGCTCTGTATGGAAGATGCGGGGGTGTACTCATCTTTTCTTGCATACATGAAGACTTTCATCATCCCGGCTTCCCTGTCTCCTTTCTGGGTCTTTCATCCCCTAAAGATGGGATGGTGCAATAACGCAGAAACTGCATTGGTTCACGCAGTATGTTGGTAAACTCTCTTTCGTTCTTTCCATGGGTGAAGCAGCCACATGGCCTAATATCATCTGACCCAACCATCTACAATTGAAAAGGAAGGGTATTAGTACCAGTTTAAAGATATAACAAAGCTTCTTTTTTTAGTTTAGGAAAATAAGACCAGATTCTTGGATAACGACTATTCTATAATCGCACGAGAGCGATGAATATATATGTGTGAACATATGTAAAAGTATTTTAGCTATTTTTCAAGCCCGCATTTCTGTAGCTATTATAATAAATAAACATGGCTACTTACAGAAACACATCTGTCAACTAAACATGGCTACCTAGTGCATTCCAAATTACAAAACTACAATTACGCTAATGAAACGCTAACGATATATTAAACACATTGCTCGCATGCAAATGAAGCATATTTTTCAAAGGTAATCACCAGCTTCACAATGTTTCCAACAGCGAAGAATGGTAAATCATAGCCGCACTGCCTCCCTACGCTCTCGCTCGTCCTTCCCCTCCCTAGCTGCGCTCTCTCTCTCTCTCGCTTGGCAGCAGTGTGACCGTGGGTCACGTTTTATATGCACGAATGAAGCGTAATTAACGTGCAAATAAAATGTGAATCTAATATGATTTCCTCATGCGTTGACGTTGCCCCGTGAGAAACCAACCAGATTCCCCCCTCCCATGCGTGCTTGTCATTTCCCTATACGCCCATGCGCCCACCGACCGAGCCGGGCTAGCTCAGCAACGCCCTACCAAGCAGGGGCGGCTCGGCAGGCTACTGCCGAGTTGCACCGACTCGACAGCACCACGCACTAGGTCTCATGCCGAGCTAAGGCGGCGTGGCAGGTGACACGTGTCATCTTTCGTGTCTTCTAAGTTCAGGGAGAGAGCTATTTTTGTAAAAAAATGCTAGAGGCTAAAATTGAAAAAAAGATGCAACAGTACCATATATGTGAACACTTCCGTTTCCTTGTGCAAAGCGCACATGTTCTTTTTCTTTTTTTTTCCTCCCCGTAACTTGCTAGTTGTGTTGGCGGATTTGCTCTTTCAAACTAGATCCTTACGATGGTCAATATGTGACTGCAAGTTTGGTCTTTTTACGTTTTGAGCCCTCGGCAGGATGATCAATGTTAAACAATTCCTATGTTCTTTTAGTTTATAGCTGAGTTTTTGGCTACGGCGGTCTAAGTCAAAAGATATAAAAAAAGAAAAAAAAAAGAGGGCCAATGACAGTTAACAGGAAAAGTGTCATGCAGATTCTATTTCCTTGATGATTTTGTTTGGGGAGAAGTTTCCCTGATAGCCACTGATAGCTTTCTAGATCGTTCAAGTACAAAGTGATTGACGCTTCCAAAGCAACGTCCTATCCGGTCAAAACCCATTGTAAGCTTCAGGGAGAGTTACGAAGCTGAACCAGGGCGTCGCGAAGCTGACGTCTGCAAGATGCGCTTGCCATTTTCAACGGAACGGCATGGGTTGAAACTGCACTATACGTTGCTATCGAGCAGAAAGTACCGGATTAAGATGCTCTCGATCGAGACAAATCACTATTAATCTCGATTAAGAATCCTCGTCCTCCACTATTAGTTTATGCACTAACAAATCACCCTGCCGTTCACTTCACCACAAGCTGCTGCTGCATGACCCTACTAGACCCTGCAGGCCGCCATGGTCTCGTCTGGCCGGCAGCTGGGTTCCACGCCGTCAGCAAGGCGCCGGACTAGAGTCAACTAGAAAAAAAATTCATATCAGGAAACGGTGATATGCATATGGAAACATGCTGACAAACAAGGAAGTCCAAGGCTCCACTATCAGGCGTTAAATGGTGTTTTAAGACAGTTGATCGGCACACAAGAACGCTATGAATCCGAATGCTTGGAGGTAAGAGGACATAAACGAGCACTGACTTTAAATATCTCCTAGACGGCAAGAACAGGCCGACGAATTACTTTGGGGTGATGCAACGCAGGCATTCTTTTTCCGTCTCGATAATGCTTGCACAGGAGGACAGCACCAACAAAGAAACAGGTTGCAACAGCATCTGGGTTTAATGAAGTCAATTGAGAGCCTCTTCTTTTCAGCTTCTAAAAACTACATTTTGATTTTTTTTCTACCATAATTAGCTTTCAAACAAAGTATTTTTTCAAGACAAGATCTACAAGTTGATTATAGTACACACTGTAGCGACAACATTTTGATTTTTCTACCATATCGGCTAAAACCGCACGCGAGTTTCTATTACTCCGTTCTCTCTCACAAATAGCCTAAAAGTTCTAAGCTGAAGCACAAAAGAACAAGCCCTCACAAAATGGCTAGGGAGGGGTGATGATAACAACTTATTGCAGGAAAAGTCCAATCACAACATAGTAGCAATTTTTTATCTCACAGTTTCAGTCGACGTAAAGAAGTTAATCAGGAGAAATTAGGATAAACGTGCAATGATGTTAAGCATCATTTCAGAAAGCAGTCAGTTTATGCACAGATGAACCATTCAGTTTTTCCACTCTAAAACTAAACATGGTTTTCCTTTACACAAAACCAACCTTGCAAGTCTGCTCAGTACATGGGTTGAAACTGCACTATACGTTGCTATCGAGCAGAAAGTACCGGATTAAGATGCTCTCGATCGATACAAATCACTATTAATCTCGATAAAGAATCCTCGTCCTCCACTATTAGTTTATGCGCTAACAAATCACCCTGCCGTTCACTTCACCACAAGTTGCTGCTGCATGACCCTACCAGACCCTGCAGGCCGTCATGGTCTCGTCTGGCCGGCAGCTGGGTTCCACAACGTCTGCAAGGCGCCGGGCTAGAGTCAACTAGGAAAATTCATATCAGGAAACGGTGATATGCGTATGGAAACATGCTGACAAACAAGAAGGAAGTCCAAGGCTCCACTATCAGGCGTTAAATGGTGTTTTAAGACAGTTGATCGGCACACAAGAACGCTAAGAATCCGAATGCTTGGAGGTAAGAGGACATAAACGAGCACTGACTTTAAATATCCCCTAGACGGCAAGAACAGCTGAACAGGCCGACGAATTACTTTGGGGTGATGCAACGCAGGCATTCTTTTCCCGTCTCGATAACGCTTGCACAGGAGGACAGCACCAACAAAGAAACAGGTTGCAACAGCATCTGGGTTTAATGAAGTCAACTGAGAGCCTCTTCTTTTCAGCTTCTAAAAACTACATTTTGATTTTTCTACCATAATTAGCTTTCAAACAAAGTATTTTTTTAAGACAAGATCTACAAGTTGATTGTAGTATACACTGTAGCAACTTTATTTATATCGGCTAAAACCGCACGCGAGTTTTTGTTACCCCGCTCTCTCTCACGAATAGCCTAAAAGTTATAACCCGAAGCACAAAAGAACAAGCCCTCACAAAATGGCTAGGGAAGGGTGATGATAACAACTTAGGATGTGTTTGGTTGGAGGAATGAGGTGGGATGGGATGGTTCCTTTGGCCAAGCCTATCTATGTGTTTGATTGGAGGGATTGAGTGGGATGGAATGGTCCAAATCGGAATGAACCTGTGCAAATTTAGAGAATATTCTTCTTAGATGCTGGACCATGTGGTTCCACTTTTTTTGTGGAACTACCTCATCCCATCCTATCCCACCCCATCCCTCCAACCAAACACATCCTTATTGCAGGAAAAGTCCAATCACAACATAGTAGCAATTTTTTTATCTCACAGTTTCAGTCGATGTAAAGAAGTTAATCAGGAGAAATTAGGATAAACGTGCAATGATGTTAAGCATCATTTCAGAAAGCAGTCAGTTTATGCACAGATGAACCATTCAGTTTTTCCACTCTAAAACTAAACATGGTTTTCCTTTACATAAAACCAACCTTGCAAGTCTGCTCAGTACATTCTGACCCTTAATCCTCAGAGTAGCACGTCCAATATATCAGCCCACTGCAAGGATGGTGCAATGTCAGAAACTCAGAATGTATACTGGTCAAGTGAAACATGCAGATATACCTTATCAATACAAGAACACATTGCAGAACACCAGCAACACCAGTCCACACAGAATGGCCTTTGTCTGTCAATGCATCTTGCACCAACAAACCCACTGATCCAGCTAGGCAGACGAAAGAAACAACATATGCCACAAAAAGCCAAAGCTTTACTCTGCGAATTAAGAAACAACTGTTATAATAATTTTATGCAGTATCGGGAGAAACTTACTCTTCCAATGCAAATTCCATTTAGAAGTACATTCTGGTACACATCATTGGTCTATTATACTCTTGATAGAACCAAAGAGGGGGAATTTTCAAATGTCGTAGAAAATATGAATAAATGGATTTTGATTATGAGATATAGCAAGGATTGTGTGATGAAAGAGGAAAAATGAATGCAACCACACAGCACAATATACTAGCAACTATGATACTATATTGGTACTATGATAGTTCGAGACTTCTACTGCACAACATAGATGATCCAAAATTTGAGGCCAGGCTCTTACCTCCCCTCTCTAACCTACAAAAATTATTTTCGGCTGTGTGATTCATGTTCTTGCCACTAAAACACATGCCTATTGAGCTGAAGATTCACCTTGTGTTAAAACTTCCACTTGCCTTGTTTCAAATTTCTTGAAGATTTAACTTCAAGATAGTTAGCATGCAAAATGGATGATCATCGAATCTGACACAGTTGTGGAAAAGCTAACAATTAACAATGCAGACAAATTAACAACACCTAAAGTCTTAGTTTTCCCCGAATGAAAAATAAAATCGTATTTTGATGCTATATCAATTAAGGAATAGGTCAAAAAACCTTCTTTTCTTATCTCCCTCAGCCATTAGAAAGTTAACCGACAGAAATTAACAGAAACAACCAGAAAAAAGTTCAACCAAATAAGAATATAAGTAGCTGTTCAACCAACAAGATTGACTTTAATCCTACTGTGCTGGCATATTAATGGCACTGGATTCTCCTTGGAAAAAAAACCAGGTTGTCTGAGTTAATTTAACAGAAAACAGTTTAAACAACTACCTAGGTATTGGCAGACGAAGAGATGTTAGATTCAGATTCCATTACTGTCAACAAAAACAGTGATATGAAAACAGAATGATCCATGAACGAGGAGCATTGGTAACAGTGAAACAAATGCTACCCTCATAAGATGTATAAACTATAAAGTGATTTTAAAAGTAACAATCAAAAGAGAGGTTCACTAGTTGACTTAGTTGTCTAAGTAGTTCCATAATCATTCAAAGAGAACACTATTAGGACTATGCTTAACTATTTAAACTTGTAACCAGATTAACCCTTCAACAACATATGATCAAGTCTCAGGATAACTCGGGAATCTAACTAAACCCAACATAAACCAGTTTTTTGTCCCTTTTTAATAAATGAATAGCGTACCTAAGTGCAAAGACAATTGTCTATGGTAAGTCATATGAACCACTCTGCAAGTTTACAGAATCTTTTCAGCTTATAATCACATTAGGGTCCTAAATCCTAATTTACACTTGTAGATGTGACTTTTCAATGCATATTTCTGTTCAGCATAAACCACGAAGCCAATGCCTCAGTTTTTTTGCAAACCGAGCAAACAGTTGGTCAACTCATACATAACAAACTCATCATAAATTTCCTTTCTGAAACTACACATTGTGGATAGTGCGACTATTTCTTCAATCGCGCAGGTGATGTGTATATATTCAGGGTTCAATTCAATCATCCCGATTTCAGATTGACCAATTCGATCAACTAGTGCCTAATCGGAGAAATAGCCTCACCTCCACTCGGAATCGTCCCCATAGGGCGAGTAATAGTCGTATCCGATCTCATCCTTGTTCACGCAGTTGAACATGAGCGCCGCCAGCGATGCGAAGATCCCTGAAAAACCCCCCGCCCAAGAAACGCACACCCATCAATCCCGACCTCGAAGCCACATAAAGACGACAACTTTGCCAGAAACGAAAGCGAAGGGTTCTTGCTCTCACCGGGTAGGTAGTGGAGGAAGGAGACCTGGACAGCGCTGCAGACGACGGCGTCGACCCAGAACCACCAGCCGGCGCCGAAGACCGCGCCGGCCACGCCCGGTCCGATGATCCCCCACAGCAGCGCCAGGCTCTCCATGGCCGATGTGACCTCTCCACCAACCCCCTCTCCTCCCACGAAGCTATCAATCCTCTTGCTTCCTCCTCGCTTTTTTGCCGATCTTTTTTTTTCCCGAGTGGACACTGCGGATCCCGGAGAAGTGGAGCGGCGTTGCTTCGGGCCGAGATGGGATTGGGCTCAACTCGGAATTCTAGTCCGGACGTAATACACGATGACGTCCACCATACGGAGTATGACCGGCCAGTGTATGGGCCAAATTGTTATGGGCAGCCCATACAGTTGGCCCAGCTAACTTTCGGACCGAAACCCGAATACAGGAAACGTGAAGGGAGTGGGCCCGGACGTAATATCGGATGACGTCCCGTCCACCATGATCAGCCAGTGCATGGTCCAAGGTTTATGGGCCTGCTGAGCTAAGTTAGAGATGGACTCGGTGCAGTGGGCCTAACTGTGCTCGTTTTCTTTATGAACTATCCTAATGTCCGTGCTTTGCTGTAAATAAAAAAATCATATTATTCTAAAATATGAAGTTAATATTGTGGGATCGGTCTACCGAGTCCACACATATGGCCATGTTATACCTCCGCGCCCTCGGGTCTGTTGTGCTCCTAGTAGAATTGTTTTTTCTTGTTAGAGGATTTTTAGGATGGTGGAATTTATATTTTTTTGTAGATTATTTTTTCTATTTTTGTTAGAGAATTTTTAGAGAGATAAAAAAGGAGTTGGGTGAGGTAGATGAATCATCACCACCAACTATCTTTTTCAAGTAGTACAATAAGGTATTACCAAGCTTTCTTAAAAAAAAAAGAAACAACGACAACATGCCCTGTTTATTAAAAGAGAGCGTATGCTATGCACTCAGCCGAGTCATGCACTCAAACAAATATCAACCATCCGATGGGGAATGAGCGGCCAAGACCCCGTTCACTAAATCGACCATTTTGCATCCCCCTGCGCGCCCTCCAGTTGCTGCAAAATCCAGTCCTTAATTGGCGCGCGACAAGCCCTAAATCCCCAGATCACCATCGGTGGGAGGAGGTGACGGTGATGGCACCCGCGCAAGCGGCACCACGATGGCGACCAACCCCGCGGCCCTACGACGGCACTTGAAGGAGCAGTCTATCAACAGCCATTAAAGGAGCAACCCCAGCACAACGAAGCTCTGTGTGCCAGATCGCCACTAAGGGGCCTAGCGCCACTGCCTTTGGATTATGTCTTTGAAATATTCTCAAATTCTACCATGGGTTATAGTATTGTACCATGGAATGGCTCATGCAAGCAAAAAACAGATTGTATGAATTTGATTGAATGCATATTGTCGAGTTCATTGTATGTAGCACGAAAGGATTGTATGCAGCATTGTCTTGTTACAAGATTGGAGATTAGACATGTTATTACAGAACTATATGAAAGTTTGAAAGATTTGAAACTTATGCTTTCAGACATGTTAGTTTAGAATTGTCCAATATACCTTAGATTGTATGAATTTGAAACTCGTGCTTTTAGAATTGTCACATGTGTCTCAGATTGTATGATGCCTTGTATGAATTTGAAACTTGTGGTTTCAGAACTGTCACATGTACCTCAGAAGTGAATGGAAGCATCTCTGTATTTGAATTTCATTTGTAGTGAAAATTTTGTAGCACATGAATAGTATCCAGTAGAATAGAAACTGGATTGAAAAGTATGCATTAGGTAGAATAGAAACTAGATTCTGAAATTTTTGTAGCACATAAATAGTGTCAGGTAGAATAGAAACTGGAACCTGAAGTATGCATCAGGTAGAATAGAAACAAGATTCTGAAATTTTGTAGCACATGAATAGTATTAGGTAGAATTCTGAATAGTATCTAGTAGCACATGAAAAGTATCAGGTAGAATTCTAAATTATATCAGGTAGCACATGAATAGTATCTAGTTCAATTTTGAAGACCACAAACTGACATTCAAAAAGAAGACTGCAAACTGATATTCAAAAATAAGATTGCAACCTGACATTCAAAAAGAAGATTGCAAACTGACATTCAAAACAAGGCATTCAAAAAGAAGATTGCAAACTAACATTCAAATAGAAACTGGAGTTTTTAGCTTATCTGGCAAACTAAAGACTGCAGGGACTAAAATTGTCGAACCCGAAGCAACGACTCCTGGATCCTCTGTGTAAATCGCACTAGTTCAGGATCAGCTAGTGCACACAGCGATACAACAAAGATAAATATCAACCATAATGACATTTATTAACCGAATATGGGCATGAATGCCAAAGTTTACATCAATGGCACATAAGCCAAAATTAAGTAATAGCAGCGGAAGAAAAACCGAAGCGGAACAAGCCCACTGAGCCTGCCCACAGGCAAACGACAGTAAGACGTGGCCTATTCGTCCAGATCTTCACCGTAGTTGACGTCTTCCTTCTCTGTGTGGAAAAAGCAATGTAAGTACAAACTTACTCCGCAAGTCACACGGAAAATGCACCATAATGATAAAGACTTCAATGGAAGGCTTATAGGGTTGGTTTGCATAAAACAACATTTAAGAAATACAATAAGTAGATTGAAATTGCTGAATTTAATACAGTAAGTAAAAATAATACTTGTAGTAGAAAGTAATACCGTCAGTGCAGGCTTCGACCATACACCAACCTATCCACGGGCATCCCACCCGGACCATCTTTTCCAAAAGATCTCGTACGGATTCCATCCATCCACACGCTTTCACTACGCAACTCTGATGAATTCCATCCATTCACCATATTTCAATCTCTCATGGATTCCATCCATCTGCAAGATTTTCATCTCTCGTGGATTCCATCCATCCACAAGGTTTTCGAAAATCATTTTTGAAAAACAAAATGTAATCCATGAAAAACTTTTATTTAGCATGCCCATGACCGTGGGCACGGCTATCCGGGATAGATTATACACTCTGCAGAGGTTGTACAGCTTTACCCACAAGACACGATCATCCTTTTGTGCCACGCGAGTTACACACTTCCTTAGGTGTGCGGCAAGGAGTCGTGACAAGGTATTTACAATGCAAAGCTTTCAACCCGGTCGAGCCAACTCTAAGATTTCACCCCAGAAGGAATCCACGGTGGGACCCTCTGAGCCTAGACGAGACTTCTCATGGCTTAACCACGCCGCCCAAGTGAGACTTCACATGGCACCAACCACGCCACTTTCAACCTACGACTTGACTCAAGTTGGGACTTCAAATTATTCACCGTGGTCATCACATACCAACCATTTGGTAGTACGATTAGGGCTTTGCAACAGTAGCTCACAGACCGGTCCTTAATTTGACTTAGGTCCAACCACATACCCCCGTGCATGACAATCAACCACTGCGGCTCCAACCAACAGGGCATGCCTGCACCCACCAATCTAACCAATTGCCTAAGTCTAAACTATGTTTCATATTTTGTTTTCAAAATAATTCATAAACCTCCTTGACTCACCAAAGTCAAGAGTTCATATCAAAAGCGTATCATTTTATGTAAACAGGGTTATCATTTTATGTGAAAAATATCCCAAAACAAGATTATATGACTATGCAGGACTAAGCATTTAATATAAAGTCTTCCTAGCCAATACTAATGTCTAACTAGGGTTTGATCTAGGGTGACAAGGTATAAGGATTTCAATAACAATGGAGGAATTAACAAATATGCAATAACTAAATTTAAAACTGAATTGAAATACGTTGAATAAAAATATGCATGCAATATAGTTTAAATCAACATAATTTTACTTTAAAAACTTGGATCAACATGATCAAGGAGTGTGACTTGCCTTGTTCTTCAACTTGGCTTGAATCTTCGTCAAAGAATTTTCCCGAATCGTCGAAGTCTACATGCGAAAATAACCCACCAAATTCAAATAAATTCAAATTGACTTCAAATATTTAAATTGAGGTCAGAAATAGATAGAGGGGAATTTTTTGATGAATTTAGAAATTCGAATGGGCCAAATCGGAGTTAGAATGAAGGAGAACGGGCTCGGGAAGTTTAAAAAGAGAGAAAATGGAAAATCAGGATTTTTGGAATTATTTTCCTAAAGAAAAATCTGACTTATGACGTCAGCACTGAATTTCATTTCGGCCGAATTATTTTTCAATGGAAAAAGAGCTTTATTGCGCCAGCATGACCTCAGCCCGAGTGGACCGACATTGACATGCGGCCCGGTCCATGTGGACCTCGTCCACGGACTCGGGCGAGGCTGAGCTGGCGCGCAGGGGGGTGGCGTGGTAGTCGGTGCCCGTGTGGCGCCCGCGTGGCGCTGGGGTGGCGCCACTCGGCGTCCACGTGGGACAAGTGCGTGAGGTGCCCGGCCGGCGAGGGGGAAGCTCGGGGGCGGCAAGGTCACCGGAGATTGGCGGCGCGGCGACCGGCAGGGAGGGGCTGAGGAGAGAGAGGAGGAGACGGGGAGCTCGGGGAGGGGCACGGCCTAACCAGCAGCGAGCGAAGACGACTGGCGGCGAGCGCGGAGCGGCGGAGGCGCACGGACTACGGCGCGACGGCGGTGGAGCGCACGGGAGGGGAAGCGGAGGGAGGTGGGGCGGAGTGAGGGGAGGTCGGGGGAGGCTTTTATAGGGGGCGGAGGGCAACGGGCCGGCGGGAATTTCTCACCGGCGTGGAGGAAGTGGCGCGGCGGTTGCGGCCGATTCGGGGGAGTGGGGGCGTGGGCGCGCGGAGGCCGAAGGCGGTTAGGGGTTGGGCGCGCGCGGAGAGAAGGGCGCCGGTAGGGTGGGAGCGGCGCAACACGGGCGGCGGCCGAGAAGAAGGGCGCGCGGGGGAAGACGGCTGACAGCCTGGAGCCATGTGCAAGAGAGGGAAGGGGTGGTGACGGCGGGGCCAGCAGGGCAGAGAGGAGGAGAGCCGGGGCGCCGATAGGTGGGGCCGAGGATTGAGGAAGGAAGAGGGAGGCGGGGGCAGTTGGATTGCGGGGATCGGATGGCCGAGGAGGGAGCGCGGGGTGGAGGGGCCAGATGGGCCGAGGGGGTGATGTGGCGGCCATCCAAAGGGGGTAGGCGGGGTGGAGGCGACGTGGAGATGATCTGGCCGTCCACGTGGCGGCCGGAGGAGAGAGGAGAGAATTTTATTTTATTTTCTAATTTTTGGGTTTCTCAGAAAAGCACAACAATTCCATTAAGCCTCCGAAAAATACCAAATGACCTCCAAAAATTCCATAAAAATTTCTAGAATCTCCTGGAGACATTTTGGACTTAATAAAAATATTTTTAGCTAATGTTGGCTCTATAATTTTATATTTAAAATACTTTTTATTTTTAAAATAGATTTTAAAATCCTAGAGAACTTTGAAAATCCAAATAAAATTCAAATAACTCCAAATGATTAATTTGACATAATATTTTATATAAAATCAAAATATCATATTATTTAATATTGTTTTTTAGGTTTTCCTAAAATGCTTTTTAAATCCAGCGTTTTCAAAAACAGAAATCCAGGGCAAAACCAAAAAGAAATTTTTGGCACAAAAATACTTGTTTTAATTTAAATTTTATTTTAATTGATTTTTATTTATTTATTTTTTTTTTTACTAAAAATCTGGGCTGTTACAAAAATTATCCTGGTACTGCTCAAGAGATCCTAGTACATTCAAAAAGAACACAAAGGTTGATATAGTTCATTTATGTAATTATGCATTAGCTACAAAAACACTACCATCTAAAGTTACAGCCTGCAGTCCAAGTTCTAGCCTCACAGTTTGTTTGGATAATTCCAACTAGCATGAAACCCAATATGTTTGTAGGTCTTGCACATGCGTGGCACCTGATCATTCTTCTTTTTTGCACACCCGCAATCTTCTTTTGCTGCACACCTTCATTCTTCTTTTTCTTATCCCCATGTCCCAATATCCTCTTGCATCTCCCCTTCGTACGAATGTCAGTAGGTGGATGAATCCCCACCTCAGATAGAATGCTACAACCAATAAAAGCCTTGTGTTCTACACGTGGCAGTGGAAACCAACCGGACAAAGGTTCCCCAATGTTGTCCAGACTCATTAGTAGAAAATCAATGCCACCGTCTGAGTTTTTAGCAATTTGAATGAGATCTTCCATCTTATTGCGTGCAGTACAAATCTTCCTTCTTTTTATTGTGTCAACAGAGTCAGTGAGTCTCTCCACTAGTAGGTTGACTTTAGTATCATAGCTTGTGTTATCAGTTATCAACTCATCCTAGTGTTGACATTGCAAAGCTGTGTCAAATTTAAGCCAAAATTTGACAAATGCAAGTTTGTGACTAATAAAACGGTTGAATAATGAATTTGGACTCTCTTGGTTCTAAGAATACATGACGGAATATATCCCTAAAGTATGTCGGGATTCATGACTCACGGATGCTATACCTCTTAGCCAACTACCCATTATCCTCCGTTTGAAAATCAAAAATAAAAAATGCCAGATTGACTCAAATTCTTCTACTGTTTCTGAATCCCATACACATGAGTTAACCCTCTCCTAAATAAAGGGGTCCTCCCTTAAATGAGGGCCAATCTTCTCAAGGAGTTTCTTCATGATATGCCACATGTACAACCTATGAGCGGTGGTTGGAAGAATATTGGTAATAGCAGTCCTCATGCTAGCATCCTCATTGGTTATGATAAGTCTAGGTGCTACCCGTCCCATAGCTCTTAGGAAGGTCTCAAATAATCAAACGTATGACTCAATCTTTTCACTTGCTATGAATTCAGCGCCAAAAAATACACATTGCATGTGATGATTGACTACCGTGAATGGTGACAAAATCATGTCATATTGGTTAGTGCTATATGTCAAATCAAAAGATACCACATCATTGAAATGATTATAGTTTTTCTTGGCTATGGCATCTGCCCAAAACACACGTACCAATCTTGATCATCTTTCACTTCATAATCGAAGAAAAATGTTGCATTCAGTTTGTTCATGTAACCAAGTTAGTCCATAGACATCTGAGCCTCAGCATCATTGATTTTATTTCTGAAATCACTATAATAATTTTACAGGTCCCTCTTCGTGCACCCCACGCACTTATCCTCCAGCACTAACATGAAGCATCCTAAACGCTTGCGAGGTTTCTATGTTTGCTTTGTGGCATGTGTACAGTGTGTTTTTTGCCTTCTCATAAACTTGGCAAATGGATCTAATTAGAAGATGCTTACTAGGTGACACAAGTTCATGATTGTAGTGCTCAATAAATGAAGTTATCTTGTTGTTGCTATCTCGCTTGACAAAAAGTTAAGTATTACATCCACACCTAGTTTCTTTAATCTTACGTCTTTTCTTTGAGGGATCAACAATGTTGTTACCTTTCCCTGACCTATATCTTTACCTTGAGCATAAGTAACATTTCCTCTAAACTACCTCATTCAATAGCTTCTACTAATCAACATGTACTGAAAACCTGACTTGATGTGCATATGCCTTGAAGAACACCTCCACTAAGTTCACATCATCAAATGTTAACCCTAGTTTGGACTTCAACTCCTCTACAAACTTGGGTGTGAATGACGAAGACTACAATAGCACAACATTGATTAAATTAGATCCACAACACAACTCATGTCTCTATTAATTTATAAGGCACAATGACTGCAAAATCACAAATTACTGACCTAGGTTGGTATGCTTGCTTTCTTTTTGGGTTTACTAAATCCATCATTCAACCTGAGTGGGGAGTTCATCTCAACAATGCATTAGGACTGAGCATTACCAATTGATTCCATACTAGCTGCAATTATGGTTGGCCAAACGTTGAACATGCGAAGCACAAAATCAATCCAATGTACACACGATGAGTTGCCAAGGCATAATGAAGCCATACCTTAACTAGTAACTCGTCATTGCCGTTGTGGGTGGGAATGGGATTAGGGTGTCGTCGCTTCCCTCCAAGGGACGCCATGCTACCACCTTGCCGCGAGCTCATGCACCCGATGCGGAGCTCCACCGGGCAGCCACCTCCCTCATCGCTATCGCTGGCGGTGGGGGTCGACGTGCACTGATGATCTGCAGTGGTTCCACTACCGCACGTGATTGGGGATTTAGGGCTTGGGAGCTGGGAGCTCAGCAACGGGACTAGATTTTGCAGCGATGAGAGGGCGTAGGGTGCGATGCAAAATGGCCAGTTCGGTGAATGGGGTGGCCGCCCACCTCGATCCTAGCCGCTCATTCCCCATCGGACATCTGATATTTGGTTGAGTGCATGACTCAGCTCCCTTGTTAAAATGTTGTATGTGCATGACTCAGCTCACTCTAAACTTATATTTTACTTTCTCAACCCCTAAACGAGTTATACCACTTTACCCCTGAACTTGCATTTTACTTTCTCAGCCCCCTGAACTTACGTTTATTTGCACCTCAAATCCATTTGGCCATTTTCTAACAGAAAAATGCTAAGCTAGCATAGCACATGGCTGATGCCGTAGGGTCGGGCTCGATCACGTGGGCACAATGTCGAGTTGGCATAATGCTCTCTTCTCCCTTGCAGCGTGGCAGAGCAGGGCATTGAGGGCACGGGGCGACAACGGGTTGTCACGATGGGGCTCCGATGATGCCGTCACGTGGCATGTTCCCGAGTAGGGCGACGAAACTGGCTCGTTAGCTCGCTCGGCTCGTGGTGGCTCGGCTCGGCTCGGCTCGGCTCGTTAGGATAACGAGCCGAGCCGAGCAAGATTTTAGCTCGTTAGCTATAACGAGCCAACTCGAGCTACCGCGAGCCGCTCACGAGCCAAACGAGCCATGCTTCAGAATTTAGATATGCATATCTCGCTTCCATGGACCTAATTTGTACTCTATTGCATGTGTTAATGTGTAAATTTGTACTCTATTGTACCCAAACGAGCCATGCATGTGTTAATTTGTACTCTATTGTACTCAAACGAGCCAAACTTCCATGGATGAATATATGATGGAGATATTTTTGGCCGCTCACGAGCCAAACGAGCTAACTCGAGCTTTTGTCGAGCCGAGCTTTTTAGCTCGTTAGTTATAACGAGCCAGCTTGAGCCACTCGTTAGCCTCCGAGCGATGAGGCGAGCGAGCCATTCGATATCCACCTATTCGAAGCCATGTGCGGAAGGAGGAGCGGCTCGAGGAGGCTCCATGGGGACGATATCAGTGAGGTCGACGACGACAAGGAAGACGAAGAATTAACTTCCAAGCACGCCATCTAACCCATTTGCCACTCCTTCCACCTTTTCCATCCCGCCACAATGCCATTGTACCCCCTTTCTCGTCCCTAATCCAACAAACAACCGCCACTGCTCCAAACCATGCAACAAACCTCCTAAATTCACTATTAATTCAAGTCATCTCTCAAAATTGACCATGCCACTACCTTCATTGTTGTCCTATTAGTGCCACTCCTGTCGCCGAAGCTCGTTGGATGGGCCACTAGCGTTGAGCTGTGTCGCCTCTCCCCTCTTGGCTCTGGGAACCGTCGTCCTGTCATCCTCGTACCAGGTCATCCGTGTCACAAGGTGTGCTGCATCACACTGAGCCGAAACCCATCTCCTTTAGTAGCCCCTCTCGCCGTAGAGTGCCACCACCATACTCCTCCCCGCCGCCATACCTGCTGTCGCCCCACGCCCTTCATCCCTTTCTCTTCCACGCTACAAGGGAGAAGAGGGAACTGTGCTGACTCAACATTGTACCCACGCGATCGAGCCCGACACTATGGCATCAGCCATGTGCTATGCCAACTCAGCGGTTTCTATTAGCAAATGGCCAAATGGACTTACAGTGAAAACAGACGCAAGTTCAGGGGCTGGGAAAGTAAAATGCAAATTCAGAAGGTAAAGTGGCACAACCTTACAGGTTCAAGAAGCTAAGAAAGTAAAATGCAAGTTTAAGAAGGTAAAGTGGCACAACCGTAGTTCAAGGAGCTACAGTGCAATTTTCTCTATTTTATAATTACCCAAATTAATTTGGGGTTAGAATTCTACTCTGCACATGTGATTACAATATGAATTATTCATGTCTTGCTTTGATATTGGTTTATACCATTAGTCCATGCCATCCAAGGTACTATAAGCTTGTGTGCTAGGCCGTGTGTACCGGCGCAGGCCATGACGATGTCGACTATGCGTGGATCAATCTACGGTGGCGTCACGGGTGTCTGAGGAAGCTTTGGCCTATGAGCCATCCTCCCCTCCATTTTCACCCTAGCTTCGCCACTGAGTTGAACTAGAGTTGGTCAAGCTTGAAACAGCTGTCCAAGGAATCCATGAAAACCTGCTCCTGGTGAGGTCCAAGTAAGTGCGTCCATTTCTTTTATAGGTCAATGGTTTGGTTATTCGTGGTTTTGATTGATACCTCACTACCTCAGTGCATAAGCATAACTAGTCTGTTTAACAAATAACAACATTGTCGCCAATGCAGAGAAGCAGACATGAGAGATGTCAAGGAGAAGACAAATGCTAGGATCTCATGGCTGAGCATGATGTCGTGCAGTGTTTGCGTTATAGTCCCAGTTTTGCAGTTGTGGCATCTGCAACAATACTTCCGAAAGAAGAAGCTCATCTGAAATTATATTTGTAATGTAGTCCTCTGCAACATACGCACTTTCTACGTTCTATCTATTGTAGATAAGATCTGATAAATTTGCCATCAGGAATGTCAAACAATTTTGTAACAAACTGGTATGTCTCACCTAAAATCCCAAGTTCAGATAACATGGTACTGCTACTTTTCATGTTCAACTTACTCTTACAACATGCAAAGCTGTATATTCTTCGGTGGACAAGTCAAGGATTCCTCCAACTCCTTCATGAGGTCACTGATCCCCTTGCCACAGCCACAAGAAAGTCTCTGTTGTCACTCTGAGGTAAGCTTTCATGGATGAAATCCGCAAGGTTCCTTCCAAAACTACCCTTGAATGCTGACTTGATCTCGTCCATACCGGTGACGTCGCTGCCCAAGATAGCCCTTGTAACCAACTTTTTATTGGTTGCTGGGCATTGCATACTTCTCTGCAGTAACTGACAAGATCAAGAGCAGAAGAATGAGTTAAGAGGCCAGAGACGTACAAAGTTCAAATGCCTGCTTTCTATCACCTTTGAGTAATACTTGGAAGGACTGTAGATGCACTTGACAACGACTATCAGAGATTCTTCAAATTCACCAAACCCATTCTTCTTCAGTGCCTGCATACACAGTCATTTTGGTAAGATGGTGTGAAGTGGATGTCTTCAGGTCATTGAGTTTACTTGCCTTGGTGTAGTCGTGCCCATATATGTGCTTGTAACTGCAGAATGCCAGCCTGAGCTGTGGGATGCTCCTCTTGCTGAACATCTCAAGGATCACAGCCTCGTCGACCAATCCCATGCCGCCGTTCTTTGCGTCGTACAGTCTCCTGGCATCACATTTGGCGATGTGCCGGCTGAGTTCATCGTGGTGTGACTTGTGGGAGGTCGCAAGAGCTACCAATAACTGCTCAAATCGTCAACAGGCAACAGGGTAAAAGTGAGCTCATCTTGCTAAAAAAAAACCATGGAAAACTGAACAACAACGAGAAGCAAAAGCCTACCCTCTGAAAAGGATGACACGGCTCGGTGACCATGTCCTGCTCCAGGTTCGTCTTGAACCTGGCCAGGTATGCCTGCTTGGTGAAGAAGAGCTGGTTCTGCTTCCGTCGCGTGAAGATCTCGACCAGGGCTTGGTAATCGGTCGCGCCGCTCTTGATGGCGTCCCGTGCCATGATCGCGTCTCGCTCCGCCGGATCAAGCATCCACAGGTAGAGCAGATTGCAGAGCTGAAAGAGAGAGGCTCATGGTAAGACTGAAAGCAAAGTTCAGACTCTCCACCTATGTTCTTACCTCATTGTCCTGGTTGGCCGAGCGCGTTTTGTGCAGCCTTCCGATGAGGTCTTCGCCGAACATTGCACGGTAAGTCGCCTTGATCTGTTGCCTCTCGGATGGGCTTCGGTGAGCCAGGAGCAGGCTCAATCGGCGCGGCTGGCTGCACGCACCATGGATCTCTCTGCACTCATTTTCAAAGCCTGTAGCAGCAGGAGACTGAGAGGCCATGCTCACTATGCGCTGCTGTGTTCGATGTAGAGAACTGGGTTAGCTAGTTAGGCCTGCCAATGCACAGATATATAAGAGGCAGCCCTTGTTCTTGGTTTCCTTTTTCATAAAGGAGGGAGAGAGTTATCTCCAATGACAGAAAAGGAAGCAAGGAAAAGGAAATGGGAGGAAGCAAATCTGGCAAGAAGCAGGATTTCAGTGAGAGATCTTGACTTGGAAGGCCTTTTTTAGCTTCCTGTGGAATGTAAATGAATCACCCAGATCCTATGATATTTATAGCTATCCTTATCGTGTGATCCGGATAAACCCTGCGTAATCCTTTCAGTCTGCAATGAAAACTTAGACCTTGAAACGTACTTTGGCTAACCAAGTAATAGCAATTTAGAGGCGTGGTCTAGTCTGTGGAGCAAACAAAGGGCAACCAGTGGTTGACAGCAGAAAAGACCCTATGTGCTAAATTAGATACAAATGTTGTAAAGTTAACACAATAAACTGTACAAAGGATTCAGAAAGAAGGCCTTTTTTTGAAGAAAGAACTGTGCTGCTGTTGAGTACTATAACTCGTACTACATTGAACATTAGCCTACTTTTGCGGCTGATGGATTCCCAGTAGGCTCCGAGTCAAATCCCTCCTCTTTACTCTGCTGCCTTTTGTTATTGGTCGCCCTTTTTCCCCACTTTTACCGAGCTGAGACGAATCGCCTAATCTCTCAATTTTCTTGGCCGTCCCTTTTCAGCTCGAAAGTCGGTGCGCCTTGATGTTTGTTTGTGGCAAAGCATGATCCACCTAGGAATGTAGGAGTGTGGCTAACATGGATGCTTATCTGTTGCCCAATGCCACCGGTGCTTTCTCAAGGTCAGCATGGGAGTGGGCGAGGAACTGAGATGTGCGATTGCCTGACAAGAAACTCTGTGCAGGTTCATCGTGTGCTTTTTGTCGGAGGGGAGCAACGGCATTTACTTGTGAAGGGGCTTGGTAGCACTAGCACCGTGCAGTTGCTGTGGGTACCAGAGGCTGGACAATTCATAATTCAGGTTTTAGGACCTGTTTGGAACGCAGAAATTTTATAGCATTCATGTAGAAATTATACTACTTCCCATAAAATTCCTGCCTTAAACGGTTGGAAATCGCACGAGTACGACAGCTTTCTTAAATGTGGAGTGAAATGATTGTTCAGACGTGTCCGGCCGGCGGCCACCTCCCACCGGCGCGCAGAGGGTCGGGCGGCAAAGGGCAGGGGCAGCCTGCGCACGGCACGGGTAGTGGGGCGTCGCGGCCACTCTGGCCGCTGCCCTCGTTTGGCTTTCCTCCCGTACGTGGCTACGCCCGCGAAACGCTTCCGTGCATCGGCGGAACATTTCCGTGTTTGCACGCCTCTCGGTGCGCGCGCGCGCGGCGTGGTGGCTTAGCGGTGGAGGCTGGTGCGGTCGAATGGTGGAATGGGGATCATACAGTAGCAGAATCAGGATTTAGTTACGTCCAGATTTAGAGGTAGAATGATTTAGTCTATCTGGACTAGATAATGAAAATATTATCTAAACTAGACTGAATTTATTTAAACTGTACACTAAATATTTTTCATATCTCAAACTATAATCTATCATGTCTAAGGTGTGGCTCCGTCCCTGGATCAGGGATGGATAGTTGTACGCTTTTGCTTAGAGAGTGCACGGCCCGTGCGGGCACAGGTGCATGGCGCCGAGAGAGGCGTGGCACGGCGCGCGTGGATGATAGCGCGGCGGTCGGGGTCGGCGTGCAACAAGGGGTGAGCGGATGATGGTGGCAACGCGGGCGCACGAGCGGTCGTGACAACCGCGGAATGGGCTGCTGCCCGCGAATTTTGGCCGTACGCTACCCGATCTCCTGACCACTCTACTGGCTCCTGACACAGTTGTTACATGTTTCGGACCCAGCATAAGCTCAAACGTAGTTGGTGTTCGACAAGCATGCATACACGGATGCGCCATTCGCATGATACAAACAGGCCATGTACTCGTGTCTCAGGTTGTCAGGTAAAATTCAATCCATAAGCAATAATTGTTCCAGTAGATGGGTTACCGCCAGGACTGGCCATTACAATCGTCAAATTTTGCAAATGTATCGTTCCTTCACAAAATTTCATGTGAACATATACATTTCCCGTTATGCTGGAAAGGAGACAAAATCGCCCAGCTCTGAAGCAAAAGAATGCTCCTTCAGCAGTTGCTCTGTACAGACAGGAGGGGCCGTTTTCAGCTTGCAAAGTACTAAGCTTTTCGTGCTTTAAACAAGCATCAGCCAAAGGTAATTTACAGACAAAACATCCAAGAAACAACGCATGTTCTTTTCGGCTGCGGCTTATGGCTTTTGGCTGAAATTTTTTAATTTTAGCTGTTTACGGTACAGATTACGAAGAGACAGATACTCACCTGCGATTTTGGCTAGTACAGATGTTGGACTTTTATCGTATAGATCGTTTAACTTATAGACCCCGTCTTGAGAAAATACTCCGTTTGAAAATTAGTACTGTATCAAAAACCAAAAGCCGCCGGCTTGTGAGGTAAAGAACATGCCCGGAACTGGATCAGCTCATCCGCGGAGCTCCGCCAAAAGAGTATGACATATGGGCCGTCCGGCATTGCCAGAACAAGGACTACAACATCTCACGACATCCCCGCCGCGTAGCGCCCTGCGTCAGGCTCATATATTGTATCTGTTATTTTGGATGGTGGCCAGTACCGAAGCACAGATCTCCCAAGAATGTTCCTCACTGGCAGTGGCCCCCTGAAATGTCAGACATTCGAAATGGGTAAGGCCTAAGTTCTATTAGCCATCAGGCGAAAGCTTTAACTGAGCTAGTTTGGTTTGGAGCATACCAGTTATGCGAATCGAAGCTGTTGTTACGGTTGTCTCCCAGCACAAACACATACCCTTCCGGTACAAGCTGCAGGAGTAATAACATCGATTAATTAACATAAATCAGAAGGGTTAACTCTTTATACACATTTTGCGTATAAATATGCCCAAATACAGGGTCGTCGATGCTTTCACGACATGTACAATCTAAAATTTCAAATTATGTTTGCCTTTTGATGACTCGCGAGCAAAACCAAACATTTCGATCGAATCTGTTCAACTAAGTATGGAAGATTACACAAGTAGAATCATGACGCGACATTCACAATTCTGAGTTACACAAGTAGAATCATGACGCAACATTCACAATTCTGAGTGGTAAACAAAGATAATATACCATTGGTTCCATCTCATAGTTTTGTGGCTCCAGTGCAAACTCCTCATCCTGAACTATTCCATTGACCAGTAACTTGCCATCATGCACCTATCAAAGAACAAGTGACCAACAGTTATAACTCAAGCAAGGGAAAAAAACTTTTTTGCATCATAGTAATAACACCAAGAAACAAACAGAAGGCACTACCATTGGGATAAAAGCTTACTTCGACATAATCCCCTCCCTTGGCCACAACTCTTTTGATGAACACATCACCCGAGCTGTAGCCCAATGCCTGCCATAAATTGCAATTCAAACATCACATTCACTATGAAGCATGAACATACAAATTATAGAGATTGGAAATCATACCTGAAGAGCTGGGGGAGCACGGAAGATCACAATGTCCAAGATTTTGGGTTCCCGGAATATGTATGACACCTGTTGATCACAACAACATCAGAAAACAATTAATGGCAATACATCGCAAAATACCAAACTAATAATCAGACATCGTATAAAAGCTCTACCTTCTCAGCGAGAATTCGATCACCAACATCGAAGGTTGGGTACATGGACTTGGACGGGATAGACCTCGGCTCGGCCAGGGAGGAGCTGTAGAGCAGTGGCACGGTCACGGCGGCAAATGCCGTCTTGGCGTCATCGGAGCAGGAGCTCACCCACCTCGACAACCAGTTGCTCCTGCTCATCGTGGCACTAGCACCACTGTTCCTCGCAATGCCCCCCGAACCAGAAGCGCCAGCAGTAGCACCACCTACCAACGCCTTCTTGGAGGGAATCGAAGGCGCCAGCACGGGAGGAGGAGAGGGGGGCGCCGAAGACGACAAAGTGGCAAGGTCGCTGCAGGGGAGCCACTTCGCAGTCTGCGCGAGCATCGACAGCAACACCACGGCAAGCGACGGAGGCGGCGCCTTGTAAGAAGAGTACTTCCGCGAAAGGAACAGCGAGTGACCCCCGGCGGTGGCGATGGCCTGGGGCTTCGGGTGGTTGTGGTCCTCGGCGTCGTGGCGGTCGCCGCCGCCGCTGTTCCGGTGGTGCTCGGAGTGGCGGTAGGAGGTGAAGATGCAGAAGGGGCGCCAGCCGCCGTCGTGGAGGAAGCGGCAGCCGGTGGCGGAGGCGGAGGAGCAGCGAAGGCCGAACGACGCGGCGAGGTTCTGCGCCACGTAGCCGGAGTAGGACACCGTGATGCGTATCGCCATGGCGAGCAAGCAGAGCAACCGTAGGGAGATCGAGAGGAGGTGGATGGGGTGGTCAGGGGAGAAAGCGGAACGCAAGGCGCTGATCAGAGACTGGAGACCATCTTGCCGGGAGGGGACTCCTCTGGGGTCTGACCCCATTGAGAGGAAATGGGGACACCGTCGGGTGGCCTCCACGTACGCCGCCGAGTCGCGCCACCGCCGCATCCTCCGCCCGTTTCGCGCCGACCTCCTCCCCGCCGCCCGCCTCGATCTTTCCCTCTGCCCCCGCGTCGCCAACGCCACCCTCGCCGCAGACCGCGTCGCCGCCGCCGACCCGCGCGCCATCAATTCCTTCGCGCTCGCCTCCCGCGCCTGCCACGCCGCCGAGTCGCGCCACCGCCGCATCCTCCGCCCGTTTCGCGCCGACCTCCTCCCCGCCGCGCTCGCCCGATACCGCTCCGCCTCCCGCCTCGATCTTTCCCTCTGCCCCCGCGTCGCCAACGCCACCCTCGCCGCCCTCTCCGCAGCGCCCTCCGTCCGCGCTGTGGACCTCTCCCGCTCCCGGGGATTCGTCGCATGCCCCAACCTCGCCGAGCTCGACCTGTCCAATGGGGTCGACCTCGGGGACGCGGCGGCTGCGGAGGTGGCGCGGAATGGGCGGAGGATGCGGCGGTGGCGCGACTCGGCGGCGTGGCAGGCGAGCGCGAAGGACTTGATGGCGCGCGGGTCGGCGGCGGCGACGCGGTCTGCGGAGAGGGCGGCGAGGGTGGCGTTGGCGACGCGGGGGCAGAGGGAAAGATCGAGGCGGGAGGCGGAGCGGTATCGGGCGAGCGCGGCGGGGAGGAGGTCGGCGCGAAACGGGCGCAGGATGCGGCGGTGGCGCGACTCGGCGGCGTACGTGGAGGCTATCCGACGGTGTCCCCATTTCCTCTCAATGGGGTCAGATCCCAGAGGAGTCCCCTCCATCTTGCCGGGCTCGAGCAGGACGGCGGCGAGTCGGGGAAGATTCGGGGGATAAGAGGTTAACAGGGTTGCAGACTGGCGCGTGCTAGGAGGAGGTTGGGGTGGGGTTTACGGCCGACGGGCCTCGCCGGCGGCGAGGTCAACGGTGGTGGTCAACGGGGAGCCGGCGAGGTGGGGTAGTGTGGGGAGAGAATGGGCGTTGGAAGGGACAGGTGTTTTTTATAGACGCGTTTGGAGGAGGTGGAGCCGTGGAGGCCCCCTGGATTTTGGAGATATTTTTATTTTGTTTCCCGGTAAAACTGGAAATGGCTTTGTTAGGCATTTCGAGGAATGAAGGAGAGAAAAGGGTTTTTGGCCATCCATTCATTGATCTTCAATTCGCTATGCATTTTTTCTCTAAAAAATCGCTATACATTTTGTCACATTGTTCGAAATGCTCCAAGATTTGTGTGCTTCACCTATGTTGAAGCTTTTGACGAGTAATTTTTTTAGTGGAGGTGTCTAGGGTATTCAACTGCTTTTGTAGTTTAGAACACTTATTTTTTAGGGTGCATATATGAGAGAAAATTTTGAGTATTCTCAGTCAAAAAACACGTGATTTTTTTAGAAGATGTCTAGGGGATTCGAGTGTTTTTTGTGGTTCAGAGCACTCATATTTTTTTAAAGGTGCATATATGAAGAAAAATCTGAGTGCTCCGAGGCAAAAAGATACTCAAATGTTGTTTAGCAATTTCATTTTTTAGTTGTCAAGGTGCTAAACAAACTGGCGATGGAGGTGGATGTGGCCGCGATACCGACGGTGCTAAGGTTAGGGTTGAGGCAGAACTACAACCTTCCTACGCTGCTCCATCAAATGAGGCAGCCTTGAGTCAAGGTTTCATTCACGTGCATATGTTTCTTAATTCTAACAAAGATTTGTAAACCAGAGAGAAGATCATAGTCAGTTACTGAAGGTTGTTAGGTGCAGGGCAAAGCTCAAAAACAACACCGTCGCTGGCCTGAAAGAGAGTGTTTCTCGAGAAAACAAGACCAATCCACAACCGGCCGAACTCAAGAGCAAAAACGTGCCTTGCATCCAACCGAGCCTTGGAAACGTCTCTGTTCATCCCCCTTTGGAGACGACAGCCACCAGTGGTTTAAACGCCACTGATGCGGGCGGATCAGGATGTTGACACTTTAGCCAAGTGGGCCTTTCCGAGGGCAAAATGAAGGCTTCCTTCATCAATTTGATAAATCACTGTGAGGCCTTTTAGTTGAGGAGTGAGGGATATGGACTTCGCAGTTGTACCACTGGTCCTCTTTGGATCCGCCCCTGCACTGATGTTCATGTTGACCTTTAGCATGTGATCATCTCCGCTGCTTCCTTGCAACGTCCACTGTCCCAGTCGAGGTGAGGGATTGGAGGCAGTTGTACCAGACACGTCATAGCTCAGTAGCCAAAGGGCACCAGTAATCTAGGTGGTTGTCGATTCGGCTAAAAATGATGAAAATCAGAGCCTATGAGGCTTATTTAGCATAATTAAATTTAAAAAAATTTAAAAATAAAAAATATGTTAGCCCATTACGTATAATACAAACAAATACGGGGAAAAAAGGACCGGCAAAAAAACTCAACAAAAAACCAAAAGTTCAGAAAAAGACGAAACTTATGAATAGTGAAAAATAAGTCAGAAGCTAGAAACCGAAGCCGAGTTGATCAGGGCCTAATCCACAAGGGAGAATTTCAGGTGCAGCAGTGAGTGATTTCAAGATAAACAAATTCATTCAAAGATGTGGATCAGGAAACAGAGGGCGATGCATTCACATGACCAATATCCTTTGGAAACTACTGTTACCTAGCTTATACTCTATTTAAAGATGAATAGCTTTTTCCGTCAAAAAAAATAGATAAATAGCTCCATTCAAAGATTTTGATCAGGAAACAGAGGGGCGGTGCATCCACATAACACAACATTGGAAACTGAAAAGTACCTTACACTCTGCGGTTGACCCGAAAATTTCGAAAGCTATGTGTTTCAACTGGTATATTTGACATGCACAGAACGGAAAGTATAATAAAGAAAAAACATAGATGGAGACGTTATTCCAATATGTAGTTAAACAATGGAACATGCGACGGTATAGCAAACAAATAGCCAGAAAACAATCAAACTTTTGTAAAATCAAATTGGTCAAAATCATATCGAAATGTTCGAACAAGTCAGCAAATTATGCTGAGCCTCTTACGAGATTATGCACACAGACATATGGGTCCATTGACGTCTGCACTTGACTTCCTAATGCCTACACAACCGCCAGCCAAACAATGGGTATGTTCTTTTTGCTACGGTTTTGGCTTTTGGCTTTTAGTTGCGGCTTGTGACTTTTGAGCTGTTTGTACGAAAGATTATAAAGTAATAGAAACTCACGTGCGATTTTTGCCAATATAAATGAAATCAGTAAAGTATGTACTATAATTAACTAGTAGATTCTGTCTTGAAAAAATACTTAATTTAAAAGTTAGTTACTATAGAAAAGTCAAAAAACAGCTTTTAAAAGTTGAAAAGAAGTGAGCCAATACCTTCTGGGAAATGTCAACCACTAAGGATGACGTACATAAAAACAAAAAGATTCCATTAACTTCTGGGAACTGATGTCTGGGCTGTCGTAAGCACTTACGTTTCAGAGGCGAAGATATCAATTATACAAGAAATACAACCCGCGCGACAATGACGCCTGTTATATATTCTTTCATTCGATTATGAAACGGGAGGACCAATGTTTTTTTGTGATTTGAGTTAGCCGGTGAAAGAAGTAATGTGCAATGAAAGAAAGGTAAGAAATAACTAACAAAAATCATCATCTCGAAAGTGGGACTACTGAGACATGCCTGTAATCATTGATTGCCTTTCGGCCAATCACTAAACCACAGAAATGCTATGAAATGCTATCTATTTGGTTGTTAATCTTTTGTTACAAAAAAGAAACTACAAGACCATGCAAACATGGAACAAACTGCATCGAGGATACTTTCCTCTTCCAAATTATAGATATGGGAAACTAAGGCTTCAGAGATTATTTATGACAACAAAGAGTTCCCAACAGACCGTTGTGGGATGATTTATATATTCTCATCATCAGGATCCATCAGTCAGCTAATATGAATCAACCAAAACAATTTGCGCTCAAATGAATTAAGTTGCTAACCTGCCTTTGCGCTCTGTATACTGTAAACTGGAAAAGTACGACATCAATATAGCACAAGTGGAGCAAGACAACACCTATGGGCAACGCAAACAAGTACACAGTTAATCAAGCCTACACTTATCCAATTTTAAATGTACGAACCTCCATATGGTTACAATTTAGAAACTACACAGTGTAAGAAATAAGAAATTACAGCCGCCAATGTTACCCCTAACCAAACGTTTTAAGTGAAAAGGAACAAAAGGGTACTGTTGATCTTACACGGATGAAAATGCACACCTTAATGCAAAAGTAAATTATTTGAACCATTAATTTCTTGAGAGAGAAGTACGTTATAAACCAAGAGAGAAAACCGAGGCACTTATCAAGGAAACAACATGAGATAATTTGTTTATCTTTCACGGAATATATGAGTTTCTTTTGTTTAAAAGGAAGAAATAGAATGAAATCTGTATAAAGGGGAGTGTTGGATACATCGTACAATAAAAGATCATGCAAGAAAAGTGATCAATATTTTAGACCATACCCATTCATCATATCATAATAGCAAGTACAACAATGGTCTTATAGCTAAGGTCTGTTCAAGATTTTATAATCCAGCTTGTGGAGATTATATAAGCTAGATTATAATAAGTTGGTGAGAATAAGCTTGGTGTTTGTCATGGATTATCAACAATGGATTGTTGTATTCGAATGTTTAAAGACTACAATGCCCTTAACCTTTTTGGTGACTCCATTCTAATAACATGTATGTGAGTTTGGACTTGCAAAACATTAGTAACAGAGAATGTGAGACATGGTACCACATAATAATTCAAAAAAAGCTTTTTTAGACAAATAGAAAGCCAAAAGCCCACCCGATTGTATAACTTGGCTCTTATAACTTGACTTATAGCCAAACACTTGGCTCTATTATTGGACTTGCCTAATCTACCTATTTGCTACGCATCCACCGTTCTAGCCCCGTCTCCTAACTCCGTGCGGTTTGTGTGCGTGGCGAAAGGAGGTTCCACCTTCCTATTTCCACTGTTAATAGTCGTATATTAGGCCTCTTTCTTTCTAGTGAGGACAAGTTTCTCCGTCTGTGGGCATTGGTGGTGGTGAGCCAAGCCGGATCTCGGCGTCGGCGTCGGCGTCCGGCTTAATGGCGGCTCTCCTGTCTTGCAGCTGCGCCGCCCGAGGCGATGTCCACAGAGGCCACCGCCGCGCTGGAGGAGGCGTGAGAAGCGGCCCAGGAGTAGGGGTATGCGAGCCGAGCTCGGCGAGCTTGACCTAGCAAGCTCGAGCTCGGTAGAAACTCGGCCGAGCTCGGCGAGCCTAGATCGACATCGAACTTTAAAGCCGGGCTCGAGCTCGGCTCGGACCAAACTCGAGCTCGCTCGAGCTCGGGCTCGTGTAGAACAAAACTCGAGAGGCGAGTACTGCGAGGCGCCGGGAGGAGAGCGGCGGCGGCCGGATCCGGTCGGCGGCGCCGTGGCGAGAAGGGGGAGGGGAGAGAGCGCGGCGGCCGGATCCGGGTCGAGGAAGGCGCCGGGGAGAAGGCGCGGCGGATCCGGTCGAAAGCGGCGCCGGCAGGGAGAGGAGGCGGCGGGAAGCGCGCGGCGGATCCGTGTCGGAGAGCGCGCGCAGGGAGAAGGGAGGCGCGCCGAGGCGAAGGCGGCGCGCGCGGAGGAGAGGCGGCGCAGGGAGAGGGGCGCGCGAGGCCGAGGCGGCGGCGGCGGGCGAGGCGCGCGCGCGGCGCGAGGGCAGGCGGCGGCGAGGCGGCAGAGAGGGAGGGGGCGGCAGGGACGAGGTGAGGCGGCCGGCGGCGGGCGAGAGAGGACGGGGCGGCGGCGGGAGGCGTGGGGCGAGAGGGCTGGCGTGGGGCGGGAGGGGCGGGCGTGGGCGCGTGGCCAGTGCTGAGATGGCCGGATGGAGTGGGGATTTGGAGAGAGAGGCGGGAGTAGCGGAGGGTGTGGGTGAATTGGGAGGGTAAAAATTTTAAAGCTCGCGAACTATTCGAATCGGCTCGTTAAAGCTCATGAGCTTAAGATGAAGCTTCAGTCGGTTCGTTTGGAGCTCGAGCCAAGCTCGGTCGAGTCTAGCGAGCCAAGCTCGGCGACTCGCGAGCCTCGAGCTTTTCTGACCCTAGGCGGGAGGCGCGTGGGAGAGCGGTGGGAGGATTATTTGGGAGGAGGCGTCTGAGCGCGCTGCGAGGAGGCGCGTCGGCTGCTGGGGAGGCGCGTCGGGAGAGGCGGCCCGGGAGGAGGCGCGTCGGCGGCTGGGAGGAGGCGGCGAGGAGAGCTGCTGGGAGGGTGGGAAGTTATGCGTTCGGGATATATTTGAATGGCAAAGGTGGGTAATTGTTGTAAAGTTTTATAGTCATTAAGATAAAGGGTGAGAAATAAGTGAAATAAGCTCCTTTTTGAGCTTATTGGATTACAATAATCTGGCTATTAGATTATAATAAGTTATCTTATAATCTAAATTTGTTTGTTTCCACTTATGATTATAAGTGGATTATAATAATCTTAAGTGAAACAAGCGAGCCTAAGTAAAGTAAATCCTTAACAGGTGGCGGGACCCACGAAAGCGATGTGCCACCGGACCGCGGCAAACACCATTCTATAATATTTTACAGTAGTTTTTGTCCTGCCTACCTATCGTCATCATGTTCTCGACATTTGAAACGAGTAGATTGGATCACTGGAGCACAATAAATACATGCATCATCTTGCCTTTTTATTTTACTGGTGTCGAATTAGTGTAGGACTCCTACTCCTAGCACTCTTGTATGGGGAATCGAATCATCTGACTTTGCACAGGCAAAGTCAGGGTGACTTTACGATCTGAGCCGTCCGGCGGAAAAAGAACGACCTAGATCAGCTATTGCTATAGTATTTTTTACTGTAGCTTTACTGTAGCTACAGTAAAAAAATATTGTGCCAACAATTGATCTGATCCGTTCTTTTCCGCCGGACGGCTTAGATCGCGCAAAGTCACTCTGACTTTGCCTGTGCAAAGTCAGAGGACCCCAATTCCTTGTATGGTAGTGCAGGATAGATGACAGTGCACTCACACAATAAATGCATGCTGCCGTAGCTCCCTAGCGCGGGACCTCTCCTGGTACCTGCCACGATCGGGTGGCACAGCATCTTCGTGGCTCCCGCCACTTGCTGCGCCGGGTCAGCCTGTGCTACGCTTTTCGGCAGTGCTACAGTGGCTAGATGCTGCCTCGGTTGGGTGGCACGGTAGGAGCCACACGTTGGCCGTTAGTTCTTCCGTGCTCGACAAGGGGGCTAAATTTGTAATTTCATATTGCATGGAGTTAATTTCGAAATTAAGGTGTCATTATAGGGCCAACTGAAAAATTCCCAATTTGAATGGAGCATGATAGATTTGTTGCTCGATGCCTATGATGTTCAAGCTCATTTGGGGGTTTTGGAGCCCAATTGGGGGAAATGCGGCGCATAGGTTTCATTTGGGGATATGATTTCTTTGGAAATGAAGGAAGTGGGTTGTAGCCTATGTGACAAGGTTCCACTCTACTTCATGATTCGGAGTACTATGGTGATGAGACTGGCACAAAGCTGAGATGCAGCCATGGCTTGGTCCTAGTGAGAAGCAGGGGCGGATCCAGCGGTGGGGCGGGGGCTCGAGCCCCTACCGCTACCGGACCCTTGAAGCCCCCCCTAAATTTTTAGCCATGGATGTATAATGTAGAAGGGGCTGAGGTCGAGCTGAAGGTACTTCAGCCCCTCCAAAATTTTTTCCTAGATCCGCCACTAGGTGAGAAGGGTGGCCTGGCAAGGGAGCGACACTAGAAGAAGGTTCCTCAGGTGTTTTTACAAGCTAAATTGCTAGATTTTTTGTTGACAATGGAGATTGTTTGGTACTAATGTGTTGTTCATGCGATTATAGGATGAACATGAATGCGACTTCGTGTGTTGGGTTGAAGGGGAATAGCCTCACCAAATCCGCAAGAACATAGAACTATGGCTTTTAGTCGATCATGCTTCGAGGAGATCTGATGCACAAGTGGCCTGGTTCTATGAACTACATAAGGACAAGGTCCAGGCGAGATTGAGAAGGATAAGGGCAAGGTTGAACTGAATGTGCGTATCAAAGCTTTGGAGAGGGAGAAGAAGCTTTAGGGCTACAAGATGGCCAGGGACTGTGCAAAGAAAAATAAGTGGCTTAGGCTGTGCGATCGTGATTCTCCTGATTGTGGTTGCCTACCTGTTGGCGGAGAAGAATTGATATGGGTTGTTGACTGGCTCGTCCTTCTGGTGGCTGACATAGGCTTTTGGTTGGGTGTATTTTGTTGGCTGTTAGTTACATGGAATGTATGCACTTAAAACTCGTAGTTGTCAGTACCAGGGTTCAAAATACCGGCGATTACCGACCATAACCTCCGGTTACCGTTTTTACCGGTGGAAACCGGTAACCGAAAAAACCGACCAGTATGAATTTTTGATTTTCGAATTTTGGCTGGTTTTTCCGGTTACCGGCCGGTTTTTCCGGTTACCGGTTTCAAAACATCTCAAAATTCAAATTTTGATTTTCAAATTGTGACCGATTTTTTACCCTTTTTTCCGGTAACCGACCGGTTACCATTACCGGCCGCCGACTGGGATTTCTTCCGGTTCTATTTTTGGAACCTTAGTCAGTACTATGGTTGTAGCTTGTGGTAATTTGGACGTTAGATGGTGGTTGATGTTGGCAGGTCTTTTGGTGGTAGTAGATGGTTTGAGCCATGTCCTATGTTAATGAAAGCTGTCCCCTGTTAATGAAAGTTGCACACTATGCCACGCTTAATCCTTCTTGTTGGTTGATGTTGTATGACATATATATGCCCTATGATAATTTTAGTTGATAGCAGGCATTGTCAAGATCAACAGGAAACAATCCAAGTAATGTGCAGGGAACATGTATATGCAGGCAACAACCTAGAGCTCCATTAATGAACATGGTAGATAAACCTAACCATTCCAGGTGTTGCCTTTCGGCCAAAAGAAGCATCCGCCTTAACCGGGTCGCACCACTTTCCTCTCGCTCTTTCTTCCTGCCCAGGAGCTCTCTGCCTTGACCAGGTACGAGGACAATTTATGAGGAGACCAGGAACCATGAGCCATCACAATCAGATGAGGAAATGAAAACGTGCTACAACAGTTCTAAGTTATGTTACATGTATGAGGCAGCCTAAGGGCCTGTTTGTTTTAGCTGCGCTTACATGACTTTGGCTGAAATTTTGAATTTTGGTACATTTGCAGTCAGATTACGGAGAGACCGATACTCACTTACAATTTTAGTTGTACGGATGTTGGGCTTTTAACGTGTACAATGTTTAACTTGTTCGAAATATTAGTTCGAAAATAAAATAAAATGTTTAGAATGACTTGTGATATAGTTAGTCCTACCACCGCTAAATGCCATGTTTAATTTGTAGCCATGCCATTGAAACCCTAGAATTAATTATCTTAACCTAGATAATCGTAGGATATTATTATCATGCAAAGTCTTACACTAATAAGGTTGTGGTGTGGGCCAGACTCGTTTTGAAAAAATCTCCGTTTGAAAGTTAAATCTTTGTAGCAAAAATGCCAAAGCCGACCGATGATATACTCTTGCGCTTGTTGCTTGCCAAACAAGCCCTAAGCCAGGTTCAGACAGAAATCGAATTGATGCAGCAAGGATGATCCTGGGATGAAATTGTCCAGAACTTACATGGAAGGAGCTGACCTTTCAGTCCTTGGTGAGGTTCAATTTTGTTCAACCCTATGTGCGTGCATCCGGCGCGACGCGCGTTTGGGAGGTGATGCAGACAGTAGCTGAAAACATTAAAAGCTCAAGTGCTAGATGGATATGCGGATGACGTTGAAACTAGTCCAGCCTTGTGCATGGCTCCTTACAGCTGCAAACATCAAATCAAAATCATGTCCCGAACGAAACATGGCTGGTTCCTTTGAACTTATGTTTAGGCCCCGATCAATTCGGCTTAAGTTTTTGGTTTTTGACTTATTTTTTCACTATTTATAAATTTCATCTTTTTCTGAACTTTTGACTTTTTGTTGAGCTTTTTTTGCCGGTTCTTTTTTTCCCGTATTCGTTTGTATTATACATAATGGGCTAACATATTTTTTATATTTTTAAATTTTTTAAATTTAATTATGCTAAATAAGCCTGTCATTCTGATGCTTTTTCAACACTCTGATGTTTTCACCATAAGCCACGAGCTTTTAGTAAACAGATCACCACCTAAGGGTGCTCAAAATAGCTTCTTTTAACTGGTTTATGACTTAATTGGTTAAAATTACACTATAATTGATGGTAACTTATTTAATATAATTAAATTTTAAAAAATTAAAAATTAAAAAACAGCTTAGCCCATCACGGACAATACTAACGAGTACGGAAAAGGAATCAACAAAAAAAACTAAATAAAAAAGCCAAAAACCAAAAAAAGACAAAATTATTGAATAATAAAAAATAAGCCAGAAGTCACGACGCGTAAGCCTTTTTAAGCCGGGCCTAAACTTTAGCTTCCATTTCTAGTACGTTTTTTTCAAAACGATATTTACAGGTAAATTATAATAAAAATTATACCAAATTTAGTTATACCAACCAAAATCGCATACAACTATTTTTCTCTACATACTATCTCTTACGAACATACCAAAATTTAAAAACTATAGCTATAAACCATAAATATTAACCAGGACGAGCCTTCAGCGTTGCTGCTATGCATGACAGCACATCTACAGACACTGACACATGGAAGCTATGTACAATCACACGAATGAATTGAATATTATATAGAACTGTGGTTGATCTTAGCGTCTAATAAGTTTCCCAAATTGAGACAAGTCCTTTATGCCAATAGGCAGCACTGTGGATTTTTCTCGCTCAAACAGTCCAAAAGTAATTGCTTCCTACCTTAAAAAGAAAGGCAGGCGTCGTACCCATTACCCAAGGGTTTGCAATGGCCTGAAATTACTGGAAGTCATTCAAACTAGTTGCATTATTACAACCTTTCCCTCTAGATAGAGATGCTTCAGTTAGACGTGAGAATTCCGATAACATTGATAAGGGTCACAAAAAAAAAATGAATCTAACAAGTGTCAGATAAATTCGAGATGATGCCAAGCATTTGACAAGATAAATAACTCAAACTCCACTAAGATTGCTGGGAAAATTAATTACAAGTTTTTTCATAAGACACAGAGGAAGGAATGGGGTCAAAAGGAGATACAAGAGGCCCACTTTCACATTGATTCAGTTAGATCTAGCGTCGGCCCCGGGACTTTGACCTCCCTTTCTGCACCATACAAAAGTACAAAACAAAGGGTATTGGGAAATGGGAATTTGAAAACAAAACTGTAGGACATAAAACAACTTGTGCTTGGCATAGTCATCTTGTTGTTAAATACCGCTAACAAAGGAAAGCTGCTACATAAGTTATGGAAATTTTACTCACAGATGCACCACCAAAGCTGGATCCTGAAGCTGTAGCTCCACCTGGAGGCAGACAGAAGTGGAGTGGCATACAAGTCACAAAAAGCAGGATGGGATAACAAGATATCTTTGGAGTCAAACTGAGTAGGACAGAACGAAGAAACATAGTGGGTGAGCCTCCACATTGGCAGTAATGGTACTAATAACCAGAGCAGAAAACACAAAAAAGTAAATCACAGACGCAGGGTACGTGCAGATGTGTCACAGCTACAACCACTTGGCGTAATAATGTATAAATTACGTGCGTGGGTGCTGCTACTAACAAACTGCAGTAAGGGTACTAACATTCAGATCCAAAAACAAAACTAAGTCAATTGCAGCTACAAAATGCCATGAGGAAAGCAAATTGCAGCTGTGCCAAACCCTTGCAGGCGGGGAGCCATTGAAGGAATGCAGTGCACGCACTTGAAGACAGAACACAGAAAAGAAAAAGATCATCAGCTTCCTGTATGTAACTGTATGATTGTTTACCATGCCGAAGTTTCATGTAGAGCATTTTGCCCTTCATGATCACAGACCATTTAAAATGAGCATTGAGCAGCGGACATGGCAGCACATCAGTGCTAATGGTTGAGCAACATTAGTTAAATGAACACCAAATTGCTTCGAGTAGAATAATTACTGACTTAATATAAGCATACAATTTTCCAACATCTAGTCAGTAGCAATATATAGTATAATGAGGAAGCTTATGTACCTCCGAACGGCGTAGAAAATAGTGAAGTTCCTAAAGCAGGCGTTGAAGCAAAAGATGGGGTGATACTTCCAAATCCAGATGGACCTGGTGTTGATCCAAGCGTAGGGGTGGAGGCTGTCCCAAACGGTGTGGAGAGCTGGGCTGATCCAGATGTACCAAAAAGGTTGGTTGAGAGAGTTGGAGTTGAAAAGAGACTCGAAGATGATGGAGCGGAAACTGGAGTGCTAAAAGCTGAAAAGGCACTTGAAGAAGTCGCTCCAGAAGGGAAGAAAGATTGCTGCGGTTGGCTTGTCGCTGGTGCAGCAATCTGTGTTGTGGGTTGTACAGGGGCAGGCAAATGCAATGTGGGATGGACCCTTCTGGCAGCTGCTTCTTGTTTAGCTACTTCTCTTCTATTTGCCTCGAGAAATGGATCATTTGCATTACCCATACGGCGTTGACCATGTAGATATTCAGTTTTCATTGACTCAACAGACTGATGAAGATTTTCCACCTAGACAAATAGGAACATTAGAAAATCCTTGGTCTCAAGGCAATACTAGTTATAAATAATTTCTTATTTTTTCCACAACATATTGCTGTTTCTAAAAAGTAGACAATCAATGCCTGATATCATGAGGATAACATTTTTTTTTAAAAAAAAACCCTTTGTTTCAAGGCAATGCTAGTAATAAACAATAAATGTGTTACCTTAGAAGCAACATAGATGAAATAGTCATGCACATTCGACATAACCTTAGGTAGAGATTCCAAAGAAGCTGATGATCTCTTATTGTTCTCCATTTGAACCGACTGCTCAAGCTCACCAATCCACTTGCAGCATTCTCCAAGATACTTCTCAAACCTGCTGACAGTTTGTTGCATAAAAAGGGAAGGCCGCTTTGGGACCCCACTATAGAAATCAATGGTCGGTGCCAATGCCACTGGTTGATTGGACGGAGCTCCAGCAGGTCCAGAAGGATTTGAAGAACCACCATTTGCAATTCCAGTACCTGGTCGGATGAACCTTGGTCTCAACATCATATATGACCGAATAGCAAATTCTGTGTTCCGCATCATTTCATTGACAACAGTCATTAACTCTTGAATGGAAGCCCTCTCTCTCTCCATTATGGTGGTGGTCCCTCCAAGCTCCTGTTAGAGCAGACAATTAATATTTACACATGAATCCAAGAATTGATGTGTTTGGAATAGGAAAGAATGTGCTTTTATTAATAGATGTGTTAGGAATATATACTATGTGCTCTATCAAAATTCAGGAAATCCTGCTAATGGTCAGTGTTGGATGGGATATCAACCTCCAATTTCCCTTTCTTAAAGAAAAACAATTTGCAAACTCCAAAATACAACTGCTGCCCCCATCTTAAAAAATATGCTAACAGTCTACTGCTAAGCCTACATTGTTTCACAAACTACCGTATTAAACACTTCAGCACTTATATGTCAATTTTATGCTATATAAACATTATTTTTTTCACACAAGAGATCATATTGTGAATTTCCCCGGTGAAGAAACATGTCAAGATCATATTGTGGAGCTAACCTTGTTTCTTGAGTAAGTTACATTACAACATACTCCATTGTCTTAAATTGCCTATTTGTTCATCATCCAGGGCACTACTAAACCATTACAGCATTTAGACAACTAGTTTTCTGATTATCTTCTTAGGCCAAGTTTATGCCTATGATATTTAATTAATCAAGAAAAGAAAAGGAGGATGCAAAGGCATGGTTCTCCAATTGAGTGCTCAAGGCGAATGGGCACGGTCCTGTTTCTCTAATGTACTAGTCACTAACTCATCAATCTTCCAATTGTTAAAAGATATACATGCGATTTTTCGTTGTTTGCACTGCTGAAAACATACTAAAAATCTATCTTCCAGAGAACATTCTGCTGTGCTGTCCTTTTTAAACTCTCAACTGACAATATCGGATATCAACTAATATTAAACTAATCTTCGAGGTGCGGAGCATGACCAAAAACATTCAAACATGGACACCATGCTAAGAAAAATCCTAAGAAAGTGAGGAAAATAGCCCAACCTGAGCAATGTGACTTGCATCAAGCTCAAAATTGACATTCGTGATCGAGGAGTCATGAAGACGACTGCACTGATCCAACCTCTCGCTCTCATCCCTATACTCCCGTATTTTATCTCTACAAAATTGCACGGTTAGCAAACCACATTCCAGGCATTTTTAGCACAAAATATTCCAAGTAATTCATAGTGACAATTACTCCAATAAATCAAAGTCCCAAACAGCCAACAGGTAATGAAAGTTAAAAAACTGCTCTCTTTTAACCCTAAAACCCATAAAATCACCACCTCAACAACAAATGAGGCAGCAGCTGAAGAACCCACTCCAATTTGCAATCAAATCATAGAACACAAAAACACCTGTCTTTCGCCCAAAACCCCAAGTCAACAATAATGTACACCACTAAACAACCTGAAATAGAAACCCTCAAGGCTAGTACAAGAAAAAAAATAGCAAATAAGGCAAATTGGTATATAAGAAACCTAAAAAGACACAATGTTATCGCACAAAACGTCAAATTCAAATCGTGCACACATTAAAAAGAGTAAATTGCACAAAACCACATATTCTTTGTCTAGTGGCACTTAACCTCAGGTTTTGTGGTCATTAGGTTTCACAAAACCCCACCTTTATCAAAGCCCTCGATATCACCGGCCAGCCCAGCATCCTCCTCGCCACCGCTTAGCCGGTTCCTTACAGTGCCACCCCCGACGCTGAGTGGAAGCCGCCACGCGACGGCCTCTCCGCTGCCATGAGCCCTATCTACCACCACACCAAGGCCAATTAGCTGCTCTCCACCATCCATTCCAGCGCAGTGCGAGGTGGCACTAGTATCTGTGCGGACACAAATCCACCCTCAACAGCACGGTTGCCGGCCTCCCCCATCCTCAACCACCCCATCTCACTCCCATACGTGGCCATTGCCATGCTGCAGCTGCAATATTAGTGGTAGCATGTGCAGCACATTTAATTTGGTTCAAGTCAACTACCTGATTCAATTTAGAGCGTCAATCATGGTTTAATTTGGTTTAAACTGATAAGCTTCTAGGTTGTTATTGTAAGGAAGCTGATTACCTGAACATATATTAAGCTTCGTAGAGTTTGGTCCTTTGGTTGATGAGAAAACTGTAAGTTCTTTGTTTTGCGGTAGGTGAATTGTAGGGGAACCACATGTAGTGAGTTTGTACGACGTTATGCACTGGACTATCGCATATTCAAGTGATGCAAGAAATTGTTGTGTTGCCAGTGCAAGCCAAGCTACGGCGGCGGTAAGGCTAAATGATCACCAAAAACTCCCTAAATGCATATGCACATGCCTTCCTTTTTCTGCAGACACCTGATGCAAGCATACATTACAAAACCATCCAGTTCTGTGAACAACGTAATCTAGCTGAAACAATAGCCACTTGTCACATATATATATATATATATATATATATATATATATATATATATATATATATATATATATATATATATATATATATATATATATATATATATATATATATATATATATATATATATATATATACTATAAAAATAGACACACACACACACACATTCACAAACAGAGAATAGCCATCATATACAGTATAGGCAAAACAGCATGCATGCACACACATTCAGATTAAGTGGCACTTCAATATGTTGAACCAAATGCCACTGTCTTGGCCAAATTGCTCCCATTGTCTCAAGAGACTCCGGTTGTTGCAAAATGATGTAACAGGATGCAAAAAGGCAAGGTGAGCACAAACCTTTCTCAAAACCATATCACATCCTCCCATCGATCCTCAGTGCCAAATGCATGCCCTAGGAATGTAATGAAAAGCCCCCTAATCGATGCCCTATACAATTAAATTGTGGGCAGCAAGACCTTAATTTACATGTGAGGCCACCGAGGGCTTCCCCACGGTGGCAGAGCAGGAGTCAGTAGGGGTGGCTGAGCGATGGTGATGGGGCAGGGCGGCGATGGCTGGATGCTCATGGTGGATGGGAGAGGCTGCCAATGTGGCTCGGGAGGTGGGGCCTCCTTGTCAGTCCGGGTTAGATTTGATAAAGGAGTGGTTTTATGAAACCAACGAAACCTGAGATTAAGTACCACCGGTCAAAGAATACGTGGTTTTGTGCAACCATGACGACAATACATGTTGTTTTGTGCAATTTACTCTAAAAAATTACTCTTTTCACCTGACCCAACGACACACATTTCACTAAGCTGACCTATTATACCTGTATAACGCAAAAAAAAAAAACAAGGATCGAGTTTAGCCAATCAGATGGAGCAAACCTAGTTACCAATAGATCAACAAAAAAACGCAACCCAAACACGCCCCAACTCACACTCGGAAGACATAGCCCAAATAAGCAATATCCTTCACCAGAAAACAGAAAGGGAAAAAAAACTCAGACAGAAGCCCTACTCGATCTGGAGCAGCGCCTTCTGCGACTCGGGGTGAAGCTCCTCCCACTTCGTGTTGTACCCGGCAGGCTTCCCGTCCGTCGTGTACAGCATCAGCTGCTGCTGCGGTTGCTGAGGCTGCGGCGCCGGCGCGGCCTGTTGCTGCGGCTGCTGCTGCTGCGGTTGCTGGAAGTTGAACTGGAACGGCGAAGGCGACAGGGACGGCGCCTGCGCCGGGGCCAGCGCCGGCGTCTGGAACGGGTTCTGCGGCGCCGGCGAGGAGAAGGAGAACGCCATTGGCGCGCGCGGTGGAGCTGGGTTGTCTCCGGCGACGGCGACTCGGAGGTCCAGGGGGAACTAGTGGGCTCTGGGCCGGGGCACTGTGGGCTCGGCGAGTTCCTAAAACCTAGGAAACCCGAAAGGTTCGGGAGCGGACTCAGCGGAGTGGAACGCTTGGCCGTTTTGCCCCCAAATGGAAAATTCCTATCGCTTTTGGTAAGATGGGATTATAGAATCGACTTTTGAAAAAGGAGGGATCTATGAAGCGATGATTTCTATCTCCTAGCCTCCGGAAGCCAAATTACCATAATGTGTTGTTTCTTTAATGTACCTTTTTTCTTTATATTATCTGTGAATATGTAACAGTTTTGTTTTTTTAATAAAGCTTTTTTCTTTGTATTATTTGTGAATATAACGGTGTTCAAAACACGAAAGTCACAAACAAAAAATTAAAATCCACGTCACCCTAAAACGGGGCTAAGTGGGAAGACGGTGATGGGGTTGCGTTGGGTCGGGCCACCGGCTCCAGCGTTGGACCCGAGTTCGTGCCGGAAAATTGTTGCTAGTTACATAGTTCTAAAAAAACTCCGCATAGTTCCAGAGATCACGGCCTATAGGAGATTCCAACGAATCACCTTCGGAGGAGTATCAACTGATGCTGGATGGTGCCTAACACCGGCAATGCCCATTAATGGAGATCCAGTGCCGCTGGCGAGGAAAAGCGAGCTGCTTTTGACGCCTTTCTTACTATCAATCAACCGCACAGCCTTTGGATGGTGGCTGCAGACTCAGGTGGTATGCTCCCTGCAGACTCAGGATGAAATTATGTGAACAAGATGACAACAGGCAAAGTTATTTAGAGAGCGAAATATTAAGTTGTCTGCTTTGCATGAATTATAAAAGAAACAAAATTCTTGTACTCACAAGCTGTCACCCAGATTAAAACCACTATCACTTCCATGTAGCCATGTTAAGAAGGGTTAGCATAGCTTCTTTGTACTCATTTCCGAATTCCGATACAGAATCATGTCAAATTTTACGGCTTTGAAATAAAGGGGAAAAGGAAAATATATATCTCCAGATGCAGCTGGTAATTTTTATGGTAAAATGGCGAGAATGATGCTACAAATCTCTAACAGCACACTGGGCGTTAACCTTATCACAAGGAAATTATATACTGTGCCAGTATATAAGAAAGCAAAGAGGCAATAAATCCTTCACATCACAACTCCAGATGTTTTATCCTGATTTGAATGGTACTCTAGGCACATATGGACATGGTCCAACTTGCAAGGCGTCAAAAGAGTAATGTGGAAGACCATATTTATAGCCAAACTGCCAAAGTTAATCTAACTTGCAAGGAATGGAAATTCAATGTATCCAGCAGTAATATTACTAGTGCAAATAAACTCCAAAAAATCAGAAGACTAAATTGATACCCCACTCGTGGTCCATCTGATGGAATCTCTCTCCAACTGAATATCCAATATACAGTCTGTCAGGTATGTGACATTTCCAACTTTTTATTTGTAGAAGCTCCCACACTGACAAAAACTTATGCTCATCCAATTGTTCCACCCTATTTGGTTATAATATGAAGTTCGCTTTGTCCATTCCTATATCTGCTACAGGAGTTCATATCATCATATGCTGTCAAAATTTCAGGATGGAAGGGTGAAAGGATGATCTGGAGCTGCTGCTGCTAAGACAAGGCATGTTCTGGTCTAGCTCCATCAAACTGCGCATGCGCTACACAGCAGCGGTACATTTTCCAAGGCTTAGTGTGAGAAATCAGGTTTTGCTCTACCTAGCATCCAGTTAGTGGTATCAGCTCTTCATATACATATGAGTGTATTCTGGCACAAATAACTTGATGCGGCAACAAGTATATGAGGGCATGCTCCACCTCTACTCCATGAGACACTTGATGTCAATTCCACAATTGAAAACAGAAGGTAACAAAACTTGATTCGATGTATAGATCGATCGAGAGTCGAGATGCTCCAATGGTAACAGTATACCAAAGATGAATTTCAGCAACAAGGATGGAAGAAGAGGCAACACTTGGTAGCAGACCAAGTGTTGTGGACTTGTTGAACATTAGCACGCCCCTTGAGACAAGTATATAACTGCTACCCAAATTCACCAGGATATGAGTATAATATCACAAACGAACTACCCCTGGTGACAGGTCATTTCGAGATAGATTGAGGGGCTGTTTGGATGAAGGGGATTTCTTTGGGAACTTTTGGGATTCAGTCAAATTTGAACAAGTCCTAATGATTTGAGACCAAATCCCTACTATTCAAACAGGCCTTGAGTGTGCAGCTATCTCATATAATGTAGGAATATGCACATATGATTTCGCCAGGACATTCTGGGAAACCAATCATGTATGTTACAATAGGTGTAATTGGAATGCAGGACAGGCTATATCAACTCAGTAAAAATCTATGATAGGAAATATGGTACCTCATATAAGCTCCAAGTGATGGACTTATCCTTCAGATTTTGTTGAACAGAGAGGACCGACGTCATAGCATGCTCTCCACATCTTTGAGAAACAGGTTTATATTCCGAAAGTTAAAACATGTTGTTCAGGTATTGTTTACCATTTTAATTAGAAAAGCAGTCTCCAATGCTAATTCCTTGGTTTGCAAATACTTGCTATCTTCTACAACATCTGTTGTCAAGTTGAGAATTACAGGCCGCTCTGGATCATATCGAGTAAGTTCACGGACTTTTGCAACCCACTTAGCTGCTTCCCATACACCAAACCTATCATTTTCAAATGCAACAAATAGTTGAGTCTACCGAGCAATACATAATATGAGGACTAGCAAGTTATTGTAATTGAAGACTAAGTATGCTGCAGAAACCTTGTATTAAATGATGATGTCACAAACACGGCTGGGTAAGGAACATCCTTCTGAATGTTATCATAAGGAGAATACTTCTTGATTGCAAGGAACTCTTCATGGTCCACAGGAAACCCAAACTCTTCATAATCAATGGCTGTAAGAGGGAGAATAGGATGGAGAAGAGTGTTGCAAACATCTAAGAAAGGGACCTGGTGGAAATTGTGGTGATGGACCATCAGTAGGAATAATAATAGATGCAGTAATAGCACATCTTCAAGACTACCGAGAAAGGATGACTAATATGGCAATTCCAAACTCGAAGAAGAATTCAAGAATACTAGTTTCTCCATATATAATCTGTTACTCAAAATTATCATTAATTGCTTTTATCTGTCACATCTTTAATGACAAAAAAACAACATTAAAAAGGGCTTAAAAGGAATTCACTAGGTCATGCTGCTTGTAAGTTTGAAATGCGTGGACCACTTGGTGTTTGATTGACATATCTTTGGCTTTTCAGCTTTGCTTGGAACCATAGCATACACTATCAATGGGCTAAAAAAACCTCTAGCACGGACACCTTTGCAGTTTTAATGCAACAGAGCTGCCAAAAATTGTGTTCTGGGTAGCATGTAGTATAAAAAACTCGACCTGCGGGGGGGAAGAATCCCCCCGGCATTGCTTAAGAAGAAGGTCTTCTCACGCAGACCGAGAAAACCCCCGAACCCCTGCTCCACCCTTACACAGCGGCACCATCGCCCGACCTTGTGAGACTACCGGCGGATCCTTTGGATCAACGCCTTGGCGGGGCCTTAGACCTGTGCTTTGGTGTGGTAGCAGGCGAGGGGATTTTTTTCCCCCAAGCCTGAAATTCGCTCCCACTGGGAGTCGAACTCAGAACCTGGGGGTGCTACTGAGGCGCTCTAACCACTAGGCTAGAGGCCCTTTCGCGGTAGCATGTAGTATAATGCAGTGATTTTCAGCAAGATGGCAGTGAGATACTGGGACCTAATTCTCTTCAAGATTTCTTCGTCTTTTTCTGGCACCTCCTGAGCAGAGTGAGAGGAGAGTTTTTCTGGCAAAGGAAAACTGATTGATGCAACTGAACATTTGAAGGAAATGCCGATGGGAACACTAAATTTGATTGTGTTGCATAAAAAATGAAGATTTCTACTACAAGAATGAAGCTTTTGAGGTAGTTTGGCTGCTTTTTCGCAATGCTCGGCATATCTGAGCATTTTTTTTTTACTTCTTACTTGTAGTGCCACTCTGCAGCATCTGAACTCATTGTAATGTTTTTCAAAATCAGTGCAATTTGGTCATGGGGAACAGAACATTATCAAAATGGTTTAGAATTTTTCCCCGTGTATTTCTGAATCACACCATAGACTAGAGAGTAGGATCTACCACAAGAATTAAGGAGTGCCTGAAAGGCAGCATATGATTTCTGCACGTATATACCTTCAAAACAGCAGCACGAAACAAATCTGGGCGAGTATTAATTGCCGAAGCCACCAGAAGTCCTCCAGCACTATATCCCCACCCAGCAAGCTTATTTTCTTGAATGATACCTTTTTCAAGAAGAAATTCACCACAAGAAACAAAATCATAGATAGAATGCATCTTTTTGGTACGTGCGCCATCTTGGTGCCACTCCTTACCATAACCTCCGCCACCCCTGAAAACACATGTTTTTAAGTCAATACAACTGTGAAAGTGTGAACTGTCAAAACTCAAAAAACAAGAGCTGCCATGTTCTTTCAATATGGTATAAGCCCCCATGAATTAAAACAGTTAAGCTCATTCTGATATTTATCTGTTGTGTGCAAAATTTATTCATGCAGGCAATGAAAGTTAATATGAATCAAGAAAGATTACTCCATGATATCTTTTGAGAAAGAATTCATTAGTTATTTCAAGAGGTATAGGCTAGTCGGCTAGACATACCTAACATCAGCATATGCAATCACCCAACCACGATCGAGTAGGCTCTTTAACTCGCTGCGCCACCGTTTATCCAGAACCTCACCATAAGCACCATGTCCATGAAGCAATCCTGGATTTCCCTCTTGCTTGTGCTTTCGTGAATATACTAAAGTCAGTGGAACAAGAACTCCGTCCTTTGATGGAACATCGTAGTACTCACAAGCATAGTATTCAGAGAGCTCATTGCAATCACAATCTCCAAAACCTTCACTTGATAAATCAGCTCTATTTGAAGATAGCCTGTCAGTACTAGCAGCAAAAGCATTCCCATACAGTACCTTTGTTCTCTCATGGAGCAAGTTTTGTTGTTGCACAATTTGCCACTTTCCATTCAGTAAGTTGTAATCAACAACTGCATCAGGCATCTAAAATCACATAATATAAACGTGCTGTTAAGAAAAAATGCATTAACAAAGACAAATTTAATCTAAACCATTATAGTTCCCTAGATTATGATGGCAAAATAAGATCCACGAAGATAGTTGACACCAACTGTAATGCTACGATTTCACAACTCAGGAGCAATGCCTTCAGAATTGTAGCCTTAGTGCAGAAAGGAGTGGAATTGTGGTAACAATTTAACTGTTGGTTGCATGTAACATAAGGATACCAAAGCACTAGGTTTGAAATTAGGAAAGTAGAAATAGAACAGATCGTTGACTACCATGATATAAAAAAAGGTCTGAACAATGAGTAGTGTCAAATTTTCTATTTCGTTTGGTTTTACATCATTATATGAATACCGACAACATCATGTATAAATGCATTTTTCCTGTAGGCGGTTAGGCCAGGCTAAGTCAAATAAATCAAGCTAAAGGTACAATCAATCATTAGATATCAGACATAGGGTAGCACAATGGCACAAATAAAATATCATAACTAAATATACTATTGCATAACTGCGCAAGCAGATTATCACAAGACATAATAAATTGTCATCACTTTACTACCCTATAAATGAATGGCATTGAACTCCCAAACAAAAACACAAAATGTTGCTGAAAACATGGCAAGGGCTGATATAAATTGGAAAGCAGATTAAATAGTGAGGGGATAGATCAGGATAGAAGAGAGTAATGAAAAAAAAAGGTTACGATGGACAAATTGAACATAAGGTTTTCAAATAGAGACACAAACTTCAAGGTTACAGTGGACAAATGCCAGGTATCAAAAGTAGCTTCTAAAGATAAGTTTCTTCCATCATTACATCATCCATCTATAGTGCTACTTTTATAACTGAAAAGCATCTTCAGTGACAACAGAACGCAAGCATATCTGGAGTAATCCATATGATCTTTCATGTAAATGATTCAGTAACAAAATTTTGACAGTAATGCATGAGCTATGAAAAGATGAAGACAAGTTATCTCAACAAAACAATGGAATGCACTTCAGATATCCATAGATAATAAAGGTGGAGAAGAAAGACAGTACAATTAATTAATTCTGCACTGGTATGTAAAACAAAAATAGTTGATCAGGAAGAGGGGGGCAACCAACAGACAGATATGCATACCACAGGTGATGATATTGTGAAACGCATTGTTGAGGAATAATAATCATAATTCGGGCCAGATAAAATCTGACACACATGATTGGGAAGAGGCAAGTCAAATGGATGAAAATCTGATAGATGAGCAGGTACCTGAGAAGTGAAATGAACGAAAATATTTAAAGTTATGATTGCATAATGTATATGCTTTCATAAGAATTATGGTTGGTGCACAGGTGTAACACATAAACAGGTAAAATTTTGCAAAGATGAATAGAACAGTTTCAGATATCCAATAGGTAAAATAACCGTGGATTGAGTAAATTAATAAACAACATAGATTTACAATGTTGTCATTGGATAACAGAGCAACAGACTGTGGGAGACCATCAAGAACGAAATAATATACTTTCTCGACTTAGTTCTTACAGACAGGGAAAAACAATTGACTTACTTTGATGTTTTCGGGTAGAGGCAAATTAACTGAACAAAGTCTGAGTTTTCTGCCTTGTCTCAAGATAAGCACCATATGAGTATCACAAAAGTCAACATCTTCAAGAATTACACCTGGTTCCTCGAGGAAAACATTCTGATTCAAACATCAAAAGTGAGTCAAATAGATCGTAGTCACCAATCCGAGCAGAACTTCTTCCATAACAGCAGGTATAACAAACTTCTTTCATAGATGATGTCTATAGTGCGATTGCCAACAATATCCTAAAAATCCTTATATATTTTGTGAAGAGAATGTATGCATATCTATAGAACAAGAGCATTCATACAACTTTGATGACACTGCAGATGCATAATACGAACCTTCCAACTCTTTGGCCCAGGAGATTCCACAACAGTCTGCATTAGGTAATGTGAATTAACATGCACACCTTCTCTTGCAGCATCTGTAAATAAATACAGGCGTCCATGATGGTGTTCAACAATGCAATGAACTTGGGAGTCACCATCCCATACCAGTGTCATTCTAGACAGAGGATCAGAAGACTTTATTAAATATACCTGGAAAAGGATAATCTTGCAATGAGCAGCGAACAAAGGACCAGCTAATAATAATACAGATAAGGTGCACAAGAGACAGTACCTTTGAGTGAGTGTCTGAAAAGACATTTAACGTTATAAACCGAAAATCCTTGGTATGTCTGATATTTAAATAAATATTCTCATCAGGTTCTTCCAACATGAGAATATCATCCTTGTTTGATCCAATAATGCTGCAAAACAGCCTAGCCAAAGAAAATTTTAAGCTATAGTGCAATACAGCATAGCACAGATGAACTACTGCAATTAAACAATCCACTGACCTATATGGTCTTCTATCCTCATTTGTAACAGTATAAACCAGTGCTTTCCCATCCATAGCCCATGAAATATTTGAGACCCGATCGGCACGAGGTTTATCGCAAAGTGTGCCCGTCACAAGATCCCTGACCATTAAAGTGAAGGAGTCCTTATCTTTGTCATACATAGTGTATGCAATGAAGCGGTGATCTGGGGAAACTTCAGATAGTTCCTCGTATGAGTATCCTGCATACCAAGGATAGGCTATAGCTTTTATAATCTGTTTAATCATGAGAAAAATGATTAACTACATTTGAGCACCCACATCAGGGCTAAAAAGATGACAATTGTTCACCTCCAAAGCTGTAGTATTGCATACATGTACTCTGTGGTGCAGTGTGCCGAAAGAGTATGCATGCCAAATTTAGAGCATTTTATACAGGTCTCGCCTATTTCGCATAAAACATCTCCAAGGCAAACATGCAAAATGGAAGGATGTGGATGCGCCAAAGTATGTTCAAATAATGCTAGCATTCAATTTTGATATTTGAAAAATCATAAATGTAAATATTGAACAAATGTAGATCACAAGCAGATGCAAGACCAATACAACAAGATCATAGCATTAAAGACAGCAAGATAAGAACAAAAATCAAGTATCATGATTTGAATCAAGTATCATGATTTGAGAAACCAATAATTTATGAGACATCAACGATCAACCAGAGTAGCATTATGCAATTACAACCTAACAACCTTAGTTAGCATTAACAGCTACCTACACTTCTAAGGCCCCTGACATAGCACGCAGTAGAAGATGAAAAGGTAACAAGCGTAGTAAGTCAAAAAATTGTCCTTCCTTTAATCCTTTTTTTAAAAAAATTATATCAATGAGAGATCAAATCTAAACAACTGCTACAGCAATGCAACATCAAACGTCGCACTTCGCTAATCAGAAACTACAAATAGATGCGACAATAGCAATGAATCATAAAAAACATTTATCTGGAATAAATAGCATTAACACAATACTCTCAAAGGCAAAAACTTCAAACTGTTTGTGCATTATTATCCATTGCACAGTTAGCCAAGTACTACAAGTGTATAACTAAATAATTATAACCACGATTCACTAGTAAACTTCTAGGGATAAACAGGTCGCAACTTCACAGTACAAGACTGAATGAACAAGTCAGGGGCAAACAGCAGCTCTACAGTACGAGCCCTCGAGATGAACTGGAATTGCAGCAATGCCAAAATTTATTTCAGTGATTACCTCCGAACCGCTCGGCCTCCTTGTTGTAATCCACCAATTTTTGTTCGATGCGCTTCCCGGTGGTGAAGTCAAACCCCGCGGAGGGGTCGCTATACGAGATGAACTCGCCGTGCAACGCAGCGGAGCGGCGGCAGAGCACGGGATACTGCTTTCCCTCATCAGTACGGCGGTAGTACAGCCAAGGGCCCCAGTGAACGGGCGGCGTGCAGTCATCGGAGGCGAGGCGGGAGGCCATCTCGAGCTGGAGCTTCCGGGCGAGTCGGTCAGCGCCAGCGGCGGCGAGGCAGGCCTCGGCGTACTTCTCCTCGGCCTCCATGTGGACGTCCATGTGGCGCATGGCGGCGGCGTCGGAGAGTGCACCCATCCAGCAGTAGCTGTCGTGCCACGTCTCCCCGTGGATGCTAATGGGCTCGGGTTTCTGCGGCGGGCGCGGTGGATTGGGGTGCGGGGGTGGCGGGGATGAGGGCTTGGAGCGGCGGTGGATGTGGCGGCGGAGAATGAGGCGGGGGAGGAGGTCGATGCGGCGGCGCATGGTCGCGGTGGTCGGACTGGCCGGTGGTGAGAGGGTGGTGGTGGAGACCGGAGAGGTTTTAGGTGGGTTTTTGGTTCGCCGGATTTGGGCGAGGTGAAGGATTTGGGGGGATCAAAATGGGCTTTTTTTTTTTAGCTTTCGGCTGGAGAGGAAAAATATGCGATGTGGATTACTCTGGAAGCAACATGCAACGGGCCGTCACTCCGTCAGGACTCAGGAACGGCTTCCCCGGAGAAAGCACTCGTCCACTGATTTTCACTACCAACTTCTGGCTGATAAAAGTTATTTAGAACGTGTCACAACTTTTTTTCTTTTTCACCTTTGTTCTTTTTTCATTATTTTATTTTTTGTATTATTTGTGAAAATATAATGATGTTTTCATTAAGTACTTTTAACATCTTTTCGACCAAAAATTGATTAAAGGAGAACAATGCGAATTTTTTTGTAGAGAAATGAGAAAATCATGAAGTTGAAACTGGAGAAATAGGTAGATTTTTTTCGTTGAAACTTGAAATAAGACTTGTAGGATACTAGATATTCAAGTGATAACATCTCTTTGCTTTTTTTTTTTAAAAAAAGTAGTGAAAAAACTTTAAAAGACTTGTTTCTTTTTAAAAAACATTTATTTGATAGTTTCAAATAGGTAGTACAAAAACATTACAATATGATCCTAGAGGTGGCCAATGGGCCGGGTCTTATCGTGCCGGCCCATGCCCACTACTATTGGTCCAGCCCAAGCACGACACAGCCTGTGTAGCTCGTGGTCGTGCCGATATAGGCCGATGGACCGTGCTGTGCCTGGGCCGAAAGGGCGGTGTGCCGAGCCAGCACGGCACAGTCCAATAACGCTCGTGGGCCATGCCGGCACGGCATGGCCTGGCATGGTTCGCAACAGGCGTAAACGTTCGCAAATAGCCTTTTTTTACTGTTGAGGTATAAAAAAATCTGAAAATAGCAAAATTTCCAAAAAAAAAATATAGAATTTTTTCTATAAATAGGGAGGCATCAGGCCTCTATTCTCCACACCTCAAATCTGATTTTTATCTCTCTATTTAGCTATAAAAACTCCAATAGTATTTGTGCATATTTGGCAAAATTAGTGAGAAATTAGTGCGAAATTCAAAAATCTTCAAAGAATTTTCTGAGAGTTGCAGAAGAGGTATTGAGGTAATAGTGTTACCTGATTTTGAACTTTTGCTATTATTTATTGATTCAATAGTAAGTTAACTATGCTTTACTATTTCAATTTGCAGTTGATTCAATGGAGATCTACGATTTTCAACTCTCCGAATTTGGCCTCACGGTGGGTGATATGCAATTCTTTCAAGAAGCATATACATCCACGGAAGGTTCACATCCACAACGAACTAGAGAGGTAGAAGAAGCAACGACCCCGACGGCGCAAGGTCCAATCGATCCATCTTCTGCTGGCTCAACGAGTGCATCCATAACACATAGCACGGGTGCAAAAAAACAAAAAGCTACCACATCAGGAGTCTGGAACGATTTCGGAAAGAAGTTCAAGACCGACGATGATGAGAATTTGATGAGGTATGCTGTTAGTAAAAATTATGGTAATGAATTGTCTGTAAAATTTTCAGGTGGGACGAGTCACCTGCAACGGCATACTGTAAGCTGCAAAAGAAGGTAATGAATACAAATACGCCAAACACAGTTACAATATAACCCCGACGGCTCGGTACATACTTGGGAGTACAACCCATAGTTAGCTCGAGAATCCTTTTGTAGATTAATTACTTCTCAAGATTTACTTTTAAATTTTGGTGGGTCTAATGCTTTTCAAAAATATATTAGGACTGCTCATAACCCTTGATTTAGTGTTGAATGTTGGCAAACCATAACTAGATATTTAATTAAATATTATAACAACTATCGTGAAATTTTGAAAGAATTGTTTCGTACATGTACATTCTCTATTGTTTTGACATCAGACATATGAGGTGATAGGGCTAGAAAGGATTATATTAGTGTCGTTGCTCATTATGTTAATAATGACTGAGTAATAAAAAAGAATTACAGGAGTGGCGAACAAGTCTCTTGAATGAAATGGTCAAAATCCCTCTGACTGTCAAAGACTGGGAATAAGCTGAATCAAGACTTCAATATACTGTAGAGAATAGAGACTTAAAAGAATCTTTTAAAAATGTATATCTAGATAATAATGAATAGGATTTTCAATATTTTTTTCAGATGTAGTCACTACTGAGCTTTATAGGCTATACTCTTTTTTATTTACCAAGGTTTTTAAGTTGGGTTTTTATTTGGTAAAGTTTTTAACGAGACATTCATCCTATGTAATTTAACAAGTTAATAAAGCTCATTATATCACTAAAAATAATTATCTTGATAATTAATAATGTCTACAATTTTTTTATAATTTTTTGTAATATTCTACAATTTTCCCTTAATTTTCTATAAATTTTTGAATTTTTTATCTTTTCTCGGCTTAACGGGCCAACCGTGCCGGCACGGCCCGTTTAGCACTAATCGTACTCGTGCCAGCACAACATGATCGTGGGCCATGCCTGGGCTCATACCGCGGCCTGTGGGCCAGCACGGCCCAGCCCATTTATATACTGGGCCTAAATGGGCCGTATCTAAACAGGGCGTGCCGGCACGGACCATTGGACAGGTATATATGATCCTTTTAAAAGTATGCGTGTTACGAACTAATACACTATGGAACCTAAAATAAGATGAGATCCCCCAAAACTCGTCCAGATTCACTATTGTGCTGACGCCTCCTCACACTAAACTACTACAATCACTTACATATCCAATGGTACCATCTCAGTTGTCTCTTAATAATATTAAATAAATAAAATTCTATGTGGATGAGAGAGGATGTGAGAAAAAATAGTATGTTATTTTTTATATAAGAGACGACTTGAGCATGAACCAACGTAAATAATGAGAGAGTGTGACTCACAAAGTTATGATAAAAATAGTATAAAATAGTTAGATAAATAATTTATTATTAAAGATGTTATCTATAATATCATCTTTAGATAAGATAAATGAGGTAAAAGACAAAATATTATACGGGCCTTTTCCCTGCTAGCCCCAGACAGCGGCATCTCCCATTGCCAAACGACCGGGCTCCTAGTCCCCACACCTATCACTGTAGCCCCACCCAGCCCAAACTGCTAACCGACACTGAATCATGGGCCCAACTAACCAACGGACCCACTCGTCATCCACCTTTACCCATCCACGCCACGCTCCGCAGCCTCGCGTGTCTCGCTGCCGCAGCCGTAACCGCGCCTCCAGTGGCGGCGCGACGCACTATCGACTGAATCGGCCTCATGAATCTGGCCGCCCCCCTTTCCACGCCCGCGACCGCGCCCACCCCACGTCATGGGATGCCATTAAATCCCTGCCCGCCGCCGCCGCCTCCTCGCTTCGCCGCTCGCTCTTCGCGTCCCTCCGTAGGATCTCGCCTGCTCGCCTCACCGCCATGGCCTCCGTCCCCGCGGCCGTCTCCACCGTCGCCGCCGACGACAACGGCGCCGCGAGGCCGACGGAGAAGCAGCCGGTACAGGTCGGTGCGCTGCTCTCTCTCTTTCTCTCTTTCTCTCTCTTCCTGATGTCTCGCTACCTGGCTCTGTGGCTGAGGTTTCGTTTGCGGGTTTTGTGTGGTGCGGCTCTGTGTGGCTACGCTTGCAATGCTAACAGTCAGATGGGTTACATGGGTATAGACGTATGGTAACGCTGATTTCCAGCTACTGAACGCGTAGTGCAAACCTCCGATCGGATCATTGATGCTGTAGAGAATGTAGATTGTAGAGTAGAGACCAAATCACCAAATGATTCCAATATTAGCTTTTGAGCTGACCTTTTTTTATTTTGGCTCAGCAGTTGCCGTTATTCATGTCATGTGAATTGAGTTCAGGAGATCCTAAGTTTGTGAATTGAGTTCAGGAGATCCTAAGTTTGTGAATTGAGTTCAGGAGATCCTAAGTTTAGGAGTAGCTCGGCTATCGGAAGTATTTTATCACGGGCAGCTGCGTTGCTAGGAAAGCCAAGTAAGCTTAAGGGTAGTCATAGATTACTGCAACTTTATGTTGACGGTACCACATTTAGTGTGAGTCTTATGGTAAGCTGTGCCCAGATGTGAAACATTTGTTCAATCCATTTATCATTCTACTTCTACCATAAGTCGGTAATATGTACAAAACGTCTTTCAGCCAGGGAATAACTCGAGCTACACATAACTTTAAGATTGGGAAGAGAACCTATATGTCGTGAACAGTGAGTGCAATTTTGCTTTATTTTGTGTGTGTGTGTGGTTGCAGACTTGCAGTTCCTCATGTCATTAGTCAAAAGAACTACTGCACTGAGTTATAGGCGGTTCACTATGTCCCAGTCATTTGCATATTGTGTTGCTAAGGAAAAAAGAGCAGCACACTAACAACATTCTGAACGTTCACAAGTTATAGTATAGAAGGTAACCACTACGTTTTTCCCCCCGAATTGAACAGCAGAAAGGGAAGGAAATCTTAAAATACATGTAGAATCTGTTGTCATAATTTTAACTGTATGTTATGATCTTGTAATCGGGTTCCTTCTGCCAGGTAATCATTCGACAAGAAAAGTGGCAGCATGGACCGTAGACGATATCACAAATTCTCATCTTGCTGCTCACAGCCATGTTACGTGTCATTACTGCTACCTTGCTCATTTGTTCTGCCCAAACCTGTTTATGCGATCTGCTTCTGCCATGTAGTATTGCTGCCCATCTGTTACTTCTTGCTGCAGCTACTAGCCTGTGAGGCTGTGACCCAGCTAACGAATTTCAGTGATGAACCAGGCACCATAATAGTCTTGCTGATCCATTTGTTCATCATATTGTAAAAACAAGGCTGCTGTGATATCAGTCGATCATTCCACGTTGCCTGCAATTTGCATTCTCTGTTGTAAGAGAAATACTATATCCTTGATGCCGGTGATAAACTGTTGATGTGTACAAAATAACTAACAATGGTTATATTTGTCCCTTGTGAATTGAAATATGCACACTTGTCTTAATGGCCCATTTGGAAGATAGGAATGTTGGAGGAAAGGAAACATCCTCCCTCGATGAATGTTTACTTTGCTATAGAGTTCTTATGAAATTCCTGCATTCCAAAGGTGACATTAGAATAATGTAGAAATCTAGTACCACAAATCCAAAAAAGAGCATGCGTAACGAGGAACAACAATCTTATGTCTGTGACCTAACCTACTTCATCATGACCATAGTCCAGCTTATCCCTGTATCAAGGTGAAAAGTCTTGCACAGTATTGCTAGCCATAAAAGTATGAATTGTTGTTTTCCTAGACCTGTTGCTAGAAAATTCATTATCAAATAATTATGTGGTTCTCCTATAAATGATGACAGAAATGACTCATTGGACAAGAAGGCAATGACGAGAGAAAATCAGGCTACATTTTGCAAATATAAAGTTTGGAGATGTTTGGTTCGTTATTTTGACAACAAATATTTCCATGATGCATGACTTAGGACACCTCACATTGGGGGGAAAAAAACTTTGCCTTGCAAAGCATGCCTCAAGTTTGAGATTTTGTTTGGTTTAGTACCTCAAAAGAGATGACAGAACACAGGTTGAAACAAGAATAAGACAACTCAAGGTTGTCAACCGGGATTTGCCTGGATTTGGGCTAGGCACAACATTTGAAGCAAGCTAACATTAGTCAGTAACCAAATCCTCTATTACAAAGTTCTGGGAAAAGGGTTCTGAGCTGAAGCTGATATTGATGCATGATTCATACTTAGTAGGATACTATCTAGGTTGTAGGTATATGATTTCTTGAATTCTGACACATACTTTTGACGTAAAACCAAGTGGCTAGTACATTTGTTGTGGTGCTCCTACTTGTCTGCTGTTTTCTCTAAAACTTAATATGACCTGTTCAGTTGTTTTAGTTTGAGGTGAGAGTACACACTATAATATTGTGATGCTTTGGTTAAGATATATTTGTAAGTTTACTTTATTGTGGGTGTGGTTGACCATGACTCGTTCAAAATAGATAAGGCATAATGAATGTCCACACTCATCCCACACACCGAAACCGAATTGTTTTTCATGGCTAATTAGTTTATTGACCCACCAACCTGAGGCTTCATATTAAGTTAGCTAATCTGTAATTCATTTGTTCATATGTTTATATTGAATGAATACTAGAAACTATAAAACAAGTCAAATTTACAAACCTGTCATGTGTACACCACCATAAATTATTTTCATGTCCAGTATCTAATATGCTGAAACTCAACTGGCATGAACCAAATATTTGTTTTTTATAACTTCCATCATAATATGATTAAACAGAAGCTCCACTTGTACGTATTCTAGTTTGGTTAGTAACAAAGAATTTTAGCATGTGCATTCTCCAATCAGTTGAACTTTACTTCTCGTCAGAGTACAGACAAACTTGAGCTTGGTATTTGATCCTTTCTCCATTGCAGGTCGCAAAGCGATTGGAAAAGTTTAAGACAACAATTTTCACACAGATGAGCATGCTTGCCATCAAGCATGGAGCAATAAACCTTGGCCAGGGCTTTCCAAATTTTGATGGCCCTGACTTTGTGAAAGAGGCTGCTATTCAAGCTATCAATGCTGGGAAAAATCAGTATGCAAGAGGATTTGGTGTGCCTGAACTGAACTCAGCTATTGCTGAAAGGTTCCTGAAGGACAGTGGCTTGCAAGTTGATCCTGAGAAGGAAGTTACTGTTACATCTGGGTGCACGGAAGCGATAGCTGCAACCATATTAGGTCTGATCAACCCTGGCGATGAAGTGATATTGTTTGCTCCATTCTATGATTCATACGAGGCTACACTGTCGATGGCTGGTGCCAATGTAAAAGCCATTACTCTCCGTCCTCCAGATTTTGAAGTCCCTCTTGAAGAGCTGAAGGCTGCAGTCTCTAAGAACACCAGAGCGATAATGATAAACACACCACACAATCCTACTGGGAAAATGTTTACAAGGGAGGAACTTGAATTCATTGCTACTCTCTGCAAGGAAAATGATGTGCTGCTTTTCGCTGATGAGGTCTATGACAAGTTGGCATTCGAGGCAGATCATATATCAATGGCGTCTATTCCCGGCATGTATGAGAGGACTGTGACTATGAACTCCCTGGGCAAGACATTCTCCCTAACAGGATGGAAAATCGGTTGGGCAATAGCACCACCACACCTGACATGGGGGTTAAGGCAGGCACACTCATTCCTCACATTTGCCACCTGCACACCGATGCAATCTGCGGCGGCGGCGGCTCTGAGAGCACCAGATAGCTACTATGAAGAACTGAAGAGGGACTACGGCGCAAAGAAAGCTATACTAGTGGACGGACTCAAGGCTGCAGGTTTTATTGTTTACCCTTCAAGTGGAACATACTTCGTCATGGTCGATCACACCCCATTTGGTTTCGACAATGACATTGAGTTCTGCGAGTATTTGATCCGTGAAGTCGGTGTTGTCGCCATACCACCAAGCGTATTTTATCTCCACCCGGAGGATGGGAAGAACTTGGTGAGGTTCACCTTCTGCAAGGATGATGATACGCTGAGAGCCGCAGTTGAGAGGATGAAAACAAAGCTCAGGAAAAAATGAAGGGAGCAATTTCATGTGGCTGTTGATTGTTGAATAATAATCTGCTTGATCTGAGCTGCATCCGAATGCATGTACTTTTGTAGCAGTAGTTATCCCGTCAGTGACTTCATCTCTATTGTCGTTACTATTTGTCAGTGTAAGCAGATGCTGATGGATCAGGGTAGCTGCTGGTACACTTGTAGCCTTCAGAATAAATCTGCGCCCGCTATATGCCCATGCTTTTCCACCTATCCTATCACAAGTCCATCAAATGATCAGAACAAGACTTCTGCAACAGAAAATCTGTTCTTCTACCCTTTTTCCATTTTTTTTCTCAAACATTTACCATATCATTATAAAGTTGCTCGACCTCGATGGTCAAAGAACTGTAACAGATCACCCTTTTTTACCTTCTACGACGGTAACACTGGTTTTCTGGCGTCACATGCTAATCCTTGAGAAACGCGTAGCCGTGAACCCCTTCGGCAAATGACTTGTATATCATCAGGCATCCTCTACGAGCCACATGTTCTGTTGAAATGAACTTCACTTGTTACATCCATGGTGCACAGTTCAGCACCTGCTATTACTATCTAGCACAATACACTTGACCACCCAGCCGGCGCGACCAACAAACAATTAGGAAAAGATGATTAGAACAAGCGTACCAAGAAGGAAGAATCACTCATCAATCACATCAGACATGGCACACCAAATCGCCCATATCCCCTCGATGCCAATCTTTTCCAAGTTCACACTTACGCCGCCATGACGCCATGTTTGATTGATTTTTTTTTCTTCTCTCCCGGACAGCGACTGATACAACGAATAAATTGCCTTATGCTGCGACTTAATAGTTTTTTTTTACTTTAACGTAAATATTTGTGTGAACGAACCGAATATCGATGATTTGCTTAAAATAAGTTATCCCGATAAGTTACTTCAAAATAGCAGTGAAGAAATCATTTCGTTTATTTATTTGAGAAAATTCATTAGTCATAAGTTGAAAAAAACTGCGCCATTATCTTTCGGTTTTGTGACATCAGCGTGTTGCAGCTAAACAACAATACTAACAATGCCCTCATCGACCCCACGGGCCTTGTTTTGGCACCGTCTGATTAAAACTTCATAAATGGTGACTAATCAAAATCTGTAACTAGTACTAGTAGACAAGATTGCGTTTGTAAATTAGACGGGCTGTCGCTGCATGGTTGCATATGGGCGAGGCTGTATCATGCCAACCTTGTCTGCTGAAATTATGATTGACGCGTTTGGTTGCCGACCTCGCATACTTAAAGAATAGCACAGATGAGTGTTCTATGGTGTATGTAGGTCCCAGAAAAGCGATTACATAGCGTGAATAGAAGCTAACACTATTAAACATCTTCTTAAAAAAATTTCTGAAGTAAAATAAAAACTCTTCACTCAAATAACTATATAAAGCTATAGAGATTAGAGACTAGGTATTCACAAGAAAAGCTCCAAAAAAATCAAGCCAAATAAGTCAAGATACGCTCGGACGGTCTGACCGTAGTGCAAAGGGTGGTTTGACTAGGTAGAGGCGGTCTGACCAGTCTTGTGTGGTCTGATCTCTCTTACGTGGACGGTATGACCTCTCGATAAAATCAACACAACAAGTAGAGAGAGAAACTTACACAACTTTTGAATCGTAGCTCTAAATAACTTAACATTTGGTACACACCTTCTCTAGAATGTCAGAAATTTATTCCAATCAAATATCAAGAAAGTCATTGCCAAAGTTCTATCATTTTTCATTTGAAGTAAAGTTGAACTAAAATTGGGCAAAACACAAGATCTTAAATTAATACTTGCTCGTGAGTAAAAGATGGTGAAGATAACCTTGGATTTACTCCCACATATCCTAGCAAGCCTAACAATAGCAAGAACACAAGCGAAAAGCCCTCAAAATCAAAACCTCCAAAATCACCTTTCTTAAAACAAAACCGGGCAATCACAAGAACTTGCTATAAAAAGTGCCTAAATGGATGGTATCTAGTTTCCAAAATATATCTCCATCACTTATATGTTCTTGGCACAAAGTAAAATCAAGAGAGTAGAAGTAAACATAAAAAATCAAGCCAAATCAAGATATTAATACTTGAACAAAGAGAAGAAAGACCTAGATAAATTTTAATATCTATTGATACTTGAAGGTGAATATTTACAACTACGCTCTAGCTAACCATCTAGTGTCACGATCACATGACGAGAAAGAAGATTGAAACCAATCAAATGTTACAAATGTGGGCAATATTTTAATTCCAAATTTTATGAGGAGACAAATACAATAAACTAGTGATGCAAAACTTACTACTAACAGTAGGCTACTCATTATACTTTAGAAAATACTCAAGAAAAATATAGTAACAAAGTCGTACGTGCGCGCAAACGACTTACTTGTTAGCCTGAAGAAGAAGAATAGGAAGCCACGCAGGCTTGACGCGGTGCAGGAGCGGTCGCGCAAATGCGCTGCCCAGAAACCTTATTGCCGCCCCGTGCAGGTACTCTCTGCGGCAATGGTTCGGAGATAGCTACTCTCCCCTCCTTCTAGGTGCATGCCGAGAAGAAAGGTTGGCGAAGTCCAGGAGGCGCAGTACAACAGCATAAGTTGGCAGAAGTAAGAGATGCTGGCAGTGAGAGATTCTAACCTCTATACCTTGGACGTCTCCAGGTATATAAAGATATGCAAATTACTCTCTAGTAACTACCCTATTGAACTGAAATAATTCATCGTAATCGCTCCTCGCTCAACAATTCATCGTAATCGATAATATTTAACCGTGATTTACCCACTGTAATCGCTCATCATCAAAACCCAATTAAGCCTCAAATTCAAAAGTTTGAATCTTATTCAAACAGAGAGAGTGAGGTACAGGGTTCAGCAAAAAAATAAAGATGGACTTGATCTGCCAAGTGGCGCGCCACTTGGCACGGCACGGTCGCGCGTCACAAGTCACGCGATTTTCACACAAAAATACGCGTGTGCGTGCGCTTGTGTGTGACTAGACAGAACCTTCCTCATACCATTTCTATCCATATTCAAGTAGTGGTGAGGACTCCACCTTATAAATCGGTCTTCCTCACTTTTCCTTAGCAATATGGTACTAAACCATGCATGCTTTAGAATTAAGGAAATGAACCATAAATGGGCCAATTTCTAACATCAAGATCATGTTCTCCATCCTGCATCCCGATACCTACACATGAAAAGAATAAGATGCCCGAGTCTTGAATCCCGAAGGGTTAGTAAGCAAATACTTGGAAGCCCAAAATTTGAGCACACAACCAATAAAAGCATTTGAACCATTATGTAAGTTAGCATAATGCAAATGATGATTCATGTTAGAAAATCCAATAACATCATTTGAGGTACACCGCGAGTAGACAACTCGATGAAGAAAATGAGAGCCATCTCCAGAAAAGTGGCAAAGGCCTTGATTGAAAGCACTACGATGAGAACCAACACAAGCACCAAAGAAACAAATCTTCGCTGTGGGTGCGTACATCGATGGGGGCAACGAGGTCCACCTCTTGAGAGACGGCAGAAATCATGCCTCGAGATAACTCGTGGACTAAAACTAAAACCATAAAAACAAGTCCATGACGTTGTTGAACACCACTAGGAAAGATGTCAAAGAACCAACAAAGTGAGTCCTCATGCTAGACTTTTTAGTGTTTATATCATTAGAAAGACTATGAACACTTGGAGCTTAACGCATGCGTTTGGCGTGCCGAAAATAAAAATCTACATGATGCTCATCCTTCTCACAATATGAGCAATGGTGTAAAAATCTACTAAGAGATACGATCCAAGAGAACAAAGCACCATTCTCACTCAGAGAAGAAATCCCGTGGGACATATTAGATAAGCCACTATCACTTCTAGTGCCTATGTCAGCACTAGGTGCAAACATGACATGAGATAGGCGATATGTATTCCTAAAACCTCAAAGACGCACTTTACGCTCATGTTTGATACGATGGAAGCAAAACTAAGAGTACGTCCATCTTTCTTATAAAATATGCAATGGTACTTCTTTTTGAGATATATCGTACTATGTAAGGAAGAAACATCATTATCTTTGGAAGACTCTTGGACAACACTGGAGAACCACAACAACTCTCAGTAGCCAAGAGAGAGTGATCCAAAGCAATAACATAAGTGCCAACATCAAGTGACATGCAACATGAGAAGAATCCGAATATGATTGTAAAGAATCAAAAGCTACTCTCAAACATCAATCTCGGATTGGAGAGAAATACAAGAGTCATATGACTTGATGCTCATATCATCGCACATACTCTTCAAAAACTCAACTTTCTTTCTTAAAGAAATGCAAGATGTGCAAGACAACGACGATGCTTTCTCTTTTTTTTTTTTTGGAAAATGAAGATACTTTCTTAGTATGCATGCCATGAAAAGCATCAATTTTCTTTTCTAAGCTAGCATAATTCTTACAATAGACTAAATCATCCTTAAGCAATTTTTCACACTTCAAGCACATACTATAAGGGCTAATTCTAATCTCATCAATTTCAGTTCTAGCCTTCTCTAATTGCTCAAGATGAGTAGAATCAGTCAATTTTAACTTCTCTATTTTAACAAGTATACATACACAAGAATCACATTTATTTCTACCTAATGATCTAAAATTGTCTATTTCTAATTTAGCACTATCAAGCTTATGATGTAAGGCAACACAAGAATTACATGGCATAGAAGTATTAGATCTCAATTGTTCATTTTCAAATTTTAGACATGCAAGATAAAGTTCTCAAATTTTTATTATCCAGATACAAGAACTCACCTAACTCATATGGCAAATGAGATCTCAACCAAGCAATTATACCAAGCACTTTACTATTTTTCATCTCTGGTCTACTCACTAACTTATCGAGAACATAAACTCTTAAATCTAGAGAGACAAAATCCTTAATGAGGTTCTCCTTGCTTAGCTTGTGTCGGAATCCTTAATAAGCTTCTCCTTGCTCAGCTTGTGTTGAAGATCATCCCAAGAAAAGTCCTCATGATCATCCTCCATGGCCATTCCGCACATGCTATGGGGTTCTTCTCCTCTTTGGGCTCCAAAAGCTTCGCATCCCTATCAATAGGATAAGCCAAAAGAAATAACTAGCCATGCCACAAACAATGCAAACATTTTCCATCCTCTTAGCCAAATCATCCAAAGAAAATATGGGCCTCTCTATGTCATCGGTCAAATAGTCATAAGAAGATGAATCAATAGGCTCATAAGACCCCACATTACCCGCCATACTCATGATCGGTTAAGATCAATCAGGAGCAAACCATGTTTTGATACCACTTATAGAACCGAGAACAACGAATAGGAGTCAACACTATCAAACACCTTTTCAAAATCTTTTTCCAAAGTGAAATCAAAGATCTTCACTCTAATATACCAATATAAAGCTATAGAGATTAGAGATTAAGTACCCACAAGAAAAACTCCAAGAAAAATTGAGTCAAATGAGACAAGACATGCCCGGGCGGTCTGAACACAATGCAAAGGGCAGTCTAACCATTCCAGCTCTCCTCCCAACGGTCTGAATGTCCTTGCATAGTTTGATCTCTCTTACATAGGTGGTCTGACCTCTCGACAAAATTAACACAATAGCTAGAGAGAGAAACTTGCACAACTTTTGATATGTAGCTCTAAATTACTTGAAACTTAGCATGCGCATTCTTTAGAATGTCAGAAATATATTCCAATCAAATATTAGGAAGATCATTACCAAAGTTTCAACCTTTGTCATTTGAAGTAAGGTTTCACCAAAATTGGGTAAAACGCAAGAACTTAAATCAAGACTTGCTTGTGAGTAAAGAATGGTCAGTATGATCTTGGGTCTACTCCCATATATCCTAGCAAGCCTAACAATAGTAAGAACCTAGGCTAAAGAGCATCAAGATCAAAACCCCAAAATCATCTTTTTCTTGAATCAAAACCAGGTAATCACAAGAACTTACTATAGAAGGTACCTACATGGATGGGATCTAATCTTGAAAAGAATCTTCATCACTTACATATCCATGACACACAGCAAGATCAAGAGAGGAGAAAGAAACACAAAAAATAAGCTAAATCAGGATTTCAACATTTGAACAAAAAGAAAAAAGACTTGGAAGAATTTTGATACCTATTGCTGCTTAGAGATGAATATTTACAACTACTCCCTAGCCAATCATAAAGCCTACAGATGGCAAAAAGCTCAAGACAAAGAGTAATAACTCATCTCTCAAAATTTCTATCCAACAACTCTAACCTCCTCATCTTGACTTCCTAAAGAGCTAATCCTAATTCTCTCCAGTAGAGGCTTACAAGAAACTCTAACAAACACCTCTAGTTGGGTTTTCCCAATTACATGGGCTAATCTATTAACCCAACACCATATAGGGTTTAACACTTACACAAGCACGCTTCTCAAAATACACACAACTATTAACCCGTTAGTGAATCAACACTTGATCAACTTAATATTTTCAACATATTCTTGACCTAAACCACCTCTCTTGCACCTCTTTATGCTGTAGTTTGGTCAAGCCTTCAACTTTCCGAGTTAGGATAAAAACATATTTTGCCCCAAACCACCTTCTATGAAACTTCGCGCTTTTTTACTTTGAAGTAGCCACGCGCTTCATCTTCAACTCTATGTGGCTCCATTGACTTCCCGCCAAACCTCTCACGCTTCTGGATCCACGGAACCATCCTCGCATGCAAACGTGCCAAAATCACTTGGTGCATCACATGTCTCTCCATATACCATGACCACACCTGGTTTCCCTGACCATTCTAGACCTCACATCCTCCTTGAGTTTAGCCCCGATTAATCTTGTTGTTTCCCATCACCACCGGTAGCTCCCTCTTTGGTTCATTGTCTTCCCAGCTTGTAACCATTCTGCTAGTCTTAGTCATCTTCCAGTGGCACCTTAATTACTTCCAGAGTCCTACAACTAATAACAACAAACAAACTATCATGTAGCACTGTATAATACAAAATCATCAATTGACACAATTGATGAGCCAAGAATCTTTACCTTCCATCAAAGCATATCTGCATGCTTTGACACGTAGCATATAGTGCCTAATAATTAGCCTTCATATCTTCACACATTCAGACTTCCCTGAATTGTCTCTACGTTCATCGACCTCGTCACTTAGCGCACTATATGAACCAACTCACATCTTCATAATCCTTGTCTTCTTTATGCTTCCCGCTTGAGCCACGTAATCTCATCCAGACTTACACGACCGCTCGGACCTCAGTACCCCCCACTAGTCTTAGTCTATTGTCGTTGACCGCTAGTGGTCTCCAAGCCACCTGCATATTTAAACACTAAGCAACCATATTAAACACAAGTTCTATAAACTTAACTCACATTAGTTAAAACAATGCATCATGCAACACACCACACAAAACACCAGTACCCATACCGTGCACACACTCAACCATGCTCATACACTGATTCTAATCTTAGGACCAAACCTCAAACCAAAATATATAATTTCAGCACCAATTCGCCAAAGGCTGATTTGACAATCATTACCTAGGCAATGATCTGACTACCATGGTTTGGTTGCTCTGACCGCTTAAGAGAACTAGAAAACATCTTTGGAATTTCGGTTAAAATTTATCTTTCAACTTAGAACTCTAAATTGAGTGATATCTAGTACAAAAACATCCTAAAATACACCTACATAAGTGTTTGATGACTATTTTCTAACAAGCATATAGCCGATTTGACCGCTCCATAGCTGCCGGTCCAACTGCCGTTGTCAGGCCAGTTAGACCACCGTTGTCATGCTAGTTAGACTGGTTCAAATATGACAACTCTGAAAATTACAAATCCCTAAAACCAAATTCAAACTTCAATAACCTTTGCACAACAAGATCATATACTCATCATATACCATGAGTTGATCTCCATGTGATCTCACGGTGTAATTTCCTTTTCTACCATCTCTCTCTCTCTCCTTCCTTACGTTGTATAATAGTTCGGTTTCCACGATTTTTTTCATTCCTCTGTGAATATAGCCTAAAAGGCCTTATTTTTCTCCACTAGTGCAGTTCCCAAGTCTGCAACTCTGCTTCGAGGTTCAATGATCAGCCATCTTGCTCATCTGATTGGGCTTCTTGAATTTGTACGGAAGGGAGTATTGTTTATGATACGGAAGGGAGTACTAAACTAGTGCTCCACTTGTCTAGTGGAGTAGTATGTGACAATTAAGGTATGAGGAGCGCTTATTAGTAATTCAAATGCTATAAAATCTGTTCAACAAATTGGAAACAGAACGCGCCTTTTTTACGATTCCGAATATATTTGTAACTTCAAAGTAGCTATGACCTGACTAGAGAAGCATGAAAAATCCATCTGTGGAACTTCTAAATTCAACTATGGTCAGAAACTTCTCTTCATCAAAGGCTACCACTTCAGCAGCTGGGCGTCAAACCACCAACAGAATCGCTCAAATTCAGCCATTTCTCTCTCTCCCTCCCCCTGTCAACAGTCAAAAGTCACCCAAGAATTCAGATGCGAAATGGCACAGCCAGAGCCAGTCCAATTAGTTCGCTGGTCAGATTAATCTCTGTATTTTTTTAACTCACCAAAGCGAGCGCCCGTGTTTACCTGGTTCCATGATCCACCACCCACCTACCCGGGGCGCCGAGCTGAACCAATGCACCACCAAGAAACTGAAAAAAGAAAGCACAGCACAGCGAGCACAGTTATGAACAGCTTGCAGGTCCAACCTGCAGCGTCATCACCTTGATATGACCAAACAACGTTCAAAGTTCAGGAACCATGAGCAGACCAAATCCATCATGTTTCCCAACCATGCTTTGAAGAAATACGCGGCACGCAATTTCAGACCCTCACACCTAGCTACTCCATGAGATATCAGATATGTGTGTGATCTTTTACACAAGAGAAAAGGCAAACTCCATGTTAGTAGTAACCTAGTAGTAGTATTATACATGATGCCTTGCTTGCTTTCTTCTTGGGAGAAAAAGGTGGCGAAAAGTGCTTCCTATGACTCTATGAGAGTGGTTGCATGCACTTTGAACGCTTGCGACAAGCGAAAACTACAGGCCAGGCGATCCTTTCTATGACCGGCTACCGTAGTTTTACTATTTGTCGGAGCTCACCTCACCTCACATGACGGCGTTTTCTTTTTCTCAATGGCAACGTTGTTTCCTAGCTCATGACTGATGTATCATGCATATATATTTCTCATGGGAGAAAATATATCACTTGACAGATACTGAAAGCAATGTTTATTAGCAGCGACGCCTTGTTTGAAACTATGAGGAGATTTTTAAGCCGGTAAAGAAAGAAAGAAGGGTCCATGTGCATGACCTCGCTTCTCATGCAAGCGAGCATCGTGAAATCAAACAGGTCGATTTGAGTTCTTTCACACAGGACGACAGGAACAAATGCACAGCACACAGAAAAAAGCATTGAAGTGTCAAATGAAACGACCATCATGTGCTGCGACCACTTTGCTCCCTTCCCAGATGCTTATCTTTTTTCTTTTTTTTGACATGTCTCGATGGTTGATGCCTTGAACACAGAATAAGAAGATTACAATGCTGTGTTAGACTCGTACCCGGGCTTATAATTAGCTTACGTGTGACCAATTATTATGTCTCGAGCCTGTTGCTTCTGTAGAAAAAAGAAAAGAGGGAAGAAAGGAAAAGCTCAACTTGGCTCCTGCTTTTCATACATACTGGAGAAGCTGCTTCGGTCAGAAAACTGGCAGTCATTTCTTCTTGCCGTGCCGCCCATCTTTTTGCTTGGAGAAAAACAGCAGATCCTGCCATGCACACAGTATTACAGTGGCAGGCAGCGAACTGAACAGAAGGTTCTTGCCAAGATGCAGGAAGTGTCTTGCTGAAAGCAAAGGAGAAGAGAGCCACAGTTACATGGGGAGGCAGCATAAGAATGGCATGAATGATGGCTTGAGATAAGGTCAGGCTCAAGAACAGATTGCACAAGATTATCCTTTCCAAGAACACGGGATCTTTGCTGATTCGATGCGGCCGGACAAAGTTGATGTCAGGCCTAACAAGCTGCAGATTTGGAATTGTTTTTGCAGATTCAACTTAAGGAGAGATTCTGCATTGGGTTCTGCAAACCCTTCAGCCCATTGGAAGATTAAGATAATCCTAATTCCTAAGAAGGTTTTGTCCACAGCAAAACAGGAGCAATTAAGTATCACAAGCACCGAGATCAGCTTCTGTTTGGTCTGTACTTCAGGCCACAACCAGACTGTCGAGCCTGTGAAATGCTTCTAGGGTACAGCGCATGCGCCATGTTTATATGTCCGATGTTCCTGAATTCGACATTTTACAGGTCAAACCATTTCATCAGCACCCTGTTCCCCAATGGTGTATATTAACACGAACGAACATCGACATGAACGAGGAAAGACGACAAAACATTCAGAATTATTGTGATTTCTGACATTATGGAATGACATATCTCACATAATGCAGTGGGATCATCATTGATTAGCATGATTGTTCTGATGCGAGAAATTATAGCAAAAGCGGCTCCCAGCATACAGCAATGCTCTGTGCCAGCTTAGCATTTGCAGAATTCTTTCCTTGCATTCATGTTTCTGATGCAAAAATCTGGAGCAGCAAAGTGGACCCAAAGCTACGAATCGCCCCAAGTTTTGAAAAACACAGTGGGTTCAGATGCAGGGAATGGATAGACAGCACAGTGTACTACAAATACAATATTATCATGGGGACCTAAATCACTGATCACAGCAACAAGTTGCAGGACCATAAGAAATTTACAGTCTCCTACCCCATGTGCATCTCCATGTACAATTGCAAATGGAGAATCACTGCACATGGAGTCCAACTCAAGCGGTCAAGATTTAGATTGGAGCAATGAAATGCAGATGCAAGCACATCTATATGTGCAGTGCAGTGCATATAGAGAACTTAGAATATGCAGTAAGTAGCAAAGAAGGGCACTGAAAATGCTCACTCTTCCATTGATACACTTGATCTATGTACAATTTACAGCTTGCAAGAAGGGGGAAGGGGACCGCCGATCGCAATTCTGATGTTGCAGAATCTGAGCTGTTTTTGCAAAATAAAATTGTCAGCTCCGCTCTTCGGCGGCTCCCGTTTGTTGCTGAACTCTCTGACTCGGAGCAAAAGGTTGTGCTGCCCCGGTCGTCTGAAACTCACCGATTAGTTATTGTCCTTCACTACCCTAATGTACAGTTAGAAGGAAAGGGCATGGTTTCTTGAACACACTTCACACATAGGTATCACAGAATTTCCCATCCATCCTGTTCTGGACTGCCTTGATTGCCGCTACCCGAGCAGCCGTGGCAGCTCTGTTCGCGGCCATGACCGCCTTGTGCACCTGCTCATCTACTCTCGGCAGGCGAAAGGCGTTCTCTGCAGCCCGTCGTGCAGCCTATAATTGTACAATGCAACCATTAGAATTTCAGAAGCAGTTGCAAAGGGTAACTCTTAGGCAGATCAATGTGTGCAAGCAAATTGATGTGTACCTGTACGGCACGCTCAACAGAAGGATCGGCCGGAGGCAGGGGGCTCTTGAGAGTCCCGGAATCCCAGTCCCCTGATCGCTTGTCGCCGTTCCGAAATGTGTACATTCCAAATCCCTGCTTCTTGCCTTCGTGCCAGGAGCCTTCGTAGCAATGGCCATTGGCAAAGCTGTAAACACCAAGCCCATGGATCTTGTCCCCGAAGTACTCCCCCGCATACCGATCACCATTTCTGAAACAAATTTCAATGGCACGTTCGAAATTACAACCCATGTGCACAAATTTCTCGCCGAGGTTACTTAAATCGTTAACATATAGTGAACAATCGAACAGTTGCCAAGAAATGGAACAGTCTGTTGCTGTGATCGAATCAAAGCACGAAATTTCGCTAGATGCTCACCGGAAATGGTAGCTGCCGAGGCCGTGCTTGACGCTGCACTTGAACTCCCCGACGTAGGAGCTTCCGTCGGAGCAGGTCTGCGCGCCGATGCCGTGGCTCTGGCCGCCGGCCCACTCGCCAGCGTAGCAATCGCCGCTGTAGAAGCGGTAGACGCCGTGGCCGTGGCGGAGGCCCTGGCGGTACTGGCCGCGGTACCGGCTGCCGCGCGCCCAGCTCTCGATGCCGTAGCCGTCGTACTTGCCATCCACCCAGTCCCCCTCGTACTTGCCCTTGCCGAAGAAGTTGTAGACGCCGCTGCCGTTGCAGCGGCCCTTGTGGAACTCCCCCTCGTAGCAGTCCCCATTGCTGTAGAACTCCACGCCCTCCCGCACCACGCGGCCGTGCGCGGCGCCGGCCTTCCCCTTGTTCCGCTTCTGCGGCTTGTCGTCGCCGTCGCCGATGAACCACTGCACGGACCCCGACGCCGAGGAGCGGCGCAGCCGCATGCGCCCGCGGAGGAGGCGGGCGGCCCCCGCCGCGGCTGTCAGCGCGGCGACGGCGGCGGCCGCGAGGAGGACAAGGTGGTGGTCGTCACGGAGCAGGAGCAGCAGGAGGAGGACGGCGAGGGGCAGGGCGAGGAGCACGAGCGGGTGGGCCGGGCCGCCGGGGCGGAGGTGCGGGTGCAGGTGGGGCGGGGCCTTGGCCTGCGGCTGCGCCTTCTTGTCGTCGGGCTCCGGGTCCTCGACCAACACCGCCTGGAATGACGCGCAGTTGCGCACCGTCGGCGACCGCAGCAGCGACGACGGCGTCCGCGTCAGCTTGCCCCCACCGTGCCCCTCCATCCCTCGCCGCGGCCACTCCCTGCCGCCCCTGAAGCCTCCCTCCCCGTCTTGAGTTTCCCGCAGATCTCCTCCGCTTCAGGTCCCTCGGGCCGCGCAGGCAGGCAGATTGGAGGAAGGAAGCAGAGCAGGTGTGGGTGGAGAGGAGAGAAGAGAGGAGGGGGGCGGAGAGGTCTCTTATAACTACCGCGGGGGTGAGGCGACCAGCTACGCGTGTGCGCAGGGCAGCGCCGACCTGGCGCGGGTCGCGGATCCTATTCCTATCCTACCCCCACGCGCCCGCCCGGCCCGGCCCACTGCTGGTGGGCCCCGAAGGCAGTAGGATGTCGGCGGATCCCGCGGGGCCGCGACCCGGGTGTTTCGCGGTGGGAGGCGTTTGGTTGGTCCGGGCGCGCGGAAGGGTTGGGGGCTGGACCCGGTAGTAGCAGCGAGTCGCGAAGTGCTTGGGTGGTGGGAGGTGGGGCCCACCAGTTTCGGATCTGGGGGGTGGGGTGGTTTTGACTTGTGGTGTGGCGCGCGCGGGGACGGGGTGGAGGCGAGCCGCGCAGCGCCGTGCCAAATGGGTTGGCGCGCGCGGTTGGCGGGTCGGGTTTGGGGCGTGCGGGGCGCCGCGCGGGTGCGGCCGTGAGCGGCACGGCGCACCCAGGTTGGGAACAGCTGGTTTCCCTGGTACTACCGCGTGCTGGGCTTTTTGGCTTTTTTGGGTGACGAGGTTTCCTTCAAATAGAAGAAAGGCAATGCTAATTTATGGAACGAAAAAAATACAGAAAACGTACACTTGGCGATTTTCCATTTGAATTTGGCTGCCAGACGAATAGCACTTCGGACAAAAGGAGTACCTGTAGACGAATCTGGTCACTGCAATGAACGGATTTAAATCCACCCTTGGTGCAATTGGAGATTTGACTACCGTATAGCCTTGTGAGCTCTTGCGCTGACGTTGTAACCTCGAGGTTATCGACGCTCTTGCTCTCACTCGACCGAACGCACGCATGCTTTGATGCCTAAATAAAACGCACAACGCAGCAGGGCGCGGCCCGGTCCGCGACTCGGCGTGATGATTCCTTGTCGTGTGGTGCAGCCGGCGGCCTATATGGCGGCACTCCTTGCCCGCCTTTCGAAACAGGCGAAGCGTACGCCGAGCATGCATGAGCTCGATCGATTATTAGGTCCCTAGACCGGCGTATTTGCTATGTCCATAAACAGAAAAGAATAGAATCATTGTGCGGTATTGGTTGGATGGGCGGGCGACCAGGCTGGGTGGGGTACTGGGGTGGGTGAGGCCGGATTAGCGGCACAAATATCTGTATCTATGGGCTAATCTGCTGCTTTGGACTTTAGAGCGTGCTTACTATAGGTTGCGTCTTTTTTTTAAAGGAAAACATGGCCCTAAAGGGCCATTAACTCTGCTTTATATTATGGTGGTGTCTAGAACGTACTTAAGTATTTTTTGTGGTTCCAAGTATTTAGATTTTTTAGAAAAGGTGCATACATGAGAGAAAAGGATTCGAGTGTTTTTTATGGTTCAGAGCACTAACATTTTTTTGAGGGATACATACATGGAAGAAGAGGATTCGAGTGTTTTTTGTGGTTTGGAGTACTCATATTTATTTAGAGGGGTGCATACATGTGAGAAAAATATGAGTACTCTAAGTTAAAAAAACACTCGAGTGATGTTTAGCACTTCCCTTATGTCGTAAGGTAAAAATGACAAAAGTATCTAACAGTACAACTAAGGGCCTGTTTGGTTCATGACCAGAAGTTGCCTAGCCACAAGTTAGGCGTGCCACAGTTTTTAGGTAGCTGTTTGGTTCACTGACGTAACTGTGGCATGCCACACTTTCTTAGCACCCGGCCCCACACGTCATAGACTCAGTTTCTTGCCAAACTTTGCCACAAGTGTGGCTTCGATTTTGTTAGCCACACTTTCTGTGGCAGCCACACATTGCCTAAGTTTAGGCATGGCAAGGTTAGGCACCAACCAAACAGGCCCTAAGTCTAGAATAAAAGATAAAATTAGAATAAAACCATCTAGATTGATTTCTTTTTTCCGCAGCATTGAACAACTTGTGTTGAAGATGGCTGGCTCTGACCTAGAAGCTTTGTCACCAGAGAAAATGATGTTGGCCAACGATAACCTTGCACAAGAAGAAGCAGGGTACCGAACACTTGCAATGATGAAGACGCTCGGTAGATCACTAAGCGCACAAGTCACACACCATATGACACACTCTCCAGGGATTAGAGAGCCAAGCCAAAAAGCCAAACAACCAGCAAAAACACGCACGAATGCAGATCAGTGCTAGACTCACCGAAACAGAGATCTAGAGCGCAAAGACCAGTAAGGTAGCCAAAGTTAAGCCACCACAGAAGCTGAAATCAACGACGGATATCAAATCTCCACCATCAGATTTTAGATCTCCCCACTTGCCTCCTCATTCTCTTGATTTAACGAGAAGAATAGCAACCGGGGTTGAGGCCAAACGGCACCGCCGAATGGTCGCCGCCCTTATCGCGCGAGTGGAGAAGAGGAACGAATGAATCGGGATCCAGTGAGACCACGACTCACTTCACCCATATCCTCTCCCCTCTCTATTACTAATGGCCCCCCACCATTTCACCTCTTCTCATTTTCTTTAAGCGAAAATTAGGGGAATTCCCAAAGAGCCCATCAGCATTGTCGTTTGCTCTTTTTCTTATATAATACACTCAACCACTAATATTCATCGGTCATAGCTAAAAGCCGCTTCTATCAGCCACTACTATTTATTTGATACAGCCAAAAGCAATTAGCAAAGATCAATACAAACGACCCTAATACTTTGGTAGCAGTAGCACTGTACATAGCAAACTACTATCTCGTTGATGCTTGGCGTTTAAGAAATTTTGGCGTCCGACAGAGAGCAAAGGCATGGACCATGCAGTCACTGGCTGCTCAATTCGCAGCGCCATCTTTATCACTGTCAAGTGGCCTATCGATAATTTGGTATACATGTTTTCGGGTTTGGATCTGGGTCGTTTAGTTTGTTGCCACGCGTTGCCTAAGCGGTATAAGGCGTGTCATGTCCACTGCATCGCATATGATCATCGTTTGGTTGAATGTGTTGCAAAGGATCGTCATACTCACATTCTACGTATAACAAATTTAGCAAGTGTGATAAATACAAGGGAGTATATGCTGCCTTTTGCGCTCTTTAGGCTCCATCCAGAATGCATAAATCCCCCATGTTCTTATACTTATAGGACTTTAACTGTTTTATGAAAAATCCTATGGAATTCCGGCGTTCCAAATAGGAACTTAAATGGCATACTTCTTGTGCCGAAAGGAAAATAAAAGAATGTTGACATGATCAAATTATGCCAGTTTCATTCGAGACTATTAATTGATTGTTGAAGACCATGCTGATTAGTCTTAACCTTGGAGTTCTCCTGTAAGTCATCCTAAGAAAAAAATAAACAGAAAGAAACCAGAAAAAACGGCCATGCAAGCCACACCCTGCAGATGAAGAATTTTGGACACTTTTGGACCCCCTGTGCACTCAAAATTCCCGATTTGGCCCCCGAACGAAAAAAATTCCGGTTTTGGACCCTTCTGAGCGCGGGATTACGAGCTGCCGCCACGTCGCCCGGTCCACCGCGCGACCCCGCCGCCCACCGCGCGATCGCCGCCGAAGCGCGCATCGCCGCCGACCGCGCGACCCCCTTGTCGGCCCGATCCGCGCTCGCGGACGAAACCCGCTGAACAGCGCTCGCATGGGGACACGCGCTCAGCGAACGGCGCGGCGGGACGCGCGGCGATGACGGAACGCGCGGCCGGCGCCGAAGTCGTGCGATCGGGCGGCGTTCGCGCGTGGGCGGCGGGTCGCGCGGTGGGCCGGCGGCGTGGCGGCGGCTTCGTAATCCCGCGCCGAAGGGTCCAAACCGAATTTTTCGTTCGGGGGCCAAATCGGGAATTTTGAGTGCACAGGGGGTCCAAAAGTGTCCAAAATTCGCAGATGAAACCTTTCCAACCTAGCAGCCTGGCAGATCACTGGATACAACAAGAGACCTACCAACGGGCCAGTGTTTTTCTAGATATGCTCTGAATTATTGCAAGTAGGTAAGTAGCGTTCCTGGACAAAACGATGAGGCCTTATCAAACGAAGGGGCCGTTTTTTTCCTCCAAAGCTGGCGTCTTTTGATTTTTGCTATATCTAACTTTCAAACGGAATATTTTCTCAAAACGGAGTCTACAAGTTAAACGATGTACACGTTAAAAACCCAACACATGTACCAGCCAAAATCGCAAATAAGTATCTCTTTCTTCGTAATATGTATCGTAAACAGTCAAAATTTAAAAATTTTAGTCAACAGTTATAAGTCACAGCCGCAGCCAAATAGGTCCGAAAGCTCCTCTCCTCAAAAGGAAGGAGAAACGGGGCAAAGGGAGGAAGTTTTCAGGAAAAGGTGCGAGAATCATAGCAGCAGCGCGGCCTTTCAGGGAGCGGAGGCCTTGACTCCTCCATTGCCGTGCGCGAATGCGCAATGCGATGCGTAGGCGCTGTCCTCTCCTCTGAGCCAGCCGAGTAGACCGGTGACCTCACCAGCAGGTGCCACGGCTCACGAGTACTCCGTTAGGCAAACGGTTTTGTTTCGCGCGTACTTGATTCGAACGCCACGTTTTAGATGCGCAGTTCGAACGTATGCAGTTCAAATTCCTCTCTCTCTCTCTCTCTCTCGTCCGCCGTTAGCGTGTTTTGTCCGGCTCACTTGTTCTTGTTCATATTAGCTATGGTCAATCATTTTTTATTGTGATTAATAATTTTCGGCTAAAAAATAAAAGCAATGATTAAAAGAAATATCTTTTAGAAGGAGCGGGCAAGCGGTAAGAAAAGTAAGAAAGAGATATATATGTGAGACGGAAACGAGAAAAGTGAGAAAGCAGCTTTAAAAATCTAGTTGTTCATATTGACTTTTAACTTCTTCGAATAGAAATTAAAAGCAAAAATCAATAGGAACAGTTCCTCGGAACATGGCGAGTGATAGTGAATGTTTCCTTTCTTTCAAGATCCGTGCGAAAGATGTTTGTTCCAAACAGGCCTAACTTCGACATAGTTGCACCTTCCGTTTATCAGCTAGAAGCATTCCCAAGGGTGAGCATGCATGCATTTAGTGGCAGACGCACGAATTTTGGAATGGGTGTTCGAAATTATTCATCAGGTCGATAAGCTTGTTGATCATGCTCATAGGATTTTCTCTGAGTACAACATGACAAGCGACAATGCAATTTTATTAACTTGCTAATAGGATTTTCTCTGGTTCCAATATGCAATTGTTTAAGACCCTTTTTTGGATTTGGAAGATAATTAGGCAAGCATACAGTAACATAAATCAAAGTTGCACATTAAGAAGCATAACAAACCATGATCTGATGATCAGTTGGGAGTCGTATTTGCATTCTCGCCCCCATTTTCCAGCTCCGTCTCCCAGTCATCAAGAAGAAGATTCAGTGATGCCTCTTCCTTGATGAAATCACTTGCCTCACCTGAGAACAAGCCCTCGAGCTCTGGAGGCGGAGCGGAGCGGAAGCGGAGGGCCGGAGGGTCGATGCGGAGGCAGAGCAGGAGCGGGAGCGGAGGTGGCGCGCTGGTGCGATCGTCGCGCGAGCTGCGAGTAGAGGGCCGGAGGGCGGGGCGCCGCCGCCGGTCATGCGGCACCGCGCGCCGCGCCAGCGCGCACGAGCGGAAGGTCCGGAGAGCCCAGATCTAGCCGGCCGCCGGCGAGGCGCGAGCGCCAAAGCTCGGCGCGCTGGTGCGTCCCGGTCGCCGTCGTCGGGTCGTGGACTGCGGCGGAGGGTCTCGGAGCGGCGGACTGCGGTGCCGAGTCGCCTGTCGCCGACTGCGCTAGGGTTAGGGCCTTCGGGATTTGCCGAATGGAGAAATGGGGATGGGGATTCGGGGGTGGGGGACCGGGACCAGGGGAGGGGGGATTGGTGGGCCGCGCAATGGGCTGGGCTGACTTCAGCGGGGTGGCGCCGTCGCGGGCTGGAGCTGGGCTGCGTTTCTCTCCGGCCGGCCAACGAATTTGGGGCTGTAAACATGTGATTTGGTCCAACTATATGTATATATGTGTATTATAGCTCATATATACTAGGTTTTTTGTCAAAAAATTTTGGTGTTCAGCTGAACACCCATGAACCACTGTAGATCTGCCCCTGCATGCATTGATGCATGAATTGACAAGATGACCTTGTGCGATTTGCTCGCGTGCACTTTCCAGATCATCTCTATATATGGAGCAAGGACATGATCACTGTACATCATGATCTTTGATCTGCGCGACTGTGCCTCCTTGCAAACACCCAGGCTCCACTCGGTTGAGCTGAAAAACTATGGCTTATAGCTGAAATTGCATTGTAGCGGTTGAAATTTTACTGTAGCTGAATGTGATTTATTTGACGTAATTAAATTTAAAAATAGAAAAAATATGTTAGCTCATAACGGACAACGCAAACGAATACGGAAAAAAGAATCGACAAAAATGCTTAAAAAAGCCAAAAGTTCAGGAAAATGCGAAATTTATGGATAGTGAAAAATAAGCCAGAAGCTCAAACTGAAATGAGCAGGCCTCACAATACCACTGTACAGCTTGGTTGGATTGTCAGGGGAAGTTGAATACATTGTCACTGATGGTAGATCGAGTTGTTCCATTCTCCTTTCCATTTTGTTTTTCCTTTTCGTTTTACATTCTTACCTTGCTGCCTAGCCTAACACGCCCCCTTTTTCTGTCCCACCTGTTTGGTTTAGCCAGAGTTTCGCTTTCAGATCTCCCTTTTTGGCGTCGATTTGTCCATGTTTAGGTTGCATTCGTTCTCTTTTTACACATTCTGACTGGCCCTTGATAGCTATCAAGGGAAGGGCCTGGTGGATGGTGGTTGCCACACGCCCACACAACTCACAAAAGAAAAGCTAGACGTGTCGAACTAACGAGAGCAGACTAACAGACTAGGCCTTGTTTGGAACGGAGGTTTTCGAGAGGAAATTTAGAGTTATCTCAGGGAACTTTGGAGGGAATACATTATCACTTATGATTTATTTTTTGAAATTTCTGCATTCTAAGTGGGCTCTTTGCAACCTTTTTGAAACCCAGGCTCCTAGTATTTGGTTTGTAGCATTACAAAATAAGAAAGGAAGTACACAAATTTGTGTATAACTCGCCTTCAAGACAAGAAAAATTGCAAGTGTGTCAAATACTCAGGGGACCTAGGAGAGGCCCAGACGGAGCCCATCATATTGTGCCCAGCCCAAAAAAAGAAGCAGCAGCTCAGCCCGGAAAATCAGACGGCCACCACCGTGGGCCGGCCGAAAGCCCTACGTACGGGTCCGATCCGATGCCGCCTCACCAAGCAAAACGAGGCGAAAAGCTAAAAAAAAAAGCGAGACGAAAAGCTCAAATCGAAGGCCCTGTTCCTTTTTAGCTTTAGCTTTAATTTTTGTTTTTTTTATAATACTAGATTTTAAATGAAATATTTTTTAAAAATATGATTTACTAGTTAATTATACTACATACTGTACCGACTTTATTTATGTTTGCAAAAACTGCATGTGAGTTTTTGTTACTCTGTAATCTCTCATATAAACAGTCCTAAAGTCACAGGCCACAGCTAAAGGCTATAAGTCTCAGCTAAAAAAATAGGACGGGGTCCACGACGAAGCGGTGCGGTGGTGCCCCCCATGGCGTCGTCGTGGCTGCTGCTCCCCTCCTTCCCGTGGCCTCCCCCGTCCCCTCTTGCAGGAGCGGAACCAGACTTAGCCTAAGTCTCAGGCTGGGCCAAATGGTTTTGGGCTGTCTTGGACTTCCTAGGCTTTCACACCTAAGTCACTATTATCTATGGGATTTGGTTTTCAGGCCTCAAACTATAGCCCACCTAGCCCAAGGTCTGATTCCGCCCCTGCCCTCCCAGCCTCTCCTCCGGCCGAGGCGGGAGCAGCGGGGTCTGGAAGTTGAACGTGGTCGCAGCTGTCGCCGTCGTCTCGCCGGCCTCCTCCGCTCGCCAGTATTGTTCCTTGCTTTGCCTTCCATTTCACTCTTCTGTTTAATAGTTCCAGTGATGGCATCTAGTGATCTAGCCTACATGTAGTTGCTAAGCACTTTCAGTTTCAGGTAGCGTCTACTTATGATATGCCTTGGTCATACAATACAACCGTGTCATTCTTATCGTAAGCATATATTGCCTTGGAACTGTTTCACTTACTCTTGCTAGTAATTGGATCAAGAGTTTTTGTGCTTGATCGCATAGCTTAATCTGAGCTGAATTGTGCAATTTGTAGGAGGTGCGGCACCTTGATGTCTTGCCCAGAATGGATGACATTTGGTTTGAAGGATCACACTCATTTGAGACACACCCGATTCTTGGGCCGTTAGGGAATGCGTTCTCTGCATCGTTTGTTTCACCTCTGCTTTGTTCAACGAGAAAATTGGATTTTTGCCATTCGAAACAGTGGGCTTCGCAATTTTGCCATCACAATCGTTGGTTTCGCAAAAATACCATCCAAAATATTTGCTTCTTGTTTTCTTTGCCATTTTTCCTCCTTTCCTCCTTTTCCTTTATTTCTCTTAAAATCAGCCACGCGAAAGGACAAAATTGCCCATGGGCAATTTCACGTACTGGCTGCTGGCTCGCCCGGTCGATCGCCTGCCGCTTCGTCTCCTACCGCTCGCCCGGTCATCCTTGCTTGATCAACTCTCAGCCCAATCAACTCCGCTACTTTCTGATTCCACCCGTTGACTAAACCATTGCCATCTACTGCCAAGATTGGAACAGTTGCTGTATGTGACCTGAACCAGAAAAGAATATCCTTGGAATTGATCTTAGCCACTGCCATTCCACAAATCATATCACCAAGAGCAGCAGCTCCTAGATATCCAGCATCATGCAGGCTCTCAGTACTCAGGCCAGTGGAATCCCTATGAACATCTGATAGCCAAAAGGCAATATCATGCTGGTCTTTTCACGTTCCTTTATTTCCATGTTTGCCAGAGTGTTCCTTTATTGCCCATGGAAAAACGCGTGTGCTCCCAAAGAAAAACCAGGCGGCCGCAGGCGATCGACCGGGCGAGCGGCAGGAGACGAAGCGGCCGCAAAGAAAACCAGCGGGCGAGCGGCAGGCGATCGACCGGGCGAGCTAGCAGCCAGTACGTGAAATTGCCCATGGGCAATTTTGTCCTTTCGCATGACTGATTTTAGGAGAAATAAAGGAAAAGGAGAAAATGAGGAAAAATGGCAAAGAAAACAAGAAACAAATGTTTTGGATGACATTTTTGCAAAACCAACGATTGTGATGGCAAAACTGCGAAGCCCACTGTTTCGAATGGCAAAAATCCAATTTTCTCTTGTTCAACGGGAACGGATCAGATGGGAGATATGTCGGTAACGGGAAATTGCTGCCCGGACGGCCTCGTGGAATCAATTCGAGGAAGAGATTGTGGACTAATGTTGTTCTTGCGGTTAATGTCCTGTAAGTCAATTTTCAATCAAGTTACATACGTGCTTTCCTCCTGTTTGATGGTAGCTTCTGTCAAACATTGGTGGATTAACACAGTTTTGCTTTCACCAAAGGGCTTATGTCACTCAGATAGCAACACAAGGAAAGCTTCTTATGTGGGGAGCTAAGGTTGGTCAGCAGGTTGAAATTTCTAGTTCACTTATATTATGTTGATTTTTGGTCTAACGCAATTGCAACAATGATTTACAATGAAAGATCAACAGCCTGATTGATAGAGGGGAAGTCTGGCGTTTGGCTACATCATCTCTTCTTCATGCGAATCTTGCTCATCTTGCTGTATGTGTTCCTGTTTCGATTGAGGTTTATACAAAAGACCATTGCTAACTTTCCTTCCTACCATTGTAAATTCGTAATTATGCAGTTCAATTGTTTTTCTTTGAATTCGATTGGACCTATGGTGGAGCTCCTTACTGATCCTAGGAGATTTCTTGCTGTTTATCTCACTTCGGCACTGGCAGGTGTTTATTTGTCCTTTAACTGTTTTGGATGATCCATGTGGTGGTGAAGTTGTCTTGATTTTGTGTTACTTCTTAGTTCATAATCAATTCTTGGAATTCTAACAGGTTCACTAATGAGTTACTGCTGCTGCCAGTTACCTGCCGTTGGTGCATCAGGGGCCATTTTTGGATTGGTAAGTCTAGTTTATAGCTACATATATTATAGAAGTATTTTATTGTGGGGCATGCCAAAATCATATTTGCTTAACCCTATAGTGTGGCATAATTCACTAGCAATATGAAATTATGAATTACTTAGTCACTTGTAGATCAGAACATGGATAATCTGTTATTATTTGTTCAGATTTGCATCAATTGTAAATTGTTTCTATTGTAAGTCCTCAAAGTTGATTTTTTTTCTATGACACAGTTATATGTACTACTAAGATGGTATATCTCTTGATTGCACATGTTGACTGAACAGGCCTTTAATGTGGTTGATTTTATCTGCTGTACTTCTGCATTTCAAAAATTCTTGCTTATGATTACCACCATTTATATTTTTTGTAATCGAAGGAGCCGTAGGCCTAGTCTCATTTAATTAAGAAACCCCTGATAAAAGTTCTTATATCACACTGTTTTCATAAACTTTATCTGCATGATCAGGTTGGTTCCTATGCTGTGTATATGTGGAGGCACAAAAGATTTTTTGGGCATGGAAAGGAAAGTTTAGAGCATATCGCACGTGTGGTTATCTTAAATATGGTATTGATTTACATTTCCACTCGATTTAATTTTTGTCTTTGTTTTTGCTATTTGAATCTCATATGTTTTGTTTGATAGGGCATGGGTTTCCTTTCAAGGGGCATTGACAATTGGGGTCATGTGTCATCACCTTTTAAATAGTTCATTCTGCAACGCAATGAAATGTTTAGGTTATGAGTTCACTTGAATAATGACAGTTAGGAGGCTTGCTTGGGGGAGTGGCTATGGCATGGTTCCACGGTCCAGCTTGGCAATATCAGTATGTAGCAAGGATGGAAGAGTGGTGTTCAAAGACAGGGCGCAGCATTCTCCAACTGAGATACTAAAAGATTACGTCGGTAGCATCGTGTACTTAAGATGGATTCCTATGTTATTGTGTACAAATACCTACAAAATGTGGGACAGAAAGATTACGTCGTTAGCACCGTGTACTTAAGATGGATTCCTATGTTGTTGTGTACAAATACCTACAAAATGTGGGACAGAAAGATTACGTCGTTAGCACCGTGTACTTAAGATGGATTCCTATGTTGATATGTACAAATACCTACAAAATGTGGGACAGAAAGATTACGTCGTTAGCACCGTGTACTTAAGATGGATTCCTATGTTGTTGTGTACAAATACCTACAAAATGTGGGACAAAAAAGGAAGATTAGCACTGTACCAACTTCCAAGCAGAGGGAGCGGCTGCAAACCATGACTGATACCTAGCAAGTTTGGCAGGAGAGAAACTAGGTATGGCTGCTACCGAGCTAATTCCGAGGAAACACCAGCTTCAAGGCCAGTTATCTTTTGAGTTCACTCGGAGCTTGTTGCTCTGTTTGGATCTGTAAGACCATGTGGCTAGGTTTAGAATTTTTATAATAATGAATAATTGATAACATGGCTTAATATTGTTATTCGAGGTGTGTGCGTGTGTGCGTGACTAATATCGGTCAAGTTGGTGAGAACTTGTGCTGGGAAAAATATTCTTTGGTCTTTGCATGTGCAGGTTGGGCGTGGAGACGGTCATGGTCGGTGACGAGGAAGACCGGGACTAGGAGGGGGAAATCTGAGGTCCAGGCGGTCGAGGATGTCACGAGGTGGTCGGGCTCACGCTGGAGCACATGGAGATCAAAGGTGGATGATGCGTGGAGAAGATACAAGAGGTGCGGTCCTGGAGGCTTCGACACGCGATGAGTTGAAAAGTCGGAAGTGTGAAAAACCTGTGTTAGGAAGGGTTTCGGGTCCCTTGAAAATTAGTGGGCCAAAAGTCTGATTGAGATAAAAAGGCCCAGGGTTAGTTGGACGAGTTGTTTTAGGATTCCAAATAGAGTTTGAATAGGAAACGGTCGGCCGTAGAAAATAAAAATACGGAGACCGCGGCTGTTGCGAGCAGGCGGTGGATATATAGGTGAGGAGTCGATGGATAATGCGGTGGCTCGGTCAAGTCTTTTTGATATGATGGTTGGCCGTGGCTTTCGAAGAAAATACTGTTTCTGATACGAGAGCAAAATATTTAATCGTATTTGTTTTCCCGAGCGGCGCCGTCCTCAGCCCCGGCGGTGACGCGATTGGATCGATCCTCCTGCTCCTCTGCGCGTGGCCCAGGCATCGGCCTTCCTGCGCATCGCTCTACCGAGCAATTATCCAGGTGCCGTGCGTTTGCTTCGCATCATCCTCGTCTCGTCGTTTTGGTCTGCGTGGCGACATCACGTTTCTTCACGGTTGTCTTGATCGCCGTGAGCAAAAGCTGTCGACACGGCGTGGATTGAAAAGTAACGGCGCTGTGTTGTATCAAGGCGAGTGAAGCTGTGCCGTATCAAGGAAAACCTTTTTTGCATGCATGCATTGTCCTGATGGTTATGGGAGCCGTGACTTTTTGGTACACTGAGAAGAGAAAAGATGATTAGGTGAGAAAGGGTGATTAGGCAAAGTAATTAGATTTTTTTTACGTTAAACTTCTAACCTTTTGATTATGCATGCATCAAATATATATACATATATAGATTGTTTTGCATACATTTTGGTTGGATATTTTTATGTGTGCTTCTGTGATTTGCAGGCTTAAAAATAATAATAAATTTTGAAAAGTTTCCGCTAGGCACTGCAATCATTCACCCCCCTCTGATTGCCATCGACGATCCTACAGGATCAGTTGCAACTTTTGCAACTGCTGCAGGTTATGTTTAGCCAATGCTCAATAGTCACCTCCTGCAGTTGTATTTAACATGTATATCTGGTTTTACTAGCGCCTGACTGACGCATTGTGCATATGAATTCATGTTTTGATACGTCTAACTATAGGCTCGTGTGTTAGTTCGTGCCTTGGATAATATTGATTATTCTTGTCATCACATAGGTTTTTTTGGTTCCTGTACCGAAGAGATGATAACAAGAGTAACAAACTAACAATGCTTCTCGGTGCTTAATTAAGGTTACGAATACGATCTGTTCTGGTAAAATATGTTTGGCACCAGCAAAATTCCAGGACTTGTGCAAATATTTATGAATGGAGTTCAGCTTGGTTACAGAGGTGTATAGGCAAGTGAATCAATTCTTAAAAGAGAAGACAAAATGTACAATCATATAAGCACCTATGATGGGAATATACTGCAGAAACAAACGGATAAACAAAACTTTTTGCGTACAGACAAAACATTCACATAGTTAAAGGCCCGATGCACGACAAATAAACACAAGAAATGCCACGGCAAGATGGGTGTTGTATTATGCTTGATATGTCACATGTAAGGAAAAGAGTTGTATCACAATGTGGGGACACCATCAAGGGGGGTCGTTACATCCTCCTCTACCATAAGACCCCAACCCTTTGGTGAGAACTTAAAATTTGGTAAAGGCCCAGGGCAGCCACCTTCGTGACATAAAGCCCTGGTAAATTAGCATAATATATACCTATATCTACAGTTATATTCCACCGCAGATGCTCCAGAATCCACCATAAAGTTACCAACAAATAAAACCCAACTTTGCAGTATAATAGAACATGATTGCGATTCATGGTTCAGGGAGTTTCAAGCAGCAAAATTGCAACCACAGTGACCTTGTATTCTGGATAGCTTTGTGGATTGAAGCAATTCAAGCATCACTTCAGGAATGGAGGAGAGCTGCAAGTATAGACTCAAATGAGACCTATTTTGTTCAATAAAACTGCAGAAGGATAGTGGACTGAAATCGAAGTGAAGCAGCATAGATATAATTATATAGAGGAAGCAGACTTAGTACTTCTGAGTTTTCAAAGGTTGAGTTCATTTAATGCAATGACATGTTATTAACGGCAAATAAAATAATATTAAAATGTCCAACCGACCGTTGCATATTAATCCACAGGTTAGTACCAGTAGAATGGTCACAGAGAAGCACCCAGTGCATCCCAAAGCACTAGTTAAGTAAAAAATAATACATATCTCATACTGGTCATTTCAGGAAAAAGAATCGCAATAAAAAACCAACAAGAGGGTAATGTGAATTATTTATCTTACTAACTTGATATGAATAGCAAATAATGCAGTAGATTAATTCGAGTGTAGCCATGTCAATCGACGCTAAATCGATTGCTGGAAACTAACTTAACATTTCAAACCATCCAAAAGTCTTAATCATTAAATAATAATGCTAAAATTAAACTACAGATATAAAGTAATCAGATACTTACAATATGGAGATGGAGCAATTGAAGGAGACTTAGTTGTTCTGCTACTTGGTTTCTTCTGTGGAGGCTTTGAATGTCGAAACATAGGCAGTGAGGGTGAAGGTATTGGCATCATTTGATAAGTTGGTCCAGGGACTGCATTTGGTAAATGATGGGGAGTTGGTAAGGGATGGGGAGGATCTGCACGACCAGGAATTGGTGGAAACTCTGGAGGGAGGTATGGTTCATTTACTGGACGGGAAGGAACAACAAATGGCAGTGGCGAGTGCATAAATGGAGGCAGCTTAGGGTCTCTACCAAAGCAGGGTGGTTTTACCATTGGACTACCAGCTGGAGGAAAGTAGTTACAAAGAAAACATGGTAAGCAAGGGTGTGTGTTCGGTAAAGAGGGGGAAGCCCGAGGTGGGAGACTCGGGTTCATATATGTTGGAGGGGCAGGGTGGGGGATGCTCCCAGATGGTGACAAAGATGGTGGTAGACTTACAGATGGTGAGGGAGATGGGGATGGAGATGGTGAAGGAGATGGACTAGGAGATAAATCTGAGATTGAGTGTTGTAGGTATGATGACAGCTGAACTCCTTTTACTTCACCAAATACAGAGTGATTAAGCCCAAGGTTCCTTGCATCAGGTTCTTTGATTAGCTGAGCTAGTTGTTTCAATCTATATGGTAAAAGAGTGTTGCTTCCATCTAACACTGATGCCTCAATAGTTGCTGGGGCTTCAACTGAAGAACCAATCTCATTCCTGAACTGCAAATATATTTTCTGCACATATATGACAGATAGACAGTTTAAAATTGAAACAATGAAGCCATTGAAATATGTAACTATGATATCTATCCCGAGGCAATTAAATCAGTAATACCTCATCGGACCTCAAGTTTAATCCAAGTTTCAACTGATCCTTTAGCTCTGCAAGATTATCCAAGATCTGATAAATGGAGTTGTTCAGCGCAAAGTTGAAAAGGGGGTCTGTGCTCGCCCATATAGAACCAGATTGCTCAGGAATCACAGTAATTCCTCCGGGGAATCTCAACAGCTCAAAGGAAGACGGATGCCCAAAAAATGATGGTGTCAAGGATAGGTTCAGCTGCTGCAGCAGCATCTCTATTAAGGATGATCTCAGTACACTTAAGGCCGGCAAACTTATTGAAGCATCTTTTGGATAAGGAAGAACACCAAAAACCACATGTGTGGAGTATTTAGAGGCTAAAGAGCACATCGAAACAATGGAAACCTGTTTAAAGACATATTTGAATTAACCAATGGTGAAGGCAGAAGAAATAAAAGGAGTAATGAAAACAACGAACATCTGGCACCTTGCTATTAGGTACACCAATCTCTTCAAATATGTCACTCCCTAGTTTGTCTATGTTAGCAACAAGGAATGGCAGTGGCCTTTCCAAAGTGAAACCAACCTGGATTTCAGCTGAACCAAAGAAAGCACACCTTATCAATATTCAAACCCATCATGAGGCATCATCAAAATAAAATTTTGTAAAGTACAAAATACAAAGACATTTTTGCACAAAAGAAAAAACTAGTAAAATATTTGCCAAGTCAGCAAAGATAAAGGACACATTGTGATGAAGTTCTATTGACAAAGTGAAGTAGAAACTAAATAAACAACCCAACAGCAAAATAGGATTAGTAATTTAGTAGTCCATGGATGATGAAAATGGCTTGAGAAATAATGAGCCATATATGAAGAATCATTGAGGCACTTCTGCGGATGGGTAATTAACTAGGGATGTAAAAGCAATGAGTCAAATACACTTAACTGTGACAACAAATGCAAAGGACTGGATCCCTAGTTAGCTAAGCCATCACTAGTAAAGAACTAAAGATGCAAAGGCATAAAACAAAAAATAGCCCCTTTATTCACTAGGAGTAGGGAAAATTGATCTCAATGGGAAATAGAGAATGCAAATAGTGCGAACAAGTGATGCAGTGATTGGAGAGACCATTACCATATACAAGTACTAAAGTTGCTCTACAGCAGACATTAGACAAAGTACCTTAAATACATGATAAGATTATATTATCCTGCAAACTGCAAACATATGGAACACTTTGATTTGAGGGGCGATTTGAGGGGCTTAGCTTCTCCTTAAATCCCTAGAATTTAGGGTTCTAAAAAATGCTAGCAGAGGCAGCGTGAGCTTATCCTTCTTGACACATGTTGTGGCATTGGCCACAACAGTGGGTACATTCTACCCTTTCCCCTTGCCTTCCCCCTTGGGAATATAGAATCACGAAAGCTAGAGAGAGCCAGTTGTGTGAGATAGAGAGAGCTAATGGGTAAAATGGGTTAGTCCCTCCACCTCATACCCCCTTAGGGGTTTATATACATAAAATGGGACATGATGGGAATTTTCTATCTTACCCTTTAATAATTGCAAAGGGTAAGATTATATCGGTACATTCCTTTAGACAAACCACACTATACTATTAAGCTTGCTCCAAGGTCCACCAACTAATCCTAACGGCCTAAGGGGTTAGGCACCCCCACAGCAACACATATGATGGGATTTGAGAATGTGAGGTTGTTCAAGCCCCTTCAAACAGGTTCCAAACACCCAAACCATTAAGATGTGAATATAGAACAATAAACATCTTTTACGGTTAAAATATCCCCCACAACCTGTCTCTCTCAAAAGTTTTTTTAAATTATTTTTCATTTGGAGCTTACCTATTTTCACAACATAAGAGCAGATACACCTTCAATCCTTCACTGAACAAGTTCTTACTTAATACGTAAGCACACATGAGTATGCAATGTCAACATAACACATTTTTGGGAACAAGATATGAGCAAAAGCTTCACCAGGAACCTTGGATGATACGTTGTCTTATTATATACTCATTTAAATAATACTATGTAGTAAATTAATAATTCTTGCACGTACTAGGTGGTTCATTTCCTAAAAATATAACGTGTATCTTCGCATACACGACAAGGAACAGTTCAAAGCAAAATCCAAGGGCAGCTTAAACCATAATCGAACACACACTACCATGTAATGCCAATGACGAAATGAAGGAAACTACATATATGTCAAAGCCTCCATTCAGTTTACACATCATGAGAGATAAGACCAAGTATATCAAACAATACAGTGAATAAAATGAACTTCTCTTTACAGACCGTGTCAAAGTAAAGTAAAATACATCATAGTTGCATTTGGAGAGACCACCACCAGCTTATGTATTAGCGGTGTGTTACGACAAGCACGCATCTAAATTGACAGAAACTAGCCAGGAAATCCACACGCTGCAGACTAGGAAACCAACAGAAACCACCAACATAGAGTTACACGCTGTACACAGAAGAAAGATGGGAAACCAAGTACCATGTGACTTCTAAACAGATGTCTTCAGGAAGATCTTTTATGTTGCATCAATCATCAAACCTTCCTTTTACTTTCCAAACCCCAGGTCATATCACGGATTTCATATCAACTAATAATCAATATCAAGTAAGGTTTGATGCTTATACCTTAGCTGAATCTAAAATTCGCCAGTTATTAGAACAAAAAAAATCTATCCAGGCACCAGTCACACACAGCAAGACGCCCCAGAGCACCAAACAACAAAATTGTCTAGGAAATCGTGCAAATCCTAGCTCCACGGAGACGGGGTCGAAGTATCGAACACCCGGCCTGAGATCTCGAAGCAGCAATTCGTCGTCCCATCTCATCGATCCGCGGCCTCACTGGACCTAAGCGAACGCACAGTAGCCGAGCTACCCCAACTAAACCGACGAATCCCTAAACCAGGAGCAAAACTTAACCGCGGGAGGCGAAGGGCTCACCAGTGATCACGTCGTGGTCGTCGGAGAGGTACCCCACGGAGCGGGAGTGCACGAGGAGGAACAGCGCCGGGACGAAGACTCCGGCGGCGAGCACGAGCACGAACACGCACCGGAACGACACGAACCGGCCGATCACGCCGGCGACGCCCCCTCCTCCTCCGCCGCCGCCGGCGATCTCGAGGCCTGCCGCGCCGCCGAGCTCGACATCGACGGGCTTCCCCATTCCGAGCGCATCTGACTCAGCCCGACACTCCCCCACTCCTCGCTACCGCCGCGGCCGCCGTCGCAACCGCCTGCCTGCTCCCGCGCGAGGTGGTCGGCGCCCTTCCGGCCGCAGCAGCGGGCGCGCGACTGTTGGTTAAGCGGAGGTTTTCTTCCTCTTACTCGCGTTTTGGTTTTATTCGTTTGTTTTTTGTGTTTGACGTGGGAACCAAAAAATACGGGGGATTTTGACCATTTTTCGCTTGACTTAGCGCTCAATCCATGTGCTGCTCTTTTGGCTTCGCACCCTTTCCGTTTGGGCATCAGGCTCATGCTGCGCTTTCTAACCAACTGCGAGGGGAAATCTCACCGCTCTTTCCCAACTAACCGCGCATGTGAGGACATGTGGCTAGGCTAGCTAGGTCACCTGTCATTTTTTTTTTTTTAATCAGCTCACTTGTAAGCTAACTTATATTTGATTTATGATTTTTGGTTTCTTCTGAGCAAATAAATAGAACTACTATTTTATTATCTTTTCAAAACAGTTTATTGAAGCAATTTTTCAAAATAACTTATCAATATTTGGTTTATTCACATAAGTATTGATGCTATGATCAAAAGTTATCAGGCACATCCATAAACTAGTCGCAATTTTTCAAAATAACTTATCAATATTTGGTTTATTCACATAAGTATTGATGCTATGATCAAAAGTTATCAGGCACATCCATAAACTATCGACTACAGCTGAAAAAAAAACCCACAAGTCGATTTAGGGATAGTAGACTACGTACACATGGGTGGGTGCACCCAATTCGAAGTTTTTTTCTTTACTAGGTGTTGAGTCTGGCCTGATTTGGGCTGGGTTCTTTTAGGCTTAAATTTAACTTATGCTTGTACTGTCTACAGTAATTAGTTTTTAAATGATACATTTTTAAAGCGGGTCAAGAGAAAAATTGTAGTAAAAAGTGTACTTAGTTCAGTTGTACCGATCAAAATCGCATATGATTATTTCCCTCTACGTACTGTCTCTTGTGAACAGCTAAAATTTAAATATTTAAGTTATAAACTGTAAACCATTAGTATAAAAAAAACACACTCTTGTATTTTTTGATAGGTTGTTCTCGGGTTATGGCCGGTTTTAGATTAGTGGGTTTATGCAGGCGTCTGGCATTAGGTGGCCTAGATTGGTTTGCCTGGTCCAATCAGTTAGTTGGAGTGGGGTTGGAAGGGTTCATGATTTTTTATATAAAAAAGAAATTATTCCTCGTGCTTGATTGCTTCTACGCGTATTGTACATTGTGGTACCAACGTATTATTGCATGGCACATGCTGGGGATACTGGAAGAAATATGCTATTTTTAAGGAAAACATCTATAATTAAGTAAATTCAATCTGTTGCGCACACCAGTCTGTTCAGCAAAAACAACGTAGGTCTTATTGTGGTGATCAGTTGGGCTTAAAAGCTCATAGCTTATAGCTGAAAACACTGTACCTGGCTGAAAAAAGTACTGTAGCTGATAGAGACTTATTTAGCATAATTAAATTTAAAAAATTAAAAAATATAAAAAATATGTTATCCGAATATGTATAATACAAACGAATACGGGAAAAAAAAACCGGCAAAAAAGCTCAACAAAAAGCCAAAAGTTCAAGGAAAAAACGAAATTTATGAATAGTGAAAAATAAGCCAGAAGCTCAAGTCGAACCGATCAGGGCCATATCTTATGAGAAAACTCTTCTTCTTAATTAGTACACAATTACCATAACCAGTTGGAGTATTGGATGGAAGAACAATGTTATTAGAAACATCTTCTAACATGAAAACCAGAAGAGGATAGTGATCGCGGGAAGTTACACGACCCAATTGCAACATGCATGATACCTCCTCTATTTAAAAGGATGAACATGCTATCTTCTTGGAGCTCAATGACATTATCGCTGGCTAATGACAAAAAAATGTACCTTTCCTATTAGAGCAACTCCAGCAGGAGCCCTCAAATCAGACCCCCTACTTTTGATTTGAGGGCTCCCCTACTTTTGAGGGCCATGTTTTTTGAGTTGAACTCCAGCAGAAGCCCTCAAATCAGGGCCCTCAAATTCATTGCAACCGAGAATGACATGTAGGACCCACTCCTCCTCACCTCCACCCGCGCTCCTCCTCCTCCTCCTCTCCTCTCGCCGCCACCTCCTCTCTCCTCCCGCGCCTCCTCCTCTCCTCTCCGCCACCGCGCTCCTCCTCTCCTCCACCCGCGCCTTCTCCTCTCCTCCGCCGCCGCGCCTCCTCTCTCTCCACCCGCGCCTCCTCCTCTCCTCCACGCCGCGCCTCCTCCTCTCCTCCCCCGCCTCCTCCTCTCTCTCTCGCGCCTCCTCCTCTCTCTCCCTCCCTCGCCTCCTCTCTCTCTCCGCCGCGCCGCGCTCCTCCTCTCCTCCACCGCGCCTCCTCCTCTCTCTCGCGCCGCGCTCCTCCTCTCCTCCACCTGTGCCCACCGCTCGGCGCCGCCACTCTCCACCTTCTCGCGCCACGCCTCGGATCCTCCTCTGCGCCACCACTTCTCATGGACGGCACCACCACAGCAGGCGGTGGACGAGCCGAGCCGCGCCGGCGAGGCATCGGCGCGCGACGACAGCGCCGGCGGCGGCGCGTCGGCAGCGGAGGTCTTGGCGAGGCGTCGGGCCAGCGCGGCGGCGCGGCGCGCCGGGCGAGGAGGCGAGCCGGCGGCGCGGAGAGCGAGGAAGCGAGGAGGCGGCGCGCAGCCGGGAGGCGGGCGGGATTTTTCACCGACGCGGGGAAACGGAAATGAGAGCAGTAGGGGCCCACAGGAATGAGGGCTTGAAGGCCTCATTTGAGAGGCCTCTTATTTTTGAGAGCCAAGTAGGGAGTCTGCTGGAGTTCAATTTTTTGCTCTGGCTCTCAAATATGAGGTTTGAGGGCTCAAGTAGGGGGCCTGCTGGAGTTGCTCTTAGAGGCTATTTTTTAGAAATCAAAGGATATGATACCAATGAAGAGCAGAGAGTTCGAGAACCCTGGGGAGCAAGGAAAGAAAAATGTTACCGAGCCATCAAATATGTGTTCTTCTGGAAGGAGCTAGCATTTATCATATGAAAGAGTCGCCATCAAACAGAGTTAGCTCCATCGGTTGGAAAATGTCACCGTCTCTAGAAGTCTTGTAGTTATGATAGTCCTATCCATCAATGTGTAGTATAGCAATTCGGCACATTCTTTGGATCGTGATTAATATTTTTTGTCCGAATTTTTTTAAATGACATTAGATAATAAAGACGTTGATATAAACGGTGTATATGATTTTAGACTTGAAAAGTCATTTAAAGAATTCGCTTCAAAAGCCGTCCCATTTATTCTGATTGTCGGTGTAGGACCGAGATCAGCGACTAGAGCAGAATGAATAGGAGCCCAAATTAATTATGAGGCTTTCCTAAATCATTTTCTTTGTGTAGAAACAAAACTCTTTACTCCAATAGCTATGGAAGCTACGAAGATCAGAGACAAATAATCACAAAAAAAAATCTAAGCAAAAACTGAGCAAAACACGCTTTGACGTGGCCTGAGCGGTCTAACCAACACAAGGGTAGTGGTCTGATCTCCATGGAGGTAGCAGTTTGACCTCTAGTAATGGCAGTCTGACCTCCATTAAGGAGTGATCTGGCCTCTATTTTAAGAACAGAGCAAATTTCATCATTCTTTCAAATTCAAAATTTGACGAAATTTTTGATCTACAACTCCAAATGACTTAAAACTCAAAATAAGCCTAGATCATAATCTTATGAACCTATCGCAAATAAAGATCAAGAAAGAACATGAGAAAATTAGAATCTATTGGCTCGAACCTCTGTCATATCAAAACCATAAATTGAGCCACTCTCAAACCAAACCTCCAAATTACTTGAAATTTGATATGTACCTTCTTTAGTATGTCAGAAACTTATTGTAATCAATGATTAAGAGAATCATTACCAAAGTTCTGACCTTTTTTTATTTGAAGGAAAGTTACACCAAAATCGACCAAAAGTGAGAAATCTTGATGTGCTCTTGTTCGTGAGTTCTTAATGATATAGATAACCTTGGATGGATAACAGCGGCCGATGACCATACAGTGAAGCTGCAATGGTACTGCCAACTAGGGAGTGGTAACGACGGGGTATGTGACTATGAGAGAGGTGTGAGTGGAATGGTAAGGAGAGTATTGATTTCGAAAGGTATGAATTTGGAGGAGATTGGGACTGATCTTAACACTATGACTGATCAATCATATAGACATTTCTAGTTAGACTTACATTTATATCATTTAAATATAAATAATTAGGCTCGAGTGAAGCCTTGAAGTGGAAAATGCAAAAAATTTTAAGTAGATCAACAATATAAAAGGTGTATGGGTGAAAACTGGTATATGTTGGCAAATTAATTCTTTAATTAATTTATGAAAAAAAATCTATTTTGGTTCTTGAATTTTGCTTGGAGTTCAATTTTTACTCTAAACTAAAAATCTGTTGTTTTTAACTCACAACCGGGGTGGAACTGAATCAGGAGTTATTTGTCTAAATTTAGAAGTTGGAGAGCAAACAACTACTGGTTTTTATGTCCAGAGTGAAAATTAGAGCTCAAGTCAAAAAAAGAACTTTTTTCCTTTCTCGAATACCAAACCAGAGCAACGGTTAATTACATTGATACACTATCCAACGGTTAATTACGGCATTCAAGCCTCGCCCCGATAACCGGTCCAAGCCCACGGCCCAGCCCTGGGATACGGCGTTCAAGCCTCGCCCCGCACCTACACGCCGCCGCCGCCGCCTCCAAACCCGCAAAGAGAGAACCCTCAAACCCTCGGCCCGTTTCAAACTCTGCGAAACCTCCCGAATCCGAGCGAACGGTCGCCGAAATTTCAAAATCCCCTCCCAACGAGCGGGATCCTCCCCCCGTTTTTAAATTTCAAACGCCCACGCGTCCCACACTCGCGTGCTCATCTATGTTATGTATACTGGTAAATCCACCCGGTCCGTCGCGTCTCGCGTGAGTTCGTGCGGGACATTTCGTCGAGCGCATGGAATGCGACGGCGGCGGCGGAGGCATGAACGCCGTCCCGGACGGCGTCGTGCAGCACATCCTGTCGATGCTCAGCAACGTCCGCGACGTGGCGGCGTGCGCCTGCGTCTGCCGCCGCTGGCGCGACTGCGTGCCCTACCTCCCGGCGCTCTTCTTCCCGCGGAACGCCTTCGACGCGGCCGCCGCGGCCGGGGGCGCCGCGGACGAGGCCATCGGGCGGATGGTGGCCGCCGTCGCGCGGCTCAGGGAGCTGGTCATCTACTGCCCCTTCTCCATGGCCCGCCTCCCCGCCTGGCTCGGCATGCGGAGCGCCTCGCTGCGGGTGCTCGAGCTGCGGATGGACGCCGCCGCCGACAAGGTGGCGGACGGCGGCCACCTGGACTGCATTGGCCTGGCGACGGGCCTGGAGGAGCTGAGGCTCTGGGGGGTGTCGCTCACGGCCGCGCCGGCCTGGGGCCGGCTGGAGCGGCTCCGGGTGCTGGAGATCGTCGGCGCGCCGTTGCGGGACAGCGCGGTGAAGGACGCCGTCGCTGCGTGCCCCAACCTCACCGACCTATCGCTGCTTGGCTGCGACTGCTCTGGCGCAGTGTCCATCGAGCTCTCCCTGCTCGAGCGGTGCCGGCTTGACTTCCTCGGCGCCGGAAACTGCTCGCTCTTGCTCGCCTCGCCCCGCGTCGAGTCACTCGAGGTCCAGGGCTTCAACTGGATCACTCTGCGGGGTGGCCACAGCCTCCGCCGCCTCTCGATCGCGAAGAGCACCGGTGCGCAACATACCTCGAATCCTTAACCATAGTTGTTGCAGGATAGTTTGTGCTGTTTGGATGCAATGTGTTAAGTTGTGATGAAATGATGCAGGAAGGGTGTTCAAGGTGGACACTGGAAAGCTCCTAGATCTAGAATACCTCTCGCTGCGTGGCGTCCAGTGGAGCTGGGCCGCGGTGAGCTCGGTGCTGCAGTGTGCAAGCGAGGTGAAGCATCTGGTGATGAAGATTGAGTTCTGCGGTGACTTCGACGCGCTCCAGCCGTTCCCGGAGGTCGATTTGGTCGACTTCTTCAACAGCCACCCCAAGCTCTGCAAGTTTGAGATCCATGGTGCTATGTTTGCTGCTCTGTGTCAGAAAAATAGCCTGAAAAACGTGAGTGGCATGGCATGTCTATTGCTGTATTGCAACATTGTACCAAAGATCGGTATGTCTGCTGTCGCTATATGGCTAATTCCTGTGATTTGTCCATGCAGGTGGATTTAAGATTCTTCATCCCTTGCTTGGAAGAGGTTTTGATCACTGTGCGCTCGCCGCTCAATGCTGAACAGAAGCTGAACACTCTGGAGTCGCTTGTGAAGTACAGTGTGAAGCTGCGGACAATGGTCATCAGAATCTCGCAGATGAAGAATTGCCATGATGCCGCTGATGATTTCTTTGAGGAGATATGTAAGTTCAAGTACATGAACTACAAGAAAGTGCGGATTGAATAAAAGGAGATGCTGTGAGATTTATTCTTCAAATTAATTTGATTGAGGACTTAATTTTTTATTGTATTCCCTGATTTCAATTGTTGTCATTGTTGATGGAGGATGCCTATTTAGCCTTCTTGAGTAACTTATGAGGTTACGTTGTTTACTTAATGTTTATCCAGTCAATTGTTTGAGGACTAGAACGTGTTGTTGGAACAATTTTGATCGAGTAATGTGCTTGGAAGCTCTTGAAACCTATCTCTGTTGCCTTAGCGAACATTTCCTCTATGTTCATTTTATACATGAGCAACAGTGTGGTCTTAATATGTATTAGCTTGATTGGTATTATCATAACTAATTGATTTACTGATTCAATTGCATTAAATTGGACTGCTGAGATGTTTTTACTTTCTATGGCTGTTTAATTTGGACAGCGTTTTGAGCACAATGCACTGCCAATGCCAATTGAATTATCTGCGGATCTAGTACATTGACTACATTCCTCACAGAAACATCTTACAGCTTCTCCAGAGTCCCCAATTATATGGTCTTGGATCTATGCCTTGTTCATTGAAGCCCTGAAAATAATCCAGCCAAGGTTGTACAGACAAAGTTTTGTTAACTAGGCAATTAACTACTTCCAATAAGATTGGAACTTTGCTACCCATACCTTGAAAACTAAATGGAAATGTAACTATCTTCATATTATAACATTTTTCACTGAGAAAATTCAGGCTATAACCTTATTTATTCGAATGAATGAATGAAAAAAATATAGAAATAAACTAACAACTCTTGCAATGGAAAATGTGTGCATGGTTGCGCATATTTTCTTTGGGCGATGTTCCAAAAGATGAAACTTAATTTCAGATGACTTTGTTAAGAATGTACCATGTGCTTTTCATTCAAACTTATGTTGGTTTTGAAGTTTACACTTCACAATCTGTAGCTAGAGTAGATAATGCAAGTATCAATATTAAATGTTGAACAAATAAAGTATTAATTTTGGTACTTTATAATATAAATGCCATATAAAGAAAAGATTAAGGTGTTACGATAAAAGTGCAAATGTGAGCATATTTTTAACGTAAAATTATATGTATACCACCATTGAAGTGTCATCTTTTCCAACATAATACCCAAATTTTGTCTTTTTAACATTCTATTATAAGTGTTGGAAAAGTTACCACCATTCAAATTCAGTTATATATTCTTAGTGACATGAAGGTGGCAGCGCTTGGTTAGGGTTAAGCTTGTGGTGGGATGGTTTGGTGGGTTTTTTGGCTGTGGTTTATGATTTAAAATTTTGAATTCTAGTTATTCGTGTGAGGTAGTACATAGAGAAAAATAGTTGTATGTGATTTTAGCTGGTATAGCTAAACTCAATATACTTTTTACTATAATATTTCTGGTGACCTCGCTTTAAAAAATACACCATTTGAAAGATAGTTATTGTAGTATAAGTCATAAACCACAAAACATATATGAAAAAAGGCAAAATAGGAAAAGTAGTTAGTGGTGAAACTAGTCGGTTTAAAGCTAAGTTTGAGAGATAACTTAGGCACTGTTTATTAGAGCTTTTGCTTCTAACTTTTTACTTTCATCTTTTTTGATAATATAGCATTTTTAAGGGCTTTATTGCTGTCACGCCCTGACATGACAGTTGCCCTTTTTTCACTCTTATTTCTTTTTATTGTCCGTGAGGATATAACTTTATTTATTTACATTTAATTACATTGAAAAAGTTATAAATATCTACAGTGCAAAATAAACTATAAGTCAAGACTTTTAAGGCTAAATGAGTACCATCTTAATGTGTTGATTTGAGATCTGAATTCTGATGACCAAGATGGTAGGATGGTTTGGTGTCTTAATCTTACTGTATTTTTTGCACTCATTTCTGTATCTGACTTAAAGTACCCGCACAAGACTAGCAGATGCCTTATCGTAAAATCTCTTACTTTGTAACTTCTTGTATAGTTGATCTTTTTTCCCCCATTTAAGTTTTCTTCGTTAAAACCTATGGCTCTTGGTCTTTGATAATTGTCGTTTTGCCATGCCTTTTCAAATGTAATAGAAGAAATTTTCTTTGACAAACATATTGTCGGCCGTGTGGAACCACATCTTTTTAATCATTCTCGTGACACCTGTGTACCATATAGGCTTTTACTTCTCTACTCTTTTTACTATCGTCTCACATTGGGAATAAGGGAAGGGGTCATAGATGCATTATCCACTTTACTCCTCGCCCCTGTCACTCGTATGTATCTCTTCACCTTTTGCACTGCTCGTCCACTATTTCTAAAAGCCCTTGTCGCCCCTGTCATAAACTATAGCTAAAAAGTCATTAGTAAAAGCTAATAAGAACGCACCAATACAAGTTATGCATGTTGCCAGCCTAACACAGGGTGCTACGCTGCATATGATTACAAGTAGCACACAACCAAAGCAAGTGTTAGTGCTGTCCAGCAGCACGAGCCCGGTCCAGGCATGATTTGTTTAGGCACGGTAAATAAACGGGCTGTGTTGTGCCGGCCCACGGGCCAAGGTCTGAGCCCAGACACAGCCCACGGCCATGCCGTGACGGCACGAGCACAGTTAGGCCTTAACTTGTTAACTTATATGGCATGACTGTCTCGTTAAAAATTTTACCAAGTAAAAACTCAACTTGAGAAAATCTTAGTAAGAAAAAAAGAGTACAACCTATAAAGCTCACTAGTGACTACATATGAAGAAAAAATATTGGAAATCATATTCATTGCTATCTAGATACAAATTCTCAAAAGATTCTTCTAAGTCTCTATTCTCTGCAGTATGTTGGAGTTTTGATTTAGCCTGTTCCCAGTCTTTGATAGTTAGAAGAATTTCGACCATCTCGTTTGAGAGACTTGTTCGCCGCTCCTCGATTATTCTTTCAAATAGATTGAAGGCTGACTCCGAGGAGATCGTAGAGACAGGAACAGTCAACACATCCCTTGCTAATATGGATAGCACTGGATATGTTACTTTCTGGGTTTGCCACCGTGAGAAGATGTTCAACTTTTGCTCGAAACTGACACTATCATTGTTGAGATAGCTTGATAGGTTTCTGTTGCTTTATTGTCTTTCTCCTCTTGACTGATGTGTACCTGCATGAGAACCTCGAGAATCTCTAGAGAAAGAACAAAAATCATGCTTCATTGCATAGTCCTCACAGAGGTGCTAGGGGCTACCGGGGGTCTTTCCAAACGCATGACACAAACTTATTTTTGTATTTCTCTATACCTCATATAATTTATCCTTAACTATTCTATAGTATGTATAATATTCTAAACCAGTAGCATCACTTAAAAGTTGTAATACATTTGTAAATCCTTAGAACTTGGCCCTAGGATCCAAAATAAAGGCAAATACATATAAAATAAGAATTTTCCTCTAATATTTTAAAATTTTAGTTTTCATGGCAACTACAACATCCCGTTGTATAGGATCATTTTTAAAAGCCTTTAGGTGAGTGGCAATTTCAAAAATGTTATGGACAATTACAAGAGAGGTAGGGTAGTATACTCCAGAAAGATAAAGTGTAGTTTTATGAAAAAGTTTTAAAAAGAAAAATATTTTTTTACCAACAACCCAATCAGCCTTAGTAAGTTCGGGGTCTCTAACTTAGGTTCTACTGCAGGAGCTACGAGATTGATGAACTTGGGTGTGAAGGAAGACATGTAAGGTGCTCTTATATGTCAATATATGTTTAAGCATAAGTTAAGTAGAGTTCCATCTAACAGGCATGTCCAAACCAAATTTTCTAGTACGGACATTTATTGCTACGCAAAAGCTTTTATATGCGGCTATTCGTTGGTTAGAATAATTAATATATGAAATTGCATATATAAAATAATCAAAAAAATTGTTTAATCTTTTTAAACCAAATTTGATAATAAGATTAGTAATATGGAAGCACATAGTTGATGCAGTAAGAAAAATTATGCATAAGTATTAACTAAAGGAGTAAGAATTTCTATAGCCTTAGTATTTGCTGCTGCATTATCTAAAGTTATAGAAAAAAATCTTATTTGTGAGGCCAAAATCTTCTACAACTTTAATAATGCATTCTGCAATATTTTCAGCAGTATGTGCAACATTAATTAATTTAAATACTATAATTATTTTTCCAGTACCCAGTCATCATTAACATAATGAGCAACAACACTGATATAATCTTCCCTAGCCCTACCATTCCATATGTCTGATGTCAAAGCAATAGAGATTGTACAAGTATGAAACATTTCTTTCAATTTTTCACGGCAGTTGTTATAATATTTAATTAAATCTCTACTTGCAGTTTGCTAGATACAACACTAAATCTAGAGTTATGAGCAGTCCTAATATATTTTTGAAAAACATCAGACTCACTAAATTTAAAGGTAAATCTTGAGAAACAATTAATCTATAAAGGGATTCTCGGGTTACCTCTGGGTTGTACTCCCAAGTATGTACCGAGCCGTTGGGTTATATTGCAAATCTGTTTGGCGCATTTGTATTCCTTGTCTTCTTTTGTAACTTGCAGCATGCCGTTGTAGGTGACCCATCCCACCTAAAGATTTTGCAGACAATTCATTACCACAAATTTTACAAACAGCATACCTCGTCGAATTCCCATCATTGTCGGTCTCGAACTTCTTGTCGAAATCGTTCTAGACTCCCGATGTAGTATCTCTTGTTCTTTTTGCACCTGTGCTCTGGGTTGTGGATGCACTTATTGAGCCAGCAGAAGATGGATCCAACGATTGCATATCCTCCACCGTGAGGCCGAATTCGGAGAGTTGAAAATCGTAGTTCTCCATTGAATCATCTATAAATTCATATAGTAAAGTACAATTAATTTACTATTGAATCAACAAATAATAGCAAAAAAAATTTGAAATAAGGTAGCACTAGTAGTCTATTATCTGTTCTGCAGCTCTCCGAAGATTCTTTGAAGTTTTTCAATTTTTTGAAATTCTTACTATTTTTGCCAAATTTACGCAAACACAACTGGATTTTTCATAGCTAAACAGATAGATAAGAGTAAGATTTGAGGTGTGGAGAATGAAGGCTGGATGGCCCCATATTTATAGGAAAAACTCAACATTTTCCCATTTTTGCTATTTTTAAAGATTTTTTTACCCCCGACGGTCAAAAAACGGCACAACGGCTATTTTTCATGGGCCATGCCGTGCCGTGCCGTGCTGGCATTGCCCATTTGTGCCCGTTGGAGCACGACCGGGCCGTGCCATGCCGACCCGGCCTACGGTTGCTATTGGGCCATGCCGTGCCGCCCCTTGGCCCAGGCATGTCACGATCCACCACGACGCGCCGGCACGCCCCATGAGCTAGATGGGTCGTGTCGTGTCTGAGCCGGGCCAACAGTGATGAGCCATAGGCTGACATGCCAAGACCTGGCCCATTGGATAGCTTTAGCAAGTGTCACACCTCACAGCACGAAACCAGAGACTCGTGTAAACAAATGTTCAAATACAGTTATAATCTGACGACATGATATATGCAGTAGTTCGGGTGATCGCATCACATGGTGGAAATCTAGAAATCGGCAGGTGAGGAGGGTCGTAGCCGCATAGCAAGCTCGATCGTCGTGCCATAGTTGTCCGTGAGGTCGACATCTTCGAGCGCCGAGTTTTTGTGTTCGTAATGAATGTAATATTTTAATTCTATATTAATCTAGGAGACAAATATCACAAATAACTAATGATGCATAAAGAAATGCTAACAACAGGCAAATAATTGTATTTGAAAAATATATAGAAATAGAATTTAAACAAGTCGATTGGTCACACAAATGACTTACAGATTACAGTTGGATGTGAGGAAGAACAGGAAGCAGCGTAGAACGCAGATGTTGTAGCGAAGCGAGCGGTCGCGCAGATGTGCATTGCCCAGAAACCTTATTGCTGCCATCGTGCAGGTCTTTACGGCAGCAATGGCTCGGAGATGCAGCTCCTCTTCTTCATGGTGCACACCGGAAAGAAGAGTCAACTATGTAAGATTGAGGAGGCCGATTACAGGGGTGAATAGGTGGTTTTAAAAATCTTCCTTTTATTTCTATTTGGTTAAAAACAAAGTATATAATGCGGAAGCTTAACTCAAAATTGGTTTAGTACAAATAAGGTCTAAATCAACTAGAGTCATTTAAGTGTACCAATAACTTAAGTCTATGACAAAGGCTTGCAATCTTAGGATGACAAGCAATCAAATTAGTTCTATGAATGTAAGTTACTTAAATATAAATTGAGCACAAGAGAACAAACCACAATTAACATGGTTTTTTTTACCGTGGTGTTCAGAGACTTGTCGGTCTCTCCTAGAACATGCTGAGGTAAGCCCAAATGAATTAGATCGGCTATACGAATTAAGCCAATCACCTCAAATTCACTAGTGGTATTTCTTTTCCACTCCGGGTAGGTGAGCCTCAACCTTCACACTTCGCTAGGTCTTCTTACAACCTTATTTGAGAAGATCACCTCTCACGACGCCTCCAACGCTGTCTAGAAGTCAGCAAACTCTAAAAGTAATAAGTTAAACTCCTTGCTTAACTCTCACCGCATGCAACAAATGTACAAGATTAAGTGGACGCGAAATCCAACTCTAGATATAACACATGCAATGTAGAGCTTTTCTCCTTACCCACAAGGTGCAAAACATGCACAGTTGTGAGAAGGACCTCACACTAGTTTAAAGAAGTGAAGCAACAACACTTTTTATCAGCCACAAGGGGGTATATATCCACACCATAAAAACTAGCCGTTGGAAGTCAAATCTCAAAAAAAACTAGATAAACAGAAGTATAACAAAATGGTGACGGAAATCCCTATGGACAAATAAGAATTTCACGGGAGAAACAACAATCTCTCTGATGATTTCGCGGTTTTATGTTCGCGACAATTAGTAGTAGTGCACTTACGAGGTGCTTCTGTTGGTACCACGGCTGCTGCAGATTCCAAGGAGGACGGCGACGATAAGAAGGATTGCCAAGGTGAGGCGGCTCGGGCATCGTCTCTCCGCCGGTCCATCTCCGTGGATCGACAGGACCATAGCTAACCTGAGTTGGAATCGATCTCGTGAAGCATGGGGAGAAATCAAATAAATCCCTACATTTTGTGCTAGTGGCGGCCTCTAGTCCTTGTTTTAAATAGTGATGACTTATGATTTTTAGAAGACAAAAACTATTTAAAACGTATTGGTTTCTTAACTTTTCTCTCTTTTTTTGTTCTTTGCATTATTCTTAGAGGTATAACAATATTTTTATTTTTATTTATTCTTAATTAAATACTATAGAAAAACTATCAACTGACGTAGTATTATTTTAATAAAAAACCAAAAGATAATAATCAAAAGGAAATAAAAACACAGCACTTTAGAATACGGCGTTGGAATAGGAAGAAAGCGGACATGACCTTCGAATAGGAAGAAAGCGACTAACGGCCTCATCTTTCATAGAGTGCCCCTGTTAAACGAGGTTGAAGATGACGGGATTCTTCTGTCCTGTTAGGGCACGACACGTGTTTGCTGTTTACACGTAAGCAATAGGGCAGCTGCTAAGGCTTTTTTATTTTTGGTTTTTTCAGTTGACTTTTAATATTTTTAGTAATTATTATTTATTAAACTAATAAATTGTAGAAAAAACATCTCTTAAATATGTAATGCTGTCCGTCGTCGGTAGGAGCTAGGAGCCTAGGAGGGTCAACGGCGATGACATTTCGTTGCAAACATAGGAGTATTCAATGGGTACAAGACCCACTGTTGCTTAATCTCGGTTGAAACTGCTAGCCTATCCAAACAAATCAGTATCTTCCTTCTGGTTAAGCACCAGATTGATGTAGCAAAGGTTGAGGATTCAAATTGGGAAGCCATTTCGCCGCCGTTACAGTGTCAGTTATTCCCTGCAGGAAGAGTCCAGAAAATGTAATTCCAAATTCTATTTTTTTTATTATAACGGAGGACAAATGTCTACCATATACCACACCGCTGTTTTATTCCTATTATAACGGAGGACAACACGCACATTCAACCATGTCACATACTAAATACATGTTAGAACTAAAGTGAAGATTGCTAGATAAATCAAAGATTTATCCAGTATCTCATGGAGCGAGATATACGTTTCTTTACTGAACGTACAAGCGTTTATGAGGTGAGACACTCAGAGCTGGTACAGGAATCAAACTGAAGCGAATAACGCATGCGATGACAAAGCTTGCCAACCGACCAAAGCTCGGTCGTCGTCCCGTATTCTAGTTATAGAGCTTAACCACCTCAGGTCGAGGAGAAGAGCAATCCCCCTGTGCAGACGTGCAGTACATGGCAAACGACCGGTTCCAGGAAAGAACCCAACAAGACGGAGCAGTTCCACGCGCCTCCCCGCGCGCCGCCTTGCAAGCCAAGCCGTCGCGCGGTCAAACCCAAGGGCGCACTACAAGTACACCCACTCGCGCGCGCTCGGCTCCAGGCTGCCAGGAAACCGTAGAGCCATAGCAGCGAGCCACCCAAGAAAACACACGAACTCGTGACATTTCCACCCGCCGGCGGATCGATATGGCGCCGCGCCAGTCGCTGCTCCCGAGCTTCCTCTATGCGCCGTCCAGCGGCGCCGGGGCGCCAAACTACGGCAGGGGCGACGTCGTCGTCGCGGGGGCGCCGAGCGAGCCGCCGTTCGGGAAGATCGAGATGTTCTCGCCTGCGTACTACACGGCCTGCGCCGTCGGCGGGGCCGCCGCCTGCGGGTTCACGCACGCCGCCGTCACTCCGCTCGACGTCATCAAGTGCAACATCCAGGTGAGCTACTTGTGCCCTACATGCCACGGGGAGTGTCGCTTCCTTTGAAGAGTTGGCTATCTCTTTTTTTTTTGGATAAATTTGTGCTTGTCTATGCTCGGATGTTGGTAAAATTTCCGCGAATTTTACCAACTGAAGTTCATGTCGCAAAATTTTCGTTCCCTTCTTGGACCGAGGTCGAATCACGGGGAGACTTTTTGTTGGACCTAAATTATCGGGGTGGTCGTGGTCCAAGCCGGCTGCCGCGAAAGTTGGAACGTCAAGAGTTTGAGACGTGAGGGGGACATGTCGCGTGGTGGCGTCATCCGTGACGTGGCGTGCGTGGAAGTTAGAAGGTTCCGATGGAAACTTCTTGTTTGGGGGGCCTTCATTGGAAATGAAAACCATTCGTATGTGAAATAGCCTTTTTTTTTTACCATTGACTTTTGTATCTTGATTTATCTAAAAATCAAAATAAATAAAATGGTTTTTTAAAATAAATTCTCTAAATAATTTTGAAGTCTAAAATTATATATGCCGTCCTCCGTACCTCCCTGATCAATTCGGCTTCGGCTTCTGACTTATTTTTCACTATTCATAAATTTTGTCTTTTTTTGAACTTTTGGCTTTTTGTTGAACTTTTTTGTCGGTTCTTTTTTTCCTGTATTTGTTTGTATTATACGTAATGGGCTAACATATTTTTTATATTTTAAATTTAATTATGCTAAATAAGCTTCATCATTCTGATCTTTTTGATCATTCTGATGTTTTCAGCCATAAGCCATGAGTTTTTAAGCCGAACCGATCACCACTAAAAATATAGATAAAAACTAAAGTCTTAATCCAAAATATCAGAGCCATATTCCTCCGCATTGATAGAGCGTTGCTCAATCTGGGCCGTATACGTTGGATCGCACGGCGTACGGATGCCAGGGATGGATCGCACACTCTGCGCCGATCGACCCGGGCCTCCGGCTCGCTGCGCCAATGGGACCGGGCGGCGGCGGGAGGAGTCGGTCTCCCACGTCCGGGCGCGAAACGCCCGAGTCCACCACGGCGCGGTCGTATGACGCAGCAATTTCAACGCTTAGCTTCCGGTGATGAGAAATCTACAGTTCAAGCCGGATGAATTCCTCCGCGCGGCGGCCCTTGCCATCCTCCGGTTCCGGTACCCCTGCTTCATCCGTCGAGGAACACCATGACCACGCGACGCATTTGGTACATGGTAGTTGTCTTAGACAGATGCACGCCAGTAACTTTTGACTCAATTCAATTGTTAACCCCATGACTCCCACGATTTGGTCGATGTTTACAAGTGCGCAATCATACATGGATACACACCAAAGAATCCGTCCTTTTTGTGTACTTCCCATTATTCTGATTTCTGACAGGAAGAATGCAACAATATCTGACAGATCGACCCAACCAAGTACAAGAGCACCTCATCGGCGTTCGGCGTGGTCATGAAAGAGCAAGGCGTCCGCGGCTTCTTCAGGGGCTGGGCGCCAACCTTCCTCGGTTACAGCGCGCAGGGAGCGTTCAAGTACGGCCTGTACGAGGTCTTCAAGAAGCAGTACACGGACCTCGCCGGGCCGGAGTACGCCGCCAAGTACAAGACCCTCATCTACCTCGCCGGGTCGGCCACCGCCGAGGTGGCGGCCGACGTCGCGCTATGTCCCATGGAGGCCGTGAAGGTGAGGGTGCAGACGCAGCCTGGGTACGCCAGGGGGTTGAGTGATGGGTTCCCAAAGATCGTCAGGTCCGAAGGCTATGCAGGGTAGGATATCAGCTCAGCCTGTCTTTGTTATCCAGTTTTGAATTTTCATTGATCCAATGGGGTGCTGAACAGATGATGTTTGTGGACTGCAGGCTATTCAGAGGATTGGTTCCTCTTTGGGGGCGACAGATTCCTTGTAAGTATGTTTTGCTTCTTTTTAAATTAGGATTGTAGTGGTTATGACCAAAGCATGCATTCGTATCTGAATGATGAACAGAATGCACAAAAAGAGTATAAAACCTAGCTAACTAGCATCATCAGAGGATGCTAAATGAACTCGCCTTATACGTACAATTTTCCTGTTGCACATGAGATTTCCAAACTAAGCTGCCCCTTCCTCGCCGCAGACACCATGATGAAATTCGCAACATACGAAAATATTGTTGAGATGGCCTACAAGCATGTCATCCCCACGCCAAAGGATCAGTGCAGCAAACCTCTCCAGCTTGGAGTGAGCTTCGGAAGTGGCTACATTGCAGGAGTTTTCTGCGCTGCTGTTTCACACCCTGCTGACAACTTGGTCTCATTTCTTAACAATGCCAAGGGTGCCACTGTTGGAGAGGTAAGCCTGCATGCATCCTACAGAACACATCTGAACTTAACTTGCTGCTCTGTCGCCAATATGTAATAACTGTACGTTCTTTTGCTGATTTCCTCAGGCTGTCAAGAACCTTGGCCTCTGGGGCCTTTTCACTCGCGGCCTTCCGCTTCGCATCCTTATGATCGGTACCCTGACTGGTACTCAATGGGTGATCTATGATTCCTTCAAAGTCATGGTTGGACTGTAAGTACATCTGTACTTCTGATCATGAGTTTGTTATTGGAGGCCTTTCGTTGTTAGACTTCTAAGTCAAATGGCAATTTTGCAGGCCAACAACTGGTGGAGCTCCTGCCCCTGCTGCTGTCCCAGGGGAAAAACTGGCAGAACTGAGAGCCTCTGCTTAATCTTCCAGAACTTCGGAAAATATACTCCTTTTATCCGTATTGCATAATCCATAGCAGATTGGTGTTTGTAACACTTTTCTCCCTACAGCTGGTGAAATTTATCAATAGGTTGATTTACAATGGTCCTGCAAATAGTACACCTACAGAATGTTAAGTTGTTTTGGCAAAAGTTGATAATATCATATCCAAATAAATCATTCAAATTTATACTGAGTTGACGTTCTTTTTTGTGGTGATTTGCTCACACCATATTATGCAATGTAATTGTAAAACGTATTGGTATTTGATTCTCTGTATCTATCATGGTACAACAAGGCTCTAATCAAATATTGGCTTATAAATTTTTGAACAAGGCACTAATCACATGTTGGCTTTTAAATTTTTAACGAGGCACTATCTCGAAGGGTGAATTTGAGCTTTAGAATTTAGTTAAGGGAAGGACTATTCAAGTTGTGAATTTGAACCGTTCTCGAATTTAGAAGAATGGCTGAATAGTCTTAATTTTTCCTTTTGTAAATATGTATTTTTATTTCTTAATTTTATATATAGTATAATTAACTGGGGCACTATGGTACTTAGGTTCCATGATCGATCTTCTATTTATGATTAATAATTTCCATCAATGATTGATTTGGCATGCCAAATCAATGGCTTCCTTTCTAAATCGATGTCTTTGCCAATTAATGAATGCTAACGGATTTACCTGATATATTATATATCATTACATTGTCACATATCTAAAAGAAATTTAAAGACAGAGAGGCCTGGTATCTAGACACCATGATGCCTCATTTTAGCGTTATATATAAGGTAGAATCTTTTCCTACGGTTTTCATTCAAAAACTTGTCCTTGATAAAAAAATATTGCTGACAAAAGGTAAATTTATCATGTAGGAGCTTTTACATTAGCCCTGTAGGTAGTATTATACACTAGTCCAATTTGGTTTGCACAATGTTTCCAAGCCAATAAAAAGGAGCGAGTTCTCTTGCTTCTTGAATTTTTTTTAGTGGCTGTCTTTGCGTTTGTACAGGCAATAGTTACTTTTGTTGTGGTTGAAAAAGAAATGTCATCCGACATCCGGAAGACAAACAAGTCATCTCTGTATATTTTAGTTGCGACCTTTCAATCCCTGTTGAAACGGAGGGCAATTCTTCCCCGTTGATAAACTACTCGGAAAATACATCAACGAATTGGATCAATAAAAAGCCAAGCTAGATTTGTGGGTCCATCTTTATGGCTTGACTCGTTCTTGTTCATGACAGATGTCATGTTTGAACTTCCTTCCCTAATTTGAGTTTGGAAAGTTTCAGATTTCCCACCGGTTAGACTTTCAGATTTTTCTTCCCCATCGTTGGCCAACTAAATCAGAATGATCAAAGAAAGCTGCAGAATAAAGGGTTTGTAAAGAGTGCTGAACATGGATGCAGGCTTTTTTTTGTGCAAAAGAACGAGAGCGGAATCACTGGGTGAGTTCTTTTGAACTGATGGTTTATAGTTTAAATATTTGAATTCTAACTGTTCACGAGAGGCAATACACAGAGGAAAATAGTCGCATACGATTTTGGTCGGTACAGTTGAACTCAGTATACTTTTTACTACAATTTTTCTATTGACACTGTCTTGAAAAAACGTATCGTTTAAAAGCTAGTTAATGTAAACAGTATAAATATAAACCAATATAAAGTTTGAAAGAACCCGGCTATTATTCTCAGCGTGAGATAAATATTTTTTTTGTTTGGATTGTATGTATTTGCAGCCTTGCAGGCATCTAGCCTCTCGTGGACCTGTTCGTTGACTCGAGGCTAGTGCTATATGACTACATGTTCAATGCGGTTATTGTTAGGCAAGAAAACAGAAAAAGGAGTGTCCTTGATAGGCAAATCAAGGCATGTTAGCACTTGACTAGCTGCTAATCAAACGGATTAAACAAATCTAACTAGCAGCAGGCCTCATGCTAGGTTTGAGGATTCATTTGTTGATCGTTCCTTTCCAAAATTCAACATACTCCATACTTTTAAACAATGTAATATTTACTCCATTCTTCTTTACTTAATATTTCTGACTTTTTATGGTTCTCAACACGTGACTTTAACTATTACTTTTTATAACTTTGCATTAAGATGTATTAAAAAATATATAATAGTATGACAGTATTTTTAACACAAATATAACGATAAAATTTTCATTTAACTAGTCTAGATAGTTTTAAATCTATTAGTGAATACATTTTAAAAAGTTTGATACTACAGATTAAGAACATTAAATAAAAAAGAACCTAGGGAGTATCTGTGAGATTGATTCATTTGTCAAACCACGTGCGTGCGGCGGAGCGCCAGCAGCAACATGCAGCGGCGTGGCGTAGGCGCTTGGCGCGCGCAGCTCGCGACGCGCCCGAGGCGGCGGTGCGCGCGACACAAGGCGTCGCGAGCGGCCAAGGCAACGGCGGCACGGTGGCCATAGCGGTGGCAGCGGGCAGCCCAGCATGGCGGCGTGGTGGCAGCCGGTGGCCCAGCGTGGAGGCGGCGGCGCATGGCCATGGTGATGGCAGCGGCGGCCGGTGGCCGAACGGCCGTTCGCACGGCCGAAAGTCGTTTCGCGCAGTCGAATGACGTTTCACTCGGACGAACGGCCGTTTGCGGCTGAATGGCCATTCGTGCAGTCGATCGTCGTTTCGCGTGGCCGAACGACCATTCGCGCTGCTAAACATCGTTTTGCTTGGCCGTGGTGCTAGCGAACCCGTTTCTTCTTTAATCAAGTTTAACTCCTGTCGTTCCTTTATCAAACTCATCGGTGCCCGATCGGTTGCTTCTATTTAGAGATGGCAATGGGTACCCGATACCCGAATACCCGACGGGTTTTACCCGATAAAGAGACAGGTATGGAAAATTTTATGTACCCATGGGTACGTTATTGGACGAAATCCTCTACCCGCGGGTAGTAAGTGCGGTGTGGTATATACTACCCATACCCGCCTACCTGCGGGTAATGAATACCCGTATTAGACAACTAGACATCTCACTCAAATGTTAATTTTATTATCTACTTGTTGTTGATTGTTTATTTGTTTGTCATATGTTGATATGGTCATGTCAAGTATGTTTATGTGATGTATTAATTTTGATCATTAGACGCTTTTGTGCTTGGCATGTATGATTAATGAATGTCTAAATTGATGATATTCTTATGTGTTGAACCGGGTATGCTTGCGGATACGGGTTACCCGTCGGGTAGTAATACCCGCACGGGTACGGGTATGGGTATGGGTAAATTTTCCTACCCGCATGCGGATACGGGTAACCCGACGGGTAAATTTACATCTAGCAGGTACGGGTATGGAATGGCAATACCCGATGGGTATTTACCCGTTGCCATCTCTACTTCTATTCCATCTTGTAGGATCTCTCATAGCTGTGAGGGAGCGTTCGTGCAATTGTGCATTCTAGATCCTTAGTGTAGCGTGTCCGCCGAGCATGCTCAAGGCATGTACCTCGCGGCCGTGACCTTTCTGATTCATATATCACATGTTTCCATATTACTTATCATCTTATCATTGAGTACAATTATCATATCATGAAATTTACCTGGTTGATATCATATCACTAAGATTACTTGACTATTGTCATATCACTAAAGCTTAATTGATCATTATCATATTACTGATACTTGCCTAGTTATTAATATATTATTAATGCTTGCCAATTTTATACTTTTAATATTGTATTCATACCATGACGTTCTAGGTTATCTTAGTTCACATGCTTTTATATTTATTAGATTATTCGGTTATTAATGTTTAGATTTCATGCTTAAATCGTTAAAGGGGTAACGGATGAACATGTTGTAGACTTAGGTTTAAACCACTAACAATCTTTTAGTATCAAGCTTCTATGTTTTATCTTTCTGATATCATGATGTACTGCTGGTATAATTTCTTATGTAAGTCAGGATCGATATATATATATATATATATATATATATATATATATATATATATATATATATATATATATATATATATATATATATATATATATATATATATATATATATATATATATATATATATATATATAATAATTAATTTGACTAATAATCACTTATCACGTAATAAAACTTAGTTGATTGTCAACCCTTGTTGTGCGGTATGTTATAATATCTATTTAGAATGATTCTTAGACCGTTATCACCATGTATCATTTCACATCACCATCGATCAGGATCTTGCGCTTTTCTATCTTAAGCCTTTAGCGAATTTTTCCACTTATCATAGCCTTATTTCCGCCACCTCTTAGTTGCCTTGAATTCTTATTATATAACTTGCTTATGATGTAACCTACTGCATTAGTAACTCAGATGTTACGCACAGTCACGTATAGCCATACACAAACTGTGCTCACTGGATCACCAGAGCGTCAGAAGTACACTCAGCAGAGTCGGGGCAGGATGGGGTTGACTAGTCAACGGTGCTCCATCAGCCGTAACGGGTTTTGAGTTTAATGCATTTTCATCAACTAAAAATATGTTATAAACCAGATTTCACATAGTTATAGTAAAAAAACGCAAATATTTAGAAATAACTTGCTAATAAATATATTATCATGCTAAGCAATTGTTGAATTTACATAACTATACCTTTGTAGAATCAACTAATATATAAAAAATAAAACAATATTATATGATCGAGACGGGTCGGGGCGGGGCAGGCCAGGTCGGTGCGGCGCGGGACACAGCCCAAGTGGCAAAATAGAGCTGTGAGCCCAAGTGGGCAGAGTAAATGACGGATTGGTGACAGCCTGGCGAATTTTCTCCGGGCCAAACGTCGCCGCAAAGGCCGGCCTACTTCCCGATCTAAACGACGGGCCTCCAGACCGCGCCTCGACCCAGGCTCGTCCGCGCCGCGCGCAGAACCTCCTCGCATCGTCGCGCAGCACAGCACCACCCTGCAAGCTGCCGCGATGGCGATTCCCGGCCGGCACGGCCGAACACCAGAACAGAACACCGTCCTGGGTTCGGCTCGATCACGGATCAGAGCCTGACCTGCACCGCATGGCGTCCCCCCTGGCGTTTTACCATTGAAGGCGCATCTATTGTTCGGTCCTTGTCTTGATACTCGTCGTCACGCCGGTGGTCAGTCCACTCGCACAGTCGCACTGTTGCGCGATGGTGTGCCTACAGTTCATCTGTTCCATGCACTGCCACGGACGCTTGCTACAGTGCATTGGGCTAGGTTGTGGTCATGAGTAGGTTCTCTCGGGACATGGTTTTTGGTTCAAAATTTTGAATTCTGACTGTTTTCAAGAGAGAGTACGAAGAGAGATATACTTGCGTATGATTTTAGCGGATATAGATAAATTTAGTACAATATCTACTACAATCAACTTATAAACAATACTTTGAAAAGACATATCGTTTGAAACTAGTTACTGTGTGCTTTGAAAAGAAACAATGCTATTTTGTGCTAGTCACACCGAGATCTACCAATATTCATGCTTTTATTATGCTCCATTTTTGGATTGTCCAGATCTAGCATGTTCAACGAGTGGTTTCTTTTTTTCTTGTGCTAATATTGATGGATTGATGCTGTTTGTTATGGTGATTGATCATGATGTAGTACTACCTTAGTTCAATTTAGTAAAATTTCATAGAAGGCAATTAAATACGAGCATATTTCCATATCGATGATGTTTGAATAGCACTAGAAGGTGCTTCCATGTGAAGCAATTGTCCTGGCATTAGAAATTTATAGCCTAATTTGTTCTAAACATATTACATATCAATACAGTACCTGCAGATGTGCTCACTAAAATATGATAAATAGGTTTTTGTTTCAATTGTTTAGATGGATATGCAAAGCAGACATGCATGCTTATTATTAAGACATATGCTCTAGTCATAGGCCCTTTTTTTTCAACTTTTGGCTTCAGCTTTTGGCTTTTCTATAGTAACTAGCTTTTAGACCAAGTGTTTTTTTCAAGATAAGGTCTACTAGTTAAATTTAGTATATGCTATACGGACTTCATTTATATTGGCAAAAACCGTATGTGAGTTTTTGTTACTCTGTAATCTCACGTATAAATAGCCAAAAGTCACAAGTTGCAGTAAAAACCATAAGCCTCAGCTAAAAAGAACAGGCCCATAGTTCTATATGCATTCTTTGTATATAGGCTTAGGTTGTCTCAATGGTTATAACCTGCAATCACATATACCCCCATCTCTGAGAGAGGTAGTGAGCAAGCCAACCTAAACAAAATCTACGACTGTGATAATGTTGAGTGTGTAGACATGCCGAGGATGAGGAGAGCCCCATTTTTTGACCTATGTAACTTGTTGAGAGAAATGAACTTATTACGAGATAGCATACACAGCTATGTAGAAGAGCCAGTGGCGATGTTTCTCCCATATGGTTGGCCATAACCAATGGGAGAACCTTTAGAGTGATCCATCAAACCTTTAGGTGGTCCATAGAGACAGTGAGCCGATACTTCAGGGAGGTCTTGTATGCCATTGGTGAGCTAAAAAAAAAAGAGATTAATAGGTCCCCATCCAATGAGACACCCCTAAAGATCAGAACAAGTTCAAGATGGCAGCCCTATTTTATGCTACTAAAATTGTCATTTAGTTAGCTATTATTTTCTTGTATGCATGGGTGCATAGTATATAACAGTAGTTGTTGGTTGTCGTAGGATTGTGTCAGTGCAATCGATGGGACTCAGGGCATCTCCAATGATTCTAGCTAGCAACTAACTAGAAGATTTCCACATCATTTATATAGTACACACTAAAAGCTAGCATTTTAAAGAACTATCTATAAGGATAGTTATTTGATGCTTGCATGCACACACAGAAAAGGACTATCATTTATAGAGGCTGCCTCATTTTGCGTTATAGACTAGTGCTTAAGGAAGAGCTGGCTCGGTTTTTTTGCATACTCTCTTTCCTCCACATAGGATATATGCTGATGTGTACATACATATAGCCATGGCGGAGAGAGCCGAGGGCTGCACACCTAACGATCACGCACCCCACGGCCATCGGATGCACATGCGTGCATGCGCCATGCACCCAATAGTCGCACTCCACTCCGCGAATGACACTTCACATTTCATTTCGGCCGAGCGCCGAGATGTGCATACTCTCTTTCCTCCACATAGGATATATCCACGTGATGTGTACATACATATAGCTAGCGCTGTAATCTCTAGTTCTCTACTCTATAGTCATAGTTTATACGTTGAGATGCCTCGCTCATGTGCATGCTAGAGTACCAAAGGAGATTTTCAAACGCGTGATGTGAAAAGAATTCTGAGTCGGCTTCCTTTATACGTAACTAGTGCAAGGTATCTCACCCATATTCCCACCTCATCGAGAAAATACCGCTTGTTCATTCAAGGTGTTTGTTTCAATCAAACACTTGCCATCCTCGTGTGAGGCCTCGCTCTCTCTCCTCGACTCAAAACTTCCCTCTGGCTATTCGATTCGCTCAATCTAAACTATTCAAATCTCATCCAATGCCCTCATGTGCATGCTAGTTTTTATATATTCCCTTTATTCATTCAAATCTCATCCAATGGCTAGTTTTGTAATATATTTTCACCATTTTCCATCCATCATAAATAATAAAAATACAGAAAAAATAAAATTTATTTTTTATTATATTTTTTTACAGAAATTATAATTTTATTTTTTCTGTAAAAAATTATAATATAAAATAAATTTTATTTTTTCTGTATTTTTTATTATTTATGATGGATGAGCAAATGGTGAAAAAAATCTAGCCATTGGATGAAATGTGAGTGGTTTAGATTGAGGGAATAGGGAGGGGAATAGGGAGAGAGGATAGGGAAGCCCCATTCTTAGGGGGTAGGAAGCACTATTTACTTGATGAGTTGATTATTTGCCATGGAAATTGCAAAGTTTCATTGTCTTATATGCTCTTAGCTGGTACATGACACTATTTATTTAATGAGTTGGTTATTTGCCATGAAAATTGTAAAGTTTCATTGTCTTAGGATGTGTTTGGTTGGAGGGATGGGGTGGGATAGGATGGAGATGGGATGAGATAGTTCCACAAAAAAAGTGGAACCATATGGTCCAGCATCTAAGAAGAATATTCTCTAAATTTGTACAGGCTCATCCCACTTTGGACCATTACATCCCACCTCATCCCTCCAACCAAATACACAGATAAGCTTGGTTATTTGCTCCTAGTTGGTATATGACACTATTTACTTGATGAGTTAATTATTTTCCATAAAAGTGCATAGTTTCATTATCTTATCTGCTCCTAGCTGGTACATAATACTATTTACTTGATGAGTTGGTTATTTGCCATGAAAATTGCAAAGTTTCATTGTTTTGTCTGCTCCTAGCTGGCATATGATACTATTTACTTGATGAGCTGCGTATTTACTTGTGATAATTTTTTGATGGACGAGTGGGCCGTGAAGAGTTTGAGATTTTGGTTACAAGCAATGGACTATGAATACTTGTCAATTCGTGTAACAGGAATTAAAAAACTCATTTGATTAGCCATAATTATATACTCACTACAATCTCTAGGAGTCAGCTAAATTCAAGGCTCAATCAAAGAGGGAGGTACTCTCACCGCACCCATAAAAAGATGACTACGTCTTAGGTTCATGCGGGCAATCAAAAACTTCTATTGCATCTGATTTCTATGTCCACCTTCCCAAATAGGTAACTAAACAACTTCTCTATATATAGAGCCACGCTACATGGATACAGACAACCGAACAACATCGCATTACACATCTCCACAACTTGGCTGGGCCTAATGTCATGTGGGCAACCAAACGCCCCACGTGCGTCTACCGTTGCTGGAAGTGATTTGCGTATGCCTTCTGTGCATATCATGGCAAAACTTGCACTTCAATTTGGATCATCTCGAAAGGCGTTCGTCTAAATCTGTACCACCAAAGGTACATAAAGCATCTCCAATAGTGACTTATGAGCTAGCTCTAAGGGCATCTCCAATGGTCTGAGTCAGCTAGCTATATGCATGTACACATCAGCATATATCCTATGTGGAGGAAAGAGAGTATGCAAAAAAACCGAGCCAGCTCTTCCTTAAGAGCAAGTACAATAGTATAGCCAACTAGTGGCTATAACACTTATCCATTTCATCTATAGTCTTCAAAAAAATAGTTCATACAATAAGGTAACTATTACAATAACTATTTGGCCCCACGTGTAAGAGAGTGAAATGCATATTTTTACGTGCTATAGGTAGCTGTAATTTAGTAGCCAGCTTCCTTCTCTCTCTTTCTTTCTCTCTGCCACGTAAGATTTGGTTGATATTATATTTGCTATAGCCTGCTGACTAAGCCTTATTGTACCTGCTCTAAGCACTAGTCTATAACGCCAAACGAGACAGACTCTATAAATTCTGTGTGTGCATGTAAGCATCAAATAGCTATCCTTAGAGCAAGTCCAATAATAGAGCCAAGTGTTTGGCTATAAGTCAAGTTATAAGAGCCAAGTTATACAATAATCTGTCTTCTATTTGTCTACAAAAGATTTTTTTATTATTATGTGGTACCATGTCTCACATTCTCTTTCCTACTCCTCCTCACATACATTTATTATCTGGACCCACCACTGCATAAGCTCCCGTGTGCAGCTTGTTGCTTGCATGAGAGCCAAGCTCTCCTCTCTCTCCTCTCTTCTCTCCTCCACATCAGCAAAAATGCTGACTAGTTTGACTATAAGACCATTGTTGTACTTGCTTTAGTGTGTACTATATAAATGATGTGGAAGTCTTATAGTTAGTTGCTAGCTATAACTATTGGAGATGCCCTAAGCATATTATTTCATATTTTAATAGAAGAGAGAGAAAAGTTATGTGAGAGTGTCATGTGAGACTATTTATGTTATGAATTATATGCTAAAAGTTAGTAATATTGAAGAAGTTGTCTTAGAGTTAGTAACTAGTTTATACTGTTAGAGATGCTCTAAATCGTTTCACGTAAAACAGTGCAGATTTTACTGGGTTTCCATCGGATTCCCACGCGTTGAACTTTTGGGTAAGTTTTTTTTTAAGAAAAAAATCTACCGCATGGAAAGAACCGAAAGGGTGAAGACCAAAGGACCCCGTTAATTTCCTACTCGAAAGGCCTAAAATTCGCAGCAGCACTTCACTTTCGACTGCACTTTGATTGACTTTTTATTTTTATAGCGGCCTTCTGGAGTAACTTTTGCCTTTAAACTCCCTTTCTCTCTCTCTCTCTCTCATCTCTCACCTACAGACACAAGAAGAGGGAAGAGGGAGAAAGAGCTCAAAAAGACCCAAAAGGGGGTGGAGGAGCGCTGTGCGCGTAGCGTGGGAAAGGCATGCGGCAACGCACGGGGAGGGGGCTGACACGCCCACTCTCACGGCCGTGGTCAAACACTAATAAATATTCCATGCGGCTTTTAACCCCCCATCAATCCAAGTGTGCAATCAGGTAAAGCGGGATGGGATTTCGCAAAAGATGTTGTCCCTTGCATGTCAAAGCAGCCCCCCGTGCTAAGGACAGTCCATTATGCTACACAACTAATTACTTGCAGAAAAACTTCAGGCTTGTAGCTCGGTAAAGCTTATTTTTGATTTATGAATGTGTTTTAATTTGTACAAGCATGCATGAGATGGGCGACAATTAAACAGGGTCTAAATCAGATTAGATGTCCCAAAGTGGAGGACAAGATGATATCATATATCACATGGGAGTGTCTATACACCATTCGACTATTTTTTAGAATAAAAACAGTCAGATTTTGAGCCATTAGATGGAGATTCAACGCCCTAGATCATTGTTTTTGGAGGGGGTCATTTGTTTTGGAGGAGGGCTTGTATGGGTGGATCCGTTAGATGGAGATCTAACGTTCTAGATCAACCTGACTGTTTTATCCTCAAAAACAGTCGAATGTTGTATAGCAATACTCATATCACATATATGAATGATTATAAAAAGTAGAAGTCAGATAACAGCCCAGCTCAAAACGGCTTAAGCTTCTGATTTATTTTCACTATTCAATAATTTTGTTTTTTCTGGTTTTTCTGGTTGTTTTTTGAGCTTTTTTGTCGGTTATTTTTTCCCATATTCATTTGTGCTGTCCATGACGGGTTAACATGTTTTTTCTATTTTTTTAATTTAATTATGCCAAATAAGCTATTATTATAGTATAATTTCAGTCAGCTATAATACTTTTCAGTCATAAGCCACTAAAAAACTATTTTGAACATAGCCATAAAGTTTGGATTTTTCTCGGAGACTCCCATGTGTGTATGGGGAGGCTGCAAAGAAAGAAATTGCAGCACTGTCAACTGTTAAGGATATGAGTCTTCTTTTTAAGAAGCAGCTGAACTGTTTATAGTGCTGCTGGTTTTGGTTCGAGTTTCTGGTTTATTTTTTACTATTTATAAATTTTGTTTTTTCTGGTTTTTTAAGCTTTTTTGCCAACTCTTTTTCTCTGTATTTGTTTGCATTATCCATGATAGGCTAACTTGTTTTTTTATTTTTAATTTTTTTAAAATTTTGTTACACTAAATAAGTCACTATCAAATATAATGTAATTTTAACTATAAATTAGTTTATTTCAGCCTAACCGAGTAGCCTCTTAATGTATGAGTCTTTTATGTACGTGGAAACACAGGTCACAACTCACAAAAAGAGGAGTCATTTTAAGCCAATGAATGTACATGCATACAGCATGCGTAAGGCAAAAAAGATGGGATCGATTTGTTGAGCCTAGCTTAGACCCAGTTTGTTTCCATTTAAGATTATTATAATCTAGCTTATAGGTAAACATTATATAAGCTAGCTTATAATAAGCTGGTGGGAAATAAACTGTCAGGTGTTTGGTAGCCTGGATTATCAGAGTTATGGATTGTTGTATTCGAATGTTTAAATACTACAATGCACTGGGAGAGAGAGGCACGGGAGTTGAGGGTTGGATGAATGGCAAAGGTAGGTAATATTCCTAAGTTTTATGGTCATTAAGATAAAAGGTGGATCTATAAGTTGAAATAAGCTCCTTTTTTGAGCTTATTAGATTACAATAATCTGAGCTATTAGATTATAATAAGTTACCTTATAATCTGGGCTATTTATTTCCACTTATGATTTATAAATTAGATTATAATAATCTTAAGTGGAAACAAACAAAGCCTTAGTAGTCCTTACGATAATGGCTGTAGGATAATGATCAGAACAGTACCTCAGTCTCACCATTGATGGTCTCGTAGATACCAACACAACAAATCAAACAGGTACTAGAGTACTTGTAGCGTAGCACTTTTCGGTTTATAGTTTTTTGAACAAATAAAGTGAATGAGTTTATTATTATTATTTTTAAAATAACTTATCAAAACAGTTTTTTTAAAACAAAAAATAATTAGATGCAATAAAAAGACTCCGTAAACATATGCTTCACGAGTACTTTCGAGGCAAGGTAAAATACCCCGGTAACTAAAGCCAACCAAGGTGAGTACGGGATTACCTCTTGGAAATGCCTTGATCAGAAAAGGCAAGGCAGGCCAATGCTAACCCCGTAGATCGAAACGGTGACTAGTTAGCCACCTCCACACGACTGGCCTCGGCAGCTTTACATGTTCTGATCAAGTGATCATCTTTCTTCAGAATTCAGAAAGCTTGATCTGATCCATCCCATAGACTGCACCAGGGGAGCTACAGTACACTGTCACTGTGCATATGCATTTACACTCAGATCGAACGGGTGGTCAAAGATCGCTTAGCCTAGCCGGCCTAGCTATCCCATGGCTGCTGCACCTACAAACACAGTACCACACACCACACCTAAGGTTAAAGGCAAGAGCGCGAGAAAGAAAGAAGAAACAGAGAAAATGAGAACGAACACAGAGTTGGAGGGAGAAGATGAATGGTGTAGGAAAAGAAGGCTCGACACAACCTCGGAAGTCGTGCACTCATATCTTTATTATTCGTTACTGGTCTAGTCAGTGGTAGGCTTTTCTCCCCCGCATAAAAAAAAGCAGAAGCTTTTCTCCGTCTTGGATTCGAGTTTGTGGCAACGGCCTTGGAATCGGGGCCGTTGATTGTTCCGTCCTCTTCAGCTACTCAGAACCGGCCCCACCACCAGCTCACCCATGGCAGGGGCATCTTCCGTGACGCAGGCTGACCAGTGGGGTCCTGGACAAGATGGGGCCACCGGAGGTGATCTAGATTTGTTTAGGTATTAAATAATTTTGTCTTGGACTGCTGTCTCCCGTCAGGGCCGTGGAGGTGGAGACAGAAATTGGTGCGTGTACCACAAGCCGTGTTACCAAAGCTCCACAAAAACATCACTTTCACTGAGACCCTGAACAATGGAAATTTTCGTTTTTGCCGTTAGTTGAGTGCCGCTCATCACTTCAGAGCAAGTATAATAAGAAGCCAAGGTTTGCAGCCTCTCATCTTTGTCTATTCTTTCTACAGTACGTTAGAACGCCAATTTGCAGCCTCTCATCTTTGTCATTCTGTCTTACGTTAGAACGCTGTTCAGTTGTGCCATTCTGACCATCATTCTAACAAGCCAGCAGAGTTAAACCGTTAAGCAATATGCAAAAAAAACTGAGCATAATTACCTGAAATGATAGAAAATTCAGAAAATGTTTTACACTAGCAAATTGTAAGAATGTTTCTTAAATGCTGAAGAAGATTGAAAACAAGCGAACCAAGGGATGACAGTGGCGCCGACAAGTGAGCCTCTTCGTCTCCTTCGTCCTCGGCAACCTCGGCCGCGGCGAGCGCGGCGACTTCCTCTCCCCCGGCACACGCATCATCGTCCTCTTCCCGGCCTTAGCAGACTCATCCGTCTCCCCACGCAGCCATGTGTGAGGTGGTGTTTTTCTCGAGCTCCTGAACTCGCCGGATAGAGTGGTCGCCGCCCACTAGACGGGTACTCCTTGTAACCTCCTTGCAGATCTGGTTTCTTGTAGCATATACATTGCATGATCTGATCCCTTTTTGTGTGTAGCTGTGGATATTTGATAATTCATATTCCTTCTAAGATCTACTGGATTGTGCTTGATTCCAACAAAATGAACTTATGAACAAAATGAATTCAAACTGTAGCTATCTTGGAACCCTGTAACTGGTGTGAATGTTTTTATTAGGTCTAGAAAATGAATTCATATTCCTCCTTGTCACGAAGTTTTTATTAGGTCTAGAAAACAAATTACAAAATAACTAATTAAAATAAGGTACTAATATGTACAACACAATTAGAAGTATCGAAGCAAAGGATATATTGACTTTTTCCATACATGCTCCCATGCTAGGAGTTAAGCTCCTGGCCAAGTACTTTCTCGGAGAACTCTAATTTTTCGGAGAAGTGGATTCAAGTGCTGGAGTAGCAAAAACATGGAGCAGAGCCATGCAAACAGGGCTTAAGTGCCCGGCTAACAAGAACACAAGATGAACCAGTATGGTAACATTCTGATGCCAGCAGGGTTTGGATTTTGACGTTTTCTTTTCAGGCCAATGTGCAATGAAAAGCCTTTCATGCCTGCCGCTTCATGCATGTAAAAGGCTGGCCGTGGACGTAGGAAAATTTGGTGTGAAGCTGGCGGAACTTGACATGTGGGGCCGAGGCCTGCATGCTGCGGACCGGGGGAATCTGGCAGAACTATCACGTTCCGAGGGAACGGAAGGTGGTCAGTGTCCGGACGACTCGCTTTTGGGTTTTCGGAATATATCGTGGGAACCCTGCGCGGCTGCCTGTGGCTGGCTGCTGCAGCCACGGCAGCAGCAGCAGAAGCGAGTAGAAGAAACAGAACCCAATGCCACCTCCCATGACAACACATCTCATGATGCGTCGCAGCGTAACACCGCACCACCCAGCTGAGGGAAGAGAAGGCTAGAGGAGGCTGGGAACGAAGCGAAGATCTCTTGCCCTCTCCTTACGCTTCCGGCTCCGGATTTGACCCCTGAAGATCTTCGCCCGCAGCCCCTGCTAATCATGCGCTGCCGTTCTCGGTTCTCCCGATCGGACAGTCTCTATGCTAGCTTCTTCTCCACCTGCCTACCTAGGGCTACCACTAGCTACGAGTACTACTACTACTACCGCTGCTGCTACTGTTACGTACAGCCTCTCGGAAACGAAGACTGTATCAGCTATCACTATTCTCCCAGTCGTGTGACATGTGAACAAAGGTCCAAGGCTTCCAGGCCTGCATACTGCATACAGCTCGTAATAACAGCCTTTCACATTCTTTTGACTCCCTGGAGCGCACGCAAAAGGGAACAAAAGAAACTCAGAAAGCGGTTTAAACGAAAGATTTCTTTCCGGACTTGTCCAAAAGATTTGCTGGCTCTTGGATCATCGTCGGCTAAGCTCAGCTGCTACTACATACTTCTGTACAAAAACCTGATTGGCTTGAATTAGTTCGTCGGCACATGATGGCACTATGGTTTTGAGTCAGGAGTGCTTGGGCACAGCAGTGCAATTATAACCCTAACCAAGACATAGTGCAGGAATAAAACAACTGATCTACTAGGAAACGGAACACGTCGGATTAGAAACAGCAAAAAAAAAATGGTCGCGCCGGCCGGCCCGCGGCTGCATGAGGCAGCGTGCATGGTAGCTTCTAGGTGAGTGAGCTAACTAGCTGGTGCTAGCTGGAGACCAGGCAGCGGACGGCTGCGACGACGACGGCGCGACGCTGAGGCTTAGGTCGTCTCTCTCGAGCACCAGGCGAGGCTTCGTAGCAGGCGACGTGGGCGGCTGCTCTTCTGGCGATGACGGCCTCTTGGTGCCCGCGCCGCAAGGGGCCGCAATTAGGTGCACGCCGAAGAGCCTGGTGGGCGCCGACCGAGCGGCGCTGCTGCTACCGGCCTCGCCGCCACTCTTGTCCGCGGCCAGTTGCTGGGGAGGAGGCGAGGGCTCCTCGGCGATGGTGAGCGAGCTGCTGGACGTGGTGCTCCCGCCGGAGTTGTTGAGCCCGTTGGCCGCGGCGGGCTTCCTGCGCGCCTGCAGGAACGCGGCCGGGCTGGGCGCCACGGGGCGCACGTGGTTCTGCACGAAGTAGATGATGTCGTTGTAGAGCTTGCGCATGTGCGCCAGCTCCTGGAGCAAAGCCGTGTTGCTGCGACGCAGCCGCTCGTTCTCCTTCATCAGCACCGCCGCGGTGGCCGCGCGCTCGGCGCCGCTGCCCTCCGCCGCCGGCGACGGCACCGGTCCGCCCAGCGCCAGCAACCGCGTGGCCACCGGCGCGTGCGTCTCCCGCCAATGCGGCTGCGGGAACGGCACGCCCATGCCATGGGCCGCCACCACCCCGTCGTCGCCCACAAACTGGTGGTGCTGAGCCGCGGCAACGCCGGGGTGGAACAGAGGGAAGTGCGGCGGCGGAAAGAACGGCGGGGGAGACGGCGACACCGGCGACGCGGACGACGTCTTGCGGCGGTGGATCTCGCAGAGCAGCTGCTTCTCCCCCTTCCTGAAGAACTCGTTCGCGAACTCCCACCTCTCCGGCACGATCTTCCTGAACCCCTGCATTCCAACATTACGCCATCAGCACCCGTGCACCCATCCATCCATCGCAAAACACAATAAACACGTACTCCTACTACAGAAGTGGAAGCGGCGCTTACGTAGGTGTTGAGCTGGCGGACAAAGGACGAGAAGTTGTTGTGCTTGAAGAAGTTGGGCAGGATGTCGCGCGCGAACTCCGGCGGCCGCCACACGACGAAGGTGGACACCCGGTCGTCCCCCCACGAGACGATGTGGTCGGTGGCCGGGTCGTCCACCAGCTGGTACGTCTTGGTCAGGAACGGCGCCGGCACCGCCTTCTGCGCGGCCGCCTGCGCCGCCGCGTCGCACTCAGACCAGCTCCCGCACCTCTCCATCACCCTCCCCCGCTACTCACACCCACCGGGCAGGGATCTACCGACCGAACGCACGGAAAGAAGTAACCGGAGACGAAGAGTCGGCGAAGGTTTCTTGGGGTTAAGTCGGCGCGCGGGTCTGTGAGGTGCTTCTTATTCTAACCGGGTGGGTGGTGAATACGGAGGTGCCGGGACGGGCAAGCAGCGGCCGAAGGTGGCGTGGCTCTGCCTCGGGGAGCGTGCGCGGGGAGGAGTGGGCGGTGGGGGTGGTGTGAGGGAATATGTGTCGCTCTGTCTGTCTGGGTGTTTGGATTGGAAGTTTTGAGATTCAACTTTCAAGGTAGACCCGTGACACTTCCGCCAGCGACTCTACACCCATCCATCTCTCTCCAACCCCTCCCCTGTTTGTTTTTCTCGACTTTCTCGAGGATCTCTTGCGGCCTCCGTTAACCCCCTTCGATCTCCGTTCCCGGACGCAGAGCTTTTCTTGCATGGAGATGGGAGGAGAGGAGACGTTCGGTGTTGGTGAACGGCGATCGATCATCAACCTTTCCGGTCCGCGCCTCGGCTCATCGTGCATTTCTGGAAAGGCCCCTGCCGGACAAGCTCTGCTACAGTGCCGGAAGCATCGCAAATCTGAATTGTTTTCCCGTTGCAGAAGAAGAAAAGGAAGCCGAGCCAGCCATTCCTGTTGGCCGGTCCATGTTACACAGCCTTTGCAGCTCAAAAATATAAGACGCAACGGGGTTTACGCTGTCGTACGTGACCTCAACTTGCAGAGAGAAGAAGAAGCTGTACGTAGGCAGGAAGGAGCAGGAGATTTTTACATCGGTGATTCTTAAGCCTCGGTTGGATCAGATCACTATTCCATGTGGGCTAGACGGTGCGCGCCACGTGTTGTCGCTCGTCTCCAAAGCCGGGGTCCGGGCTTATTACAATAAAAGTCGTAGTGCAGTATGAAATATTTTCTCGACAAATCTAGATAGATTATTTGCCTTCGAAGTTGCAAATGTTTGCTTGTACTTACGTTGTGAAACGAGGATCACTAGTGCATGGTTCAGCACCAAATGACTATTTCGAAATTTAAATCATGCTAGATCAAGCCGGTAGTCCCCACGGTCCACGGAGCAAACATGAGCCATCCCATTTCGTGTGGGAGAGTTGAGAGCTAGCTAAAAGTGAGGCTGTACCGTTTTAGAGTCCAAACCGATTGACATAATCTCATTCTAGATAGATCACGTGTAATCTACTTACACTTTTATCCACGGGTCTGTTTTTTTGCTGAAGTTTATGGTTTTTGACTACGGCTTGTGACTTTTGAGCTATTCATATGAGAGATTACAGAGTAACAGAAACTCACGTGCGATTTTTATCGATATAAATGAAGTCAGTACAATATGTACTACAATTAACCAATAGATCCTAACTTGAAAAGATACTCCATTTAAAAGGTAGTTATTGTAAAAAAAGGCAAAAAACAGCTTTTAAAAGTTGAAAAGAACAGGCCCATCACTTCGTACAAAACGGTTAATCAAGGGTTGCTACCATTGAAGACCTAGGCTTATATATTACTGCTTCTCAAGCTAACCTAGTAAGGTGGACTAATCCACACCCTCATGTGTGCACACACATAAGGGCCATCATGGGCAAAATTCTACATGGGCCGAGGTGTCACATAGACCCCCCTCAAAGGACCCAACGTCCTCGTCGGCCCAACATATCCGCATTGGGGCAAATGATCATCATCTCCCCTCTTGGCACATGTCTGTGCGATCAGTGCTAGCACATATGCCATGTCGTGTGTCCACTCCGGGCCCACAGGTGCCATGCGCCACATGCCCACGCCCTGACCCGCACGCGCTCATGTAACTGTGACAGTCGGCTCTCATACCATTTGTAACGCCTTAGAGTCCAAACCGGCTCGGCATAGGCCTAACCTCATTCTGGATAGGCCACGCACACGTAGTAACCCGCTTGCACTTTCGTCCTGGCTTCGTGCAAAATAGTTAACTGGAATTTGCTATCATTGGAAACCTTAGGCTTATATATTAGTGCTTCTCAAGCCAAACTAGCAAGGTGGGACTAATCCACATCCTCATGTGCACACACACATAAGGGCCATCATGGGCCTAATTCTACATGGGTCGAGGTGTCACATAAGTGGGTGAGAGCGGCTCCCGCACCGGGTCATTTTTTTACCGAGGGTTCGAATCCACCACTTATTCCTTTCCACCCACAAAGGGGGTGCTGCTTAAGCAGCTCAGGAGGCGCCAACCCCACAACTAGTGGCTCGTCCTGTTCGGATTATGTGACACCTCGGTCCATATAGAATTAGGCCCATGATGACCCTTATATGTGTGTGCATATGAGGATGTGGATTAGTCCCACCTTACTAGTTTGGCTTGAAAATCACTAACATATAAGTCTAGGGTTTCCAATGGTAACAACCTCCGGTTAAATGTTTTACACGAAGCGAGGATGAAAGTGCAAGTGGGTTGATACATGTGCGTGGCATATTCAGAATGAGGTTATACCTATGTCGGTTTGGACCCTAAAGCGTTAAAAATGGTATCGGAGCCAACCCTCGTGGTTACATGAGCACGTGCGGGTCAGGGGCGCGGGCATATGGCGCAAGGCGCGTGTGGGCCTGGGGTTGACACACGGCATGGTATATGTGCTGGCACTGAACGTACGAACATGTGCCAAGAGGAGAGACCATGATCATTTACCCCAATGTGGGTATGTTAGGCCGACGAGGTCATCGGGTCCTTTAGGGAGTGTCGTAGGGACGACCCCCACCTAAACCCAGCAGGCATGGTAGGAGATTATAAGGCCCAGAATAGGCCATGTGTAATGACATAACTGCCCCCAGAAGGGATAACCCGATGTAAGGGTATAACTGTAAAAGCACTCCTCATGTGTGTATATATATGAGAGTAAGCCATGGGGAGAGGCCATGACACTTATCTTCATCACTCTCCACTACCATCTCTCTCTCTGTTTGGTGTCAGAGCCACAACAGCTTGACGCCGTCGTGTGGGAGGACAGGACAAGCTCAAGACCGAAGAAGAAGGATAGCATCGAAAAAGCTTCTTGGCGGCGGCGAAGGGAAGAAGGCGGCCGGCCGAGCATCGTATGAGTACCGTGGCTTCGCATCGGCGGCGGCGCGGGTAGCGCGCGCGATGCGATGGCGAAGACGTCGGCGTCCGCGGCGACGACCAACCTCGCCACCGCACCGCGACAACCAACCTCGTCACGGCACGCGACGACCCACCCGCCTCGGCGTTGCGAGGACGGACCGCGGTCGAAGACGTCGGCGCAGTGCGGCGACAAACGATCCCGCCGATGCAACGACAACCGACCTCGCCGCCCCATCAACCCTCGGCGGCGCGCGCGGCCGGCGGTTCAAAGTAGCCACGACGGAGCGACGGCGGCTCGGGACCGCGACGCGGTCGTCCCGCGCGATCCGCCGCCGAGCACCGGCAACCCGCCGCCGGCGATGGAAGGTGCCCTGCGGCGGCTCTCAACGCGTTCAGCGGGGCTAGGGGACCTTCGCGGGCTGTCGGATATATGCAAGAGGCTCGAGTCGCAGGCGCGCCGATGTCGCGTCCGAGCCCACGCCGAGAGGCGGACGATCGCGGCTCCCACGTCTAGCCGCGTGCGGCTGCGGCGCGTGGACCGAGTCCCGCTTTGGGCGGGCTGCAGCGGCGGCATGGCCCAAGACTTCAAGTTTCTAGCGCCATCGACTCGTACAAAGACGACCGGACCCCGTGAGTTCGTGCGCGTATCTGAAACCGCGATTGAAGCGCGGCGAGACGATATCACGAAGCGAAGGACTCCCCTCACGCCGCAGGAGTGGCGCTCTCTTGGTTCTTTACCATAGAGCCGCTCCATCTACGTGGGAGCGACTTCGTCGCCTTCACAACAACTTCTAAGGAAACTACGTCGGCCGAGTCGACGCGACCACTCTTTGCCGTGAAGCAAAAACCCTCGAGAAGCTCCGGACTACTTCAAACGCCGTCAAGATTCGATGCCAAGTGAAAGACGTCCAACGAAACCACCATCGTTAATGCGACCATACAGGGCCTTCGTCCGGGCGATGGCGAGTACAATGCGCGAAAGCCAATCAAGACGGTGGCGGCTCTTCGACAAGATGGAAGAATATGCCATGGTGGAGGAAGACGACGGCGAAGGCAAGGTGGCGACTCAGACACCAACCGTGCCGAGCCTCGGCAAAGACGAAGATCCGCCGAAGGCGGTTCTTGAAGGGAAAATGTGCGCGAGTCGTCCAGGGCGCGCCGCCGCGAGGACGCCGCATAAGGAGTCGTCCGACACCCAAGCGCGCCCAGAGGTCGAGGCGAAACCGACGTCCTCGACATCAAAGCGGGTCCGACGAGGTGCTCCAGCGGCCGAGGCGGTCGGGCGCGCGTGGCGGCGCGCGCCGTGGCGAGGCCGCGACGATAGGGTCGTGGAGATTACGACGACCGGCATCGTGGACGTGGTGCGTAGTCCACGGCGCGGCAATCATGATACCCGCACTGCACCTCCATCGCGGCGCTCGCGGCAGCGTCGCTAGGGGCAGAACCGAGGCGCGCCCGCTGCGGTGGCCCACGCCCAATTCCCATACGAGGCCCCGAGTGTACAGCGCAAGGGATGCGGTGCAGCGCAAGGGATGCAACCCTCGTGAAGGCACCTTACGGATCCAAGCTCACGTCTGGCGGCCTCGGGAGGGCCTCTCGCCGTTGCGAGCCCCGACGCGACCTACCACGGGGTCATTAACATCATATCCGGAGGCTCTGCGCTGGAATTCGCCTCGGCACGGCAGCAGAAGGCCTACGCGCGAAGACTGCACCACGTGGCGGCATACCCAGCGCAAGCACCGCCGGATTGGGCGCAGCACAAAGTTACATTCACACCCGACGACGCCCGTGGTGTGGACTTCCTCATCGTAACCCCTGGTCATCCGGTCACCATCGCGGGATGCGACGTGGGCGCGCTTGGTGGGCGGTGGTAGCTCCGCGAACGTATTGTTTGCGGCGGCTTCGACGGATGGGGATCCTCGGCCGCTGGGCTCTCGGGAATCCCATCGTAGGGCTTGGGGGACCCTGCGGCGGCCCAGGCCAAATCGGCCTCAAGTCTCCTTCGGGCGAGATGACAATGTGCGGACCGAAGATGCCACCTTCGGCGTGGTCGATCTTCCGTATCCTACAATGCCATACTAGGCCGCCCAATCCTCAACTCCTTCTGCGCGGTACCACATCACGGCTACCTATGCATGAAGATCCCAGTCCCGGACCATCATCACCGTCCCGAGGCGACCAAGACATGGCCCGCGCATCGAGCCAGTACTAGGTGCCGCGCCGCGGCCAATGGCGCTCCTAGAGTCGGCGGGCCCGCAGACGTCTAGCGACTAGAGGCTTCGGCCACACCAAGGGCAAACGGTTAGTATATCTATCCTTTGTAGTTGCTCACCCGCGCAAACAGGGATGTAATGAAGATCGCCGTTTGCGCTAATCTTTCTTTATCACGCGCAAATGCAGCGGTGAAAGCGCGCGCAGCTTAGCCAACGCGCACGTTCCGCGATATCATCGAAGTCGCATGTTCGCGTGTGCACTCGTCGTAGCCAAAAGGTGACGGGTCCGAGTATAAACCAAAGACGCACGTTCGCGTGTGCACTCGCCGTAGCCAGTGCGGGTGATATCATCGAAGTCGCATGTTCGCGTGTGCACTCGCCGTAGCCAAAGGTGACGGTGCAGTATAAACCAAAGACGCCGCGTTCGCGTGTGCACTCGCCGGCCAGTGCACGGGTGAGTATAAATCGAAGTCGCATGTTCGCGTGTGCACTCGCCGTAGCCAAAAGGTGGCGGGCACAGTATAAACAAAGACGCTGCGTTCGGCGTGTGCACTCGCCGTAGCTGAAGTGCGGGTGAGTATCATCGAAGTCGCATGTTCGCGTGTGCACTCGCCAGAGCCAAAGGTGGCGGGCCGAGTATAAACAAAAGACGCAGAGGGGCGCCCTCGCGCGCGCGATCCACGGACTTTAAATAAGGCGTGGCGTCGAGGTCGCCTCGCACGCACAAATCTCGGACTATAAAGAAGGCGTGGCGTCGAAGTCCGCTCGCACGCACCAATCCACGAACTTTAAATAAGGCGTGGCGTCGAGGTCGCCTCACTTGCGCACAAGTCTCGGACAATAAAGAAGGCGTGGCGTCGAAGTCGCTTCGCACGCACTGATCCACGAACTTTAAATAAGGCGTGGCGTCGAGTCGCCTCCGCGCGAGTCTCGGACTATAAAGAAGGCGTGGCGTCGAAGTCCGCTTCGCACGCACTCATCCACGGACTTTAAATAAGGCGTGGCGTCGAGTGCGCCTCGCGCGTCGCGAGTCTCGGACTATAAAAGCACGCAAACGCGCGAGGTCCGCCTCGGCATACGTTAGTCTGCGGTGTCGCTCTAAGGAACCCGGCGCAGCTACTTCGCCGCGGTGGCATCAACACACAGTGCGTATCCTAAAATGCCGAAAGTGCGCATCATAAAAAATCACATGTACAAAGGTCGGTGACATCCGCCGCTCTAGCCTTCTACCATGCGGTTCGTCCTAACACGCGCTAAAGTTGGGGCCTCGCTCGAAGAAAGCCGCTCGCCCAAAACTCAGCGACTCTTGACCCTTCGCGCGTCGAAGCGTCGCCGGGTTGAAAGGTCGGCGCCTGGCGGGTCCGATGAAGCCGCCGGGACATAGGTGAAAGTCGAATGCGAGCGGCAAGTGTGTACTTTATTCGCAAAGACAAGGAACGATCTGACACATGTCTACACCTAGGCACCACGGCGTCGGACCTGCGGGTTCCGGCGCCGGAGGGCCCAGCGCCACCATCGTCGCGTCGAGGACCCCGTCCGAAATTGGCGAGACTCCCATCCGTGAGCGACCACGGAGCTCGATTCGTGCAAAGATCCGGCCCGACGTGACCCCGGATCCGGTCGAAGAAGGGCCCGAGGGCAAGCGGCGGAGCGACGGCGCCGGACATTACTCGGCCGCCGCATCTCGGCCGGGGATCATCGGTAGCGGCGACATGCGTGCAAATCGCGGTGCTGCGCGCCGCGCGCAAGCATCTTAAGCGTGCCGACGCGATGGAGTGCGAAGCCGGCGTCGCCGCGTCGCGCCGCACGACGTTAGCGGCATCCCCGACCAGTGAGGGCGTCGGCGGCTCCTCGGGCCGAAGACGCGGCGGCACCTCAGCCACCGCCCTTTGAAGATGGCTCTCCAGCGCTTGCATGGCGTCCCACGCAACCACCGAGGCGTCGCCAGCGTCGGTTGCGCTCCGCTAGAGTCAAGGCAAGCTCGCCTTTTTCCTTCTCTAGCGGCGACCGCTCCAGAGCCCGTCCCCGCTCCGCCGCGAACTTTTGTTCAGCGGTGCCGCGCCGACTCGTCTTGCCGATGCAACAAGTACCTCGGCGTGCGCCCTCGCCGGCGCATTCCGCTTCCAACCGCGGATGCGGGCGTCTGGCGAGCGGGCGCTAGAGGCTTCGCAGCCTCCTCCTCGGCGCCCGCGACCTATCCTCGAGCGCTTTTGGCCACAAGCATAGGCCGCTTGCATGGCTGCCCGGCACAAGTGTCTATAGAAGGAAAAGACTTAGCAAACTCGGCTAAACTCGGCGTGGTCGCATGAGTACTTACCTCACGCCGGACACCTCGGCGTCCTCGAGGCGCCCGCACCGTAGGCTCGCGGCGCTGCGGTCGACGCTCGTGGCGCGTCATTCACAATCCGCGCCACGCCCTCGGCGTCTCGGAGGCGACGATGAAGTCCGCGGGGCCCACGTGCTCGGAGGCCCCGTGTTCGCCGAGTGCTCCCCTCTAGAATGAGCAACGCCAGAACAGAGGATACTGGTGAGCACCCCAAGGCATAAAAGCATACACGAGTAAGCTAAGCGCCCTACCTCCGTGCGAGAGAATGGTCCCGCCATGCGGCGAGGCCTCCACGTTCGGGAGGACGACGGCCGCCCTCGCGCGGGCGGCGTGGCGGCAGGGGGCGAAGGCGATAGGCGCGAGGCCCGGTGCTGCGTTGGAGTCCCACAGCTTCTAATGCCCGTGGCCACGACGAACCCCGCGGTGTCGGTGGAGCTCGGCCGCACACACGGCCGCTTGGCGGCGATCAGCGATGACACCGCCGCGCTCGCGGTTGAGGAAGACCCGCGGCCGCCGCGCCGGGGCGAAGGTTCCACGATGGCGATTGTCGCGAGAGGCACCTCGGTTTCACGCCGCTAGTAAAGCGGCGACGGCTACGTGCGCCCGCGAGGGCGCCTCGACACCACAGCGGCCGCGGCCGAGGCTCCACCGGCATCGCCGGTCGCGCTGGGTCGCCTCGGCGACCGGCGGCGGTGAAGCTTCCCTCGGCCGCCGCGGCTACCGCCGTCCGGGCGCTCGGCGAACACACTCGCCGGCGCTGCGCCACCTAAGTCCGAAGTCGGCATACCTGGCCGAAGTCCGACTCTGCGTCGCCGCGCCTCGGAAACACTAGCGGCGGCGCGCAGCGCCTGCCGCGCTCCTCTTCGAGACGGGCCTTCTTCTTCTTCTTCGCTCCACCATCGCTCGAGCGACACGGTCCCGGCACGGCAAGGCCGAGGACCTCGCACACGCGGTTTATTCGCCCGACCCGCCTTGGCGATAGCGACGCACGCCGCTCATGCTCCCTGGCGTTATGCGGCCCGGGAATATGCGCGGCTTGCTCCGCCTCCTCAAGGAAATCCACGAAGCAAAGGAGAATAGCATCGATATACAACGCATTTCGCGTCAACAAAGGAGGGCGCGATCGAGGCTTACGAGGCCGGCGGCGCGGCGGCGAATGAGCAAACCCATGGTGAAACATTGTCGTCTCGACGCCTCGCGGCAAGACGCCCGATCGTAAACAGCGGCGCCACGCCAGTACATCACGTACTCCTCGGCGAGGTCGCGCATGTTGATGCGGGTGGCCACACCTACGAGCCGCTTGACCCTCCGTTTGTCCTCATCATCGAGCGTTCGGCGCGCGAGGGCTTGAACGCGATTGGTCGGCTGTGCACTCAAGGCGCTCCGCTCTCCACACGGTGGTAGAACCACCGCTTCATCGAGAAGACTCCACTTCCGCGAGTTGAGTTCGCGAGGAAGAGCTTCTTGCATGACGAGCGAAGAATAAAAGTGACGCTACCGGCTCGGCAATCCCGTCCTTCCGCCGCTTCTGGCATCGTGCCTCGTGGAGATAGGCGACAGCGACGCCCGGGCCAACAGCCCCCAAGCGCAAGGCCCACCAGACACACGCAAGCCGCCACGGCGTTGAGTCGATTGCGCCGGCTCGGCCGAAGGTCGCGCAGACGTCGCCCACCACCGCCGCCTGATCCGGAGCCCGCGTCGAAAAAGGCAACGAAGACGGCGCCTCGACCTCTCGGGATGCGGTTCCGTCTCGTCGGCGGTGGCAATCGTCGTCTGGCGCCGGACAACTTCCCCATGCGCGCAGAGCCCTTGGGCGTCTTCGGTCATGAGCGAGGCCTAGCTCGCCGGCGTGCCTTCCTCCTCCGCCACCACCGCTCTGGTCGTCCGCGCCGCGGTCGCGCTCGTGGAGCGCGTACTTCACCGTCAACGGCGAGGACCGCGGCGAACGTCGAGGCTACCAACCGCTCGTCCGAAGCTTCATGAATCGAGGCCATCGCTTCCCCGTAAAGACCGCAGCGGTGAAGGTAGCGCGAAGGTGTAGAAGGCGGAGCGAATAGCAAAGAGGCGTAAGGTGCGGGGCGCCGCTCGGGGCTATATCAAGCCACCTCGCCCATCCGCCGCTACTGAAGCATCGCAACGGTCGCGTCTGGATGCAACCGCGGCGATGTAAAGGCCCGCCCGCACAATTCCGTAATTGAAGGCGAAGGGTCGCGGCGTCCGTGTCTGGCGCAATCTGCGATCGTAAGCGCCCGTCGGCCAACGCCCCACCCAACGTTGGAAGGTCATCACTACGGGCGCCAAGGACCGTCACAACACGGCGTTACCTAGCCGCTATTATAGGCGCACCAGTGGGATCACAACAGCTCCGGCGCCGCGCCATTCACTGCCCGCCCCGTGTCCCCCTTGCCTAGGGAAGAGGCGAGCGGCTGCAAACACGCAACCGTCCACATCCCGTCGCCCACCCGTCATAGGCCGCCGCGTGCCCCGGGCGCGTCGGGTCGCACAGTTTGGGAACCTAACCCTGGCAGACCAGGGGCCGGCGTGATTCCAGGAAGCTTTACCGCGCAAGACCACATCACAAGACCCCAAGTCACCGCCCACGCGGCGGTGTTCGCGGGGCGCGTCTACTTCGGCTAGGCGCCAGCTTCGCCGCCACCCGTTCGAGGGGTAGAGGACGGAGCGCGCGCGTCTACTTCGACCAGGCGTCAGCTTCGCTGCCACCTATTCAAGGGGTAGGGGACGGAGCGCGCGCGCGTCCACTTCGACTAGGCGCCAGCTTCGCTGCCACCCATTCGAGGGGTAAGGGACGGAGCGCGCGCGCGTCTACTTCGACTAGGCGCCAGCTTCGCGGCCACCCGTTCGAGGGGTGGGGACGGAGCGCGCGAGTCCACTTCGGCGGGGCGCAGCAAAGGTGGGGGTCTTGCCCTGCAAAATCTACCTCGTTTTCCTTAACAGACCACCTACAGTGCATCAACATACAAGGTAATGCCGACGGGCTCCCTCAGGAACACCGACTGTAGGTAGGCCTGTTAAGAAAAACAGGGTAGACCTCGCTGTCGCCTACGGAAGCGCGGTGTAGGATCAGGAAGCGCGGCTGGCTGTCGATAACCGGCGATCAAGCTCCCAAAAAATAGACCTCATACGTGCATCAACATTCCCCCGCCTCAGCGACACCGGGAATGTTGATGCACGGCGAGCCCATTTTAGAGGAACGACTTCTATCACAATATACGCAGGAGCAACGCCTCACCAGCGCCATATATATACCCCAGTCAGCAGGGGAGCCAACCGGCGGAAGGCCAATCGGCAGAAGTCCAACTGTCGGAAGTCCGCCGCCATATTAATGGTCACGACGCCTCAACGCCCGCATCGCGCCGAGCACGCTGCACCACGTGGACACCGGAAGTCGGGCGTCGCGGCGGCGCACACGCTCGCCGACTCTGGCGCGACTCTAGAAGTTTGGAAAAGTTCACAGGCCGCGGGGACGGAGGGGGCCAAAGGACTTGGCAACATGGCTTCGGCCTTGTGAAGCCCTTTACCATGAGAGGCTCCTATCGTAAGGACGCCCCCACCTAAACCCAGCAGGCCTGGTAGGAGATTATAAGGCCCAGAATAGGCCATGTGTAATGACATAACTGCCCCCAGAAGGGATAACCCGATGTAAGGGTATAACTGTAAAAGCACTCCTCATGTGTGTATATATATGAGAGTAAGCCATGGGGAGAGGCCATGACACTTATCTTCATCACTCTCCACTACCATCTCTCTCTCTGTTTGGTCTGTAGCCACAACAGGGAGTGTATACGACATTTCGGCATATGTAGAATTAGGCGCATGATGGCCTTTATGTGTGTGTGCACATGAGGGTGTGGATTAGTCCCACCTTGCTAGTTTGGCTTGAGAAGCACTAACATAGAAACCTAAGGTTTTCAATGGTAGAAACCCCTGGTTAACCGTTTTACACGAAGCGAGGACAAAAGTGCAAGTGGATTGCTACGTGTGCGTGGCCTATCCAGAATAGGGTTAGGCCTAATCCGATGTGGATCCTAGGGCGTTACAGAGATAGACAGGGATTGTTTTATTTGTAGGATTGCCCTATTTCTTGAATTTTTAGAAAGTCCCTCTGATTTAAATAACTTATAGATAAAATATACGAGTATCTAATTTTTACATTGAAGATGTTAAATGAAAAACATCTTGCCATCAGGTCATTGAGTCAATGAGTGTGTTGGACTTCTTTGTATACCCTTTTTGACCTAAGTCATTGTATACCTTTACAGATACTCTTAGTGACTGTACAGAATTAGTTGACGCCTTAATATAGAATCTCTATTTCACAACTCTTCTTGTATAGTTGATCATCGCCTTTGGGTACCCAGGGTTTTTTTCCTTCCAAAGTCGCCACGTTAAATTTGTGTATTCATCGACCACTTAGTGAATACGCATATGGAAGATTAGCAAGATCTCAAATTACAGGATCGAATACCGCAATCAGAAGAGCGAATGTTTGCCTCTGCATTTTATAATCTTTTGATGCTTGGTGAAGGTTTTGACCATTTGATGCTCAACTGCTCGATCGATCACTTAGTGCTCAACCGCTCGCACGATCGCTCAGTGTTCGACTGCTCGCTCGATCACTTAGCATCAACCTTTGACCAGTTTGTATGTACTCGAAATCCTCAACACTGGGAGTAGAACCTCTCGGTCACTTATGCCTTTGAGAAACCAGCGCCTTCGAGTACTCGTATTTCCTCTGTTCTCCTGGCAGCGATTCGACACCTTTGCTCGTCATAAGCTTCAATCCAACTGCAATCACCAGCACTTTTCGAGCAAATCAAGAACTAGATTGATTCAATATGATGTTTATTGTATGATTTTCATGGATTTATAAAGTGCCCTCATAAACACCCCTTAAAACCTAGCTAAAACTAAAGCATCTTCAATCTACTCCGCAAAAATCTTGCGTTAACCCTTAGTCTCTCCCTGCTTATATAGGCTAATGCCTTAAACCGTGTCCTTATCAAACATAGACACCAAACTCTATTTGTTCCGAAAATCAAGGGACCAAAAACCCTTTCAAACACGGGTTTTTCAAAATCTCTAAACCTTCCTAGCTATGTGCTCCTTCCACAACTCTTTCAACTCTGCACATGTCGAAGCCTCCAGGATCACACCTCTTGTAGCTTCTCCGTGCATTATCCACCTTTGATCTCTACGTGGTCTAGCGTGAGCCCAACCACCTCGTGACATTCTTGACCGTCTGGACCTCAGATTTCCCCCTCCTAATCCCGGTTCTCCTCGTTATGGTTCCTACTCCCTGTCCTCCTTGTCACCAACCATGACCGTCTACATGCCCAACCTACACATAGAAAGACCAAAGAACATTTTTCTCGGTATAAGATCTTCGCATAACACACCCCAACCATCAATAAACACGAGTAAGATTATCCACGATCTCAATTTCCATATTCTCCAAAAATCAATCTCAAACCACTCAGTAAAATCTGTCAGACTGTTGGCCCAACACACATGACTACTCGAGATACTAAAAGATCATAAGAATTGAAGCACTTGAAGCCCACGAGTACCGATCGTGAAGCCTACGACAACGACAACAGATCGTGAAGTGTACTACTACCGATCACAAAGTCTACAGCTACCGATCACCGACTAGGCACTGTAGCACCGTTTATCGATTACCGAGTACCAACGAGGTACTGTAGCACCGACTACCACTATAGCTTTCGATTGGTTACTGTAGCAAGGACCACCGACTATGTACTAGAGCTACAACCAATGACAGGTTCACTGTAGCTCCAACCAGTTCAGTATATCTCCGATCGACTGTGGTCGTTCTGCCGTGCTCGACCTGTTGTGGTCATTCTACCATGGTTGACCTGTCGTGGTTGGCATGGTATGGTTGTTCTGCTGTGGTTGACCTGTCGTGGTCATTCTTTCGTGATCGACCCATCGTGGTCGAAATCCACCGATTCCAGTTTTGCAAAAGAGCACCATCTGAAGCTTTCACAAACGCAAATTTCAATGCAACCTAAATATCAATTATTCATCATTACTGTATGCATGACCTCTCAACATGGCCTAACACAAATGTTTTCTGAAACACACGGTCGGGCGCGCCCCTCCCTGAGCCTGGAGTGCGAGGACGCACTTATGGCCCCGCGCGCGCGCGATCGTGTCACGGCCAACGGGCACGGGGTACACGGGCACAGGCGTGGTGCGCGGACATGTCGGCGGCCGTGCGGCATGCGGCTAACTCTCCCGCAGCGGGATTCAGTATCCACGCGGAAACGGCACGGCCAACAACCGCATGAGCTATGCAGCTAGTAGCTACCCCGCGGCACGCACGCACGCACGTACGTAGCAGATGGGCCATCAATATGGGTTTCAGTTTCAGTCGCAACATGCCGTGACCCGCGCCTGCTCTCGCACGCCTGGATACACCGATTGATGGATGGATGGATGGATGGATATGATCTTTGGCTTGCGCGAGTGGTCGTCGCGAGCAGCAGCGGCAGGGCGTAGCTGGCCGCGGCGTTATGGCCTGTCACGGTCTCGTGGGATTCAGGGGCGCTGCAGGGGTCGTCCTTTTTCGTGCTTCTGCTTGCTTGTCTGGGTTTCGAGATCCGTAGGCGATATACAGATGCGCGACAGATCTTCACGCATGTGTGTAGCGGGCGACGACCTTTGGATATCGATGCGACAGATTGTTTGAGGCGGAATTGCAGCTGCCGTTCTTGTGAATTACCATGACGGGGAAGTTTTGTTTTTTCGTGTGTTTTTTGACCGATCCACGGTAGAACGGAAAATGCACTTACCGTCGGGTACAGACCATTTGTATCGTCATTCAAACTGTTTGCGTATGCCATTCGATTGGCAAAGTAGATTCAAATGGATATCAGCCACAGTCGCCAACTGGAGCACGAACCTTGGCGACATGGAACGGAGAGAAAATTTGGATGGCTGTTTTAGGAAATTTCATTCAGTTGTGCAGCTCCATTAGGCCCTCTTTGATTCATAGGATTAAAAAAAGCGTAGGAATAGAAAAAACACATAAATATGATATGCATACATGTGCAAAAATAGACGATTGAAAATATAGGGATTTTATAGGATTAGGTGTTTGATTCGCATGAAGAGTAAGAACACACGAATTTTATAGTGAATAGTAATTGCATTTACTTTTAGTATAAATATAAGAGATTATCACACTGATTTAACTAAGAGAATATAATAAAACTCATTAGCTGGCCACTTACAAGTGGCCTAACCTATCCCTGCACTGATTTAACCCAATAAACACCATCATTCTTATCCCCACACATCTCTATCGTTCACTCAATCTCATCCACATAGGAACAATTGAACAATGGCTGAGGGAGTAAGGGCAAAGGCAGCGGTTTTAGCTCGGGGCGGTGACAGTGGGAGTAAGAGTGATGTCAGTTGGCACCAACTCGGGTGGGAGCGGCGGGTGCGAGGGTGAAGGCCGCAAACACACTTATGCTAGCTCATGCAGCGACGGTGGGAGCTAGGATGGAGGATGACTACCGCGAGAGCCAGGGTGAAGGTCGGCTGCACCAAGTGTGTGGTGTGACGGCGACATCCTTCAACTCCGGTGTGGCAATAGCTCTAGCAAAGGCGGTGGAGGTGTAGAGCAAAGCGGTGGCCGGTGAGTTTTTCACATGTCCACTCTCATTCTTCGTGAAAAAGAATTCTATAAAAGAGGTTGGGTGGATAGATTTTAAGAATTCTATAAAAGAGGTTGGGGTGGATAGATTTTTACTGTAAAATTTCCGTGCAATCATGGGGAGTGAATAGTATTTCTCTGGAATTTTTTGATGCTGTTCCTACCAAGAGCCAATCCTTTGCAATCTCAAAACCTGTATTTTTCCTCCACCAATCCTTTGAATCAAACAGGACCTTAACATTTTATTGATCACTCATAACGTTATTTGGGACGCATCTTTCCTGCGGAAAATTTATTGGACATTTATCCACTTGATCGTGAATGACGCCTCTTCCGATCATCCAGCTTTTCCGACCATGGCTACAGCAAACACCGAGGAAGACTGACATCAGACATTAACATCTGAAACGATATTATAAGCTTAGCGACGTCTAGAACTTCGCGTTACCCTGCAGCCCCTGCACATCGCTGTTCTCCGTGATTGTGCTGAAAGATGTTAATGCCCACCAGATGGCCAAATAACTATTTACCGACAATCCTACAAAAAACATCTTCGTCCTTGCACGTAGTAGCGCTCGCAAGAAGAAGCATCTGCAGTAGATCGCACATGCATGTTAGCTGGGCTACAAGATAGTACAAAAAGCAATGTTAGCCGTGCCGCGGAAACGAATCTTTGCCTATAGAAGTTCTTTAGTTAGCAACCGGAGGAATATAACCATCGATCCCCGCGTACTGCGTCGACAAAGCATGGTTTAAAATGCATGGAAAAGCTTCGCTGAGACCGAGAAGAAACAAAAAGAATACAAGAAACTTCTGCAAAGCGCCGAGTTTTCTATGCCCTAACCAGAGAGAGAGAGAGAGAGAGAGATAGAGTTCATGGGCAGAACGACGGAGGAAAAGCGTAAACAAAGCGCTGAGCTCCAGTGGCGACGTGGTGGGGGCTGGCCGTGTGCATGCAAAGCGAGGGCAAAGGCTGCTCGGGTACGCCACCACCGCGCGCGGCCAGGCGCATCGCGTCGGAGCCGATCGAGAAAACGACGGGAGCGGGTGGAATCCCACCAAAAGCGGCCACCGCGCTTTAGTTTTTCTCCGTCGGCACACATGCGCACGCATCCCCGGCACGGCACGGCCGCGGCCACAGCTAGTGCTACATGCAGATGCATGTCATGGCTAGCAGCCGGTTGGCTCCTAGCTGCATGCATGCGTTGCATGCCCCTCTCTTCTTCAAAGGCTCCTTCCCTTGTCCACTTCCTCCTCTCCATGCGACAACGCCCTCTTCCCTGCCAGCCCCCCCCCCTTCGCCCTCCCCGAGGATAGATCCAGAAGCTAACGCACGTACCTACAAAAACGCCACAAATACTATACTAGCACTCCGTATCTGTACGTGCGTGCATGCAAAAAGTGTACAGGTATACTGTACATATACCGATATACGTGCATGCATGTTGCCGTGAGCCGTACGTACGTGAGATCGAGACGCGAGGGGTTCAGTGTGCCCCGCCCGGCGTCACGTGGCGAGTTTGGCTTGGCGCCTTGGTCGGGAGGCTGGACCACCGTCCGGCGACGTAAAGCCCTCGTCTGCCTCCTGCGCCGGTGTAGCCCGCCGCTGTGCGCCGTGGACCGGGGTCTGGTCGGATCTGGCCGGTATATGCATGGGTTTTTGCGATCCGTCTACTGGGGGCACGGCGCGCGCACGGCTGACTGGCCGGCATGGACCACCGCGGCGCGTTGTGCTGTACATCGTAGGGATCGATCGGCAGGTGGCAGGCAGTGTGGTGCCGCTACGAGTCAGATTGGGCCTGACAGGAAATATTGGTCTCTAGCTGGCTAGCCAGGGTTTTTATCACGGTTATACGTACGTTGGGAAAATTGAAAATATAGGACCAAGTTGAAACCGTTTTGGTAAAATAGGATCGAGTTATTTGCACTCGTAAATATAGGACCAAGTTGAAGACATTCTTGCAAATAAGGTATTTTCCCCATTTTAATTTCATTTTCATTTTTCTGGCTTTTTTCTCTACGCGAAAAGACGCTTTTGCCCCTTCCTCCTTCTTCCTCCTCCGCCGCAGCAGCCGCCGCTTCCTCGCCGTCTTGCGCATCGCTCCTCGCCCGCCCGCGCCGCGCTCGCGCTCCTCTCGCCTCGCCTGCTGCGCGGTGAGCGCAGCGAGGCGGCAGCAGCGCGCGGCGGGCGAGGCGCGCCTGGCGAGGCGCGCGCGGCGCGGCGCGGCGGCCGGCGGCGGCTGCTGCGGCGGGGAGGAAGAAGGAGGAAGGGGCAAAAGCGTCTTTTCGCGTAGAGAAAAAAGCCAGAAAAATGGAAATGAAATTAAAATGGGGAAAATACCTTATTTGCAAGAATGTCTCCAACTTGGTCCTATATTTACGAGTGCAAATAACTCGATCCTATTTTACCAAAGCGGTCTCAACTCGATCCTATATTTTCAATTTTCCCACGTACGTTTTACTATGATAGGACTGGGAGTATGCCTGTCCGTTGAGCTGAGTGCATGACTGATCAATGCATGGTGCGGTGTGGGCAAGTACACCGCTTGTGAACTGTGGTGATGATATATTTCCGGACAATTTAGTTCGAAATGTACTCGTAGATTCGATGATCATATCGCCAACCGAAATGCGCCATTTTAAAATTTAACGCGCGACGCTGCGCTTGAACGTGATGTACGGACGGTAGCTATACGGAGAAACAATATAGTAGAGTAGTTCGCAGTACAGTGGCTGCACCTTAGTGCTTTTAAATAGTGCCGCATCATCCTCTAGTGCATCTTGATTCTTGACCCTAATGTGTGAAACATAGCGAATGTTTAGTTAAATTATATACCTATCAAAAGATTTCATTTTCATACACACCACCACTCTTTTGCCTTGAAATGGTATTCGATCTCTGCCATCGCATGGTCATGTATAGCTTTCGTCAGAAGTGAATAGTATCCTGTATTGCCTGTATAATGACGTTATACTATCTTGTATACTCCCGTTTTCTTTCTCTTTTTTTTTGTGATTATTGATATAGGTCTCGTTTGGCACAGCTCCACCACCAGCTCTTTGAAGTTGTTTGGAGCTATTTTGTGCCAAACGGGGTAAAGCAAAATAGTTCCACTCAAGGAGTTCTTTAAAACCTGCTGAGACAAAAGTAGCTCCACCCAAGGAGCTGAAAAAAGTAGCTTCACCCAGCTCCACTTGTAAAGTAAAAAAAAACAGTTTCACTTGTAAAGTGGAGCCGTGCCAAACGGGGCCATAGTCTCGTTTTCAGCAGCCAGTTGGATTAAAATAACAAAAGGTCAAGATCGAGTACTGCAGCATAAAACACAGCAGATTTCCGCGACACTCAAATTCGCTACGAAGTCCTGATCTATCCCAAACACGATGGTACATGGAACGAATCCACACTGTTTGCAGCCCTGTACCTACAATTAATTACGATAATGAAAAAACAGGTGAAGTCCTTCAAACTTGCTCTCTTCCCTAGCAGTCGGCCAACTTCAAATTTTCATTTGTCTTCGCGCTAAAGATTTTTTTGATGATTTAATGCAATTCAACCTTCCTTTGAGTTGTTCAACAGGAGTACATAGTCACACACTGAAAGTTCTCAGGTAGCCAGACCATTTCTTTTTACCGATTTACCCTGCAGGGTTGCCTCAGACGACATATATGCACATTGAATGAATGAAGTGATGAGACCCAACTGCTCAATAGGGGGAACAAATCTACCCTTAGCTAGAAGCTGTGAATTACTTCATCTCGGATCATCAAGTATTTTGCAGGGACCAATCACTACGAGGAACAGTCCTAGACTTCGACAGCTCCATACACAGCATCTGACACAAGATTCCCTGTGGCATTACAATGCAAATGTCCAGTGAGTAATTATCAGCCAAAACTGGCTACTTCTCATTTAACATTGCTGGAAAGAAAGGTATTGGTTGTTTAGCACAGATCTCGAGAAAATGGTATACCCTGGAATGCACCAGCTGAAAAAAGGGCCTGGATAGGGCTTTACTTTTTCTCAATTAGAAGTGAGCAAGCTATCAGGTGTAGCCGGTAGCCCTACACACATGAAAAGGAGGAAGGGCAATGTGAGCAGTCTTTCTTCTAGTCTGTCCCTGCCGCACCTCCTGAATGCTTTTCCTAGAAAAACAAACGAGGAAAATGAAACGATAGTTGTCAGATCATGTGGATGATAGCAATTAAAGTCATAATGAATAATTAATATTTGGTTTATTTTGGAATTTGCGTTTGCGTAAGTTTCGGTCGATCGCAGTCAAAAGTTTCAGTCTGCTCCGAGTGGTTTCAGTATGTTTCGAGTGGTTTTGATTGCTCTGAGTGGTTTTGGTCTACTACGAGTGGTTTCGGTCACGTATGAGTGTTTTTCATCTGCTTTGAGTGGCTTTGATCTGTTTCGAGTAGTTTTGAACCAGTCCGATTGGGTCCGAGTTGCACCGGATGGTTTTCGAGTAGCACTGGAGTCGGACGGTGTCTGACTAGTATTGGCACATCGGACGGCCTTTGAGTGTCATCGGAACATCGGACGGTACTCGATTGGCATAGGAGGATCGCACGACTGGCTTTGACCTCGAAGAGTGATGGCCCAACTAATGTTTTCGACCACTCGAAGTCGTTTATGACCACATCCAACTTCAACGACGGTGGACTTCGACCACTGCAGCTTTCGACCACGGCAGTACGAGCACCGCAGCATGACTACAGAAGAGCAACCACGTCTGTTTTTACTACGCCTGGCTTCCACCACGTCATCGTATTTGGTTTTTTGGTCGGTTGTCATAGACCACGCGATCGACAGTCGAAGGCTTTGCGATCGATTGCCATAGGCTTCACGGTCGGTACTCGTAGAGTTCTTTGTCAGTACGAGTGCTTCATTTCTTGTAAGTTTTGAGTTTTTTGAGTACTCGTGTTAGACCAGTGGGATGACTAGCTGGTGCTTGGTGGTCAGATGGTCGTGGCACTCAGTACTCGATGGTTAGTGATCGGTTGTCATAGGTGTTGCGATTGGTTGTCGTAGGTGTTTCGATCGGTTCAGGGACTTGTGGTATGTGATTGGTACTCGGTAGTCGATACTTGATCTCTCTGGTCGGTAGCGATACTTGTTATTCCTGAGAGTTCTGAGCAAAGTGATGGTATTTCCCAAGTACTTATGATTTTCGAGTACTGCATGAGCTAGCGGTCGTAGTAAGTGATCCGAGGCATATTTCTGGATAGCGATGGAGTTTATGGTCGTAGACGTACTGGATGGTATTGATGGTTGGTTAAGAGTGTGGTTTGCGTGTGTGTGCTGATGTCGATCAGGAGAACTTGTGCCGGTGGAAAATATTTCTTTGGTCTTTGATGTACATGTGGGCGTGGAGGAGATCATGGATCGGTGACAAAAGATGATGGACTAGGACGGGGGAGTCTGAGATTCAGGCGATTGAGGATGTCACGTGAGGTGATCGGGCTCATGCTAGAGCGCATGGGGATCAAAGATGGTGATTCATGGATAAGCTACGGGCGGTACGGTCCAGAAGGTTCGACACAGAGATTGTTGATATGTAGCGAAGATACAGAAGGTGTGTTTCGGAGGCTTCGATACATCGTGATGGCGCGTGGTGAAGTTACAGAAAGTATTGTTCTGGAGGCTTTTGTCACGTGATAAGATTGGAGGCTTACAGATAGAGTCCGTAGTTTGGAAGAGGAAGAGTTTGAATAAAACCTGTGTTTAGAAGGGTTTCGGGTCCTTTGTTTTTTGGTAGAGATAAGATTTGATTCCGTATTTAAGGTAGACACGGATTGTAGCTTTAACCTATAAAAGTAGGAGATGTTGTGGGTTAAAGGAGAGAGGTTTTTGGGTGAGGGCTTTCTAGGAGAAAACCTGTGTCGATTTATGAGAGCTTTCATCGAGAAGGCTTTTAGAGGTGTTTGTGAGGGCACTTTATAAATCTACAAAAAACCAGCAATAAAGCTCATCTTGAGCCAATCTAGTTCGTGATTCGTTGAATATTATTGGTGATTGCAATTGGGCTGAAGTGTACGACCACGTACAAGGGTGATCGAAGCTGTCGAACGGTGTGGTTGTTCGAGCGATTTAAAATTGTTATCAACTATCAGGAGACTCCAAAAAACAGCGAAAATCATTCACCCCTCTAATTTCCGCATACCATCCTACAATAATTGACTTGCTATGTTTCTAAAAAAGCAATGACTTTTTACCATGTGGCATCATTGCTTTGGTCTTCACAAAAGTATAGAAATAACGTGTCTCAAAGAAGTTTGAGATCTTTCACCTTATGACCTCAAGTAAACAGAAACTTCCTCGCTTTTCCCCTTTATTAACCTTTAACTTTTGAGGAGCAAATTTTTTATCAGTAACTATAACTTGTCCTGCCCCCCTAGCTTACATCTTGTAATTTCAGAGTGCGTGGAATATCAACCCGTTATTCCCAAACGGTATCCACTGATATTAACGGTAGCTGTCATCAATCGGGTGATGCTTTTATACGATAATATTTCTATCCATCAGCAACCAATAAGGAAGAAGACAGACAAGAACACCTATTCTGTCAGAAAGAAAAGTGACTTGGCACTAGTCCAAAGATTCTTTGTCGCAGAAGAACACTAATAAATCAGGGGATCCTAGAAGCAATGAATGAGAACAAGATTTTCAGCTCTTTCGCTGTTTTAGGTAGAAAGTGCACGTCTATTCCCAAAGAAAAGCGAAGGTGCACGGCTAGCCGCACATTTGAAACGCTTCCAGGATATATCAGATTTTCACCTCACAAGTATGGATCCATGGCTGTCCAAAAAAAGAAAAGTATGGATCCGTGCTTGCTACCCCAAATTATATATGACCGTCCAAAAAAAGAAAAGTATGGATCTGTGCTTGCTACTGCAAGTTATATCTAACTTGAGAGGCAACCAATCAATATAAAAGGTGAACTCTTTTCAGCTTATAGCTTATAGCTATGATTCTTTTACTTGTCTTTACAAGCTGCTCCGAAATCACAAAAGAGAAGTCATTTCGTTTATTTATTCGAGCAAAACTATAAATGAAAAAGAACCGAACCCTAACGAGTAAGCGCAGACACAAAGAGTTTTATGGTTCTTCCAATGCGACTGAACACCTCACATCCTGTTCCTTCCTCCAAGCCTCTCTGTACCTGCAGATAGATCATACTCGTACATGATTCTTCTACCTGCCTCTGCTGCTGCTTCTGCATTATGGCACAGTGTTGGCAGAATAATCCGAGTCAGTGATGAAAGGAAAAAAATGTAGAGAAGAACCGAACAAGGGGAGCTCAACTTTGAACCCATTTTTTCAACAGACATCATCTTCAACGCAGGGACGTCCGTCGGGGCACAAAAGCTGTTGCCCATCACATGCCACTCACTACTAGCTCCCCCAATCCATCCATCCATGCTTGTACGATGTAGAGAGAGAGAGCGCGCGCGCACGCACAGGCTTTCTTTCTGTCTCCTCCGTCTTGTTCGCCCTCTCCTTTTGTTCTCTTCTCTTCTTTTCATTCTGCTCCATCAAAAGAAGTTCTCTTTTCCTTCCCTCTCTTTACCCCACCCTAAAGCCTGCAAGTGCAACACATGCAGGGATTTTAATGGTTCAATCAGCCGCGAAGCAAAGCGACGCGATCTCTGGGGCAGGCGCTGTTCATCATCCCTACCATGATAGTGCATTGCTGCTTACACGTGAGGGCCAACGCCAGCACCCCGGTCGTACGTGCTGTAACTTGTAACGGGGAAAGCCTGGAGCTTTTTGGCCGGGCTCCAAGCAGAAATACGTTTACAATCTTAAATCAGTGTGATGAGTAGTGAGGCAGTTGCAAATCTGTTCTTTAATGGTTTAGCAGAAAGAAGTGCACCGTACATTTAAGCAAGTTCTTTTTCGTTCTACTTCGAAAGCTCTCTAACGTTTTAGGAACCATGGAAACTAGCATTTCTCCTTGTACAAATGTATAATCATTTTTTGGGGTATAGGATTCTAATAGTAGCCCTATTTAAAAGTAGACCGTATATTGGTATTAGGGCCTTGCATCGGCACGGCACTTTTGTTGAAAAGTTTACGGATCTCATAGTTTTTAGTTTGTCGAATATGCGACTAGTTTATCCGATTCGATCCAGGCCCGTTCAAGAACTGATCGCCCAAATCTGCTGCCGCCCGGCGGCTCGTCACGCATTCGGGCAACTACCCTTCCATGGCAATCCGTGTGAGGTCCAAACATTGCGGAGATGAGGGGATGCCCATCCACGAGAGTAACGCGTGGCCAGTCAAATACGGTTTAGCTAGAATGATTGATAATTAAGGCTTCGGTTACACCGTCTTCTTCGATGCCGATCGATGGCGTACGTGCATCGCCGGCGACAGCCATGCCCAGCTCGAGTCGGAGAGCAGGCCTTAGGAAGACGGATCTCACCTTCTATGTATTTTTTTTTCGAGAACGCGTAAAAGATTTGGGCGCGCTTCGTTGAGCTTCGTCCATCTAAATTTTCCTCCTTTCAATCTCTCACCGGGCCGATCCCATCTGTGCCTGAAATTTGGCACGACGCTGCGCCACTCCGTCCCCGTCTCCGCGATCTTTTTCGCGGCGCTTTGTTCTGTGAAAAGAGCAAGACGGCGCGAGAGCCCCGGGGACGTAGCCACGGCCCAAGTGGAACGTCCGGCGTGGCGTTGCGTGGGCCGAAGCTAGTCGTCGTGCACCGCGTGGTAGGCCGTACGTGGGCTGGAGAAGTTGCTGCGGCCTAACTCTGGAGAGGGCCTAGCCGGCTTCCTTCGTTCTTCCATCCCCAATACGGACACCCGTTACTATTTTTTTCTCTCCTTTTGATTTCTGTCCGAGTTTCTCGTTTCAGCTTGGACTGCTAGCTTCTGATTTATTTTTCACTATTCAACACTTTTATTTTTTTCTCTGATTTTTGGTATTTTTAAAGCTTTTTTTATAGTTCTATTTTCTCGTATTTGTTGTACTTTCAGCAACGGGCTAACTTTTTTCTATTTTAAAATATTTTTAAATTTAATTACGTCAAATAAATCACTGTTAGCTACAATGTTTTTTCAGACAGTTATAATGATTTTCAATCAAAAGTTACTTAAAATAAACCCTTTTGAGCAGGGTCTCTTCATCTGAGCCCGATATTTGACACGATGCTGCGACACTCCGTCCCTCCACTTGAACCTCTGGGCGAGATGGCACGGGAACCTCTGGGACGTAGCCACGAGTGCCCATCCGACGGATGTTGCGTGGGCAGCGCATGGGCCTAATCCTTTCATGGGCTCGATTGCCGCGGTCGGCACGGCTCAGGGCAACTAACAGACGGCAAAGTGGGCTTTACAAATCACAACCCCTCCCCAGTTGGTACGTGCACGGTACGTTGCAACATGTGATCGATCTGCGGCCCATCCATCCAGGCCGTCGCTTTCCGATCGAGTGGCCAGCCCGATCTTGCTCTCTCTTCGGCTCCGGGGAGACCGTGCCGTGAGAAAAGGTTCTCTGCACTTGGGCCGCGGATTTATGGCACTATGTTTAGGCCCACTTGAAATGAATTTGTAATTTTCACGACCCGAAGAAATAAGTATGGGCCAGATACGTCTCAAAACATATTGCCTGGGCAGGGTCAAGACGTCAGGGTCAAGACGTCAGGGTTAGCCCAGATATGGGCAGGGTCAAGACGTCAGGGTAAGCTTCGCTATCGTATGAGCTGTCCGTCTGTGTTTCATTTCTAAATCAGCTTCAGATGTCTCACCTCACATATACATGTGAGTTTAGTGCGAGCTGCCCTCTCGGATTCGATTTTTGGATCGATCCTAAGTGTCTCACCTCATACACACACGTATGCGTTCAATGAAAAAGCATATTCCCGCACTCCATGAGGTATTGGATTCTAGAATGGAATGTGCTTCTATGTGTTTCTTAATGGTGATTTGCATAATTTTTAAAGTATGATGAATAGTGGATATATATTATTTACCTCTTTATTTGTTTTGATATTAGGAATACTCTTGTTAAAGAGGAAAGTATATAATCACTGCTCATCTAGAATTTATCTAGTGACCTTCATTTAAGAACTAGCATGTAAATTTATCCAGTGACCTTCATTTAAGTTCTAGCATGTGTTTTAATAGAACACATATATGCATATACGTATGATGTGTGTGAGTGTGTCCTCTATTGTAATCCAGGAGGAAAACTTTGGATTGTATACGCACACCATAGCAAAAGAAGAAAACGACGGGTGATGCCGTGCATGCCCCAGCTCCCTAAACAAGTTTTGGCATCATGTGGAAACTCATCTAGACAATTTCTCAGGGTGCGTACAATGGTATAGATGGCGATTGTCCGTAGTACACCTCTATATCATCTGTAGATAGGAATAAAGACAGTTCATACAATGAGTTGACTATATAGTTATCTGTAGTAGCCTCATACAATCAATGAGCATTTATATAGTTATCTATACAATGATATATACAGTAAAAAGCCGTCTATAAGACCGTCTATTAAATAGTAGACATAATCTTTCTCTCTTCTCCATATCATCTAAAATCTTATGTGACATAGACTTACAGATAGCTGACATGCTTTATTGTACATGCCTTCAGTTGCAAGCACCTAAATAGAAGTAGACACCATGCGGGAATGGTCGTGCCAAGGACAGGATAAAGTGTAATGCGACCAAGGTATATCCCGTGGGAAATCCAGCGTAAGGATTATAGTTGCAGTTTATATTTTTAGATCGGATTTATTCATCATATACCCTCTTCATAGATGAAAATTCAAGATTTACCCTCCTGACCCACGTGTCAGTGACTTATGATGACCCCACATGTCATTGAGGTGGGAGGGTAAATCCTGAAATCCCCAATTCAAGGGAGGGTATATGATGAAGATCCCCTTTTAGATCTAGTATAAGCGTTTGTGTGAATGAACAAACGTTGATAACCTGTTTTTAAAAAAGTTGTCCCGATGAGTCTTTTCGAAACGACGACGAAGTAATCGTCTAATTTGTTTATTTGAGAGAAGTTATAAGTCATAAAAAAACACTCAGTCTAAACTTAAACTCACCCATTCTGGTTGACCTCATGGCACCCAACTAGATCCCAATTCCCAACTGAAATGGTTTTGATAGGAATTCTACAAAAGTTTTCCGGTTTACCAAAAATTTATTAAGAAAACTGTTGCATTCCAAATAAGCCTTTACCCTGTTACATCACCACAAAATATAATCGATTTGAGGAACCATCTTTTGGTTCGATGGTAAAGTTATGATTATATGAGTCCACCCGACAGAGTTAAAATCATGGAACCCACCTATTATGCACACGCAAGTACAATTCAGCAAAAAGTTTGTTAGGTCGTGAATTTATCCTCGGCTCTATTTATTTAGGTGTGTGCTGATATACTTACGTGGAGAAATTTCGATATTTGACACTGAATACGTGCGCCTCTCAACTTTTAACCCCCAATTCGCACGTCTTTGGAAATTTAACCCTGTCACTGCGAATTCTTTTGATTCAAGGGATTCTCTTCATTTTCTCTCCTTTTTTATTTTGACACTTGTCACTGCGAAAATGAAGAGAATCCCTTGAATCAAAAGAATTCGCAGTGACATGATTAAATTTTCAAAGGTGTGCGAATTAGGGGTTAAAAGTTGAGAGGCGCACGTATTCAGCATCAAATATCGAAATTTCTCACTTACGTGGGTCTTTCTTACAATAGGAAAAAATGTAGTCGATTTGTACACTCGTACTAAGTATACTTAATTGTGATTTGTGAATTTGTGGCGGGGCGTAACCTGCCTGATGTGAATGGCGGTGGAGACGGGCAAACGATCCGTCCGGCCAGGACCCGGTCGACGCGCGCGCGGGGCAAGCGGACGGCGCATGTTTGTACTGCCCTGGATCATCGCCACGTGGGGTGGAACCCGCGGTCGGATCGTGAGCGCGGCTAGGCTGGGGCGGGTCCGGGTCATTTATGAATTATGAGCGTACCAAACGACAACCGACCAACTGACCAGTGTCCTGAGGCCGTTGACCGTGTTGGGAGCCGATGGCAGCACGCAAATTTAAAAATGCTCGCTTTACTTGCTGTCGGTTTATTCCGTACCTCAAATCCAATTCAGTCGTCAAGGTGTGTAAACGGCGGAAAGAAAGCCCAAGATGGATTTACTTGTTATAGGGATTTGATTTGGATTTGTAGTTTCAATCTTGGTTTATACCATAGAACTAGCGGTGTGATCTGTATATTCGCACGCTAGATTTATTTTAAAGTTTTTAGTATTAAATGATATAACATGAATATTTGATAATATATTTATGTATTTTATAAACTGTTTAAAATTTTTAATACATCATAAACATTAAAATTATAATAGAAATTTGAAGAAAAATACAACTTGAGAAATATAATTGAAGTATGAGTTTGATAGATTGAGGTTCTTTAAAACGTAGATACTCTCCATCGTGCATAGATCATGTAGCTGTATATCCATATTCTTCCTCTGTTACTTACTCTTTTCCAAAATGTATGCATGCACATGTACCTCTATTTAATTTCAAAGCAATACGTTGATTATATGTATGACAATCTTATTAGTTTACATGATATTAAAGTATATTACTCACGCATACACTGATGCAGTATGGGCATATTACCTTAACTTATAATCCCTCACACCTCGGCTACCCCACCGAACTGTGTATCTTCTATCTCCTCTCGTCACTACACTCTTCTACTTCAACCTCCAATAATAGGCCAATTCTTGATTGATCTCTCTTAATTGTTACCAACTCCAATACAATCTCTTAGCTACTACCCATTTTAATCCAATACTATATCACATAGTTATCTTCTACCTCTCTCAATTATTGCTTAACACTAACTGTTGCAACATCAAACATGTATACACGTGCAATCATCGCTGATCCCTGCTGGGAACACCTGTCACACTTTCTCTCGGGTGGCCCTAAGTCTATTCCCAATGGCGCACTATCTTTCCTTCGAGCTCTTTGCTCCTCTACTTTTGTACGTTCGTGGTTCTATTTGTACAGATGCATGTGTATATATATATATATCGTACGGGCCTTCTTACCCAAAAAGCTAGCTAATGAGGTGAGAGACTTCTCCACTTTTAAGTTAGGTCCCTTGCCCTTCCACAACCAATGTGGGACTATTCCAACAATCTCTCTTCACACATTGGTGTCCCTCAACCCTTTACCGCCCCTTCACCATACACCGACGGTCCCTCGGGTCACAATCCATCAGGCGTTCACACACTAGTGTCTATTGGGCTAGAGAAGTTAGAACCGGGCTCTGATACCACTTGTTAGATTGTAAGGACCTTCTCATCCCAAAAGCTAGCCAATGAGGTGAGGACTCCCACTTTAAGTTAGGTATGTGTGTGTGTATATATATATATATTTACACATACATGATGTTATACGTGTTCGATATCCCTTTTCTCACATGTCGATCGCTTCTCTTCTTCAATTTTGGTCACCTCAACACTATAGCTTCCTCACAAAATGTGGTAATCTCGCATCTTTATTGATGTCGGTATGTATACTTTAGTTATTGTCTAACGATATAGAGAATTTTCTCGCCATCGTAGGTGATGTCGTGCCCCTTACAGCAATGGCACACTCCTAACTACCTAATGCCCCCATATCGTTACAACCAATCTTCAATGTAAAACTACATATCCTCTTTGCTAAAGTTTTGCCATTATCGAGTTTATTTAGACACTAACTTTTTCAACATGCTGACATTCACCATTCATCGTCGTGGCTCTTAGTACCTTTGACTTGGTCTTTTTCTTCAACGATTTTGGCGAGTAACACGACATTGTCCTTGTCAAACAACTAATGTGAGCAACATGATATTGTCCTCATCTCCCTTGCCATCGCATCAGCTCTTCTCTTCCTGGTGGGTCAATGTCTTCTTGTCAACACTATTGCACTCTTTCGTGGTCTTCTCCAACACCATTTGTGCTATCCTTGTGATAACTTTTATTTTTCTTGACGAGCCCATCGGTGCGCGTCTTCATCTCCGCGCACTCCAACTCCAGGCAGCGTATACGAGCATCCTGGGCGGATCGCCCTTCTGTAGCTCCCTGCAACTCTTCTTCGGCAGCCCGCAGCCTGCTCCGTATCGCTGCTCCTCGCGGACGTGAGCACTTTGCGGCGCTGGGCGGCACGAGTGTTCGTGCGGCGCAGAGTTAGCAAACGCGGCGGCGCAAGGGGTCTAAAAGACAGACGCTACTCCGTACCCCGACACCTCCAATGCATCTCCAAGGCGCCCTGACCCGTAGGTCTGCAACACCTGTTGTCCGATGCTGGAGGCCGCGTCTTCCGCAATTCCGCACCATGCCCTCAGAGTATCCGGCGGAGGGACGAAGTCCGCCGGGCTTGGCCGCGCGGCACCTGTGTCGCCAGCACCGGGACCCCCGCGCTCAAGGAACGGTTCCTCCTCCGGGATAAGTGTCGCTGCGAAGAGAAATTACACATGTTACGAGGCGTAAAAAAATAATCGAAGGAGTACCATCGTAACCTACCTTCGGTCGCGGGCGGGAGGCTTCACGGAGACGTCTCCCTATCCGCGGGCGGGAACGCTTCCACGCCGGCTCCAACGAACGGCATTGTCTCGAAAGGTCTGGGGACCACCGAGTCAGGACCTAGCGCCAACCGAGCCTGTGCCACGGTCACCGTGGCCCGAGGGGCTGGGAGGGCGCGGGGTGGAGGGACCTCGATGCTCGAAGCAGAGTCCCACAGGCTCCCAACACCGGTCGCCACAACGAACCCTCGCGAAGTCCGCGGAAGGAGGATCGCGCGCCGCCGCAGGCGGGAGATACCACCGTGGTACCCGCCACAGAAGGGGCCCCTCCGGCTGCATCATCCGCTGAAGAGGTCTCCACAGCTACGACAATAGAGGTCGGGGACTTCACCCCCATGACTTCTGCGGGGGTTACCCCCACCTTTGCGGGAGACACCCCCGCCTCCGCGGGCGACACCTCGACCTCAGCTGATGCGGTTAGCAAAGGCGGCGCTCCACACGCTCCCGCGGAGGGCAGCCCCGCCAAAGCCATGCTCAGAGACGAGGACTCCGCACCGGTGTCGCCAGCCGGCACCACCACCTCGGCAACGCTTGCGGGCAACGGGGCCTTCGCGGCGCGCCCTCGCCGCCGCCGGCCCGCCTCGATCTCGCGCCCTCTAAATCTGACTCGGCATACCTCGCCGAACTCGACCCCGGGCTCGCCACGCCGGCAGGAGCAGCGGCAACCGTCGTGCGTGCCGTGGTCGCGGTGCTCCGAGTCCTTTTGCGGGACGGCGCCTTCGTCTTCGCGGCACCATCATCCTCGTGTTGCTGGTCCGGAGGGGGGCGATCCGGCACAGGAAGCCCTAAGGCCTCACACACGCGGTTTATCCGCCCCAATCCGGCCTCAGCAGTCGCAGCTGCGCGTTGCCCATGCTCTCTGCCGGTGTAGGGCCCGAGGAACACGCGCGCGGCGCACTCCGCGTCCTCAAGGCGAGTCCCTGCCCCAGATGGTACATTTACATAAATGCAATACGCACGAATAAAGAGGAAGGTATGGTTGAGACTTACGAAGGCCAATCGGCACGGGCAACGAGCAAACGGACGGGCGAACGTTGTCATCCCGATGTTCACCGGCGGTGAAGCGCCAATCGTGTGAAAGCGGCATTGCCCTGAGCATCATGTACTCCTCGGCGAGGTCGCGCATATTAAAGCGGGCGGCGACCCCCACAAGTCTACGCGCCCTCAGCCTATCTTCTGGTCAGCGCTGGCGGGGCGGTCTTGAATGTAATCGGCCGCCCTACGCATTCAAGGCGCGCCACTCGTCACACGATGGTAGAACCACCGCCTTGCCCAGTTGACCTCCCACTTCCCTCGGGTCGCGTTCGCAGGGAAGAGCTTCCCGCATGACACCCGCAGGAGGAAGTTGACGCTGCCAAATTTCGACAGCGTACTGTCCTTCCGCTCCTTCGGTTGTCACCGGGCCTCATGCAGATACGCAAACAAGGAAGCGCTGGGCCAACACCCCTCCGAGCGTAGGGCTCAGCTGTACACGGCGAGGCGAGCCACCGCGTTCGGAGTCAATTGTGACAACTCCAACTTGAAGGTCCGTAGCACCGCCCCGACAATTGCTGCGGGCGAAATGCGAAGCCCGGCTTCGAAGTAGGCAACGAAGACGATCGCCTCCGACTTCCTAGGGCGCGACTCCGTCTCGTCATCGGCGGGCAATCGCACCGCGTGGCGATCCGATAGCTTCCCATCTCGCAGCAGCGACCGGATAGTATCCTCCGTCACGAGCGTGCGGCCCAACTCGCTGGAGTACGGACCCTGACTCTTCTTCGCCGCCCACCACTTGTCTGCCGCCGGCGGATCGCGCTCCCCCAGCGTGTATTTCACCTTGAGAGGCGAGGACCGCCTGCGGATGGCGTAGCCGCCCACCTGAGCACGCTCGTCGCCACTCGCCATCAGCACCCACGGGGAACTCGGCAGCAGAAAAGGAGCACAGGAACAGGGCGAGCGAATGCGGAAAGCAACATGAACAACCAGAAAGCGCGAGGAGGCGTGGGCACCACACCACAGGGAGTTCTTAAAGGCCCCCCGCCTCCCAACGGCGAGCGACAACCGCTCGCCTCCCCACGCGCGAAGCCGAAGCGTCGCGGCGGTCCACGTAGCCAGCATGCGACCGTGGTCGTACAGAGCCCTGTCACCACGTGAAGCATCACTAGCGTGCCGCCGCGTGTCGGTCCGTGCAAGCAATAAACACAGGTCGCACGACCCAGTATAGCCTTCGGCGCACACCGACGCGGCCCCCCGTCGACCCTGGCCACCTATCCGAAGGGACAACCGCAAGCCCGCGCGGTATGCGCAACCGAGGATCGGCGAGCAGCGCAACCGCTCGCAGCCGGTGGCGCGCATTGGAAGGGGGGCAGCCAGCGGGCGTCACGTGGGCACACCAATCATGACCCGCCGCGTGTTCATCCCGAATGGACAAGCGCGTACGGATATAGCAGCCCGACTGTGTCAGCCCGGGGGTCGGCGCGATTCCCGGAGCCATTAAAGCGCACTACCAGAGGCGCTCACCCCAGCGAACCCGCTGCCACCACTTCGAAGGGTAGGGGCGGGCGCCGCGCGTCTCGCCGACCAGGCGCCAGCTCTGCGCCACCACTTGAGGGTAAGGGCGGGCGCTCGCGCGTCTGCCGACTGAGTGCCGGCTCCACTGCCGCCACCGAAGGGTAGGAACGGAGCGTTCGCGCGTCTACGCCGACGAGGCGCCGGCTCGCGCCACCAACGAAGGGTAGGGGCGGAGCGCTCGTGAGTCTACCGATCGGGCGCCACCTCGCTGCTACCACCGAAGGTAGGGGCGGAGCGCCGCGGCGTCGTCCGACTAGACGCCACCAGCGCCACCACTTCGAAGGTAGGGGCGGAGCGCTCGCGCGTCGTCGACTAGGCGCCACCCGCCGCCACCACTTCGAAGGGTAGGGGACGAGGCGCTCGCGCGTCTTCCGACCAGGCGCCACCGTTGCCACCATTTCGAAGGGTAGGGGACGGAGCGCTCACGTGTCTACTTCGATTGGGCGCCAGCTCCGCTGCCACCGCTTAGCATCCCCGGACCACCACGCAAACGTCGCCTCGCGGCTACTATCCTCCAAGCGCAGAGAACAGTGGTCTCGAACGGCACCGCCGCTCGTCTTGTAGGCACCGCCTCGCGGATGGCACATCCGACGGCATTCCCCACACACCGCACCGCACAGGTCATGTCACGCCAAGTTTTGGCTTGTTCTCATAAATGACCACCTTCATCCATCAAGAGTTTCCGCAAGGCGGCTCGATCACAAGCCCCGACTCAAGGTGAGCACATCTAAGAGAACAGGCAAACCTTGCCGTTGTATGTAGAAATACAGAGCGGGCACGGCAAGTGCGAGCGGTTGCCGTTATCAGACGCTAACCAAGCTCCCAGAAAATAGGCCCCATCGACATCAATATCCCCGAGCCGTGTGGTGCCGCCATGGAATGTGGATGTCTTGAAGAGGCCCATTTTAGGAGCAACACCTATCCGCGCGCACGATGCAGGTACAAGATTACACTAACTCATATATATATATATATATATATATATATATATATATATATATATATATATATATATATATATATATATATATATATATATATATATATATATATCCCATCAACGGAAAGTCCAACCGTGGAAGTCCATCCGGCGAAAGTCCAACCGGCAGGAGTCCATCTGGCGAAAATCCAACCGGCAGAAGTCCAGCTGGTGGAAGTCCAACCAGCAACGATCCAATGTTGCAGCGTCGTGCGTCACGATGTTCCAAGATCCGCGCCGGGAGAAGAAGCGTCGCCACATGGCGTCACCACACCCCGCCCCTCAAGTCTCGCGTCGTGCCAATCAAGCTCCGCGGGGTAGGCTAGCAGTTGCTTGTCGTCAAGGGCGCTCGACGCCGGAGACGCGCGCGCGCGATGGCTTACAACCCGCTCCGTCTCATATGCCGACACATTTGACTCCGCCAACATCTCCACCTCGGGCGACGGCCTCGACCCCGCCACGACAGGATTAGGTGGGTGACGAAGCCGACAAGCCGCCGGCGCCACGCCGCATACTGGCGACCACCGCGCCTTCGAACGATGAAAAGCTCACGGCCGCAGGACGGAGGGCCAAAGGGCTCGGCAACATGGCTTCGGCCCATGAAGCCCTTCACCATGAGAGGCTCTGTTGTAGGGTGGCCCCATCTAAGCCAGCGAGCTGTTAAGAGAGTGTAAGGCCCAGAATGGGACATGTATAGTGACATAGGTACCCCTGAGGGGGGAACTCATGCATAAGGGTATAATTGTAAAGGCACTCCCCATGTGGATGTAATATAAGATATTGGCCACAACGAAAGGGGCCTAAGCCATTCATTTACTCAACTCTCCACTACTACACACTCTCTCTGTTTGGTCTGTAACCACAACAGTTTTACTTTGCAATTGTATAGAAATCAAATTGCAAATTTTATTTTGTTTTTACTCCGAATTTCAATTCCTTTTTTGTTGGAATTCGTGGATAAATATAATTGCTAATATTTGTTTAATTTGTATTCTAAATTATATTTATTTATGTATTTTTACTTAGAAATTCATATGGAAACCAAATTGCTAATTTTATGTAATTTATTTCAAATTTTAGCAATTTATGGATTTTACCTCAAAATTGTATGTAAATCAAATTGCAAATTTTCTTTTATTTTCTATTTTGAATTTTAGTTTTATTGGTTGGAATTCATATGCAAATCTAATTGCCTATTTTTTTTAATTTTTATTCCAATTTACAGCTTTTATAGATTTTACTTTGGAATTTGTATCGTAATCAAATTTATAATTTTATTTTATTTATATTCCGAATTTCATTTTCTTGTTAGAATTCATATACAAATCCAATTGTTAATTTTTATTCTGAGTTATTTGTATTTAATTTTAGTTAGGAATTGTATGGAAATAAAAATGATAATTTTTTAATTCTAAATTTCAGCTATTTTGTGTATTATACTTGATATTGATTTTTTCTTTTAATTTAAATCGTTATAATATAGACCCACCGCGTTCAATGGTATAGTTCTTTCTCTTTTTTCCTTTGATTAATGTGAAAATTTCTATTCCTAAAAACGATCGTGGTGACCCCTTTTACTTCTACTTTAATAATATAATAGATGATTCCATTCATCCGTTTTGCTGACTAAAGAGGTTTGCCACAAATTGTCCAAACTATTTGTATTGCTTGTTACAGGTTGGACTTCACTTATGCATTGAGTGGGAAGGAGATGGGCCGTTTCGCGCGATCTCAATGTAATTTGTTCTAGCGATAGTTGTTCTTATTTCGTAAGTACCATTGGAAGTTCATAGATATATTCACGCGTGTACCGTTCTAACCTATGTTTGCCTTAACAGCTCGTCGATCCGCAACTGATGGTTGACTCATGCCCTTTAATAATTCGTAGCAACATGAGCAACATACCCACAAGGGAAGTAAATTTCGTCTGGAGGTCTCTCTCGCTCCAAAAGAAAAAAGACATCATCTGGAGGGGCCTAATCAAATCGAGACCCTAACCTTCTCATCACCGTTGATTTGTGATCTAAAACAAACGGTCGATGATCAAACAGTCGGAAAAATGGGTCTCACTTGAGCCCCAGACAGTATTTATTGGTTTAATTTTTCAATTTATGGACTTATGCCTTATATATTTTCTTAAAAAAAGACGGTAGTTTATTTGTCAATATTCGATTAGTTTACATAAATACTTATGCTAAAATTAAAAACTAAGATGCAGCCGAAAAAACCCATCCAATTTCTAACGACAAAGGTTGATTAAGTTTTCCATTTATCTTATCAATCAAATCACTAACCATTGCCACATTTTTTGGGGGCTTTCCCTCGAAGCCTCGTCGTATGACGACGCCTTTTCTCGCAACATGGCTGCTACATAGCACAACAAAACACAGCACCACCGAAAACCAATCCACGCAGCGAGCTACACGCGTGTGCTGTAGAAAAAAGCACACGGTTCATCGCACATAAGCATAACCGGATGCCCATCAGTCCGATTTGCAGCAGCCTATGCTCCATTGTTTTCCTTTTCGAAGCCAGCTATTCTCCACTGCCGATACGTGGACAGCAACGTGTGGAAAGCGATAGCCAGCACTGCGAATTCCACGTGTCAAGCCACCATGAACTAGCCATTCCTTGCCACCACGATCATTCATATTGACTGCGACTAATGAGTTTTAACTGCATCTGATGGTTTATAGTCAATGTTGTCAGAATTGTGATTCTGAAATTGATCGGAGACACTTTGGTAGGATCGCATTCTAGAATCGAATCGTAGAATCTAAGATCCTAGCTGATTTTACCAAAAACATATTTATTCTAATTTACCGTGTATTCTAAGATTGATATGAGTGTTTATTTGGTCATTTATCATTTAATTTATTGATAAATATATCTTATTCATGGCTAGGTTATTTTATTTCATCTGCTATTATGTTAATTAGAATGTTCATTTAAAATATTCTATAGTTCATGCTTTTAATTAGTGTTCTAAAATCTATGATTAAATTGTTAATGTTGTAGCATATGAACATGTTAGGACTTAGATTTAAATCATTGGCACTCTTTTGATATTAAGGCTGCTATGTTTTAGTTTCCTAATATTATGTTTCAATAATTGTACGATGTTGTATTTGAGCCATGAAGAATGTATGTATTGAACCTGTTAATCTGACTAATAATCACTTATCACATAATAAAACTTGATTAGTTGTTAACCTTGCGTGGGCTATTTTATAATACCTCTTTAAGTTAATCCCTATATAACTATCATCTTATCATTATTCCACATCGCCCTCATATCAGAGACTATGACTCTCCATTTTCAACCTTAGCACCTCTTTCCACTTCTCATAAATTTATCATAGCCTTATCTTTGCCATCTCTTAGTTTTTCCCAAATTCATACTTTAAGATTTGTCCATGATGTATCAGTTACCTTATCACCAATCTCATCTCTCCGGTCTCATTGTATTAAATCGTTACCCTCATAACTTTACGTTAAATCATTCATGATTCCCGAACTATATCAAGGATAATTCACTAAATAAAGAACTAAGGGTTATCACGTCGGGACTACCTACATATAGGGGATATTTCCACCCAACTTGGTAACGTACGGGGGCCGTACATTCTCGTTACACAGGATATTACACCCCATCTGCGGTTATATAGTCGAGGACAAGGTTGTGCCTGACTATTCTCGTATAGCCAGGTATGTGGGATGAGGTCGCCGGCATCTTTGCTATAACTTGCTAAAACTTATCACATAATAACTATCTTTAATACAGAGTCTCCATGATATCCATCTCCCATTTATGACAGTATCTCCGATATCAGTTGTTCGTTGCTTTCATCTTATACCCGCTGTTTACTCGTAATGCTTGTCCTTTATTTCACGTGGTTGCATTACCTGTCTTTACTCTTGTGTTGCGACCGTTGCTGGGTACTTGCTGAGATTTCCAAATCTCACGCTTGCTCTTTAAAGTCTCAGGTAAAATGCTAGTGGAGTGATAGCATCATGCATGGGTGGGAGCACTTGAGTTTTCAGCACCGTGGTTTGCCACTGTTTTGTTGTTCATTTGTTTTATTTGGTTAGAAGTGGATCAGTCCCATATTTTAAATATTTATTCTAGCTTTCGTTGGTTCTCTATTAAAGTGTTAATAAAGTTCTAAACTCTTTGTAATTTCTTTTGTTGTTGTTATTTATTCTTCATTTTGGCGATGACGTTTCATAGTGGTATCCCATATGGTTATGTGGGGTGCTATAATTTTATTGGAATGTCATTTTCGTGAAAATTGAAGAAAGCGAAAGTTCATCTAGACATGCCCTGTGCAGTGTAATTCCAGGAAGGAGCAGAAAGCGCAAAAGAATAAGAGAGGGAGATAATAAAAGGGAAAATAATTAAAGAGGGAGCACTGATGCTACAGAGGAAGCAGCATGACTAAATAATACATTAGCGGCCAGTCCACTCCAAATCGCAGCGACGGCCCGGGCCTACGGTCCGGTCGGTCGCTTGCCTATAAATAGGCCTCTCCACCTGCGCTGTAACAACAACACAGGCCTTGCAGAAACCTTCACACCTTCCTGAAACAGCCACGGGCTAGCTAGCTGAAGCTCTTCGAGCTCGTAGTCTCTAGTTCTCTACAATCCTTGCAAGAACACGAGCACGAGGTAGCTCTCGATCTAAACCCTAGCTGACTGATGGACTTTGACTTGCTGAATTCCTCCCCGGAGGCACAGCTTCAGCTGATGAACACGATGCTTCAGCTGGAGCAGGTGCTCACCGACCAGTCGCTGATGGCGCCTGCGTCGCCGCCGATATCGCCCATTGAAACCACTGCTCACCACTTCTCGCCTCCGCCGCACATGTCGACCTGCACGACCACCACGGCCGGTTACCAGGACCAGTACTCCGTGCCGGCCGAGTTCGGCGGCGCCGGCGTGCACCAGGAGTACGTGATGTCCCCTGGCGTCGACGCCGACGGCGGCGCGTTCCAGGGATCCTCGTCGGAGGCGATGCGGGAGATGATCTTCCACATCGCGGCGCTGCAGCCGGTGAACATCGACCCGGAGACGGTGCGGCCGCCGAAGCGGCGCAACGTGCGGATCTCCAAGGACCCGCAGAGCGTGGCGGCGCGGCTGAGGCGGGAGCGCATCAGTGAGCGCATCCGCATCCTGCAGCGGCTCGTCCCGGGCGGCACCAAGATGGACACCGCGTCCATGCTCGACGAGGCCATCCACTACGTCAAGTTCCTCAAGTCCCAGGTGCAGTCCCTCGAGCGCGCCGCCGCCGCCACCGGCGCCGCCCGCCGCGCCGCCGCGCTCGGCGTTGCCTACCCTACTGCAGCCCTGCAGCACGCGCCGTGGTAGCTAGCTATAGTCAGCTACCACGCAGCACGTCCGCGTGGCTCGGCACATCCGCGTGGTGATGCAATAAGCGTACGCTCCATTGTTGTCGCACTTGCTCGTCCGTCGCTCGCTTTTGGAGTTTCCGGCCGGATGATCTGTCTGCTCTGCCGCCGTGTGCATGATCACATGCATGTGTAAAGATGTAGGAACTTTGATACATTTTATTGGTGTTAATTACCGCATGCTAGCTCGTTAGTACGTGGTTTGCTCCAAGCTTTTGTTGGACTCGCAGCCCGTGCATGCGCGTATGTACGCACCTACCTACGTAGGCTGTACATTTTTCTTCTACCTTATCAGTGCAGTACTACCACTTATTATTTCTCATTGCATGCTTCGCACAGACACAGTGTGATCCTTAAATTTCGTTCGCGTGCATCTGAAAGAAGAAGAATCATTGTCCTTTCTCCCTCTCGCAGCATTGGTACGTACGTACGGCGCAAGCGACCTGGCAAATCGAGCAAGTTGACCGTTCACCGATGGCAGCAGAGTGCCGTGCCTTTGCTTCTGCTGCTGCTGCTGCTTCTTCTTTCTCGTCACGTCGTCGCATAGCTCGCATCGTACGTACTTGTTGCTCGCCATTTGCACGCAGGAGGGGAGAGGCAATTTGGCAGCTGCACCGTAGCACTGCCGGCCGGAGAGGACGTACGCACACGACCACTCGTGACTCACTCATGAAGCAAAGCTGGAAAGCAGGTAATCTAAGTTAAAGGTTGCAGGTTGCAACGGTAAACCGATCGTGTCCCGGCAGGTGTGCAAATGTTCCTTCCCCGTGCTTTCCGCATGTGGCAGTGTTTCCACCGGCTTTGAATACGCGCCAACAGTTTGGTGCCTGGGCTAGGCTAGGCGAGACTCGAGAGGTAGTTGTTTCGAAACCGTTGCAAAATTATGATCGAGCCAGTGGACGTATGGTCCAGTGGTCCACCCTGGATCAGTGTTTGTTCGGTAATGTTGGCTCGCAGCATGTACAAATTAAGGCTATGTTTTTTGTATTGTGGTGGATAGCTTTTGGCTGGGTTTATAGTCTTTATCTGTGTTTTTTTAATATGGCAGCGGACGACGAAGATGTCGATGTGGACGTTGTATACAGTTTTAGGTTTATGCCGTTTAAAGAATCTACTTTAAAAAAATCGTTTCATTTGTTTCAACTTTTAGAAAAATTAAAAGTCCAAAAATAGATGAACAAATGGTCGACTATCATGGACCGGCATTCTCTGAAAGTATCACGTGGTTGTAACATGGAATATATATAACTATTAAGATATCTGTCGCCGATCGTATACTAGTGGGGCTTGTGATGATCAATAATTGATCTTTTCTGTTTGTAGTTTGTATGAATTCAATTAATGAAGGACCCAGGGAAGTTTCAGCTAAAGCGTAAATCAAATATGAATTTAAATATAAATACGAATGAGAGAAGAATTTTTAATTAAAAAAATCTATACTATATTTATATCCTATCGAACATGATCATCAAATAATACAGATTATTCGTACCTATTTCCCGTTTGTACAGAGCTGGCTAGCTAGGCACATAAACTAGCCTACAAGGGAGGCAAAGCTCCCCCAAAAACAGAGCCTGTTCGCTAAAGCAGAGTTGCCACGGAGAAGATCACCTATTCATCAACAATGTTGGGTCGATAGCCCCATTGAACAAGCCGATAAACGCATAAAGCTTCCATCCATGGCTCCATGCATGTAGATTTGTGTGGGTTCGGTCAACAGCGAACCATGCTCCGGCCAGGACCACCGGATCTGTAATCTTCTCCATAAATCCCCTTGTCGAGCTAGTCGGCTTTCATATCTTTTTCACGACACATACTGTAATTTTCTCCGCGCGAAAACAACAGCGAAAGACCGAGGGGCACTGTACAGTGTACACATCCGGTCACTGTTTGATTTAATATCGAGCCAACTCCTTGTCTTATCGAGTTTTTTTTTCTAAAAATAACATCGTTTAATTTAATATCATTTTACATATTATTTAAAAGTATTTTTAGAAACGAGCTAACGAGCCGAGTTTGAGCAAAATTCAAATTTATTTGAAATCAACTCATTTTAATATTTAACCAATTAACAAGTATAATTGAAATAATTTTGAACCGAACTAACGAGCCCCACTAACGAACTTTTTTTTCCACCCCTACTGTGACATCTATATGGGCATGCAAAGTAAACGGAGACCGCGCACGGTAAATATAAATCCCTCCAACCTCTCTGTCCCGCCTTTTAACCGAAGCTGACAGCAGAGAAATGTACAGTGGTTAACTAGATATATAAGTTACCAGCAAAAGGTAGGTAAGTTAGCACGTCATGATGTATCGCCCGACATCCGGTCCAAACATATATAAAGTGGATTTTCCGTTCACGTACGATGAACAGGGTAGTACTACTGCCCTAGCCGGCTCACTGATTGGATTAGCTAAAAGAGATACTACAAATCTAGAATATATCCACACCTTTTCGATCGTCACACGTCCATTCACGACCATGAGCCAGCCGGGAGGTTGCTCTGTGACCCACAAGCCCCGTCGTAAAATTTTAACATACACGGCTGGAAAATTCTCCAAGCTAGTAGTCAGTCCATCACCTGTCGGCAACAACGGCAACTCAGCAACAGCCGATCGAAGAGAGCCAGGCCGATTGATCGATCGAGCTCAAATCAATTAGTCAACAGTTTAGCACTGTCGTCGATCGCCGGATCGCCGCCGCGTCAGGGGAACCGACGCTGCGGTCGCCGGATCCGCGCCACGTTGCCGTCGCCGCGAAAGCGGCCGGCCGGTGCTGTCGACACGCGTCGCCCGGCGAGAGGCCTCGGACCCACGGCGCGGGACAGGGACGGGAGGCCGGAATAGGATTCGAGCGAGATCTTGCAGTGACTCAGGTGCATCCCTCCTGGGCGAACACGGAGTCAAGTGTTGGGGAAGAGGACTAGCAATAGCAACATCGCATCGCGCACTATCTTCCCCCTTCCAACTCACCTGATCTCGCCTTTGGCCCTCTCTGACCCCTTCCTTGCTTGTTCTGTCCATCTTTGGACGCGCTTTTCCGTTGTTTATGGAGCCTCTCTAGCTCCTTTTCTCGAGTTCTCACCACTGCTTTAAGTTCCACTTTGCAGGACCAATAAGGTTGAGCCGCGTGTAAGTGAGATTATCTTGTTGATCCATCTTTTGTTCCCCTCTCTGGGGCCTAAAAATACCCGTGGGCTAGCTCGCGCTTGATCTTAACCTTGTGAGCTACAACAGCTAAGTTTAAGTAGATTGTTAGGACTCTATTTATGTTTGAATATTGCCAGAGGCCGGAACCAACCTAAACCTAAATCTTGGGCTTGATCTGCTATTTTAAGTCGATTCTTAAGTTAACTCTGTTTATTTTTTTTTTGTGATTTTCATGAATTTTATATGTGCTTTTGTTACCAGGTCTTGGGGTACAGCCTAAGTAGCTTGAGATCTGGTTCCGTCATTGATTATTTGAGTTGAGCTTTTTTATTCTTAAAAATAATGCATATTTAACTGTTGGCTATTATCGAGCTTATGTAAATCGAGCTCAAGTTTACTTAAGTTTGAGATGAACCAATCTTGAGTCATTTCTAGACTTGGATTCCACCTCAGACTTATTCAAGCTCAAGCTTGATAGGCCAGATGGGCTCGACTCGTTTACAAACCCAACCTTCTATGTCTGTCTTGATCCGTCTTTGCTCGTTTCTCTGTGACACGTGGGCCCTTGTAATTTTCGTGGAATGCATAACTGGTGTAGTGTATTAGTCGTCGAAGGGGATGTAGATAGGAACTCCGAACAGACAATGGGGGACACAAAAACGTCACATCGGACTCGTGAGGTGCTTGTGACGTTTGTCTGATTTGGAATATGTGGTTTGGAACTTTGGATAATACTGAGAGTGAGAGCGATAACATGTGGGCAGTTCTATATAGTCTTATTGGCTTAAGCACCTATAGTTTTCTCATCCACATAACAATAATGCCTTGCTTTAAGTCCCCTGCCATGATCATTTGTGGGGACCGGTCCCTGATCCGGGCCTGTGCACCAACCCTCATTGGAAATGTTTTGGGAGGAAGGCTGGTGGATGCTACCCTCAAGAAAGAACACGTTGGGCAGGATGCATGCACCTTAACCACCCATGGAAATGGACTAGCCAGAAAGGTTTACATCCCTTTGAATAAATGAATATTTGCCTTGGAGAAGACCAGAGGGGGCGATGCATGACGCAGTGTAGGCCAGACCAAACAACTAGTTCTACAGTAGTACAAGGACAAACTTAGCCACCAAAATAATAATAATGATAATAATGACTTCGTAACCTTGTGTTGAGTTGTCTAACCGTGAGCTTCCCCATCAACATATAATCCCGAGTCTACCAACTATGTGGCATCCATCCGTAAACAGGATTGGTGATTGACCTAACATTCATGCCATCGTTTAAAGTCAATCAGCAATTAGTGTTTTGAGCGGTGATAAACCATAAAGTTCTGGCCGGACAACTGTACTGTGCTTTTTTAAAAAAAGGAAAAATATGGTCACTTAAATCATTAACTCTGGACTAATACGAGATTGAAGGTAGCATGTTAAACAAAAGTCCCTAGTACTGGCTAAAATGGACTAAAAAGAAATACAAAATTACAGTCAAGTGCTTGGGCGGTTGGAATTCTAGTTGTCATTCGTTGGCTTCCTTACCTTGAATGCTTCAATCTAGCCACGGCTCCGTCACCTGTAGTGCGTTGACAATGATCATGAGAAGCAAGAGAATAAAAGGGACCTCATTTGGTTGGAGGTTGAAGGAGACACCGTAGGATCTGCGACAGTGAGAAATGTCGGCAATTGACTTGGTGAAGCTCTGATAGGCCACCGGGAGCGAATGATATTTGGATCATCAGCCCCAACACTTGCAGCGACAGATTCTAGGGGACGGCGTGTGGGGATATCCAGAGATAGAAAGAAGAGGGAGAAATACACAACAGCCGAAGAGAAGCGGCACACTGGCTAGAAAGGTGATTGTCGTCAAGTCCACATAGAGAATCTGGTTATTAGGGGAGGTTGATCGGGCATTGCCGCGCCAAAGATGTACAGGACCATCACCCAGAGGGAGATGATGGACGGTGCTATAGCAATACTATGGATGCACATACTAGTCTTGGTTAGGGTCTCCAAGGCAAGAAGATACCACCTCTTCCACACACGCTGGCCGCCGCCGCATGTACCAGGAAGAAGAGGTAGATGGTGGCCTCAAATAGATCGTCATGACGCTAGTAACCGACTACCTGAACTTCCACTGCGGCGGTGGTGAGGAGGTGTAGAGGAGGGGAACGTCGACCACGAGATAATCAGTTTCACTTGCCTCTCTGGCTGGAACTCACGCAGGCACGGCTGATGCGAGCTTCACCAAAGAGGGTCAGCTCTAGATCCAGATCTGAGGGGATCCAGAAGAGGAAGCTGAACCGGCGAGTCCTAATGACCAACGAAGGCTAGCTCCACTGCGGGGAACACGATGGTATCCACTCTTGTAGGTCGCAATCGCAAGCCACCGACCACCGGAGAACAAAGAGAAATCACCGCGGGGGAGAAAGAAGATTTAGAGCTAGGTTAATTTACAAGTGGATAAAAGTAGATGAGACACCCTCCAGCTAGAAGCCGAGGAAGAGATAGAGGAGGGGGCCAGCTGGAACTGGAAGTGGAGGGGGAGAAGTTTCGGCGGAGAAGAGATGACCTGTTCCACGGGATAGACCCATCGGTACTACCTGGACGTCATGCTTTGATTCGTAGTGTGCTCCTTGATTTCCGCAGGATACATACAGTTAATACGCATCCATTTCAAATCCAGTAGGCAACATCGAATCTGAGCATAATTCAACCATCTTTCAGCGATCATGCACGTGACCATCCGAGACTTGAGGGAATCAGTTATCTTTTTTTATTTTCTAGAACAATAATAGAGTCCTAATAAAGATCATTTCAGAACAGTTCTGATCATTTGTTCATTGCATGCACCAAAGCAGACGTTCTTTAAGGAGTCTGCATGCATGATTTCTGCAGGAACAAGGCTGTTTTCTTTTGAAATTCCTACGGAATCGTCGTCTTGGAACCTGGAAGCAGGCCCTCCAGTAGTAGCGTAGTGCTACCAGTGTACTACTCCTGAACTGCAATTATGCACTCGACCTAATCACCACCTGATATGCATGTTCCGCGTGCAGAAGTAGTAATTCAATCCAAGCGGGGGGCAATTCCTCCATGTCAGCTTATCAGTTCCCGGTGTATGGTACTGGCCTCTCAGTTTATGGGCGGCTGCAGTGTTGGGGTTGCAAGCCGAGCAGTGTTGCTGCCCGACCAAGCGAAGGGCCACATGGGCCGGCCGGCTCTCGTTTGGGCGGCGGCTACTCCGCCGGCTGACCCCAACGTCAAGTACGGGCGTACTGAGCTGAGCTCGCGACGGCAGCAACCGACATTGGAGAGACAGGCAACGACGGGGTGCAGTCGCGAGCGCGGCAGACGGGCTGCTGCGAAGAAGCATCGCGTTTTCGGTCGTTGGAAATTTACGTGAGGCATTGAATGCACGCCGACATGCGTGATGCCGCTCATGGCGCGGACTGACTGACGGGTTCAGACGGTTGGGGCGGTGGTACTTGTACCGTTGTACGAACATATATGAGATGGGCCGGACTGTTTACATATGTAGCAGTACCGATGCAACGTTTTTTCTTCTAACTCTGGCCCTCTAGCATTCGATTTTGTAAAAATAGCCTCCTTCTTGAGCTTGAAAGGCGCTGCAGGTATCGCTTGCCGCACCGGTTAGCTCGGTAGGAGACAAGTCACGTGGCAGGCAGCCGGCCCGAGGTGTTGCCAAGCTGGCACAGCTCGGCAACAGCTTGCCGAGCTGCCTCTGCTCGGTAGGTGGGCAGCCAGGGCACGCGTGCGTAGGAGCGTAGGGGCGGGAGGCCGATTCCTCACATGGGCAACGCGTGCGAGGGAATCTCGTTAATGACACGACGCGATGCTAGATTATTACTTTATTCACATGTTAATTGCGCTAACTTCTTGTGCGTGCATATAAAATATGACCCGTAGTCGCATTGCTACCGAGCGAGAGCACAGCTAGGGAGGGGAAGGAAATAAAAGAGATATTTCCTGTCGAGCAAAAGCGCAAGTCCATAGTGTAGCTGTGATTTAACATTTTTTGTAGTTGAAAGCATTGTGGAGCGGGTGAATAACTTCAGAAAAAGGTATGCTTCATTTGCATGCGAGCAACACGTTTAATATATCGTTAGCGTAACTATAGTTTTGTAATGTGGAATGCACTATATAGCCATGTTTAGTTGATGGACATGTTTCTGTAATCAACCATGTTTATTTATTGTAAATAACTGTAGAAATATGGGCCAAAAAAGTATTATCCTAAACTAAGAAGCAAAAGCTTCACCAAAAATACAGCGTGCTACTGTCTCTACTAACCACTCTTAGTTCTTAACTCACCTTCCTTCGTAACATCTTTAAACTATTATTAATATTCTCCTGTTCAACTGTAGATGGTCGGATCAGATGATATTAAGCTATGGGACTACTTCACTCATTGAAAGGACGAGAGTTTGTTGACATACTGCACAAACAATGTAGTACCTACATTACAGGCACACTTCCATCTTCAGGGGATGGAAGATCCAGGAAGGAGATTGGGAGGCCTGGATAATGGAAGTCTTCCTGTATGCAAGGGAAGGCGAGTACACTTTTCGCACCTTCCACACGGAGCACCTGAGGAGCACTTCCACTGACGCCCTTTAGGAATTAGGACTCCACCAAGTTGGCTTGTACTCGCCCATGCAAGATCCACGAGGTTGTCGTGCTGACCTCTCCATTTTGCTACTATCCATCCCTCCGGGAAGGAGCACACTATGACGAGATGCTCGTCATTGGCTTCGAGGATGATCTGCTCCTGACCCACTAGGTCCAGCTCACTCGAGTTATGGGAGACACCTACATTGAGGATCTAGAGAAGATCTTAGACCTTTGCCAGCTCCTCACCACTAGCTACAGCCAGGCCAAGACTCTCCACGCTCAGCTGACCAAGTGTGAGAAGGCTCTGGCTGTAGTGAAGCGTGAGAGGGATGCCGTAGTCATCAAGTTGAGTGGGCTGTAGTAGTAGTAGTGGCCTACACTCCAGCACCTGTCGAACCCTCATCATCCCCACCAACCCCGCTCTGACTCAGCCACTCACCGGAGGACTACACCTGAGGAGCACCACATATAAGAGTGTGCGATGCCCTAGCCAGCTAATCGTTCTCAACATTGGAGAAACCAATTGAGGTTGCAGTCGCTCCCGCTTAGGGATGGCAATGGGGCCCTATTCCCCATTTCCCATCGAGGAATTCCCCTATTAGGGGCTGGGGATGGGGGAGTATTCTCCACGGGGGTGTTACCGGGATATCGTTGTCCCTATCAAGGGAAGCAGGGGCGGGGGTGTTCCACCACTCCCCGTCCCTGTTACCTGCTTGTAGCCCCAAAAGGCGTATGACATGTGGGTCCATATATTGTATGTATCAAATATCATTGTATCAATGTATGTGAAGCACTCAATGACCCAAGTAACCAATCATCCAAACCCTAGATTGATTCATTCTAGTCACCTCCCTCAACTTCTCACTCAGTCAATTCTCGATCAGTCCTCTCCTCATCGCCACAACATGGAATTGACGTCCATCCCATCGTAGATCCCTACTCCCACCGTTGCCAGTCCTTGGTAGTCACATGCATGCACCCGATGCACCGTCCTCCATCTCCCTGAATCGATGTGGATCACACGGCGATGCCCTGGCCTCTATCTCTGTGGTGACTCCCAAGTTGGTTCATGCGGTGTCTCCCTGCCTCCATCCTCAACCTTGAGTCTCGGCTTGGTTCACGCAGCCCCCTAGCCTCCATCCTTGACATCGACTCACGAGTCCTAACATTGACCACTCCCCCTCCTCTCATGCAACAACCAAATAACTTTCGAAGAGAACCTGGCTAAACCAATGCAACGAACCAATTAACTCTCAATACATCCGAATTTCATGCGATGAGCCTGTAATATTGTGGTAAAAGTAGGGAGCGTTTTGGGAAAATATGAAGACACACGCTATTGCGATAGCTTTGTTCTTCAAACCATTTATATCTATTTTATTCTTTCTTTATACAATTAGTATCATATAAGAGATACTGAAGTCTCATGTTCTATTTAGTGAACTTTTCTTACAATAGATCAACAATCCTGATGGTGGAATAGCATGGTGTAGCAGGACTTGGTTTAGCATGCTCCTTAAAAAGTCCTTTTAATATTAATTGAAATGGGTTGTTTGCATTGTTTTTATGCATTTTTACATTGTAATTGCATTTCGCTTTGGAGAAGCATGGTGCTTCTACTGAAGGAGTGGTGCTAGCATTCACATAAAGCAGAATAGGTAGTATCGATTAGTTTGTTACTTAGTGTCAGTTTTCCATGTTCGGGTATAACTCTCGTAATGTAAAAACATTATAAAATTCACTAGGCTTATGTTGAATGTGTCCTGTCAAAAAGTATATGCCAATGGATATATATAGCACTGAAGAAAAGTATTGTTTACTGTATGGTTTAGTATTCTGTTGTGTAAAGTTTAGTGTTCTGTTGTATGTTTAGATTTGTAAGATTATTGCGTCAATGGTATTATTTCTTCTCTCTCAAACTGTCTTGATGAGTGATTATTGAACCAGCAGTTAGCTTTCCAGATGTGAAGAAAAAATTGACTACAATAATATATTATTTTAGTGTTAGTTTTATGATTCTATAGTAACACATGGATATAAAACTAGTTCCACTAAATTTATGAGATGACCCCGTGATACAGCAATGATCCTCAAACCGAACACCCCGTGACGGACCCATATGCTGGCCCAGCACCTATTTCCAGCCGAAGATGAACCATGATAACATGAGGTGGGCCTACGTAATCACCCGCTGAGGTCCAAAGAAGCAGGTTCCTTTGACCAGGCCTTGGCTCGCTTTTAAGTCCATGCAAGCCCAAAGCCTCACGCACCGACCGATCCAAACCGACTGCGAGAAGACCTCAAGTCAGAAGATTCAATTCCCCACGCATCCATTGCAACATCGCTTCCCCAAATCAAATCCCCAACCCCGACCTAGTGGGCGATCCGTCGCCATGGCTCGCACGGAGAGCCGCCTCGCGTCCGTGGTGTGCCTCCCCGGACGCGCCAGGGTCTCCGCGTCGCCCTCCCCTCGCCGCCGCTCCCCGTCCCCGTTGCCCTCCCCGCGCCGCCACCGCCGCCGCGACCGGTCCCCAAGCCCCTACCGCGATCGGCGCCGCGACCGGTCCCCCAGCCCCTACCGCGACCGCCGCCGCCAATGGTCGCCGTACCACCGTGACCCAGGCCGGGACATGGACCGGGACCTGGTTCGGGACCGGGGCGCCCCCATCAGACGTGGCGGTGGGGGAGGCTCCGGCTCCGACTCCGACGACGAGGACCTCAAGGGCCTCAGCTACTTCGAGTACCGCCGCCTCAAGCGCCAGAAGCTCCGCAAGAGCCTGAAGCGGTGCGTGTGGAACATCACGCCCAGCCCTCCTCGCCGCGAGGGCGAGGACGACGAGGAGTATTACCGTTACAGCGACGACGAGGATGAGAAGGAGAAGAAGGAATCGCCGAAGAAGGACTCTTCTGATAGGAGCGAAGAGGAGAACAAGGATTCGTCGGACTCCGAGTTTGGTGAGTCAGATAGCTTATCCTATTCCAGTGAATCAGATGACTCTAGGAGGAAGAAGACAGTGCGCAAGGACAGTCACCGTAGCAGCAAGCGCAGCCGCCACCGCCGTCGCCGCCGCTCCTCTGATACGGAGAGTGAGAGCGACAGCAAGGTCGATGAGGATTCAGAGGGCTCTTACTATTCTGATGACTCTAGGGATAGGAGGAGCAGGAAGAGATCGCGGAGGCACAAGAAGTCTAAGAGGAGGGGAAGGAGCTCCAGGAGGAAGAAGAGGACGAGCCAGGATACAGCCTCTGAGGAGGAGGAGGCTTCTGGCTCTAGCCCTAGTCCAAGGGATAGTAAGAAGAAGAGCAAGAGCTCGAGGAGGAAGACGAGCAAGCGTTCTGATTCAGAAGATTCGGTCCCTTCTGATGCCAATGCTGATGAGAAGGAAGTTGATGAGACAAATGTGCCGGAGATTGACCCAGAAGCAATCAAGTTCAAGGAAATGCTTGAGGCTCAGAAGAAGGCTGCCTTGGAGAATGAGATGCCTGTTGGGCCGATGCCGCTTCCGCGTGCAGAAGGTCATATTAGCTATGGTGGTGCACTGAGACCTGGAGAAGGTGATGCCATTGCACAGTATGTACAGCAGGGGAAGCGTATCCCACGGCGTGGTGAGGTTGGTCTGTCTGCAGAGGAGATTCAGAAGTTTGAGGATTTGGGGTATGTGATGAGTGGGAGTAGGCACCAGAGGATGAATGCTATCCGTATAAGGAAGGAAAACCAGGTTTACAGTGCAGAGGATAAGAGGGCGCTGGCTATGTTTAACTATGAGGAGAAGGCAAAGCGAGAGCACAAGGTTATGGCTGACTTGCAGCGCTTGGTTCAGAGAACCATTGGCCATGATGTGGGACCTTCTCATGATCCATTTGCTACTGCAGATGGCTGAGTAATGATTTCTAGCTATTATTACAAAGAAACGATTGCCACTTCGTTATGCATCCTTTTCCTGTTTGTGGTTCCTATAGTATGAGCAGTGATATCGAGTTTGCTTAGTTGTGCTGCAAATTACTTGTGCAGACATTGCATGTGAATGGTGCTCAGTAGAACATATTTGTAACTTCTGTTTTGTATTGACTGTACTTGACTTATGATGCCTATTATCCTACCTGTTGTGTTTGTGTGCTTATGCTTGCTGCTGTGTTTGTCAAGCTGCTTGATTTGTCACAAGATGATTCTTCCAAGACTGCTTGAAATGATAGAATGCGTAAGATATTTGCATCTGTGGATGTTAAAGACGGTACCGATGCATATAAATTAACATAGTCTAGGACTCTAGGGTCAGGAAGGATAGTTGTAACTTGTACCTTGTAAGGGGTGTTTGGATGCTTTTGGAATTTTTGGGACTAAAATTTCAAAAATAAATCCTACCTATCAAAACAGACTCTAAGTTGTAACAATTACACTGAAATTTATTTGTCTTAAGATCATTGAAGTATGCATGTGGTCATCATGTGGACATGATTGATTGACCTAGTAGCTTGGATCATTATTTTGCTGTATGCAAATATGGGGTTTAGTTATTAACTTTATATCAAATTAATCATGAACAGCAACAACTGTACGTGTTAAATTCAAGTTATGGGTATCTCCCGGTAAGAGAAGTTGAAAGTGTCTTCCCATGATCTGTTCTCTTGTAAACAAGATAAAGGGAATATTTTAATATGATAAATGAATGTTTTAACATGATGTATGAGATCAGCTGGCAATGTCCTACAGGTATATTGCTTTATTTAAGATTTTACAAGTCATTATTGGCTGTACATTCTAAATCAGCTTCAACTTGTTTCCACTTAACGTAGTGATATTCATCTAGCTTTAAGTTGTCGATCTCAATTTCGCATACTGGAAACTGGATATCGTACACTTATTTATTTACCTTTAAGGGTTATGATGAAACAGCTTAGCTTGACTTATCAGTACTCATTTATTGGCAGTGCTTGTAGTCTTTTATGGGGAAGTTGCTGGCTGTCGTCAATTGATACACTGTTTGGGCATATAGCATTGTTGACTTAAGATTGTTGTGAATTGATACTTTGTTTGGGCATACAGCATGTTGAGTTAGATCAATTGACCATGGAGATGCACCCGTTCCTATTAGGAAGGAACTCCTCTGAGGATTGACCCCATTGGGAGGAAATGGGGATACCCTCGGATGGCGTCCACGTCGCCCCTCCGCCCGAATCTCCGCGCGACGCCTCTCCCGTTTCTCTCCGCGCGAGCTCCTCTTCCTCGACCGCGTCGCCGCCGCCGACCAGCGCGCCATCGACTCTGCGCGCTCGCCTCCCGCGCTGCCACGCCGCCGACCGCGCCACCGCCGCATCCTCCGCCGCTTCGCGCCGACCTCCTCCCGCGCGCCCGCCGCGCCGCCAACGCCACCTCGCCGCCTCTCCGCAGATCGCGTCGCCGCCGCGTGGACCTCTCCCGCCTCGGGATTCGGCGTATGCCCCAACCTCGCCGCCTCTCTCGGACATGCGCGCGCCGCCAACCCGCGCGCCATCAAGTCGCTCGCGCTCGCCTCCGCGCGCCACGCCGCCGAAGTCGCGCCACCGCCGCATCCTCCGCCTGCTCGCGCCACCTCCGCGGCGCCGCGTCCCGAGGTCGAGCTCGGCGAGGTTGGGCATGCGCCAATCCCGGAGCGGGAGAGGTCCACGCAGCGGCGACGCGGTCTCGCGGAGAGGCGGCGAGGGGGGCGCGGTGACGCGGCGAGCGCGCGCGGGAGAGGTCGGCGCGAACGGCGCGTGGCGCGGGTCGGCGGGCGTGGCAGCGCGGGAGGCGAGCGCGCGAGAGTCGATGGCGCGCGGGTCGGCGGCGGCGACGCGGTCGAGGAAGAGGAGCTCACACGGAGAGAAACGGGAGAGGCGTCGCGCGGAGATTCGGGCGGAGGGGCGATGTGGACGCCATCCGAGGATGTCCCCATTTCCTCCCAATGGAGTCAATCCCCAGAGGAGTTCCTTCCTTCCTATTATGCATGATTGGCATTATTGATCAGCACATGTCCTTTTTTTAACTGGTTGATCAGCATTTCTGGTTCAGAATAAAAAATTGCTTTCACTTGTCCCTGGTGGATATATAATATCTTTCATCCAATTTCGACCATCAGCTAGCATATAATGTAATGGCAAGATCTGCGACAAACTTTAACACGCTGAATTTTTTATTGGCACATAAAGGTTATATTTGTGGACATACACACATATACATGTGTATGCGCGTTTGTTATCTAGCTGCTGCCCGTAATGTTCATGTTGGGAGTAACCGTTTACAGGTGACGGGTATCCTATTGTGGTATTATTTTGATAGCTTGGTACCCACTACAGTTCATTGGTGCAGAACTGAATTCACTTGTACTGTTTTATAAACAAGGGCCGTGTGTGATTAATTAGTTCTCTCAGCACAGGTCATGAATGCAAACTCGGTTCAGAACTACGAGCTGCACAACAGCGCAAACAACCCCACATCTCTGGACAGCCTACTAACCATTTGTCTGCAAGCATGCGGTGACCATCTCTTTAGGTTGATCTAATACTCACATGGAGTGTAGAACAGAGTGACCGAAGGCATCAACGCAAGAGTGATGCTAAAACAAGTCACCATTTGATCAAAATCACGATGACCAACCCCCATGCCCCATGATATATGTGTACATGCTTTCTTATGTGAGATTCCATAACACGTGCACATCAAGAACATACCTTGCTCCATGAATTTTGCATCGGTAGCAGCATCTTTCATGCAATAACACCCATAACACAATCAAGAACCGATAAGGAACACGAAAGACGATACACTCCGTCCGTTTTGACGTGTATTAATGAAATTATAATGTTATAGGAGTATTTTTACCGATAAATCTAATTATACAATTTTTATATAGATAATCTCGATAGTTTTAAATATAGCGGTTAAATTTTAGAAAATTTAGAAACATGATTGTACCATATAAGTACAAAAGAACGGAAGTAATCCGTTGGTGCCAATTAATGGCCAGCAATAAAATCTACCACTCGATCCATGAGCGCAACCGCCTCGCGGCTGCCGGGCTTGTCGACGAAAAAGGCGTGCCCCTCGCCTTCCGACTCGAACCACTCCACTTCCCCGCTCCACCGGCTCGCTTTCACGGCCTCGTAGTACGCCCGCTCCCTCGGCACTCTCGGGTCCTCCGCCGCCGCGCAGACCAGCATCCTCTCGCACGCGAGCGTTCTCAAGCTCGGCGCGCCGGCGGCCAGCGGGTTCATCCTCGGATCGTCCAGCCCGTGCATTGCGTCCGGGAAAATGACCGTCCACCTCTTCTTGACACTTACCCAGTGCTCTTCTGCCTCAGTCTCCATTTTTTGTTCGCCGCTAAACGAAGGGTTGAGTAAGATTGCACCTTCTATGCGTACCCGTGCCGCGGCTTGCAAACCACTCACACCCGCGGCGATGGCCATGTTGTGGGCTATGTTCCCGCCGGCGCTGACGCCGGCCAAGAAGACACGGCTCATATCGCCGTGCTCGGACAGCCACGGGTCTGCGCCAGACAACGACCAGTTGAGCGCAGCCCAGGAGTCGTCGTAGGCTGCTGGGAGCGGGTGCTCGGGCGCGAGGCGGTAGTCGACGGAGATGGCGACGACGCGGGCGTTGGCGACTAGCGAGTTGACATAGCGGTGGTACCTAAGACAGCCGGCTGACCCGACGACGAAGTAGCCACCGTGGAAGAAGACGAGGATCGGGAGCTTCGTGTTGTTGGTGGTGTTTTTATCGTCGGATGGAGCCGCCTGGATGTCAGCTGGTAGGTAGAGGCGGACTGCGACGCCGGCGACAGCGTCGATGACGACGTCTTTGGAGGTGACGCCGGTGTCGGCGTCGAAGCCGGCGGGCACGGTGTCCACACCGCCGAGACGGTCGACGTGGCCGTCCTTGTATAATCGGAAGCTGCCGGTGTTAACAAGGATCTCCTTGCTGCCGGAATCCATTGTCCAGCGCGTGGCAAGCTAAAATTCGATCGGAGCAAAGTGAGCGGCGTGTGGAGCAGGTTATTAGGATATTGTGAGGCCGTGAGGCACTGAGGATCCGTGTTATCTTCCGCAGCAGCAGTACGGTATGTGATCCTATTTGGTCAGAGGTTACTGCTGCTGTCAATTAGTTCACGCAAGCACGCCCCTGTCCATCCAGTGATCCAGGTTAGCCTAGGTACGGTAGGCTTGCGTCTGATCTCACTACAAGAGATTAATATTTTAGTGACGAAACATAGTGATAGAAATATTGTTTCGTTACTATTTATCGTATTTTCAGTGACAAATTATTTATTCTCGCTACTTTTAACAATAATAAGTGATAAAAACATTATGCCATCATAGGACACCTTAGTAGTGACAACTTTACACTAACGGGCATTTACATTGTCACAACTATATGAAGAATTAGCAGCAAATTATTATGTCATCACATGATACCTTAATAGTGATAAACCCTTACATTGTCACAATTACATATATAATTAGTGACAAAATATTATGTCGTTACATGACACTTTAGTAGTGACGAACCCTTACGTTATGATAACTATATTTATAATTAGTGGCAAAATATTGGGTTGTCGTAAGATATCTTAGTAGTGACGATTTTGTAGTGATGAACTATTATGTCGACACTACTTTATCTATAGTTTAGTGATGAAATGTATAATTTCACTATTTTATGTATAATCAATGGTGAAATATTTTTATCAGCACACCTTTGTACTGACGACTATGCAACAATAGGTTTTCTTGATTTCAAGGTTTCTTTTATGATTAAAGTAGCAATAAATATGACATGCATCTACATGCTTGAGATGGTCATGTATAAGGATGAGGCTTCTCTGTTTCCTTATCCTGTTTCCTATCCTGTTTCCTGCTAGGTGTCACAATTCTATTGGCTCTAGTTTTATTAGTAGACCTGCAAGGTTTGCTCTCCTCCCCAACCAAACGGCGTTATCTCTACATGCTTTAAAGAAAGGAAGCAACGTCATTTCAAGAATTAACAAAGAAGTTATGGCGCCAAATAAAATCTAACTAATGGAGGAACAAAATTGAGCACCAAAATACAGAATTGAGCGCCAAAATATGTAACACACAACTCTTTTCTTTTTTATATCGATAGATTGCATCTCCAAAGTCCATCACCACCAACTAACTTAGCTATCTTCTATCCCTTGATGCAATGACATATTTGCCAAATCATACTACGCCCGATGGCACAGCTTGTTGCATGGCAGCGGCATCTCATTTGTAGCCCAATAGTTCTTCTAGTAACTTGGTAACAGCGGCATCAAGGATTGCATCGAGGGAAGCAGCCGATTCAACCATTTAACATAGATTTCTATAAAAAGAGCACTTACTTTACTTATAATCTTCATTTACTATTACTTGAAATCATGTATATTTGTATTTCCAAGTTACTGGAGCATTGTGCACTTCAGGGATCTAATTAGTTCATATGCAGAGCCTACTAGTGATGTTGTTCTGTTTGATTGCTACTAGCAAGTTTTCCCAAAGCTTTATTGTCGCCTGTGAAGACTTAGTACAGAGCACATAAAAATTAAGGTAAACTACAACCCTCCAAAGACTACAAAATCTTGTGTAAATCCCAGTAGCCTTCTCATACAACAAATAAATTTTGAGATCTAATAGCATCCATTGGGTACAAGGGGAAGAAAAACCTTACCAAGGAAACTTAAGAAAAGGAGTTGGAGTAGATATATAGTCTATGGCTGAGGATGCGGTAGAGGGGCATGTCAGCGAGGTTCCCAGTGGGCACCAGCAAGCTCCTGACGTTGACGCAGCAAGTGTATTGTGATTTTGCCGTGAGCTCTGTTGCGCATCAGCTTTGTAGGCTACCATCGGTGCAAGCGCAGTGAGCTACGGGATTACTCCAAGGTCAAGAACTAAGTGCGTATTTGGAACTCTTGCTAAACCTATGCCAAATCGAGCTCCTTCATTGCCAAATCAAGCTCACGCACTGGCCAGTCGAGCCCCCGCCACCTTAGCTATTTACCAAATAGACGAATTAGCTATTTACCTTGTCTTGCTTTGATGAGGTAGGCTAGTTAAGATTGGGGATTTACTGCTCCTTAGCGTAAAGAGAGCAAAAGAGATTGATTTTGATGGAAGCCAGAAAGATGCTCCCTTGGTAAGGAAAAAAGACGGAAGAGATAACGCCGTTTTGCTGTAGATCAATAAAACTAGAGCGAATATAGTTGTGACATCTAGCAGGAACAGAGAAGCATCGTCCCACATAAAACCTACTTGAAGCCTGATTAGGTAATGACGTGCGAGCCAACAAGATCAAGCCGTTGCAATCTTGTTACGGAAAACAAACAGATATACACAAGCAACTAACTAGGAGCAACACGCGGTGTCAAAATTTCTGGACGTGAGAAATCATTGGCCTAGGCCCGCAGTGTCATCCAAAGACTACGAAAGATGTGCCATGTGATCGGCAAAGCCAAGAGTCTAATTGAGTTTGCGGAAGGGATAAAGCTGTTGAGGAACCGACGCTGGAGATCAGTCCGAGCGATTTCTCTGCTTAAAATAAGAACGAATCAATCACAGAATCACAGAATAATAGATTGAACACAAAGAGGTAGAGAGAACTCCTGGTCTTTCTTTATTGCTTTAGATTGCATCGGGGTACATAATGAAGGAGTCTAGGTCCCTATTTATAGTCTACGGTGGGGTGCCTAAATATGCCAGGACTCTTGGCCATGGGCCCAGTTTCCTAACACTCCCCCTTGGGCACTCACCCAACATGCTCATGCCTCGTCAAAACTCCATAAAAACCCAGTGGGAAAAATTTGGAGAAAGAGTACATGATACATGTGATGCTGCGATGCACGAATTGCCTCATTAAAAACCTTGATCGAGAAATTTCATGGAAAACTCGTCAAGGGAAAAAGAGTACAATTCACCCAAATTCATTTAGTCTGCAAGACTTTATTTTTGGGTACTTAATCTTCATGATCAAGATTTATTAGCGGGCTTGTGAGAATTCTCCCCTGAATTATGCACTTCTCTAAGTCTCATCATTCCAATTCCACGCACGCACCTTTCAAAGCTAGATGCGGGGAGTGACTTAGTGAATAAATCTGCGAGATTTTCACATGACTTAGTATGCAGTACTTTAATCTCGTTCATCTTTTGCAATTCATGTGCATAGAAGAACTTTGGGTTGATATGCTTTGTGAGATGACTCTTCACATAGCCCGTTTGCACTTGTGCAACGCAAGCGGCATTATCTTCATAGATAATTGTGGGGTTTGCACAATGTTCATCCCACATGATCTGGATGTGGTGAACCATTCGGCGGAGCCAAGCGCACTCGTGCGTCTTCATCTGATGCTATAATTTCGAGTGGTTCGTCAAGTAACTACGTGCTTTGCTTAGACGATTTCCATGAAACTGCAGTTCCACCACACAGGAATACATAGCCTGTTTGTGACTTAGCGGTATGTGGGTCTGACAGATACCCAGCATCTGCATAGCCAATCAAGTTCAGATTTTGATTCTTTCTGTAAAACAATCCGAGGTCCTTGCTACCTTGGAGGTATCGAAAAATGTCCTTTATGCCCTGCCAATGCCTTTTGGTGGGTTCTGCACTGTACCTTGCTAACAGGTTCACGGCAAATGCAATGTCCGGTCTAGTGCAGTTTGCTAAATACATGAGTGCTCCCACTGCACTCAAGTATGGGAATTCGGTCCCGTGACTTCCTCCCCTCTTCCCTTGGTCGGAAAGGATCTTTTCTTCTGTAAAGACCTCTACCGATCATCGGTACTTTCGAGGAAATGTCTTCTCAAAGCCAAACCTTTCGAGCACCTTCAGGGTGTAGGTCGACCGATGTACCAAGACTCCTTCAGGGACATGCTCAAGCTGCAAGCCTAAGCAAAACTTGGTCTTGCCCAAATCTTTCATTTCAGATTCTGATTCCAAGTAGGAGCTTGCTTCTTTTATGTCTTATTGTCCCGATGATATTCGGATCATCTACATACACAGAGATTATGCGTAATCCATTCGGGATCGCCGTATAAATACACAAGGACATTCTTCATTGTTCGTGTAGCCTTTCTTGTAGAGAAAGTCGCTCAGCGATTATACCACATTCTTCCAGAGTGTTTCACCATCTGGTGACTTTCGAGTTTCACACTGCATGATTTCTATTTGCTCTGTCTTGGTTCGGGAGAGGGATTCCTTCAGGGACTCTTATGTAAATCTCCGAATCCAAGTTACCGTAAAGGTATGCAGTCACAACATCCATCAATTTCATTTCTAAATTCAAGTTCACTGCCATTGAGATCAAGTATCTAAAGGTAATTTCACTCATGACTGGAGAGTAGGTTTCTTCATAATCAACTCCAGGACGTTGAGTGAAACCTTGTGCTACCAGCCTTGCTTTGTATCTCACTACTTCATTTCTTTCATTTCTCTTTCGAACAAATACCCACTTGTGCCCAACGGGGTGTATGTGGGGAGGTGTGCGACATCGAGCCCAAACACCTCTCTTTTATTCAGAGATAGCAATTCGGTTGCTATTGCCTTCTTTCAATCTTCCCAATCTGATCTTTTCTTACATTCAATGAGCGATGCAGCTCGGGATCAAGATCGATGATGGTGGCAATTTTCTTTGCGAAGTAGATATCGATATTAGCCGTTGTCCTATTCAGGGACTCTCCGTGTACACATAATTTATAGCTATTTCTTCATGAGTTGCTTCTTCCGAGCTTCACCTTGTGCATCACTTCTTTCAATTGCGGTGGTAAGTCCTTTAGTTTTTGGCTCGATGTGTGCGCACACATCCATGCCGATGGGGATATTCGGACCGGTATGCCCTTTTCGGAAGGTGTCATACTTGTGCCAGGTCTCAACTAGCTCCCCTTCTCATTCTGGGGGACTTCAATGATCGGCTGTGATAAATCTCTCTTATCCTTTTTCGCCGGGCGTCCCCGGTTACTTTGGACTCGAGGAACCGGAGTTCTCGTCCTTTTATTCTGAGGCCTTTGGACGGGATTAGGGATACCTTCAATTTTCTTTGGTATTTCAACCTTCTCCGGTGCATTGCGTGCAGGCACATGCGATTTAATCACGCTCTTCAAATCACTAAAGTGATCGGGCAGTTGATTTGCTAATGCTTGCAAGTCGATGATCTTCTGGACCTCTTTTTCAGTTTCACTAGTGTGCGGGTCATGTGCATGAATTCCCATGGCTTCCCACGTAATTTCCCGACATTTTTCATCAACGGGTTGATTTCCTCCCTCTAATGACGGGAAATTATTCTCATCGAAAATGCAATCAGTGAAGCGGGCAGTATGCAAATCTCCCGACATGGGTTCCAAATACCTGATTATGGATGCAGTCTCATAACCAACGTATATCCCAGTCTTGCGGAGTGGGCCCATTGCAGTTCGCTGCGGAGGTAGTATTGGTACATAAACCTTACATCCAAACCTCCTAAGATGAGAAACTTTCGGTGGTGACCCTTGCGCTAGTTGCATAGGTGAATGGATGTTGTAGGCGAAGGTCTAAGGTTGATGAGCTTATTGCATGAAGGACTGCGTGTCCCCAACATGTAGCCGGTAAATTACTTTTATGCAAGAGGGTCGGGCAATAAATTTAATTCTTTTAATTAAAGCCTCTGCCAAACCATTCGAGTATGGACATGCGATGCGAGTGCTCAACCGCAATTCCCATCGCCATGCAATAATCATCAAATGCCTTCGAAGTAAATTCTCCAGCGTTGTCCATTCGAATGGACTTGATATGATGATCTGGAAACACATTTCTGATGCGAATGATCCGCGAGATCAATTTTGCAAAGACGTGGTTTCTTGTGGACAACAAACCCACATATGACCACTTCGAAGAAGCGTCAATGAGCACCATGAAATACTTAAACGGCCCTGAGACGGGTTGAATAGGACTGCAAATGTCTCCCTGGATGCGTTCCAGGAATGCAGGGACTTCATTCTTCACTTTCAAAGTGGATGGTCTAGTTATTAGTTTCCTGGTGGCACATGCAGGGCACACAAAATCTTCATGATTCGAGAAATTCTTCACATTAATATTATGCCCATGTGAGTTATTTATTATGTTTCTCATCATCCTAAGACTTGGGTGACCTAATCTGTCATGCCAGAGACAGAAGAGTTCATAGCTTCTAAACACCGCTTTGAGCGATTATGCTGCAGCGCTTTAATTGTGGTATAATATAGCCCTGTTTCAAGTGAAGGAAGCTTTTCTAACATTCTTTTGCCATTCTCTTCGCGCTTCGTGATGAGCAGGTATTCCTTACCGTACTCTTCGTCAGTCTCAACGTGGAAACCATTGGCGTGAATATCCTTAAAACTTAGGAGAGTTCTAGTCGATTCTGGGAAGTATAATAAGGCTTCTTCAATGACCAAAGTTGTGCCCATGGGAAGTATAATTGTGGCTCTTCCGGAACCGATTATACACGCATCGCTTCCGGCAATTGTCGTAAGGCTGCCATTGCTCTTACGGATCGACTGGAAATACTTAGTCTCTCTTAAGATGGTATTCGTTGTGCCACTGTCGGCAAGGCATACTTCTTCCATAGGGCGCCACACGTGTTCTAATATAACGTATTTAATTAACATGTATTAGAAGGCATTCATCACATAAATAAAATACGCCAATATCAGAACATATAATGCCAATATAAACTGAATAAATGAATGCTTTATTCCAAAATCATCCAACCATTATGAGAAAGCAAAATCCTAAAGCACCAACCATGCAAGTTCTAAACTTGTCCATTTAACACAAAATAAATGACAATTAACGTCTTATGCATTCTGTGCATCAGACGGAATCAACTAGAAAATCATTGACTTCTTCGGCTATTTCCTCAGCAGTGACATTCTCTTCAAGAGAGAACATGGCTGTGGCTGCCTCTAAGTCGTAAGGGGGTGCTGCTGCCGGGATGGACTCAACCTCCATCATCTCCGGCACCGCTCAGCTCTCCCCTCAATGACTGCAAAGTCGGCTTCAGGCTGCCCTTTGCCATTCTTCTTCTGAGCTTGGTGGGCATCAATGACATGTTGCGGTGCTTTGCATATCCGCGACCAATGTCCCCACTTGCCACATTTGTAACAACCCTGGTTCTGCTGGTCATAGGTCTTGTCACTCTTTTTAGCCTTTTGTCGTTTGGAGTATCGACTTGCCTTTCTGGGCAACGATCTTACCCTTCTTTCCCCTTTTCTTCATCAAGGGCTTTCGCACCTTGAGGCTGCTAGCGTTGGCTTCATGGCCAGCGGAGCTGCCTGGTGGCTGCGAGACGTAATTCTTGCGGAGAAGTTCGTCCTGAGCCTCTGCTACCTGCATCATATGAATCAATTCGGCATACTTCTTGTAGCCGTCTTGACGATAGTTGCGGGCAGTCTGCACAGCACTGGGGTGAAAGGTGGACAGGGTCTTCTCGATCTTTTGGTCCTCTGTGATCTCCTTGCCACAGAGTTTAAGGTTTGTACAAATCCTGTGTAAGGCAGAATTGTACTCCCCGACCGTTTTAAAGTCGGCAAACCTCAGTCTGATTCACTCCTGCTCTGCTTGAGGAAGAATGGTGTACTTGAGCCTCTCAAACCGCTTCTTGAGTGCGGTCCAGAGTGCTAGCGCGGTCCTCACCGCCATATACTCATTCTTGAGAGTTGGGCAGAGATGGTGCCTGAGAAAATGAAGTGCCTGATCATTCTCCTCAGGTGTGGGTCTAGCGTCTTTCTGTCCGCTTATCCCAATAGCTGCGCCGAGCTTCCGGCCCCCAAGCACAATCTCGACATCGGATGCCCATGTCAGATAGTTTTGGCCATTCTGGGCCAGCTCCTCGAACTCCCGGTTCAAAATTCCAGTCATCTACATGTGTATGAACGAAATAAAATAAGTTTACTGCAGGTAAACATGCATGGAAAATTTACTACAGGTAAATAAAGTGGTGCAATATATTCCCATAATGTTTCATATTTTTCTGTGCATTTTCTATAATTTTACTGCTAATTTCAGTGATTAAAAGCAATTAAAACAATTACAATTAACCAAAAACAGTAAATAAATACAGAAAATACAGAAAATAATAATGGCATAAATAAATAAGCTTCAAATGCTAAAAAATAATGCAAAATTTGGATTCCCGAGGCCCTTTTATGCTAAAATATGCAATTTCAGCAAATTCTGCACTTTCTGGGGTTTATGCGCAAAATTTCAATTCAGAGAAAAATTTGCGCAATTTTCTGATTTACGGAGGGGTTTTCTGCAAAATTCTGGACCCGCTCGTAAATTTGAGGGCTTATACGTAATTGTCGGAATTACGAAGCCTTTTATGCAAAAATTAGGACCTAAACTAAAATTTTAAGGGCCAATTGGTAATTGCCATAAAATAAGAGGCTTTTCTGCAAAATTCTAGTGCCTCCCACCGGCCGGGCTTTCTTCCTGCCCCCCCGGCCCATCACCTTTTCGCTCGTGTGGCCTTTCCCCCCTTTTTTTCGGGCCCGATCTCCCAGCCCATTTGGCCTAGTCAGCCCGGCAGGCCCATCCGGCCGGATACAACATTTGGGGTAGGTTTCCCTACCCCATGGCGGCGGCGGCTAATGCCGGCTGGGCGGGCGGCGCGAGTTCGCCGGCACGGCGGTGCCATTCGGCAAAGGCGGCGGCGGCGCGCGCGGCGAGGCGGGAAGGCCGGCGACTACAGGCCGGCGGAGAGGCCAAGCGGCGCGTGGGGCGCGCAAGGAGGTGGCTGCGGGGCGCCGTTGAAGCGGTGAGGTTGCTCCGCCGGCGGCGTATCGAGCGCGAGCGGCGGACGACCGTCTGGCGCGGCGCGGCGAAGCGCCAAGGCGGCGACGGCCAAGCGGGTGACGAGGAGGGCGCCGGCGCGCGGGAGGCCGACGAGGCGGCGGATCGGCGATCGCCGGCGGCACGCGTTCAGCGCGCATGGGTGACCAAGCGGCCGGTCGTGGCGCGCGGTGGTCCGGCCGGCCGCGAGCGGCGCGGCGAGCATCAAGTTCAAGGCGGCGAGGTTGGCCGCAGCCGAGTAAGCGCGCGCGCGGATGGGTGCGGAGGCCGCTCAGGCGGAGCCATGCAGGGCCGGCGCAAGGTGGCGTGCCGTTGGCCGGCTGGTGCCAGTGGGGAGGTGGCTGCGGGAGGCATCGGCGTGCAGGCCGAGTTGTAGGAGGAGCGCCGACTGCGGGCGGTGCACAGCGGGGGTGAGTGGCCGGTGGCTCGCGGTGGTGCGCATGCAGGCGCGATGACGCGGAGGCCGAGGGTGACGCCAAGCTGCCGGCGGCGAGCCGGCGACTGGCTGCATGCCGGTGATGGCAGTGGCCATGCTGGGCCATCCGTGCCAAATTCTTTGCAATGTAATGTTTGTGCAAGATTGATGTAATACCAGATAGATGCAGAAGCCGTGCAAAACAAAACATGCATACAGTGATCATGCAGGATCAAACAAATTAATGCAAAATTTCCAATCTATGATGCAATCGACATCTACCCCGTTTCGCAATCTACCGATCGACATTGTGCCGGCGATTTCAGATCTGCTCGCGGTAGATTTAGGGCGGATTTGCATCATTCTACAGTGCAATCAACATCTACCCCGTTTCTCAATCTACCGATCGGCATTGTGCCGGCGACTTCAAGTCTGCTCGCGGTAGATTAGGGCGGATTTGCACCGTAGAATTTCAATCTGGAACGCGAAAAGAAAATACAGATTCAAAAGCGATCTAGAAAATTCAATCTGTGCTTTGATGATTACCTCGTTCACCGGAGCGAAGTCGTGCTGATAACGTGTTGAGGAACCGACTCTGGAGACCAGTCCGAGCGATTCCTCTGCTTAAAATAAGAACGAATCAATCACAGAATAATAGATTGAATACAAAGAGGTAGAGAGAACTCCTGGTCTTTCTTTATTGCTTTAGATTGCATCGGGGTACATAATGAGGGGGTCTAGGTCCGTATTTATAGTCTACGGTGGGGTGCCCAAATATGCCAGGACTCTTGGCTATGGGCCCAGTTTCCTAACAAAAGCAACGGGTTCAACTGATGGATGTCTACGTACATGCACTACTTCAACGTGATTGGGTAGTTAAGTACTGCATATAGGACTACAAAAAGAACTCAGAGCCTAATTGCATCGAGAGAGAGAGAGAATTACGTGTTCAGTCTTCCCCGCTCATACTTGAGTATAGGAGAACCTCTCACCGTACCCTATCTTGTGATCACACCCATGAGCCATAGGATAGATAGGAACAGTGCTTTTATATATAGTTCTTTGGAGGCGACTTCTGGATCTGTCTTGATTAATTGATCAATCTCCTAAAAGCTATGGATCGATCCACTGCTTCCCACTGTTATGTAGTCGATTGATTCTTAATGCAATGATTCCCGTTGTCATCAATGCCATTACAGATACCTATTATACCTTTGCGGCCTCTCCTTGGAAAAGATCGCTTGGTAGGGCACATGTGGTTGCATACAATTCAAGGTAGCGTTTTATCCATGCAATACAACAAAACATGCGGAATGGGATAAGATAAACGGGGCAATATCACGAGGAAAATGAGCAACTACAACAAAATAAACCTAACTTATTAAGACATGGTAAAACTATGCGACACCCTTACTTTTCGATGGTTGTTTGAGTGGATCCTTTGCGCCGCAACAGGATCAATCTCCTTCAAATGTTCATACCCGCCGCCCTCATCATCATTGTCAAGGCTTGATTAGTGTATTTACTGCCTCTTCTTTTTGTTTCTAAAAGTTGTTTTTGGTTTTTTTACAGTAACTAGCTTTCAAACGGAGTGTCTTTTCAAGACGGAGTCTACAAGTTTGTTAGACCATGTAGATAGGCCGTGAATTTAGTGATGATGAATACATTGACATTTGGGTTGTATTGAAATTTGTGTTTGTAAAAGTTTCACCTTGTATTGGTGGTCTGACCAGCTGGCTTCGATCGGTAGTCGGTGGTCCGAACAGTTTTATGTTGGGTGGTCCGATCGGTAGACTTTGACCATGGTCAGAAGTCTAAGAGTTTACAACAACGGCAAATCGACTACGATAAATTGACCACAACAGGTCGACCATGGCAGATTAATCACGACAGGTCGACCACAGCAGAATGACCACGACAGGTCGACCACAGCAAAACGACCATGACAGGTCGACCATGGCAGAACGACCACAGTTGAATGACTATGACTGATCGACCACAGTAGAATGACCAGGCCTGGTCGATGATGGTAAGCTACAGCAAACCGGTCGTAAACAATAGTGAACCGGTCGTGAGCTACAGTGAACCTATTGATAGTCGTAGCCTTGTATTGGGCTGTTCGATCGGCAGACTTTGACCATGGTCAGTAGTTAGAGGCGTCGATCGTGATCAATGATCGATAGTGTGAGATACAGTAAACAGTCGGTGGTTGTAGCTCTAGTACTCTATTGGTGGTCGTAGCTATAGTATCTTGTTGCCGGTCATAGCTAAAGTACATTGTCATTCGTCGTAGCTACAGTACCTTGTTGATGGTCGTAGCTACAGTACCTAGTTGGTACTCGGTTATCATAGACTTCATGATCGGTAGTCGTAGACTTTATGATCGATAGTCTTTACGATCGGTTGCCGTAGGCTTCACGGTCGGTACTCATAGAATTCGAGTGCTTCAATTCTTGTAATCTTTGAGTACTCATGTTGGACCACTGGTCTAACCGGCCTGTGCATGGTGATCAGACTGGTCTTACTGAGTGGTCTGAAGTGAAATTTCGGAAAGCATTGGATGTTGTGGCTGTGGATGATTTGGTTCGTGGTTATTGAGGGTTAAGGGTGTGGTTTGCGTGTGTGGACTAATGTCGGTCAAGCTGGGAAGAACTTGTGTCGGGGAAAATTTTCTTTGGTGTTTGCATGTATAGGTTGGGCGTGGAGATGATCATGGTCAGTGACAAGGAGGACTGAGACTAGGAGGGGAAAATTTAAGGTCCAAGCGGTCTAGGATGTTACGAGGTGGTCGAGCTTATGCTGGAGCACATGGAGATCAAAGGTGAACGATGCGTGGAAAAGCTACAAGAGATGCGGTCCTGGAGGCTTTGTCACGTGCTAAGTTGAAAGCGGTATGGAAGGAGTCCATAACTGAGAAGGCTTAGAGATTATGAAAAACCCGTGTTTGAAAGGGTTTCAGGCCCCTTGATTTTTAGAAGAGATAGGATTCCGTGTCTGTGTTTGATAAGGACATGATTTGGGGCTCTAGCAAATAAAAGGAGGGAGAGGCTAAGTGTTTAGCTTGGACTTGGAGACGGCTTTGGAGAGAAAGCTTTTGTGCTAGGGTTTGAGGGTTGCCGTGAGGGCACTTTGTAGTCACAAAACATGTTTTAGAAATAAAAGTTTGAATCTATTTCGGAAAGGTTAGTTGGCACCGACCGTGTGTTTTTCTGGGCATTGTCTTTGATTTATTTTTGTTCCAAGAAGAGTTACGTGTGGCGAGACAACATCCTTTTGTCGACTTGATCGCATGCCTAGTCATCCACCCAATCGTCGCCAACAGTAGTGGTAGGGAGAGCAGAACAAAGAACGTCTACTTGAAGGTGCTATTTTCTCGAAGGCATAGGTGATCGAGAGGTTATACTTCCAGTGTCAGAGATTTTGAGTACGTGCAAACCGATAGAAGATCAAAGGTTGAAGCGATCGTAGTTTACAACTGGTAAGGAGTTTTCGATAGCTGAGCGATTGAACGCTGAGCGGTCGAAACCATCATCAAGGCTTTCAACTACGTGCAAAAGTGATAGAGAGGTGCTGCTCCCAGTGTTGGAGATCTCTACTGAGCGATCGAGCAGTTGAGGATCGAGTAGTCGAAACTTTCATCGAGCACTAAGAGATTCCAAAAAGCGGAGACAATCATTCACCTTCTTTGATTGCTGTATTTGATCCTACAAACTTAATTGTAGTACATACTATAGCGACTCCATTTATATTAGCCAAAATTACACATGTGTTTTGTTATTCCGTATTCTCTCATAAATAAACTAAAAGACATAAGCTGCAGCCAAAAGCCAAAAAGAATAGGCCCTTAAGTGATAATAGACAGGTCAAAACCCAATTGAACATGGATATTCAACTAAGCACACTAAAAATAAGAAACATGTGTTGTGATATCATTATTCACCTATGTCATCACTCAAAGCACAACCATGCATATCCTCTACCATATCATAAAATAGGAATGGACTAACAAGAGTCTATGGGGGCATTCATATTGGCAGTTACTGATAGCTTTTGGGTGAAAATAAATAGTAATGGCTGAAAGAAGTGGCTTTTATAAAGAGAGCGAGCGGTAGAAAAAGTGAGGAAGAGATACGTGCGCGTGACAGGAGTGAGAGGAGTGCGGTGCGTGATGCACCTGTGACCCTCTACCTTTCCCAGAGCGAGACGGTGGTGAGAGGAGTAGAGAAACCACTTCAAGAAATCGGGTGTTTGTCTTGGGTTTTGACTTTTTTAAGTAGAAATCAGAAGTAAAAGCCAATAAAAACAAGACCTATTATGGAGCACAAAAGACAGCATATCAGATACATAGATCATTTAAAAGAAAACGACCAAAGATGTGGAAATCGGCATGCATCAAACAATGAACCTGGATGTAGATGTTTGTACCACCAACAATAACAGGGAGCCCACCACGATCCAATATTTCTTCTATAATCTGGGGCCACTCAGAAAAATGTGAGCTATTAGTTCACAGAACATGATCCACTAGAAGTCCAGACACTGAAACTTGTAGTAGCACCATTGTTCATAATCTTATCGGCATGGCATGGTCGTGGAAACCGCGACAGGTGAACTCCATGGAGGGATCGATTATGCCAAGGAGATGATGAGTAACACCTGGAAACACGCCAAACTTAGCGCCGTTGAACTCAAACTGAAGCAAATTTGAGATGAACAAAAAAAGGGGGCAAAATTTAAGGTTGGATTGGGGAGTTCGGAGGAGAGACCGTTCTGCTCGTGGTCGTGGAGGGGGACCTTGTTGGTGAGGATGTCGAGGCCACGGTAGAAATGCATGGAGTCGGCACTGACCACCTCGACGCCGGCGAAGTGGCCTGTGAGGTCGACGGCCAGCCGTGACTGGGAGGGAACAGGGGCGCAGGGGACAATGATGTGGGCCGTTGGATCAACTAGTGAGTGTCCAGGTTGAGGGGGATAGGGAGGGAACAGGGGCGCAGGGGACAAGGAAGCCCCGTTCGTATTCTTTGGTACCAAAATTTAGGAGCGGACCATATGGGCTAACAGGCCGAACCGGCCCATTTGCATCCTTAGTGATCAGAAGTAATGCATGTACTGTCCTCAAGTAAAAGGATAGGATGGCCTTCTTTGAAACTCTCCAGCATGTCGTGCATCCACATTTTAAAAAAATGCAAGTAATCCATGTTCCGCCAAAGAAGAACAAGTTACTGCCGAAACAAAATTTGTTAGAGAATATACTCCTATACGGTGACCAATTGAAGTGTACCTGTGAGCCATGACAATTCGATGGGTGAGGGTGGAAACATAGGAAGGAGCAGATGTCGTCGGCGACTCGGCGCTGTTCTGTCACATGGGGAAGGCGGCAGTTGTGCTTCTTTGTAACATCCTGAAATTTTAAAATTTAAAAATGTAAAGTTTTGAATTAGTTTTGCAATATATTTTATTGGAATTTAGATTTTATGGTGTTTTCTTGAATTTGGTCGAGATTCCAAAAATTGAATAAATTCATAAAAGATAAAGGCAAACATTAGTAAGGCCATAACGGAATATACAAATAATAGAAAACTAAAATTTTAAAATACGAATATGAAAAGATGATCCAGCATAAGGAGGGAGAAACCTGAGTTAAAATATGAAATCTTATTTTGGAAATCATGACATAAATAGCAATAAAAGGTGAGTGAATAAAATACAAACACATATACATAAATATATATGTGCATATACAAATTGTGCAAGGAGGAGTTTAGCGATATAGGAAATAATAATAAAAATATACAAATGAAAAATTAAGTAAGCCAGCAATTAACAATATGTGAAATTATATATACACACATATAACCTAAATAATAATAACAGTACATAAATAAAAACTCTCATTTAATAGTTGAAAATTTAAAACTTGAATTTTAAGTGCCATGCAGAAATTAAAATCAGTAAACCCTAAAATAAATTAAACTGTAAATTAAAATAAAAAAATATATACATATAATAAAAATAAAAATAGATTTTAAAGCATGCCTAGTCTTTCCTTCCTTTCTCACTTTTTCTCCACTCCCCCACTCTCTTCCGCGTGGGCCCCGCACCCTTCCTTCTGTCCCCTTTCTTTCTTTCTCGCCCACCCCGCAGCCTGCTCTTTTCTTTCTTCTCTCCTTGCGTGGCTGCCGTGAAACCACGTTGACCTCCGCAATGCGCGCCGGCTCCCTCCGTCCTTGCGCCAACCCCACACGTCGCCGACAATCCCCGCGCGGTGCGCTGGCATCCACCTTCTTCTTTCTTTTTCCCGCCTCCCTTCCTTCTTTCCTGTGCGCCGGACCCCCTTCCTTCCTCCTCCTCCAGCTAAAGCCGTGCGGCACGGCAAAGTCGCGTGACACGGCCCGCTCTGCCCGGCCATCACGCGCGCGGCGCCATCCTGCGTGAAATCCCCAGGATCCCGCTGCAATCCCGCGCCCCGTCGCATCACCATGCCGACGCCCATGTCCGGCTGCGCCATTTCTGCCGGCCTCTGTCACCCGTGCCCTGCCCGCCGCTCGTTCCTCGGCTATAAATCCCCATCCATCACTTCTGGCCGCACCGCCCTACTCCATTTCACCCCCCATTCGAAGCGATTGAACTCCCGGAGCTCCTAGCACCGCCGGCGTGCCCTCCTTCTCCACCTCCGGCCGGCGAGGAATCAGCCGCTTGGAGCCATCCCAAGCCGATTCCTCAGAGCCAGAGCTTCCTCGGGGTGTCGCCTAGTTCCTCCCGCTGTTGGCCGTGCCTTTCCTCGCCTCCACGTCGCCGGCACCATGGGCCCGCTTGCGCCGCCGGCCCTCCCTGGTCCTTCTCCGACTCGGTCAGTCCCTTGGTAAGCTTCCCCTGTACCCCCCTAGAGCTCACGCCCGCATCAATTTCCGCCCCTCCACCCCTGCCGCCGCCCCCTTTCCACCCCTGCCGCCGGCCGCTTTCGGTGTCGCCAACCCCTCGTAGCACCGTCCCGAGCCACGCCACCTCCTTCACCAGTTCCCCCACCTCACGCACATCTCGTTTTGCTAGTCGCCACCTTTCCCCAACGACCGCCCATCGCCGGCGACACTGCCGCCTGCCTTGCGCCGGCATGCTCTGTTTTTGGAGCCCTGTCCGCACGATGCTTCTTTTAATTTGCCTCCCCTTCCTATGCCAGCCAAAGGCTCCTGCCCACTTGGTTAGCCCAGCCAACGCGTTAGCCCCATTGCTCAGGTCCCAGGTTCCAGTCGGGCCGGCTGCACTGTCTCTACCTCTTTTATTTCTAGTTTTTGTGGTCCATATCAAGTAAAGAAAAATCATGGAAAATCTGAGAATAATTTAGAAAAACTAATAAATTTAATTAAGATATAAAATAAGGATTCTTAAGATTTGATATTTGATTCTTTATTATATGACCAACTAACATAGCTTAAATATTTCTTTTAGGTCTAATTATCAATTGGAGGCCTTGATAAAATGTGATTTTATTTAAAGTCCAAATTAATAAGGAACCTAATTAAAAATACATCCAAGGTTAAGATTAAGGAAATAAATTGAATGGGGTAATACCTACAAAAAAAACGAGACTTTAAATAAAAGAATACCCTTAATTGTAATTAAATATATGCCATAATATTTAACATACAGCCAGAAATCTTAAGGGTAGATTCGATTAAATGATGATTCAAGCGGCTTCATAAAATTAAGTGATAAGCCAAAGCCATTTAAAAAGAAATATATGTTTAAATTAAAAAGTCATGATTTATAAAGCCCACCATTAGTACATCACCGATAAATAAATCTCAAACGCAAGACTTAGTTAATAATAATAGTGGTGTTTAGTTTAACATTTCACATAAAATGCTACATATCAAATTACTAGTGATGTGAATTAATCCAATAAGCTAAAAGTCATAGACGTCATCTCTGGAACCCCTACCCACATGTCCGTCTTGACTCATGGAACTTCTTTGATAAATATAAAAATAAATAAAAGAAATTGTTAATAAAAGATCGAGTTATCGTTTTCTACCACCGGCCTTGCCTCAAATCACCCATTAACTCATAATAAAACAAAAGTTGAGTTTATTCGGATTTATTTGGATCTCTTGAGTTATTTGCTTTTATTTGGATTCAGTCGTTTATCGCGTAAATTAGAAAGTGAAGTCCTAAAGAGTCAAGGGATCAAGCGAGATCACGAGCAAAGTGAAGATAAAGGCCGGAAGTTCAAGAGAAAGCATTATGTGAGCTCAAGACCGCGGTAAACCGCGCCAGGCGAGTCAATACTTTGATCATGTTGAACCTACATTTTTCGCAAATTTACTTTTGTTTAAATTATCAAATTGCATGCTGTTATTTCATATGCAAATATATGTTTGTTTGAAGATTCTAGTTATACACCCATTAATCGACTTGCTAGTATTATACCTCCTTTGGAAATATTTGAATATCTGAGCCTTGTCACTCTAGCAAAATTATAATGGTAATCTTTCGAAAATAAGTCCATAACTATACGCTATGCTTAGTACTGCTTAGATAATCGGAGGGGGACAACAATGCCCCAAAGCATCACTTTGAATCATGAGAAATTAGCTTGGGCAGTCATGGTGGTAATGACTGGTATATGTTGGTATGAGTATTTTATGTTCCCCAAAAACCCCAACTTGCTTATTTATCTGGGCGGATGGTTCGAGGGCGTGTGTCGTGGTGCAGTGGAAGCACAAAGTGGATAGTGGTAGAACCGCCCAGATAGCCCTAAGGACCGAATCTTGTGATGACCTATCAGTGTACAACAAGTACAACCACAAGCTGGCAAAGTGTAGGCAGGGCTAACTAATTTGCATCGACTTAGTAAGAGTTGCGCCGGTGTGACCACGGGCGGGTAGAGAATGGCCACATCCTCCGACATGACGGCGCAAGAGGGGGCTTCTGGAAGGGTGGTCATACCCCGAAGGAAGTGGAAACCTTAGCGGACGTAACTCTGTTAGGAAAAATGCATTGTAAAGGTCCTGTGATAGTCTACTCAACCGCATGGCTAAGGAATCATGTGGGGCAACGAGTGGATTTATCTCTTGTGGGTAAAGTGTGCAAACTCTGCAGAGTCTAAAACTATTCGAATGGTCGTGCCCACGGTCAAGAGCGAACATGGGAACTTAACTAGATATAGTTCTGTTTCAAAATCATTGTGGGCAAACATGGGAACAAGTGGAGGGCAGAGAAATGCCCTTATTTGTGTTGCCCTAGTGTCGCCCCAGTGATAAGTTAAGCGGTTATGACGCTGAAGAATTATGCATATGGTGCAGAGGCCATGTAACGGTGGATGGAATCTGGATCACTATTACTATTGCATTCTTTCACACCTTATGTTTTGGTTCAAACTGCTAGGTCTCAGGAAATTTCTATGTATTGTATTTCGAAAGCAATTTATGGCAAATAAAATAAACCGAGCCTTTCCTTTGATAAGCCATGCATACTATCTATTTGCATTATGTGTATTGGCTCGCGGAGCACGGTGGTTTGTGCTCACACTCGCTTTTGCGACAAATTCAGAAGCAGGAATCAGATCACTACGCTTCAACAATACTTTTGGATCATGATGGCGAAGAAGATGAAGATGTCAAGAACTAGGTCGCGATCCTCCAATTAGCTGCCTGTGGGCATGTCCTGAAGGTCCCACCTGTGTGCTCGTTCTTCTGCTGCTGCAATTTATTGATTTCGGCCTAATCGACCCATGAGTAAGTCTATTACCATATTACGCTTCCGCATGATATGTATTTTGATATTCATTGCTGTAACTGTGAGCACTATCTACTGATCCAGGGAATAGTGCAGTAAATCACAGTGGATTCCAGATGGTAAAATCTGGGTCCTGACATTCTTGGATCTGAAGGCAACGGCGGCGGTGATTTTGGTCCTGATCGCTTCTTTTTTTCACTTGGAGAATTTGGGAGACTGTAGATGTATTCACTGCACTTCTAATTATCTATGTAGTAGAGCTGTACACATATCTTAATACATGGTAGAATGTATTGTCTTCTGATCAATGTAGAAGCAAAAAAATATAGCACAATGCTTCTTTGAAATAAAGAATGAGGGTGGCTAGCTGTTAACAGGGATAGCATTTTTGGCCGAAATTCGTGAACAGAAAGCCGACTTTGGGGGGGGAGCAGCGTTGGCTGCGGAAAGTGACCAAAATTGTACTTATTTCTTGAATTCGAATGGTATGTTTGAATATTTTGACCAAAATTTTTCAAAAAAATCCGAAAATTTTGAACTTCGGATTCTTCATAGGGGTCTAAATTTTTTTCTAAACTGAAATTGTTTTCCCTAGTTGTGACAACACCTTTGTCGCTACATAATAAAATTGTGTCGCTGAAAAGCAACTCCTGAGACTAGAGAGATGCATTTGTGATGACAAAGTTATCATGTTTACAAATTATAGTTGTGGCGATTCAATTGTTACAAATGTTAATGAAATAGCGGGAAATAATGTTGGCACTGTATACATCACTAGTGACGAAACTATTTTTGCTAGTTAAAACTGATTTGTGGCCATATAAGTAATCACATTTACACAATATAATTGTGTTGATCGATTGAGTGCCACAAACGTATACGAAAAGTGGGAAAGATTATCGTCACAACAAGCGTAATCAGTGACGGAGCATTTCCCACTAATTCAAAGTCATTTGTGATCATGTATGTCATCTCAAGTGTATTGATTAGTAGTGATATTTGAAAGAAAATTCATCACTATATTAATAGTGACTTGAGTATTAGTGACAACAAGTGACGGTTTGAAAAATGGTCACAAACATTGATTGGTGATGAAAATTTAGTCTTTTGTGATGAAAATTTCCGCCACAAAAACCCATTTTCCGTGCAGTGATCTGAACCTTTTTTTTCCCCGTTGTTCTGAACGGTGGACTTACGGTGCAATTGGGAAGGCAATTCGGGCAAATAGGACTGAACAGTGAACTGCGCTTGTCTACCTGTCATGTGTGCTGTGCTCAATCATTCACTTGTCGTCTTCACTGGCCGCTCTAGTACCAAGATTGATAGCTTGGTCCATAAGCCCATCCCGTGTACCTTCTCTAGACATCCTGTTGCAAACTAGACTCGCCATGGTCGATCGAATGTCGCGATCCACCATGGTTGACGAGTAGTAAGAATTATTCACGAAAGGTTGCTTGCTGCAATTGATGGGTGGATTTTTTTTTTCAAACTGTACCTTATAACTTTAGGTTTAAAATTTTTAATTCTAACTATTGACATAAGAAAATACGGAGAGATAGATACTCGTATATGATTTTGACTGATATAGATTAATTTAGTATATTGTTTACTATAATAGACTTATAGACATCGTCTTAAAAAAATACACCGTTTAAAAGCTAGTTATTATAATATAAACTAAAAGTCATAAGCCCAAAACACCCTAGCCGATGCCTTCAACAGTGTAGTCTAATTTACCATCACACATTAGGAAAGTAACAGCTCTTGCTTGTAGTTCGCCACCCTCAATGGCGCCTAGTATGCTCACCTATTTCGTCACTGCCCTTACACCGCTGGTTAGGCTCCCTAGGATGGCTCTAATGGGGGCCCACTGGCCCTAAACCTAACTTGCTTCTCGACCTTGTCGCTAGCTACCCGCTAACTCTGCCCAGTGCCTACCGGTCACCACTGTCGCTGATCCCTCAGCTGGTGATGCCATCACCGCTTTGCCACCTCGTTGTTAGAACTAATCTTGACTCATATCGAGTACTCATGTGTTCGAGTACGTGTAGAAGTCAAAACATTAAGTCGAACGAAGCATAGAGTCAAAACACTGTGATCGAAGTGTCGAGACAAAGATGTGGTTGAACCAGTGATCGAAGCTGATAGTCATAGTGGGTTAAGAGCACTACAACAGTCGTAAGTACTGTAGCAGCCGAAAATACTGTAGCAGTTGTGTGTACCATAGCAGTCGGAGTGCCTACTGAAGCGGTCGTAGTTTGAGTCAATAAGTTGAACGAGTCTTATGGATCGTGGAGAAATTTTAGGAGGTCGTGGCATGAGAATAGGTCTTAGTGGAGTTAGTGGGTGCGTTGAGTACATGTCGTGTGACCTTATATACATGAGGCTTATTTAAGCCGAGTATTCCTATTAAGTTTTTAAATAGGAGAGGCAATAGAGATTGAGTGATTCAATCCCAAGGAGTTTCTTCTCTATGTGTATTTGTCTCTCTCTGCGTGTGTTTATCTGGAGAAACAAGAGAAACCAGTGAGTGGTTTCCAATAGAAAGGATTGAGAGATTCAATCCCAACATTTGGTATCAGAGCGAGGTGCTAGGAGAAACTACCTGACGATGACTTGCTAGTCGGCATGATGGTGTGCATAGCGGCGCGTGTCAAGTGAGGTCCACAGGTGCTGGTGACGAGTTGGCTGTAGCACCGTGCGCTCAGGAGGCCGGTGGTGATGGCAACGGTAGTGCAAAACCATTATGAGGATTCGGCGTGAAGCTGAAGGCGGAGGTGTGAAGCCATCGCTATTAGAGGAGTCGGTAAGAACCCGAGTGGTAGCGGTGTGATGCCGCTGCAAGAAGAATCGAGGTTAGAGTTGCCTAGTGAGTCATGTCACCGGTGGCAAGGTTGTGGCGGCAAAGAGGTAGCGGTGAAGAGTGGAGGCGGCATGTCTCCCAAATACCTGCTACCAAGGAGCGTCGTCAACAACTGACAATAGCATGCCAAAGACTTACGATGTGAAGCCATGGGTAATGGTGGTGTCCACACCTCAAGATGATTCAACATAAGGTCGATAGCGGTGGCAGAGGCCATCGTTGCATGAGAAGTTGATGTGAGACCAATAATGACGATGATGTAAAGCCGCTACGAGACGACGGTTGTGTGAGGCTGCTGCAAGATGAAGACATGCACGAATAGTGGTGTGAGATCGATGTAAGTCACATGCAAAGAGAAGGCCACTGCGTGTGGAAAGAAGTCGAGGCTGTTACGTGTGGCAAGAAGAGAAGGCTGATGCGTGCAGCAAGACAATGCGGTTGAACGCATCGATGTTTGATGTGTCAAGATTAGGGGGGGATTGTTGGAAATAATCTTAACTCATGTCGAGTACTCATGTGTTTGAGTACGTGTAGAAGTCGATGCATTGAGTCGAAACGCCGTGGTCGAAGTGTCGAGCCGAAGGAGTAGTCGAAACTATAGGCATAGTGGGTTAAGAGCACTGTAGCAGGCGAAAATATTGTAGCAGTCGTAAGCACTGTAGCAGTCAAAAATACTATAGCAGTCGTGTGTACTGTAGCAGTTGGAGCATCCAATAGCAGTCGGAGCACCTACTGAAGTTGCCGTAGTCTATGTCAATAAATTGGCCATTTCTTATGGATTGTGGAGAAATTCTAGGAGGTTGTCGCATGAGAATAGATCTTGGTGAAGTTAGTGGGTGTATGAAGTACAGATCGTGTAACCTTATATGCATGAGACTTATTTAAGCCGAGTATTTCCTATTAAGTTTTTAAAGAGGAGAGGCAATAGAGATTGAGTGATTCAATTCCAAGGAGTTTCTTCTCTGTGGGTATTTGTCTCCCTCTACGTGTGTTTATTCAGAGAAATGAGAGAGACCAGTAAGTGGTTTTCAATAGAGATGATTGAGCGATTCAATCTCTGTGTATGTTTATCCAGAGAAACAAGAGAGATCAGTGAGAAGTTTTCAATAGAGTGAATTGAGGGATTCAATCCCAACACTCACCACAACCATCAGACCACCAACCATCTGAATTCGAAGGTTGGGATGCACGAACCTTGTTGGGATGAGTCGATGAAGCCGACTGTTGCCATTGACTCACCCTTGCCATAGGCCCTCGGCCCCCTCAACGCGCAAGGAAGAAGATGATCACGGTTAGGAGCTCGATCCTCCGTGTGCATCAGGTCTTTAGCATATGTGCAACACAATTAGTGAACTGTTTGCCAGTACTTTTTCTTTCTTGCCCCCCTTCGGTGTGTGAGTGCTGTTGTACAAACTTGGAACGTACAGTATCCCATGTGACTGAGTTTCTATACATGTTAGGAACGTTCCTATTTCCTACTACTACCAACGAGAGATGCCTATGGTATCGATATACTATCCAAGTTTTATGGTATGTTCAATGAACCGTATCAACACAACAATACGGCACCTGTCGGCAGCCGCTGACACGCAAATTAAACATTGCTACAAACCTTCAAGCTGCCGGTGCTCCCTTCCGCCGGCCGGACCCATGCACGAAACCAGAAACCTCAACGTTCCACCGTCCATGCGCGCGCATCATTGTTAGATCGGCAGACATGGAGCACTGCACACGCAGTTAGGCAAGCTCGCGCATCTCACCGCGCCGCACCAGCGTGGCACATGGACACCACACATAAGCAGCTAAGCTGCATGCGCCTGGGTTCTAAAAATTGGCCGAAAGCTAATTTTCGGTTTTATCGGGTTTACCGGTCCCTTTTGGTAAAATAGGCTGCCGGCCAAAAAAATTCGGCCTATTTGAACGTGCAGCGGCCTAGCTGGCCCGATGCACAGCTGCAGTTTACCCTAGCTCTAACGCACAGCGCAACAGTGACTTCTCCACTCTCCAACCCTCCCCAATCTTCTCCATTGGCGGTGCAGGTGCGAGTTGTGGTGAGCCGGTGCGGCACGGCGCATCGCAGATGCGTGTTCCCTAGAGACACTCCAGCCCTTCCCTCCCTTCTTCCTTGGATACTCACCCCCTTGACCCCCCGTCTTGTGGTGAGCCGACGCATATTGCGGTACGGCTCGCCCGATCCCTATTGAGTGGTGGGCGCTGAGGCAATGGCGGGGGAAGTATGGACGGCAGTGGAGGCTGGGGCGGAGGCGAGAACTGAGGAGGGCGATGGCGGCCAGGGCGAAGATCAGGAGGACTGTGGCGACCGGGTTGTCGGGGGCAAAGACTGGGGCGGCGGGAGCAGAGCCGAGGACAGCGGTAGTAGCCGAGGCATAGAACATGTCGCTGGCGGGTACATATCTTCCTATGCTGTCAGTTTTTGCCAAAGTAAGACAATTTTTGCAGTTTGTTCTCTTGATTTGCAAAGAATATAGATGATGTCGAATTAGCAAAAGTGTTAACAAATTTGCCAAAATTTATTTGAAATTCAAATCTTGTTTAAATTTTTAGTATGAAAACTCCGTAAATTTTCGATTATCATAATTATCACTACTATTAGCCACCTCTGATAAAAATTACAGACTGATATTGAGAACCCTAGGATGCGCTGCACGGAGGGGTTGCCGTCGCTCCAGCTGCAGCTAGGGAGGCGCGCGGCCGCAGGCGCCGGGTGAGGGGACCGCGCGCACCTGAATCCACAATCGATTACTTCCACCTCAGCCTTCGTCGTCTTGCAGCCTGCGCATGCACGGAGCTTTTTTACTCCTCAGGACGTCATCGGCTGGACGTTGTTTATTGGGGAAAGTATCTTCTTGCTAACCTCTTGTGCTAAGTTAGGACTTCAGGCACGGTGATTAAGCACTTGAGCGTGTTGGATGTGATGGACCATTGGACCTAACGGCGTTATCATCACCGAAATGCTGTAGTCTGATGCGTGTACTATATCCGGACTGTACAAGCGCATGCGATAATTCTCGAGCACAATGATTTTTGACAGAATCGCGACACACAGGCTCGGACTTAAGCACTGTTGTTTTCGGCTTCTGGCTTATAGTTTATACTACAGTAACTAACTTTTTAATAAAGTATCTTTTAGAATAGGATCTATAATTTATTATAATAGACACCGTACCAACTTCAGTTATACCGGCCAAAATCATACGTGACTAACTCTCTCCGTACTCTCTCTTACGAACAGTCAAAATTCAAAAGCCATAAGTCATAAGGCACAACTGAAAAAATCAAGCCCACAACATCAAATGAACTACATGTTATGGCCTGCATGGAACCATGATAGATAATGTCAAGGTCTAGAATATGTTTACCTTTTCTAGTTTCTTCACTTTATTTTCTAACTCACTTCTTGAGCCAAGTTGAATTCTCTTTGCAAAACTCTCTCCTAAATTTAAAATCCAACTTTGCATTTTTTTTTGAATAATTAACAATTGTTTATCAAGAAGGAGATTGAGAGACCATGTGGTATAAAATATGTTTGTGATGAACAAATAGCATTTTGGTTGAGTTGAATTTGAATTTTATAAAAGTTTCAAAAAATTCATATTTCAGATTGTGCTGTCAAGGTTCACGCGTTCTTGCCACCATGGGGTTGACGGTCAAACCAACAGATGGTCGATGATCTGACCACCTTGAGGAGAGCGATTAGGCAGGACATGGACTTTTGAAAAATTGAACACCAAACACTTATGTAGGCTTATTTGGGGATGAGTTTGAGAATAGAGAACTTGAGTTGAAATTAGATAAAGCTTAACTGAAATTTCAGAGAGAGTGTTTTCTGGTGTTGTTAAGTGGTCACATCGGCCAATGGCCTGCGGTCTGACCATCATGAGAGTGCAATCAGACCTGTGGGTGCGGCCAGAGAACAATGAAAATAGTTTTTGAGTTGGATAAGTGTGTGTACGACATGTATGTTGTTGGCTAATTGTGTGGTGTTGCATGATGCACAGTTTTGATTAACATGAGTCAAGTGCATGAAACTTACACTCAAGATGGTTGCTTGGTATTTGGATGTGCAGGTGCCGTGGAGAACATTAGCGATCAATGGCAATGGACCGGGACTAGGTGGGGAGCTGATGTTCGAGCGGTTATGTAATTCTGGGTGAGGCTACATATATCAAGTGGGAAGCATAGAGAAGACAAGGATCACGAAAAGGTGAGTTGGTGCATGTGGTGCGCCAAGTGACGATACTAATGTACATAGAGACAGTTCATAGGAGACCAAATGTGTGATGACATGACGACTAGTCATTAAGCACTACGGACTATGTGTTAAAACATGTGAAGATGCTTTAAGGTGAATGTGAAAATGGAGTCAAGAGAAGGTGTTTGAAAGCTTCATCGAGAGTATTTTGGTAGTTGGCTAAATATCAGGTTGGTGCCTTGATCAAAACCATGACATAGAAGTTATTTAGGTCAAGGAGAGCTGAACTTGTCAAGTGGATCAATTGCTAATGGGTTAGTAGGTTGAGTCCTGTAAACGTTTTAAGGAGCATGCGTGAGTATGTAAAACTCATATTAGTGGGGTTAACGGGTTCCCCCGATAGACTTAATGGGTTGAATCTATTATGGTTGTTGCTGGTTATTAAAGGAGATGAGAGGAGGTGATAGATCTAGGAATGCTAGGGTTTAGGTTTTGTTCTACCATCTTGTCTCCTTTCATAGTTGTGAAATAATAAAGAGTGGTACTTTGATTGCACCTTGTAATTATCCATAAGTACATAAACATCATCCTTCATTTTATGTTCTTGTTTGCATTCTTGTTTGGTTTTGTTTGTTCTTGAGGTAGATTTGTGATTTTATATTCGTGGAAATTCTAGCTTGATCTCTTACTTAAATTACCTTACTAGGACATATGAGAATAGATCTGAAAGATCTCATGCTTTAGATCCTCACGAGCAAGAAGTAATTTGAATTTTAAAGTTTTTGGTGTTCTTATGACATAGATTCGATTCTCTTAAATTTAGTGAACTCAAGCCCATAAACCTTACTATTCTTGATTGATTTATATTCCTAATACCTTGAACAAGTCTTATGCAAAATTTAGAAGTGTTTGAATGTGAATTAAACAAGTTCTTGATATTTGAGTTTTGTCCCCAAGAGGGTTTCATGTCTGAGAACAGAGACTGGTTAGATCGGTCCTAAACCTGACCAGCCCAACCGGTAAGACCGGTCTTAGTCTGAAGATTGCTAAATTTGTTAGCTTAGGTATACACTCTTGTTTTATAAAGCATAGCTAGTGCAATTTAAACTTGATGACTCTCGTAGTTATTTAAATGAAGATTTTAAATACTATTAGAGAAAATGTTTAACAATTATTTATCCTCTCTAATTGTCAGTTTTGATTCTACAGAATGCAGGAATTTGATACATACATTTCAATGCTCGTAAAAATTCTGAAAAGTTTTGTGCGTTTCAAACGGAACCTTTGTAGGGACGGTCCCTAACATTTCACACACTTCGCGTAACAAGCAGTGAAGTGCAAACTCGCTTGAGGACTGAGCAGTAAGGACGTCAGTACCAATTCCAAACCAAGAGGACTACAGTTTGGTTAACTGCTACAGCTACTACAGGCCGGTCGGTGAGTGGCCCCTGCGCCGCGAGCCCAAGCCAACAACTTTGCCGCATAAGAAACAAAGAACCGTCGCCACACCAGCGTGGACGGAAGCGCCGATTCAAGCTTCAGCTTCAGCATTTTTTCTTTCGGTTTATTTAAGCTAAAAATTACTTGAAATATGTAATTTCTAATTTTGTTTTTTAGTATTTTTGGAATTTTTCGGTTTTTCTCTCTTTTTTAATTATCCGTGAAGATATAGTAGTATTTTTTATTTAATTAAATGATTAAAAATTAATAATTATTTTAGAACAATTTCAAGTTTAAACTAGAAGTCGCGAAACGTAAGTGTTAGACCATGTGGATGGTCGTAAATAAAGAGTTGATGAATAATTGACATTTGGTTTGCTTTGAATTTTACGTTTGTGAAAGACTTGGTCGTTTGCTGTTGATATCTTTGCTTTTGAGTGGTTTTGCACAGCTTCGAGTGAGTTTAAGCACAGACTACGATCACGACAAACACAGACTATGACCACGACATATATTAGAATATGACCACGTTCAGTTTACGATCACGACAGTACGACCACGGCAGCTTTCGACCACATCTGGCTTGGACCATGGCAATACAACTTTGACCTTTTGACCACGGCAGTACGAATTCAGTTTTACGACCATGGCAGGTAATTGTAGCTACAATACTCCTTCATGGTCGTATCTATAGTACTCGATAGTCGTGGACTTTACTGGTCGTACTCGATAGTCGAAGGTTTTACTGGTTGATAATCGAAGGCTTTGCAGTCGATGGTCATAGGTTTTGCAGACTGCCTCATGGTCGTAGGTTTTGCAGACTGCCTTCATGGTCGTAGATTTGCAGACTGCCTTCATGGTCGTAGATTTGCAGACTGCTTTCATGGTCGTAGGTTTTGCAGGCTGCCTTCATGGTCATAGATTTGCAGACTACTTTCATGGTCGTAGGTTTTGCAGACTATGTCCATGGTCGTAGGTTTTGCAGACTACTTTCATGGTCGTAGCTACAGTACTCGATGGTCATAGCTTTGGCAGTCTTCTTGATACTCGTAGACTTCACAGTCTTCTGTTCTGCCTTCGGTAGTTGGAGACTTAGCAATCGGTTGCCGTAAGCTTCATGGTCGGTACTCATAGACTTTCATGGTCGATACAAGTGCTTCACTCTTGAGATCTTCGAGTACGTCAAGTACTTGTGTTGGACTAGTGGTTGACTGGTCGGTATGTGGTCTATGATGGATGGTTGTTGCTTGAGGTACTCATAGTCGGAGGACTCGATACTCAGTAGAAGTAGTTTCACGATCACAGTAAGTGGTCGGGTGTCGGAGGTTTGTCTATACTCGTAGGTTTCGAGTACGTGTTGCGGCTGTGTTTTCTGATTGATACTCGATAGTTGGTATGGTTTCCGGGTACTTGTGGGTTACGAGTACTCTGTGGTAGCGATCGAATGGAGTAGTTTGAGGGTCGGTTCCAACTAGCGATAGGCTCTATGCGGTCGTAGGTGTTTGGTCCTTGTCTGGGGGTAGACAAGGATGTGTTTTGCTAATGTGTTGTACCGGAAGATGGTTTCTTTGGTCTTTGCATATGCAGGTGAGCATAGAGGCGGCCGTGGTCAGTGACGTGGGGGACCGGGACTAGGAAGGGGTATTTTGAGGTCGAGACGGTCAGGATGTCACGTGAGGTAGTCGAGCTCATGTTGGGGCACATGGAGGTCAAAGGTGGATGCTGCGTGGAGGTGTGGAGACGATCATAGTCGGTGACGAGGAGGGCCGGGATTAGGAGGGGGTAATCTAGGTCCAGGTAGTTAGGTGATCATGTGAGGTGATTGGACTCACGTGAGAGCACGCGATGATGGTGCATGATGGAGATACAGGAGGGAATATCCTGGAGGCCTTGTCGTGTGTGTGTTGTATAGAGTTGTGGATGGAGTCCATGACCTGTACGAGTTGGTTAAACCCAATGTTAGGAAGAGTTTCAGGTCTCTTGATTTGAGGAAGAAATAAGATCTTGTGTCCAGGTGGTTAAGGGCATAGTTTTGAGGTGTTTGGGTTGAACACGTCTTGTGCACTGGCCTTTAAAAGCAGGGGCGGCTATAGGCTAGAGTACAGAGTTTTAGGGCTTTTATGGAGAAGGTTTTTAGGGGTGCCATGAGGTGCTTTGTAGCCAAAAAGCTTGATAATGAAATAATAGATCAGATTTGTCATCTCCGGCGACTTCTAGAGCATCGCTCCTTTCTCTCTGTTTTTCGTGCTCTATTTTTGTCTTCGTTGTATACTCGTTCGGTCGGTGGTCGAACGGCTGGGGATTTCAGGCGGAAGGAGATCACGACTTCGTGCATCATTGTCATACCGAGCAATCAGAACAAGTAGGCTGTCGATCCATTGTCGTACCAAGTAATCGGAACGAGCAGGCGGTCAATCTGTTGTCGTGCTGTGTGATCGGAACAAGCGGACGATTGGTCCAAGCAGTTGTAACGAGCAGTTGTAAGCGAGCGGTCAGAGCAAGTGCTTGCGATGAGCGTTCGGGACGAGCGGTCATATCGAATGGTCGTAACGAACAATCGAACGACAGAGTTTCTTCGACCACGTTCAAGCAGCTGCGGTCGTTATTCTCTGTTTGTAATTCACATTGGTTCTCTTTTGTTTCTCTATACTGTATTTTAATTTTAGATGGTAAAAAACTGAGATAAACATTCATCTTTTTTTTAATTGTACCATATAATCCTACAGTAAATCGCAGCAGTAAGCCGTTTGGAGCGGACCAATCAGAAGAACAGTACGTTAATTTAGGCGTCGTGCACGTTCTTAGGTCAGCAGCTCTCACCTTGAAGAGTCTCCCTCTCCTCGAGATGCTGTACGACGTGCCACCACCCTGCCTGCCTCCACGTCCCAATCCGTTCCGCCACGTCTATTAAACGCCTACTTCTCGTCAGTCACGCTTCCAAACCCGCTGCTTTTAGTGGACACCGATAGAGGGAAGCCAATTAACTCACTGACGAGGCGGGTAAAGATTCCCGTTCTGGAGCAAAATGCGGGGTGGTGGTGATGCCGGGTTGGGGTTTCGGGGCGTAGTGGTGGTAGTGGAGGAGGAGGAGGAGGAGGCGGTGGTGTCGGCGTCGGAGAGGCCAATGCGGCGGAGGCGGCGGGGGTGGGGAGAGGAGGCGGACGACGGCTACTCGGCGAGCTCGACGGGCGGCGGCGGCGGGAGCAGCGGCTGCGACTCGGTTTGTCTTGCTCCTGCGTTGCTAGGCTTCTTGGTTCTTTCTGTTGATTTTAGAATACTCATGGGCGACTTTATCTTTTCTTGGTATCAAAACGATGCATTATGCTCCATCTCCATCAGGAAGAAAAAGAGTAATTTCGAGCTGGTAATCACATTTGGGGAGGAAAAGATAGAACTTTGAGCTCTTAGATATGACTGGAAATGGCAAGCTGTTAGTACTTCGCGAGGTGGTGGCACGGTGCCATGCAGATCTAGGTAGCCCATGACTTGTCTCAGGTGACCGCAACCTTTCCAGAAAGCGGAAGCCACTTTGTTTGATGCGATGGCGGAAGCAAGAAACAACAGGATAAACAAACAGTAGTACAAAACTATAGATTAATAGCGAAACTCTCGTCGGTAAATCTAGAAATCGAGACAAAGCAGGAGGGCCCGAGACTTTTGAGACTTGACGATAGGCATCATCATCGCCATCTTGGATCCTAAGCAAGAGAAAAGGAGGGTGCTTTTTCTTGACATGAGAAAATGGGGCACCCTTGGATTCTCTTCAATCTTCAGCTTTTGTTTTCTTTTTGCAATCAAACTTTTAATCAGTGAGGCTACGGTGATGGTTGGCTGCAGCCTTTGGCCGGGTTCGTGCGCGCGGATGGCGACCCGGACACAGATCTGGAGACAGACGGGGGGCTGGCCACTTCATCCTCCAATGGTGAGCATAATGTTGTACACAGCTCAGGTTTTGTATTCTTACTAGTGTTCTTGCTCGGTTGGAGCGCAACTTTACAGCCTTTAAAAGGAGTTTGTGTCATCTGAAGCTTCTGCAGCCTTCACGGAGCCACACGACGAGGAGGAGGGGGAGGAGGTGTTGTGTGGGGTGAAGGAAGAGTGGGCACAAGTGCAAGGACCGGCCAAGAATCCGGCAGGCCGTGCCAGTGCCACCCGAGGTACTACTTTTGAATTCTGCAATGGATTAGATGGTACGAGGTTGTCAATTTTGTATGCTTGTGTGTTGTTTGGCAGAGTGCCTGAACCAGCGACGATGTCGATCTGAGGCTATTCTTCTGCATGGTAGGAAGGGGTTGAAGCAGCGGCCAGCCTCGCTCGACTTTGGTAGCCCTGGGTTCAATGGAACTCCTCTTTCTCCAGGCTTTATGGTTGGAGGTGTGGGGTTGATGAACAAGGGGCTTGTGTCATCACACATCAGATCAGACGTGTTTCCTAGTCCCGGTACACCAAGCTATCCGCGGCACCGTTCATCGGTATTGGGTTACCAAAAAGGGTGGAGCTCTGAGAGAGTGCCCCTTCCTTCTAAAGGTAATAGGAGGTACCCAGGCAGCAGCATGGCATTTCCTTTCAACAATGGGAGGACATTGCCCTCGAAATGGGAGGATGCAGAGAGGTGGATCTTCAGTCCGAATTCCAGTGATGCGCTCGGAAGGACCTCATTCCCACACGCTCGGAGGCCTAAGTCCAAAAGTGGTCCTCTGGGACCTCCTGGAAGACTTGGTGGACAGTATTCATCTGTTTCTTCATCTGTGTCATTGCTTGACAGTGGGAGAGTTGGGCACTTAACAGCAAACTCACCTTTCTTGGCGGGAGTACTGATACCAGAAGATTATTGTGGGAGGAAAAATAACGTTGGGAGGTATATGAGCGGAACAGCTGGTGACGAATTTGGTATTGGTGTTGGAGGCAGGTCTTGTCTAGCAAATGGTGGGTCTCATGCTATTCAATCTACCAGAGTTCATTGGCGATTAGATACTGCAATTGAGTCATCTGCTTCATTGCCTAGCACCCAAGAATCTATACAAGGTATTTTCTATGTCCAGACTCCAGATCCACAATCGCTATCCATCCCTTGTTGGCCTATTTCTGAGTGTTGAATTATGGTCTATAAATGTGACGACAACACTTTGTTTGAGGTATCCTCTCTGTTTGTTGAAGCATACAATAGCTTTTGGCATTTAGTATCTTGATAATTGATTTGATCCTGGCGTTTTTTAGGCTTTTAGCAGAACATCGTAGAAAGTTAATCTTATGCTGTATGTGATTTTTTTTAAGACAGCTGTATGTGATTGAATTCAGTAAATTCAGCACCTTTTTGTTTGGTTTTGTTCAGATGAACAGGTTGAAATCACAGAAGATTCAGCCTCTATTATTACCCCTATAATTCTGAGGAAGGATGTCGCAACTCAAACTAGCCCAGAGCTAAGTGGGTCCTCTTCACCCAGCATCAGGCCTCCATTTGTCCGTTCACTATCAATGCAACAAGTCAAAGAGGGGGAGAGCTGTTTCTCTGATGTTGAGATCAGGGATGTGCAGATGGATGACCGAGTGACTCTTACCAGATGGTCCAAGAAACATGTAACACGAGCCTCTAACAAGAATTCAACGAACATTATAGAGTGGAAGAAAAAGACGGTGGAGTCTAAATCTTCTTCCTGGGAATTAACAGAAGCAAGGTGCATATCAAAGTAAGTGACTAATACTTATTTCGGTTCTTACGATGAAATCGCTGTTTCGTGAGAATTTTCTTCAGGCATAACCACTTACTACAGTAATACTTGAAGCTTAATTTTCGAAAGATTGCAACATTTCTTGCTTATCTATCTATAATATGCAAACTATCCAAGTCTTTTACTGATATCAAAGAATTTGCAATGTAAATTTATGCCATCAAATCATGAAATGCTGATCACTCTGCACAATGTCAAAAGGATTGAGAGAGAGGAAGCAAAAATTACCGCTTGGGAAAATCTTCAAAAAGCCAAAGCTGAGGCAGCAATTCAAAAGTTAGTGGTATGTTCTTTGTATGTCTATCCTTGATGCTTGTATTATTTGCTGTATGATGCTTCATTCTTTTCTTGTGCTGTTTAATTGACCTTCCATTGCATCCATACTTTTATTATCTCAGATGAAACTCGAGAAGAAAAGATCATCTTCTCTGGACAAGATTTTGAACACCCTCAGGTCTGCTCAAAGAAAAGCACAGGTGATGCGTGATGCAGCAACAGCAAGCCAAGATGAACAATTTTCCAGGAAGACCAAAAAGACATCGCACCTTACCAAGAATGGCCAGATTAGTTCTCTAAGTGGTTGCTTCACTTGCCATGCTTTCTAATATCATGTAATTCCACAACCGTGTAAGTTGAATTCTGATTCCTGCGGTGCGTGGAATCTTTTGGTGATGAATTTTCCAGTAATTTTTATGCTCTGTTTTTAATGAAGTCAACGTTTCTGTAGTATCTATACTATGCTCTTTCTGTTGCATCAGGCATAATTATATAAACTAGCAGCGTGTTGGCGCCTGGCAACTGCGCGGCTAGCTCTTTACTTATGAATTTACTCTACTTATGTGAAAAATTCCACCTATTGATTTGGTTTGACACGACGTCGCCACTTCGCCGCTGCTAGCTGCAACAAGCCCCGGCTCTGCTCTTTTGGCAGCGCCCAACTCCAGCCGTCCCAGCCACTGTTGAAAATATAAGCACATGTAGGTTCAATTTATTTCATAAATAAATTATGACATCATGCACGCAAAATAACAGAACCATCATAGGCATAAAAGATCTAGACATGTAAACCAGGAAACTGTACATGAACAGATCTAATACGGAGAACATGACTGTTACGTACCGATGATTCTGTTCTGATCGGTTTGCCGATGTAGACGCCGCAGGCACGATGAGGATGACACGAAGTCGATGACGATTCGCGGCCGAACGACGAGGAAGACGAGCGAGCTACAGCGGCGATGCGCCGCAGCGCTTCCCAAAACTTTATTCGCCTCTCGGTGCAGGACTTGGCGGCGGTTCCCGAGACTGCTCTCCGAACGATAGTGCACGCCGGCGGGCGAGGCGGAGTAGACTACGTGGGGCGGCGCGGCACAAAGGATGGAGGAGGCAAAACCTAGATTGATTTTCGCATGTGTCTGTATGGAGGCGGCGACTCGTATTTATAGAAAACCGGGACGCGTGATCAAGACGCTGCACGTTCTCCATAACTCGTATCAAACGGATTAGTCGCGCGTAATCGATCCGGATTCACCGCCACTCAAAACAAAGAAAATAAAGCGCAAAGGAAGCGCGTCACAAGCACTGGAGCCGATTTTGGCGGACCATTCACGTAGGTGCCGTGCGCCCGCGCCCCCCGCCCTGCCCGGCCCGGCTAGGCGAGGTGAGCGAGCGCGCGTGTTATCCTCTAGTTCTCTCCCACACATGCCTCAAGTGGCTAGGAGTGCACCATCCATTTTAAGGTGGTCTTCCTCTCCTAGAACTAGCAATATGGTACTAAAGGTCACATGCATGCCTCCTTTGCATGAGTGGGCCTTTGAGATTTAATAGGAATTATTCTTATTATATGGGCTTGGCCCACATAATCCAACAGCCACCGCTGCCGAGCTCCATCCTGCCGCTGATCCGACAACTCTGTGGGCTGTGGCTTCTTCATCAACTCTAGCGGTAGCAAAATCTTCACCAGAGCGCGACATTTTTTTCCGCCTCTTTTCGACACATACAGTTCCTTCACTGATGGCCGCAATGTCCAGAGGGAATCTTCACTCTAGTAGTTATAGAGCTATGAAAATCAGAATTAAAAACAAGGGAGTGTCTATACAACATTTGACTATTTTTTAGGACAAAAACAGTCAGATTTTGAGCCGTTAGATGGAGATCCAACGTCCTAGATCATTTTTTTGGAGGGGATCATTTTTTTGGTGGGAGGCTTTATGGGTGGATCCGTTGGATGGAGATCTAACGTCCCAGATCATTCTGACTGTTTTTATCCTAAAAAACTGTCGAATGTTGTATAGCAATACTCTAAAAACAAAGAATAAAACATCAAACTCAGAAACCAAAGAACTAGACTCTGCACCTGAGAGGTCTGACTAGTCCAAATCCGCTCAACCATCTCACCAGACATCCTTGACCATTCTGTGCCTTGATTCATCTATGAGCGTAGCTTCGATCCCTGCCATTGATCATGATTTACTCCAAAGCTTCCTGCACATCCAAGGACAAAGAAACAGTTTTCGGACACAAGATCTTCACAATTTGATCCACGTTACCTAAAGCATACTTCATATAACATAAATGGACTGATCAATCATAATTCAATTCATCTAAAAATAAATTTTCCAAAATCAACAAACCAATTCTCAAGGCCAGTTTGACCGCCAACTAGGGGCCGATTAGACCGGTAAGTCTAGCGTAAAACACATGTTCTGAAAAATTGCAACCGTGATTAAACCTCCGGTCATATCGCTTGGCGGTTTGACCGGCAACACATTGATGGTCTGACTGATAACTAGCCAGCGATCAGACCGGCGGTAGCGAGCGACCAGACTGGTCCATCCGACAACCAACACTGGTAAAATGAAAACTTTTCAATATTTATATTCTAACTTCACAAATTTAGTAGTGGTTTGTCATAATAATATTCTGGATTTTTTTATATGGTTCTTTTTTCTACCAAGATTGGGGAAGCTAGAAGGAGTTGACCTCTAGAAGGGAGTGTGCCCGATGTCCTCTTTTTCGGTGGCGATGGAGGTTACGAAGGATTGCGGAGCGAGATGGGGACAATTGGACACGACCAACGTGGAAGCCCTTCTGGTCGACAATGTGGGTGTAGCCGTGATGTGTTAGCCGATCGTGTAATGCAGTTTGGGGTAGATAACTATCCACTAATTGAATTATCAGCTGTACAATCTAATTCGTATGTAATCACGATTACAGTAGCATGGCAAGGTAATTATGGAAGTATGGGACTATATCCTTTCTTTTCCTCTGTAGAATTTCATACAAACTTTGTTTCCGGACTTCTAAATTCAACACATATCTAGGCCAATATAATTTGTACCCATCAAATAAGCAGGGTAGATCATTTTATTTTATTTTCTAATTAATATGTTAATTTCTAACTCCTTGGAGCGAACATGTTATCATATTTTAACATCGCTTTAATTTTTCTAGAGATGTGGGTGCATGCAAGTGTTCTCAAAACTCAAGAAAATCATGCATACAACTTTTGTGCTCGGGTTTACTTCCACATTGATCGACATTCAAAGATGATTTTTTCTCTCTTCAAAATGACCTTTAAACCTTGATCGATCGTGTAGTATTTATTGACACTGCAAATTAGATTCTTAACTTATTGCATACGTTTTTTAATGCTGACTTATTACATATACGTGAGAGGCTTCTATTTAAGTTGGATTCTTAACAAATAGCTATTGATTCCATACGTGAGACATATATATTGTACAATTTATCGGAACCCACCACAGCCGACCTTTTTCATCGGTTAACATGATAATTTTTAATTTTTGAGAGTAAAATTAGTGACTTCGTTTTTTAAATAATACAATAAATAGGCTTTTTTCATTTTTACTTGCTCTCAGTAAACTAGAGTAAATTGCGCTTTCTACCACGTAATTGGACCTTCATTGCACAAAACATCATATAATAATTATCCTTTGCATATAACACCATCTAATCTTTCAAACTGTTGCACTTTGCACCATGACTCACTTTCAAATGGATCCAACCCCCATAAACGTCAGCCCGGGCCCACCCATAGGTGCCACACAAGTAGATGAGGTGGAAGCCGTGGGATCTGATTTTTTAAGGGCGTTGGAATTGTCTTTTGCTGATATTTTTTTGTTGTGTCTTATAGTTTTTTGCTGAAAATAAATAGTGGTTATTGAAAGTAGAAGTAGTAGACGAGCGATGTAAAAAGTGAGAGAGATGCTTGCGCGTGATGAGAGTGAGAGGAGTGGGGTGGATGATGCATTTGTGATCCCCTGTCTTATCCCTAGAGCTAGCCAGTAGCGAGAGAAGTAGAGAACCTGCTTCGAGAAGCCATACGTTGTCTGTTCTTTTTGGCTTTGACTTGTGATTTTTGGATGCGGTTTTTGGCTTTAGGATTGTTCGTGAGTATGGAGTATGAAACTCACGTGTGATTTTGGCCGATATAAATGAAGTCACTACAGTGTATACTACAATCAATTTGTAAAGCACACCTTGAAATGATACTCCGTTTGAAAGCTAATTACTGTATAAAAGCCAAAAAAAAGCTTTTAAAAGCTGAAAAGAAGAACCACATTCTTATTGGCTTTTGGGTTTTCTAAATAGAAATCAGAAACAGAAACTAATACAAACAGTACCTTAGCTCCACGCCATAAATTGTAATCGATGGCTCCAACCGCCGCCTCATCCTACCGTGTGACTCCTCGCAGTGACAGCAGGCGACTGCGGTGGCAGGAAGGTGTCTTTTCAAGTCAGGGTCCACAGGTTAATTGTAGTATACACTGTAGCGATTTCATTTATATCGGTCAAACCGTATGCGAATTTCTATTACTTCGTACTCTCTCTCATAAATAATTTAAAAACCATAAGCCGTTACCAAACAAACAGGCCCATCTTCTGCAACGTCTGGTTTCTTCTGTTCCGCGTCTTGTTCTGCTCTAGTCGCTCCAGACAGCGGCTCCTTCTAAGCAACGCGCGACAGGACAGAGAGGCCAGTGTTGTAACACCCCACCCACCCTCTGGGCCAGAATGTTACCTCCACTGCGAACTCAAAATATTTCATCGCTACTAGTAGAATTTAAGCCAACACTAGGTTTATTTATTTTGCTGCGTTCAGAACAACATAGCATCCTTAACAATTACTCTAGCATAGTAAAAGCTAAAGTAACTGGCAAAAGTGATACAAAAGTGCTGCTGGGTCGTGCTGATTATTCATGTGCTACTCCCGCCCGAGCATGACGTCCTCAACGGTCACCTAAAAACATCAACGAAGCAAGGGTGAGTCCGAAGACTCAGCAAGTACATAACAGAACAATAGACATTACCAACATAAGTAAGCATATAACCATAATGCACATAGATCATCATGTTCATAACATCATTCTCATAGTCAAGCAATGCAATGCCATCAATGCCATGCCTCATTACTCTACATGCTCATATGCTCTTCACTTTGCAAGTACTGCATCGCCGAGTGAACACCGTCGATGTTCACCCATCGTGGGCCCGCCCTCATAGGCACGGGACCCCTCCACTCCCGTGGAGGCCTACCGAAATAGGTCTTACTCAAGAGCACTCCGGATTAGTCCACTAGCTTTACTCATAGCTAGGGACTTTCTCACCGCCCCACTCTTGAGTGCTCCTCATGCAAATGCACATGCCCATGATCATATTCACGCTCATCACTAGCATTACTAGTAGACAAGCATCTTTGCCTACCTCACTCCATCATCATTGCCATTATTTACCATGCAACCTTATGTCAGGTAAATATCACATTTCCACATAGATATCATGTAATCCACGCATTTCTACATAAATATCATCATACCAAATAAACATCGCATATTCATAACCCTTGGTCTACCGCTCTATCATGTACTTGCCTGTTAACCAAACGAAGTGGAGCGTCGTGCGGACGGCGTCGGCTCGGGTCCTCCACCTGGACAAGCAAATAGTCCGATTTAACGCATCACAACGAACCAGAAATTAAATGGGCATCGACGATACTATACGCATATCCCGTTTTTGGCGTAGAAACGCGCAGGTCCCGAAACCCCCCTTTTTCCCTCTTTCTTTTTCTCCTCTTTTCTTTTCTTCTCCTCTTCTTCTTTTTTTTTCCTTCCTTTCTTACCCGGCCGGCTCCCTTCCTCCCCTTTTTTCTTACCCAACCGGCCCTCTCTTTTCTTCCTCACCTACCCCTCTCTCTCTCTCTCTCTCTCTCTCTCTCCTCATTTCCACTCGGCCGAAACGGCCTTGGCCTCCTCCTCCTCCTCCTCGGGCGCGCGGCGCGGCTGGCCGGCGTCGCCACCGGCCCTCCCTCCCCCCGCCTCCTCCTCTCCCACCTCTCTCTCTCGCGCTCGAGCTGCGCTCGCGCACCCGCAGCGCGGCGGCGCGCTGGCTCGGCTGTCGCCGGCCCGGGCTCCCGCCGCCGCCTCGGGCTCCCGCCTCGATCCGGCCTCCGCCTTTCCCTCTCTCCTCCCTTGCGCGGCACCTTCCGCGGGCACCTTCCGGCATGGCTCACCGCCGCGCCCCTCTCGCCTACCTTGCCTCGCACCGGCCTGCTCCGACCGGATCCACGCCTCCCATGGCATGCGCGGCGGTGGGCGCTGGGCGCCGCGCCCGGCCGGCTCGGCCGGCCAAGCTCGCCGCCAACCTCGGCCCGGTTGGCGCCATCACGCCTCCTGGCTCGCACAGTACACTCTCCTCTCTCTCCCCTTAAGGCTACGGCGAGGAGACCTACCCGGGTACAGCTTGGACGAAGAAAAGGGTGTGGCGATGGCTATCTGCTTGGGTTGGCCGAAGATGGTGTGGCTATGAGGGGCTTGTGCAGGGGAGAGGAAGAGAAGAGTATTGTGAGATGAGCTGTGGCAGAGGTGCTAAAATGGGGGGTGTTGGCTTCTGCAGGAAGCAAGGCACAGGTGGCATGCATGCACGCCTAGGACAGGCCTGAGGCTGCCACATCCCCTGGCAGGTGGGTGAGGTGTTACAAGTGCGGCAACAAGAAATTAGCAGGTAGGGTTGTCCTGGAGACTTAAGCCCATGTATGCCTTGTATTACTGTATTTGAACCAAATTCCCCATTAAAATGCATCTCCCATCACATCAGTAATTTATACTGATACAACACAACCAAAGTACAGAACTGGGTTGCCCAGTTCACAGCGCACCTGAAGCATGGACAAGACAATGTTTCGTTTCGTTTATTTTCTTTCTAAGATGAGATGGCAAACCAATGTTTCTGCTACTAAACGCCTGTTTAGCTTTTCTGAATTTTCTGTTCAGTTCAGTCTTCGGTGTCTATCAAGATGGATACAGTACAAGACCTATTGCTACATTCGAAAGATTTAATGGCGCTATGACAAAACATAACAAATCAAACTTTCTAACGTCAACATATATGACGGACCAGTGGAGCAACAATCAAACGTGATGACGGATTACAATCAAATGAGAATAATCGTTTACAACTTTACAGCTAATGTAGGATTCGTATGGTAATAGTAGGGTAAATTGTGCTTTCAAAATTTTTTAAGTATTTATCAATTCTTCATTCCAGTAACTACTGTGCTATGAAAGTCAGGATTATAAACCAAAACCAAAGCAATCAACAAAAAAATCCAAGAGTCGACAAACCAAGGCACTGGCAGTCGGATCAGCTACTAGGCGACGGTCTAACCAATGCCTGGCGGTCTGATCGCTAGCCACAGGTTGGTCTAATCAGCCTCCTGACGGTCTGACTGCTCTTCCATTTCAAAACTGAAAATTAGCTCGAGACTATGCATCTTTTGGTGTAACTCCAAAAATCCAATCCCAAATGAGATGAGATTTTGCACACACCTTGCTTGGACTCTTATGAACTTATTTCATCCAAAGATTGCATGAATCCCTGTCGAAGTTCAGATCCTTTATCAAGAATAAGCAAGATGCATCAAAACCAGGCAAAAACTGAAAACTCGGAATATAACTTGCTCATAGGTGGAGGATGGCAAGATGGCTCTAGATGTATTCTCACGTAACACAACAAACAAGAACTCCCAAAGATTTGAGGCAAAAATACTTAAATCAAGAAATCACCCCAAAAGGTCAAATCTAAGAAAAATTGAACACCTTCACAAACTTACAAGACTTGATACCTAGATAGATGGGGATCGATCTCTATAAGTCATCTTCATAACTTACATGTCCTTGACATACATCAAGATCAAAAAGTGGAGAGAGAATATCTAAACCAACAAGATCAAGAGTAAATCAATCAAAACAAGATGATTCCATGAGAAATGAATAATGTTGATGTATTGCGACTTAAAGATGAAGATTTTATAGCCACTCCACTTGAAGGACATGATAGAACACCATAGCACTCACACTTCTCAAATCCTAACCTTAGAACAATTGGCTATAATGAGGAATAGTTGGATAGATAACTAACAAGTATCCATCCTAATCCGTTAAATATATAAGGCAGCCAACCCGCATCTACCCTAATTAATGCTATCCAATAGCACAAATAGGAGAAACCCGTTAACCCCACATAACACAAGTTTTACTCACACATTTACTTATGCATACTTTTCAGAGTACATAAATCTGAATCCGCTAAGTCTTCATACCTTGATCCACTTGATCATCACAGTTTCTCCTTGACCTAAATCACTTTCTCAAGTGCCACAGTTTTGATCCAAGATAGTTGTTGGTATTTTTGTCAACTTACCAAAATACCCTTTCTGGTCTTCATCTTCCTTTACAAGCAATCATCATGCTTGCCACATGTAGATATACCACTAGCTTACCACACGTTAGCAAGTCTCTCCCAATCCGGTTCCATCGGACTACGCCTCACCTAGATCAAACCAAATCAACCCATGACCAAAAATCCCAAAAATGTAATTTTCAATGAAGCAAACTGCTTGGCTAGTCTGACTGCTAATGCCAGCCAGTCAAACTGCTGGCACATGCTAATCTGACAAGTGGTCAGTCTTACCACCTCCGCTGGCCAATCAGACCACCAAGTCTGCAAACTGATTTGAAAAACTGCAAATTTGTAGAAGAAAAAAACAAATCTTAGATCCTCCAATTTGATATTGTTTCATCACAACAAAAATCAGGACCTTCTCATATGGTCCTTTAATGAGTCATCGCAATCCCTTATACGTCTTTTTCATACAACAAGATGAAGAGAGAAGAAATCAAAACCAACAGAAACAAGAGCAAATCAACTAAAACAAGGAGATATCATAAGAGATGAACAAAGTTGATGTATTACTATTTAAGAATGAAGGTTTTACAGTCACTCTACCTAGAGGACAAGACAACACACTATAACACTCACTCTTTTAACCCTAATCCTAGAATACAATGTTGGAATGAGAGATAGTTGGATTGTTAACTTACAAGTCACCATTCCCAACCTATTAAATAGATGAGATAACCAGTTTACATCTAACCCCAATGGACACTATCCACTATGACATTTGAGGGAAACCCATTAACCCCACATAATACGGGCTTTACTCACACACCAAACTCATGCATGTATTTTAAAGCATATGAGCCTAAATTTGCGAAGTCCTTAGCCTTTGATCCATTTAATCTTCTCAGTGTCTACTTGACCCAAACAGCTTTCCTAAGCACTGCGGTTTTGATCCATTGTAGTTTTTTGTAGTTGGCAAATTACCAGAATAACTTTGCCTTGACTTAGTCATCATCTTCCATAGCACTAACCATGCTCATCACGTGTAGGTGCACTAATAGTTTGCTATGCATCGGCAAATCTATTCCATTTCGATTTCACCGGACCACACTTCCCTTGGACCGACTAAGCCACTTAGTGCAACCTGTCACTTGAACTTTTCCTTTAACATTTTTCACATTTCTCATGTCATGCTTGAGCTCAACCATTTCACCCCGCATCCTTGACCGTTTTGGGCCTTGGCTCCTCTAGGAGCATAGCCCTGATTCTCACTGTTGACAATGGTTGACTCCAAAACTTCCTGCACATCCAAGACAAAAATCAGTTCTAGGAACAAGTTCTTCACAATTTAACCTACATTCGCTAAAACATGCATAATGCAATTATTACAAATACTAAACACAGCTCAAGTCTCCCCATTATAATCTGGACCCATCATGATAGATAGTGTAGACAGCGCAGCATTGTCCTTGAGCTTGTAAATTGCCTCGAATATCTTTAACTTCTCCATAAATGAATAATCAATAGTATTCCATATGACATTTCAGATTAGAATAATCATTAGTATTCCATATGACATTTCAGACTAAGGAACCTATGGTATGCTACCCTTATCCTCCACATTGATACCATTCTTACATGAACTGTGTGCTACTGCCTATCTCCACATGCTTTTGTGGAAAATTGACACTAATATGATAACAGAAATGCCTCAGATACTAGCATCAATTGCTCCTATATTTTAAATAATTTGGTGCTTATCAATTTCACATGTTTACATCTGAATTTTCTTCCTGCTGCTATTTCAACTGCCATGTGGATTATAGAATTAGACAGCTTTTATGCACAACAAATTCCATGCATGCTTAGCTCTTAACGTCAAGACTTTGTTATGTTCAGGGATCAGGACCTAAGGTAATTCTTGAAGCTCTCAACATGGGAGCTTGAGTGAGGTTCAGAGATTTGTCAGTGCAGAATACAGATAATCCTGCAGATGGGACTTACCCCCTCGAATTTTCAGAAGATGCTGCAGCCACAATGGGGACCATGCAGTCATGCACTATCATGATATGGATTTGTCAGTGTTGCTTTGTGTTATTTTCGATTCTGCCAAGGGGACAAAAGAAGATGGAGCCACGAAGAAAAGGAGGAATGTTTCTGCATACATCCCATGTGCCCGATTGATACCTCAGTATAATGACAAAGGCCTCCTTTATCATTAGCCATTACCAACCTTCTAGGTGCTGTGACTGTGAGCCTGTGATTGATATTACCAAAGCTAACTTGCATAGTATGTATTGCAATTCCAGTTCAAGAGGACAAGGAATATCTAAGCATGAGGAGAACGCATTGGCTGCTTGTGCAAGGACGCTGCTGGGCTGTGGAAGGGAACTATGCCGTTTTATTGTTTTTGTTTGCTAGTATCAGTATGTAATGGTCGCTAGTAACAGCTGCTTTCAGCATTACTACACGTGGTTCAAGATTTTTTGTAAAAAAAAGGGAGAGATTGTTTTATCATGGAAACATCGGGATATCTTGTATATGCATATATGGGGATAACAATACTTTAACACCCTGCGATGCAAAATTCATTAATAGCCCAATCCCTCTACGGGGCAGCATAGATATGTAGTATCTCATTTGAACTTTTATCCTCACTTCGTCCAAAAAGATTAACCCAGATATACTATAATTTAGACCAACGTATATTATATACTAGTGTAACTAAGGTAAACTAACAATATGGTATTAAAGAGCAGGGTGTTTAGAATGAAATTGATTGCTTAAACGCATATCAGAAAGAAAACCATGGGAACTGGCAAAGCACATATAGGAGGTTCAGGAAGTTTAATTCCAGTTCCTGCTTTTCCCTACGGAACTGTGAGACCGAGTATAATTTCATAGCTTCAAATTTCAGCGTTTACTAGCGTTTGTCACATTGGCGTTTGTAACATTTCTTTCGTGGCATCACTGTCACTCTAGTAAACTATGAAAATTTTAATTGAGGTAAATGTTGTCATGTTTTCAGCTTTCCAACGATCAGATAAAAAGTGCCCTACAGGTTAGGTTGTTTTGTGACATGCCCCTAAGCCTTTAGTTGAAAGACAGCAGCACCACGTTAAACCAATAATTCGCATACAAACAAAACAAGATTCTCACCACAGCCCTATCGGAAAAAACAATAGTATTGCAACAATAACAACAAGTAATCATTGTTTTTTAGTGAAGGATTATGTGAGAAGGTAAGATACTGTTATGATGAATTATTGTAAATTTTGTGAAGTGGTAAAATAGTTTTGCAAAGATTGTATTTGATTTGGACTGTTTCTAGAAGTGTTAGGAAAATCAAAAGTACCATAGATATAAGTGCGATACGTTCGGTTGGCGAAAGTACCGGGTTTAGTTACGGTATGTTTTTTTCCAGAGAACCAAGCAAAGTTTTCAGCGTGCGGAAGTACCGTTTTAGGAGGCGATAGTTTCGTATTATGGAAGTACCAGCGTGTTAGGTGTGGTACTTCCGATCTTGCCAGAAAACAGGGGTTTTATGAATCGAGTTATGGATCGGTTTGGGATGACTTGGGTCAATGGATTAAGATTGCATGATGTATGTCTTGACTAATATAGATCAAGTTGTGAAGAATTTGTGCTTGCTATGCAGAACCAACAGAGAAAAATTGATACTTTGTGGGCGTTGTTGGACGAGTACAGCAGGAAGCACGTCGACAAGAGGAGCAAGGGGCGGTCATGCCTGGGGTGACACAACCGGAATGCCTGGCAGCACTCGATGAGCCTAACCCAGCTGGTCCTCCCCCTGGAGCCACCCGACGACAAGCCCACGCCTCCTACTCCGGCCATCGCCTCCCTTGTGGTGCGTGACTAGGGTGGAGGTGGAAATGGAGGTGGTGGGGTTTGATTTGGTTTGGGAGATTTGGGAGCTAGCTAGCAAGGGAAGGAAGGATCCGGGGAGACTGAGGGTATATCCGCCTATCCGGGGGGCGGCACCTCAAGGATGAGCCCGGGGGGAGGGTGAAGTAGAGTTAGAGGAGGAAGAGGAAAGGGAGGCTCTCCGTCGGGAGCTGCCGTTGGCCCATGGCCAGATCTGGCGAGCAGCTAGAGGAAGTAGAGTAAGGAGAAGGTGGTGTCGGTGAAGTGGGGAATGGATTTGAGCTAGTTGGGATGCGGTGGAAGAATCTAGAGAAGACTCATTGCAACTCGATCGGACGGCCGAAAAGTGAGGCATGGTAAGACTATCGCGCTAGTAGTAGCGCGTTAGATTTTGCGAATTGTAATTTACTCTTTTTTATGTTGTAAACAAAACAAATTGAGCTTTAGTAACTTGTAGTAACAGAAAGCTACTAAATGATGCAAATGCATGGAATATAAGCTAAGTTCTTTTTGGTTTTAGCTTTGACTTTTCACTTTCTGCTATAGTAACTAGCTTTTGCGTTTTTTCAAGGCAGGGTCTACAAATAAATTATAGTAGATACTATATCGAGTTCGATATACTGACCAAAATTATATGCGATTGTTTCTCTCTATATGTTGTCTCTCACAAATAACCATAATTCAAAAATTATAAACCAAAAATCAAAACCACGACCTAAAATCCCATCCATAGCCGTGATCGCCTCCGTCGCCGTGTAGCGGTGGTTTACTTCCCCACCACAAGCAATATCCAACTGTCCTCTATTTACTTCCTTTTGCTTTCAATCCCCTGCAAGCTCCCTCACTTCCCCCTCCATATCCGATCAAATTAGGGCCTACCGAAGAAGTTTGTGGTGCCATGATCTCCGATTCAACATTGGTTGGGTTCGCTTCAGCTTATTTGTGACTTATGTTTGTACTGTTTATAGTTACTAGCTTTTAAACGATGCGTTTTTAAGGCAGAGTTAATAGAAAAATTGTAGTAAAAAAGTGTACTGAGTTTAGCCATACTGACCAAAATCGTATACAACTATTTTTCTCTATATACTGCCTCTCACAAACAACTAAAATTCAAATATTTAAACCCTAAACTATAAACCATCAGCCAAAAAAAAACCCCGCTCAATTTATCTCCATTTGTGGCGCCTTTGACAGCTACATCCTACGCAGCTTTTCCCGTAGGGGAGGCAACACCTCACACGAGGACTTCATCGAGTCGCGACTCGCCAGCCAACAAAAAAAATTATGGCATGCATTTCCACAGGTATGCGCCGGCCGTCACCAACATCTCCGGCAGAGTCTTCGTTTGGTTCTCACCGGCCGTCTTCAACATCACCGGTGGTCTCTCCTTCAAGGCTTCAACCAATGCCACCCGTTGAGTTTGCCTCTTGCGGTTTGCTTGAAGGTATAGAAGGGAAATAGTCCTAGAGGACTTCTTTGTAATGGCTGCCGCTCTGTACTGTTTTGTTCTCATAATATAAGCCAGGAAACTTTACCCTTCAAGAAAACGTTTAAAAAATATTTTAAAAGTGAACAGGAACAGAGAAGGGTACCAAACTCAATCCATTTTCACTTAGTAATCGTCTTTTTTATCTCGTAAATACAATTGGGTTTAATAGTGAAATTTTGCATGGCTCTCCTTCATATCTGATTTTTTAAAATATGGTTTTTCCACACACACAGTTTTATGTACTTTGAGAAGTTTTGGAATTGCCACGCATGATTTGCACACATCTACAACATTGAGCCAATTTCCACATGATATATACCCTTTTATCTTCATGCAAGTCTCGGGCCGACATGTCATCCAATGGATTTTAGCAACATCCCAGCCACATAAAAACAGAAAATATCACTTGTACCTTTTTTTTGCCAACTAATGAGTTACTCCCTCCATCTAAAATTATAAGGTATATTTTATTTTGTACATAGACCAAAAAAACATTAAAATAACTAGACTGTTCATAATTATTATCTCTAAATACTATATTCAATACATGTACGTGGAGTGAATACGGATGTAAAACTAGATATTTATTTAGAATATAGAAGAAACAACGGGCTTAATTTGTATTAGGATATGAAATATGCTATATATTTATGGATAAAACTATTTAAAAAATATAAACTACATTTTTATAAACGGAGGGAGTATTAAACGTTGCGTCTGGCTGTTATACCTTTCTCAGTGTTATCATTTCTATCTTTCCTTTTATCCGGCTACCAAGTGGCTGGTGTAGTAAATCATTCGGAATGTTTTGCAGCATTTGAATCTTTTTCACACGATTGTGTGGCATACTTTACAATGCCTTGTGGGCCCTTCGGCCGGCTCTGATAAGATCTCTACGGTGGACCACTTCCTGTGCTTATTTGAACTTAAAAATAGTGGTTTATGATTGAAATTATATTGTAATTGAAGGTAGTTTATTTGGTATAATTAAATTAAAAAGTAGAAATAGAAAAAAAAAACAAATTAGCTCATTATGGACAATGCAAACGAATACGAAAAAAGAACTAGCAAAAAAGCTCAAAAAACTAAAAAAAGATGAAATTTATTAATAGTGAAAAATAAGTCCGAATCTAGAAGCTCAAGCCGAAATAAGCGGGACCTTATTATTATTAACTTTGATTGGTCAAGTTTTAATTATTACTTTTTAAGTAACATAAAGTAAATAGCTCTAAATATAGAATATTAATAACGTGCTTTTGATTACCAATCTAACAATATCACTTTTATGTTACATAATTATGTGTTTTAAAATTATCATTAATTAAAGCTTGATGAGTAAAGGTCAAAGGTAACAGGTATCGCAAACGGATGTAGTAAGAGACTAAGGGCTTGTTCATATAGGATTTTGGCTCTAGATTATGAATAGTAATAGCTTGTAGAGAGATACTCGTATGTGATTTTAGCAGATATAAATGAAGTTGTTACAATGTGTACTACAATCAACTAGTAGATCCCGTTTTAAAAACACTTCGTTTGAATGTAAGGTACAATAGAAAGACTATTTACTATTAAAAAAAAGTAGCTTTTAGAATCTAATATAATCAGAGCCTAAGAGTCAAAAGAACATGCAAAATGTTTTTACATGCTTTGAGAAAAATATACCCACATCGTCAAGGTACGAACCATATCCTCGAAAGCAAGTACATTTTTAGGTGTTAGATGGTTGTACTATCTATTAATTAGAGGTAGTTATAAGCATAAGCATCTATTAAGTACATGTGTCTACTCAAGCGTGTTGCAACAAAATTATTACCTTACCGGTCCTAGTAGCAATAAAAATAATTTTCTTTTGCCATACATCTCTCCAAACACCATCTATCACATAATAAAAGCTGATGACAAAGTGATTTATAACTGCTAAGAAAAAAATGTCCTAGAAGTTCTAAAATAAAATTATAAAAGCATCTAGCCCTTAATTTGGTAGATTCTAATTTTAAAGATATAGGTTTGATAGTTGATTTAGAGATATATGAGTTTGAAAACAAGAAATAAACATCATTAAATTTGCTAGACAGGTCCCACCTTCCAATCCCTTCTTTCCTTCACGTAAAGGGAGGGATCTAAAAATAAATTGTACTAAGTGAATGTGAAATCCGATATTCCATTTTATTTTCAAAATAGGAATTTCAAATTTTGGAATTGTGCAATGGAAACCTCATACATTATACTATACTACAATACAGTGCAATTGCACCGGTCAATCACCTAGTTGAAGAAAAAAAGAAACTTAGCATCTGGGTGGGAAACACCTCCTCTGCCCTTATAAAGACACAATGGCTTTAGCAATTTGAGCCGTTGGATCAAAGATGGACGCATCAGAACCATCCGTGTACTATAGCAACGGTAACCTCTCGCATCAGAACCATCCGTGTACTATAGCAACGGTAACCTCTGTAGCATTTTACTTTAGCTATTTGGATTGCAGGGATCTAAAAACGCAGGATTGGAATGTTATAGCTTGTTGAATCCTCTATAGAAAACAGAACCACAGAAATTGCTCAAAAAAGGTGTTTAGATGCTTGACAAGGAAAAATACATAAATTTTGATATTAAATATTACTAGATTAGAGAGAGTGTGTGTGTGTGCGCGCATTGCAACTCTCAAGGTAAATTTTAACATAAGGTTTGAACTCATGTTCACTTTGCTACGGAATTAGGGGCATAGAAATACATTCCATAGGAATTTGACAACTCCATTCCTATATTCCAAACAATCATCCAAGAAAAAAAAATCTTAAAGATTGGAATCCTCTAAAATTTCTATGAAAATCCTACTGATCCAATGAGACCGTACGTAGTATGTGGAACGTTGTGGATGCCCAACTCCAAATTTTGGTTTTTTTTCGGGGGTGGGGCGCAAATTTTGGTAGTTGATTCTGAGTCAACGGGGAGATTAGATATGGCCAATGGGCTGAGCCTTGGTGTGCCAGCCCACGGTTCGTCACTGTTGGCTCGAGCCACGTATGGCGTGTCCCATTTAGCTCATGGGTCGTACTGACACGGACTGTGCCATGCCTGGGCCGAGGGGGCGGCACGGCATGGCCTAGTAGCGCTCGCGGGCTGGGCCATCCAACAGGCGTAAACAAACCATGCCGACACGGCCCAGTGAAAATATTTTTTTTACCGTTGGGGGCAAAAAATATGAAAAATAGCAAAAAAAATCGACAAAAATGTCAAGATATTTCCTATAAATAGGAGGCCATCTGGCCTCCATTCTTCACATCTCAAACATCACTCTCATCCCTCTATTTAGCTGTGAAAAATCCGGTTGTGTTACGCACATTTGGCAAAATTAGTGAGAAATTCGTGCGAAATTCATAAATTCAAAAAACTTCAAAGAATCTTTGGAGAGCTGCAAAAGAGGTAATAGTACTACCTTATTTTATTTTTTGCTATTATTTGTTGAGTCAATAGTAAGTTAATTGTACTTTACTATTTGAATTTGTAGTTGATCCAATGGAGAACTACGATTTCTAACTCTCTTAATTCAGCCTCACAGCGGAGGATATGCAATCCTTTCAAGAAGCACATCCATCCGTGGAAGGTCCACATCCACAACAAACTATAGAGCCAGAAGAAGCGTCCCTGGGTCCATCTTCTATCGACTCAAAGAGTGCATTTACAACCCAGAGCACGGGTGCAAAAAGATCAAGAGCTACTACATCAGGAGTCTAAATGATTTTGACAAGAAGTTTCAAGACCAACGATGATGGGAATTCGCTGAGATTTGCTGTTTGTAAAATTTATGGTAACGAATTGTCTCTTCAGGTGGGACGAGTTACCTGCAACGGCATGCTAGAAGCTACAAAAAAAGGCAAGGAATACAAATGTACCAAACACAACTACAGTACAACCTCGATAGCTTGGTACGTACTTGGGAGTATTACCCGGAGGTAGCACAGAAATACCTTTATAGATTAATTGCTTCTCAAGATTTACCTTTAATTTTTGGTTAGTCTGAAAATATTGCAGAATGCATTATTAAAGTTGTAGAAGATTTTGGCCTCACAGATAAGATTTTTTCTATAACTAGATAATGCAGCTGTAAACACTAAGGCTATGAAAATTCTTACTTCTTTGTTTAATACTTATGCACAATCTTTCTTACTGCACTAATGTTGTGCTTGCTATATTATTAATCTTATTGTTAAATCTAGTTTAGAAAGATTAAATGCTTCTATTGATTCTTTTAGAGATGCAATTTCATATATTAATCATTCTAACCAACGAATAGTCGTATATAAGAGCTTTTGCGTAGCAATGAACGTCTGTCCTAGAAAATTTAGTTTAGACATGCCTATTAGATAGAACTCTACTTACCTTATGCTTAAACATATATTGTCATATAAGAGCACCTTATCTGTCTTCCTTCACACCCAACTTCATCAATCTCGTAGCTCCTCCAGGAGAACCCAAGTTAGAGACACCAAACTTACTGAGGTCGATTGGGTTGTCGGTGAAAAAATATTTTCTTTTTTAGAACTTTTTCATAAAGTTACACTTTGTCGTTCTGAAGTATACTACCATGCCGCTTCTGTAATTGCTCATAACATTCTTGAAATTGCCACTCACCTCAAGGCTTTTGAAAAATAATTCTATACTACGGGATACTGTAGTTGCCATGAAAACTAACTTTTTAAAATATTATAGGGAAATTTCTATTTGATATGCATTCACCTTTATTTTGGATCATATGGCCAAACTCCAAGGATGTACAAATGTATTACAACTTTTAAGTGATACTAGTTTAGATTATTGTACATACTATAGAGTAGTTAAGGATAAATTATATGAAGTATACGGGAAATATGAAAATAAGTTTAGATCCGTGCGTTTGGAAAGACCCCAGATAACCCCTAGCACCTCTGTGGGGACTGTGCAATGGGGCATGATTTTTTGTTCTACCTCTAGAGATTCTCAAGGTTCTCATGCAGGTATGCTTCAGTTAAGAGGAGCAAGGTGGTAAAACACCGAAGATCTATTAAGTTATCTCAACAGTGATAACGTCGGCTTGGAGCAAGAGTTGAATATCCTCTCATGGTAGCAAACCTAAAAAGTAACATATCCAGTGGTGCTTCCCGGAGCCTGACCCGGGCTACGGCGCCGTCGTGATGGCGGGGCAGGGGACATCGCGAGGCTGCCAGTGGCGAGCCTCGGCGACGGCGGCTTCGTGGGCGTCCGCAACACCATCCATTGCACACATGCTGATGTCGCCACCGGCGAGAGAGATGCCACTCAAGGCCATGGCAGCGGTGTGGGTGGAGGTGGAGAGGGAGGAGGCTGTGGAGCTCGAGCAGCTGTGCAGATGGGGAAGAGAAGAAGCTTTGAGATTAATGATGCACACGTGACATGATTCTAGAAGAGCTCTTAAACAGTTTTTTTTTTTTTGCCCGTTCTCGTAGTATTTCCTTCCAACCTATATGACCCTGAATTTTTGCAGTACAGTGCCCGCACTGCCGCCGGTCCATGGCCAGCCAGACACCAACCACCCTTCTCCCAACAGCGGAAGCTGACCGTGCAGGCCCGCAGCTGATTTGCCGTTCTGGCCACGGAGGATATTTTTGTCCGGAAGGCGCCTGCCAAACAATTAACGGAGCCAACGCTTCCACGCGTTGCGCGCTGATTGGGCGGCCGAGGGAGTCCACGCCGCCTTAGCAGTCCCGCTGCAGGGTCCGCCCCCCACGACAAGAATCCTCTGCGCCGCGCTTCTCCGAAAGTCCGAAGTACCACTCTCCTCAGGCCTTTCCAAGAAGCGCATGTGACTCGCGGCGATTTGAGCACCTTTGCTTCGAGCTCTCTCCTGGTGTCCGTGCTGCTTGATGCTGACGGATAGGTGGAGGAGGGATGGGATCATGGAGTTCAAGAACGGCGGGTCCTCGTCGGGGCGGAGGGCGGAGAGGGCGTCGCTGGCGAGGCAGGGGTCGGTCTACTCGCTGACGTTCGACGAGTTCCAGAGTGCGCTCGGGGGCGCCGGTGGCAGCGGCTTCGGGAATGACTTCGGCTCCATGAACATGGACGAGCTGCTCCGGAGCATCTGGACCGCCGAGGAGAGCCAGGTCATGGCCTCCGCCTCCGCATCCGCCGCGGGCGTGGGCGTGGGCGCCGGCGCGGGAGAACAGCCCACGCCGCTGCAGCGCCAGGGCTCGCTCACCCTGCCCCGCACGCTCAGCACCAAGACTGTCGACGAGGTGTGGCGCAGCCTCGTGCGCGACGAGCCGCCGCCGGTGGGGGCGGATGGTGGCGAGCCGCAGCCCCAGCGGCAGGCGACGCTCGGGGAGATGACCCTGGAGGAGTTCTTGGTCAGAGCCGGCGTGGTCCGGGAGAACCCCACTTCTGCGCCGCCGCCCATGCCACCGCGGTCGGTCCCTGTTGCGCCCAAAAGCACTGGCTTCTACGGGAACATCCCGAGTGCCAACGACGCCGGTCCGGCGGCGCTGGGGTTTGCGCCGGTCGGCATGGGAGATCTTGCCTTGGGCAATGGGTTCGTGCCGAGGGCAGTTGGCTTGGGAGGCAGCGCCGTGGCTGTGCAAACAGTGGTGAACCAGCTTGATTCTGGCGGTAAGGGGAACGGGGACCTGTCATCGCCGATGGAGCCAATGCCGTATTCGTTTGAGGGGATAGTAAGGGGGAGAAGAAATGGTGACGGCGTGGAGAAGGTGGTGGAGAGGAGGCAGAGGAGAATGATCAAGAACAGGGAGTCCGCCGCGAGGTCCCGCTCTCGCAAGCAGGTAATAACATTCCCTAATGAATCCATGCATGTCTTACTACTTAGTAATAAGCCATTTGTTAATGCAAGACTGAAAGTTGTTGAGCTGAAAATATGATCATAGAAAATATCAATTACAATAACTTTACAGTAATATCAAAACCGAAAGTTGTTAAGCCATTCATCGTGCTTTAAAAATTATGCAATTTATTATTGAGAAAAACATAGAAGCACCTTCTCATTGTGTTGGCTTGTTCCTGATATGGTAAAGTTATAATTTATAAGCTGAGTTATTGGCCAGTGCAGTCTGACCTTCCTTGTTACCCTGTGTTTCTTTTAAGCAGACAATTGCCAGGTTTCCTATTTTGGTAATGTTAGATTTAATCTTGACTTAAGAGTCCTAGCGTAATGGAGTTCGATTTCATCAGAATTCAATTGAAGTAGCGTCCAATTCAAGTCCTAGTCGCTTGCTATTAGGAGTCTTAGGCATATAAATTACTTTGCTTGTAATCAGTTTATGCATCGCATGATTTGCAAGAAATAAAGCATAGCAAATTAGAGCTATAATCGTAACAATTGGTATCAGAGCTTGAGAGAGCGAGAGAAAACCCAGAGTTTTTCCGCTGCTGCCCCGGGATCTCGCTCGGGCGCGCATCGCTGCCACTGCGCTCGAGCGCCCGCGCGCGCCGCCGCTCCGTCTCTGGTCCGTGCGGCCGCCGTCTTCGCCGCGAGATCCGCCGCGGGCCGCCGTGCTTCACCTCTCCGCACTGGCGTGCCGGATCCGGCTGATCCGGCCAGATCCGACCGCCACCGCCGCCGCGCTGAAGAGGCCGCCGCCGCTCGCGTAATACCCGGCTGGATCCGCCGCCACCAGCCGCGCCGCCCCGTGATCCGCCGCCGCCGCCGCCGCCCCCTCCGTGCTCGGCCGCTCGGACCGCCACCTCACCACCGACCGCTGGCTGCGCTGCCGACGGGAGCCGCGAGATGGAGGCACCGCCGACGGGGAGCCGCAAAGAGGAGGCGCGCGCGAGGCCGATCTGCGAGGAAGAGGAGGCGCAGCGAGGCAGCGACGAGGGGGACGGCCGGCCCAGTGGAGGAGGACGCGCGAAAGGAGACAAAGCGCGCAGAGGAGGAAGCCACAGAGTGAGGAAGAAAAAGGGGCATGCGGCAAGAAATGGGACTCGGTCTCGGTTTCTCGGTTTTTGGCGATTAAATTCGAGTCCAAACCGAGTCGGCAGAGGGAGTCCAATTCGAGTGCTGCTCCCACCATCCTTTAAAGAGACCCCAAGCACTAGAGCTAAACCCCAAAGCGCAGAGCATCAAGAGCAGAGTTCAAGAAAAGAGAAAAGGAAGACAACAATTTTTCCTTCCGCTTTCTCTCGTCCAAGGGTCTTCAAAGTAGCCGAGTTTTTGATCCACGCCAAGATCATGTCGCGTGAATCGGAAAGCGGTCTCGACGCAACGAGGCATTATCCGCACGATGGCGAAGGGAGTTCCGCCATCTCGCAGCATTATCCGATGCTCACGAGAGCAATTATGCAGCATGGGCAATCAAGATGAAGGTTTACATGAAGGCTCAAGGTGTCCGGGATGCGATCGAGAACGGCAACGCCGATATGCGCAAAGATCGATGGCATTGGCGGCCATCTACCGTGGCATCCTGAAGAGACGCTCTTCCTACGGGCCGAAAGGAGACGCCAAAGCCTCGTGGGAGGCGTTGAAAGAGATGCATCTTGGCGCAGATCGAGTGAAGGAAGCAAAGGTACAAACTCTCAAAACCGAGTTCGAGGTGCTGCGTATGAAGGAAACGGAGTCGATCAATGACTTCACGTCCGGTTGACGGTCATCGTCAACAAGATACGGGCCTTGCGCAGAAGGTGGAAGAGTTGTATGTGGTAAAGAAATTCCTTCGTGATATTCCTCACGCTTCTCCCGATTGCTTCAGTTATAGAGCAATTTGGAGACCTAAAGACAATGACCATGGAGGAGGTCATCGGTCGTCTTAAGGCGTATGAGAACGATCCATGACACTAGCAACAAAAGTGAAGGACAACTCTTGTTGACTCGCGCCGAGTGGGAGGCTCAATCAAAGCGTGAAGGCAAGAACGCCTGTGGGTGATGGCAATGGCCGTAAGGTCGGAGGTTTGATAAGGCAAAAGTGAGGTGTTATAACTACAATGATTATGGACACTTCGCTCAGAGTGCCCAAAGCCAAGACGAAGAAAGCGTTCTTCTGTCAAGAGCTCAGCGAAGATGAAGTGCTCAAGATGAGTTGAGTCGTGGACGTTTGAGACGTGTCGCTGTCCAAACTCAAACAAGATGGAAAGAAGTTAGAAAGTCAAGATTAAGGGGAGATTGTTAGATTTAATCTTGACTTAAGAGTCCTAGCGTAATGGAGTTCGATTTCATCCGTAATTCGAATTGAAGTAGCGCCCAATTCAAGTCCTAGTCGCTTGCTATTAGGAGTCTTAGGCATATAAATTACTTTGCTTGTAATCAGTTTATGCATCGCATGATTTGCAAGAAATAAAGCATAGCAAATTAGAGCTATAATCGTAACAGGTAACAATTTTCTTATCTGCATAGGCTTATACAATGGAGTTGGAAGCTGAAGTTCAGAAACTCAAGGAGCTGAACAAGGAGCTGGAGAGGAAACAGGTAGCTTTTCTATAAACCCAGCTGTTGCACATGTTAAATGTGCTACTTCAGTACGTTCTGTCAAAAAGGAGGATTTATACTAGTCATTCTGAAGTGCATATGTTTGGCTCGTAGACCCCACTGTTGGCTGCTTTGCTAATTTTGTCCATGTTGATGCAATCAGAGAACTTCATTGAAGTATTCGCTATGACTTGCCCTAAGTATAACCTCTGTTTCTTATAACCAAAGTATAGTGCATCAATTATCCAGTCTTTAAACCGGAGTGTGAAATATTCAGTGTTTCTCTTTTGCAATAACCTTTTGGTGTTTCATCTTCACACCAGGTCGCTGCAGCAGCTGTTCTCATTCCCTATCTATTTTCAGGGTGTTGGCTAGACTGTAATATTCATAAATGCAAATCTAATTTCACCCCATAAATACAAACGAGTTTTTGAGGGTGCTTCTCCCAACCACAATGTTATCATGCGGGACATTAGAGAGGAGGCCAATATGTGGTGTATGGCGGGAGCAAAGGGGCTCCGTAGATTTTGGCAGTGATGCCTACTTGTTTTTGTTTTTGTTTTTGTTTTTTGCTTTCCCCCTAGGGGGGTTTGTCGAGTCGTCTAGACTCGTTTGTATCAATCTTTTCTTCTTCTTAATTCAATGATGCGCAGTTCTCCTGCGGGTTCGAGAAAAAAAAAGAATATGAGCACCTGTCAGCACGTCGTGGGCCATTACTTTTTTGCGTGTGAACATTTTGCGTATCTACCAGTATACCAACAGGCTGCATATCCAGCTCACACTTCCTATAGTTGTAGACTTGTGGTGGCGACCGTACGCTCCTAGCATTGTTAGTGACCAGAAAACATCCCAGTGAATAGCATTGCAATACCATACTTCGAATACGAGTATGAGCTATTCTATTCAAAATCCTGATCTTTTTTCATTGTCTTCATCATGCAGGCAGAGATTATGGAAATGCAGAAAACCGAGGTAATTTCTTATGCCTTTTGCCATTGTCAAACTTTCTTATCTTTACTTATATATCGATATGATGTCTTGAGTTTGCTAAAACATGTCATTTTCGTTAGGATCCTTTTTTTAGGAGAATCCCAAAATTACCTCATGTATAAACTGTATTATGTCTGTCAATTTGTTCCCTACAGCTTTCAGTTTTTTTATCTTACAAAATAAACTTACATGTGCCCGATCAGCTTTCAGGTTTTTTTGGGGGTTTGCGGGGATCTTCCATATTTTTCATCTCAAATACCTTATATGTGTAAAAAAACTTATACGTGGTCTTTCAAAGTTTGTCTTCGTTATACTTCTTGTATTAGTCTACGAACAGCAAAAAATATAAATCTTTGATCAAGACCCAAGTATTTGGAACCTACTTTCTTCACCATGTAATTCATCGATTATTCTTGTTTTGCACTTTTTTCTTGGTGAAACAATATATGATGGAATTTTGATTCATTCTTTGATCATGCCGCAATGTTGGTAAATGCAACTTGCTGGCTCTTGTAACTCTAGTTAAGCGACCTCTTGTTGAACTGGTAATTTTGCAGGATTTTGACTGGGATTTGTTCAATTGTAGGAAGAGAGTTGTTTTGCCCTTGCAGAAAAATTATTTCCGGCGTATTTACTTTAACATACTTTCCATTTATAATGCTTTATGCTTTTATACTGCTTGGTTTGCTAATTCATTTCAGTTGTGGTAATCGATTTATTACTCACCAACATTACACTTCGGAAATGCTGACAACATGAGAGTCGTGTATGCTGTTGGTTTACCTATTATTCCACCCTGCAACAACAACAATAAAGCCTTTTGTCCCAAATAAGTTGGAGTAGATTAGAAATGAAATCTTCTCAAAATCAAAAAGATGATATTTTGTTTGACTGAATTTCCATTGGGACGCAACATTAATGGCTAGCACGAGTAACTTATTATAGTTAGCAAGATTAACCAAACTATTTGGTTCTTGGAGCCTGGTTTCTTTCAAACTGTAACTGTCAGCACTCAGCAGTACTAGGTTACAGTGCCAATGTTATCAGCAAATATCCTAATAATAACCACCTATATACGTAATAATTGGACATTTGTTTCACTGCTAACAGGTAGCCGAAATGGTGAATGATCTATTCGGGCGGAAGAAGAGACTTTGCTTGCGAAGAACACTGAGTGGTCCCTGGTGATGATCGAACAGTCGATGACATGCCACACGCCTACCTTCAATGGCGCTTGTACATACAATTTCTCAGTTGTAAACCGATGATGAACAGACTTGGGCTTGATTGATCTGCTAGTTTCCTTCTGCTGCTGCTTCTGTAGCAGCCTCAAAAGACTGACATGTAGACTATGTAGTAGAGGAGTGAAGCCGTAAGAACTGCTTTAATTTAGCAATCCTGGAGACTGTAGAGCTGTCTGGGTTTGCATAATGCCAACATTCTTCTAGCTTGCATCCTAGAGAGTAGAGACGAGAGAAGTAGAGAGCCCGGATGAGTTTCAGAGGTCGATCTAAAGTCATGGGATCCATGAAACATCCTGCACCTGGCTTGATGGCTAACTAAAGCTAGGTATATATCATATTGTTGTACTTGCGGTATGTGTTGCTGCTGTGTGTAATGGGATAATCAGACTTGTTTAACTCAAAAGTCCCTTGCTTGAATCTGTATTTGGCACTGTTATCGTGTATGTATTGAATTGGATCAGAGTCACATTCAGACGTGGCCTCTCAAACAAAATGCAAAGTTTCGCAGTTCGACGAATGTCACTTGATATCTCATTGACACGTGGGGCCGGACCGACATGTCAGCATCACTCAGCTGATAAAAATTTTCCAAGCCATATCACTGCAGTGGCGTTTATCCGAATTTCCAAAAGAAGGGCAGACATGGCCAGCCTCATCTGTTGACTGTTGGTCGAGATGGGTCAAACACAGGACCGGCCCATTCGCAAACACGACATGGGCTAATGATGACCGATCCATGGACCGAAAATTCTCTTCGGGGCTACGACGAGTCTGTTCTCCGGTCAGCCAAGCCCGCCCATAGGAAGATGGACAGTGGCAACTTTCTCGTGGAGATCGGGCCACGTCCGTACGACGGCCCATCGCCTACAGGCTCCAATCAAATAGTTCAGATATGAAAACTGGATAAAAAGAATAATAAAAATATATTCAAATAGGAATCAAATAGTTCAGATATAAATAAAGGATAATTTAGATTGATACCCCTAGTAGCTACCATGCTACGAGTTCTACAGCATAAATACAGTGCAAGATCTTCACAAGATCTCCATCGGATCCTTGCCTGATCAGAACATTTCGTATGCTAGTAGGTCATTGAGCTCGTGATAAATGTTCGACGTGGACAAGCTGACGCCGAGCTGGAGCCGGAGGAGTAGACGTTGGGACATGACACCTCGTTTTGAATGAAGATCTTGCCCTGGGATTGGTAATTGTGTTGTGTACTACATTGTTGTGATCCAGGACCTGGCACCTGTAGAGTGGAGAAGAATCGAAGTGACATGTAGGCGCGTTCTTTTAGAGTATGAATTATGGTTTTTTGAATTTTAGCTGTTTATGAAAGAAAGTATGAAAAGAGATAGTCGTATACGATTTTGATTGATATAGTTGAAGTCGATACAGTATCTACTACAATTGACTAGTTGACCCCATTTTAAAAAGACATCTCGTTTAAAAGCTAATCACTATAGTATAAACCATAAGCTGAAAAGAATCATGCGTTGGACGTGTCTTGATTTGACCGTTACAAGTGGCTTCGATCCAAAGTAGGCTTAAGAGCTCATCAAGGACTAGGCTGCCGTCAATGGCGTCATGCACGAGCCACTGAGCCAAGTAGGCTAACCTTTCGCAACGGAAGTCTCGGTCTCTCACAGCCTTGAGGAGTTTTCCCAATGAGTTCTCACTTATTACCACTTATTAGGCACACATACGGCCAGTGGCTTCATGCGGGGGAATATGAATGAAGCGCACGCGAAGGCAGGGTGCGTCGGCGCGGTGGAACGATGCGGCAATGGTCGAGCCTACATGCAATGGATGCCCCTGGCAAAAGATGGTGTAGGCGCGGATGTCGCATAGTGTGCAGCTGTGTGCATGTTGGAGCGGTGCATGCAGGCGCAGCTGACGTCGTAGTGTGTATGGGCTCCGTGGTCAACGAATGGAATGCATGTGCCATCTGACCGACACGCCGCGGAAGCAGAGCTTGTGCCAAGGTACAGAGGAAGAGGACGAGGAGGAGGACCTCAACGGAGGAGGCGAAATGGAACCTGTCAAATGGGCCGTCCGACACAACACAGTATAAATTTAGATAGAATATAGTTCAATTAGGTCTAGCATCCGAATAAATTACTATGCCATATTGTATTGGTTCACGTATCTGCTCTTTGACCTATGTACGGTATAGAGAACAGGTCGGGTTGTGCCGGGTAAGTCCAGACACACTTAGCCTAACGGGCCACCGATGGCCCGTTGAGCATGGTGGGCCAATCCGATGCTCATGGCCTTGCGTTGCCTGCAACTATTGTGTCACCATTGCCATCGATGTGAGAGGAGAAGGTTGAAGGTGATGGAGAGGGAGGCTAACGAGAGGAAGAACTGGAGAGAGGAGGCGGTGACCGATGCGAGCAGGACAGAGGAGGCAGCAACCAACAGGGGGAGGAGGTGGCAGCGACCAGGGAAGGAGGAGAGTAGGGCAGGGGCTTGAGGGAGGAGACGATGAGGGCAGCTAACTCAGCGCTCAACGGTAGCACTGTTGGTGTTGCTGCCGAATGTAGAAGTGGCAAGGACGTAGGAGCCAAGAGGCAAGGACCAAGGAAAAGGGGGCAACTGGGCAACGTAAAGGGGCAACTGGGCAACGTAAAGGGGGCCATTGACAGTAAGTTGTAAGTAAGTTTACTGCTAGTTAGAAGTAATTTTACTGCCAATTGTAAGTAATTTTACCGTCAGTCGCAAGTAATATTACTGGAAAGTCACTTGTCCGCGCTCAGAATAGTATAGTAAGCCTAACACAAATAATTTTACTATCACCCGCAAAGTAATTTTATTGCACTACCGCAGAAGAATTACTTATATTCTTCTGAGCAGACCTGGGCCTGTGTGAGGGTTAGGGGTAAATAGCGTGTCGTACAGTGCCGGGCTAGGTTGTGCCTCGCACAGTACTATACATGCTGTGCCGAGCTACTGGTCCATACATGGCACGTCCGGTCGAGCTAGGTCGTGGCTATAGCCTATTTACTGATCGTGCCATGTTGTATTTAGGTCGAACCAACGGTACCATATCTTAGGCCTGCATAATTAGCATCGCCTATTTGGCCACGTTTGATGTGACATGACCGACCGTTGGACTCCACCATGCACGGAGTCGGAGGACGTGCGCCGCATGTCGCGCGGTGATCACCCGTACCGCTGCTGGCCGCTGCACCGCACCGCCGGCTCGGTCGAATAATTGGTTAATGCAGTAATGCTGCTATGAAGATCCTGAGCATGTGACTCCCCCACGCAGCAAGATCCGCCGATAAATTTGGCCGGAAGTTAGCAGATTAACATTCCAGAGGGAAGAAGGAGCACGTAAGCATTTTTGATGAATTTGATTGAAATTTGATTTAAAATCTCTGAAAATTTTTGCACCAACGTGCTAATTTTTCAGAGATTAAATATGAACAGTTTAATGCTTGAATATTGAATTATTTTTAGAATAATTACGCTTTATTTGCAAAAGTTAATATTGATTGTTTTTCATTATTAAATTCGAACCAACGGAGAATTTAATTTTGGAAAAATAGATAAAAATTCGAGATTTATGATCTTGTTATTTTCGACCAGCGTTGTTAATATCAGTATTATAAATTTTTAATGTTGTTTTCATGCATTATTTCTATTTACGCCCACGGTGATGTAGATTTAATGTATGATAGAATTATTTTTAAATTGTATGTCGTATTTTTGACCAACGTTGGAAATAAGGCATATGATTTTGATGTTACGTTCTCCAGTATTTGAAATATTTTTAGGAGGATACAACTTGATGAGTTGTATTAGAAAATCCCACTCTCAAAGGTGATAATTATAAGCTTGAAATAAGTTAAAGTCCCGTGTATACTATATCATTTGCAACGAACATAATGGGATCGCTGTGGCGCCAGACCCAAACGTGCACGACGATTACGTACGAGTAACTGCGCAGCAAGATTCGTATCAAGCATGCAGCTTCTTGCCCAGCCGGAACAAGATAACGCAGTACGCAGACCAGAGACAAATACTCTTCTTCTTTCGTTAGTACTTAACAGCGGCTGGTCCCCATCACAGTGAGTTAAATTTGACATGCGTGCTACAAGTACGGGTGCCTGGGTCGATGAAACAGCAGTATCTCCCACTGATTCAAGCAAGAAAGGGAGAGACACAGACAACTCTTGTCAACGAGCAAGAGGCAAGAGGTCGCACTTGGAGATCAGCAAAACTAGTCAGCACGGTTGCGTACGGTGTTTACAAAACTAATCATATATAGGATATATTTATAGAAATATTACTTCTGCCGTCCGACGGACGGCCGGCAGCGCTGACAAGGCGACGCGTAGCGGGGCCGCCAGCAGTAGGCGCTGGCCCCCCGCCAGCAGACGGCAGGTAGCCTGCCGCCCGGTGGGGATCCAGTGAGGGGACAACAGGTGATTAAGCCGGTTGATTAGCCGGCTTAGGGTTTATTCTTTTTGGCTGCGGCTTATGTCTTTTGGACTGTTTGTACGAGAGATTACAGAGTAACAGAAACTCACATGCGGTTTTTGCCGATATAAATGAAGTTAGTAAATTATGTACTATAATTAACTAGTAGACTTTATCTTGAAAAAATACTCCGTTTAAAAGCTAGTTACTGTAGAAAAACCGAAAAGTAGTTTTAGAAACCGAAAAGAACAGGGCCTTAATTACCTAGCCTAATTTTTCTGTTTAAAGTTTATTTGAATTTTTAATTATATTAAAGTAGCTCAAAAAATTATGAAAATTTATGTACAGCCTTCAGACTCAACATACTTCGAAGTGTATTTGTTTGGTAATTTTATCCATTGTGAATGTTGCTAAAAAATTCATACAATTTCAATATTTGTACGAGTTTTTACATATAGCAAACGAGCTCCAAAATTACAAAATTTATGTGAAACCTCCAACATAGTCGTAGTTATTGTGTAATTTTTTAAAAATTTTATGTGGTCCGAATTTGTAACGTTTATTTGGGTACGCACTAGTAACTATATGAAGTACAGGAGACGCAATCAGCATTACCAATTTTAAGCTATGCACTGGTTTATCAAAGTAATGAGTTACGCACTCCCAATTTTGAGTGACAACCATGGCAATGAGCTTCCGCGATGAGCGACTGAGATAAGCAATGACAAACTGCGAGAGATTCATATTTATGACCGAGCGAAAAGTAAACCCGGTGCGCTTACCTTGTATATTGAGGACCCATTATCACGAGCAGCACTTTGCGTGAGGCAGGATGGTATGGTAACACTGACAAATATGCAAACGAGAAGCGGCGAGGGGGACGACACAGACATAATAACATTAATGCAACAAGAGTGCGCGCGAGGGGGCACGACACACACAGAGTGACAATTGTGCGAACTAGATAGCAGAAAAGAAAATATAGCATGATTGGTCAACACATACGCGAAGTATAGAGGTCAGCCACTTGAAAAAATGCTTGAGAATCGTTAAATTCATGATTAAATTAACCTAAATAAATGTTACAAATTCGGATCACATAAAATTCCGAACAAATTACAGAATAACTATGATTATATCAGGAGACTTCACATAAAATTTTGTAATTTTTGGAACTCGTTTGCTATATGTAAAAACTCGTACAAATATCAAAATTGTATGAATTTTTTAGCAACATTCACAATGAATAAAATTATCCAAAAATTGCACTACGAAGTACATTAAGTCAGGAGGGTAATTAAGCTGGCTTAATCACCTGCCGTCCCCCACCAGGCAGCAGGAGCTTACCGCCAGTGGCCCCGCCGCGTGTCGCCTCGCCGGCGCTGCCCTCCGTCTACCGGACGGTAGAAGTGACATTTCTACAAATACATTCTATATACGGCTAGTTTTGTAAATACTGTGCATAATAGTGCCAAATCCGTCTTTTACTCAGCAAAACGGAACCCATAGGGGCTGTTTGGTTGCCTGCATCGGGGTGGCTCGCACCAGCGCATGCAGAGAGATGGTGTTTGGTTGCCTGCATCGGGGTGAGAGCCTGCACGAGCGGATGCAAAAAATCAACTGGAACCTTCTCTACTCAGCCTGGCTATGCTCATACAGTTGCATCAGCTCATGCAGGCAACCAAACAGGTCCATAGAGAACTGCGTACTGTGTACACATTTCAAAAGATGAGTAGTAGAACACCCTGCGGCTAAGCAAAGCAAGCCGTCTGCCAGATTCAAACAATCTTTTGCGTAGAATATTACAGCACTCGAGGAGGTAGTACATATGTGGCCCTAGGATCAAGGCGCAGCTGCTCTCTTCTGCAGACCTTCAATTCTTTCGCGCCCAATTTTGCAGGCGCGTTCCGCTGCATGGTACATGACTTCATGCCCTCATGGTTCGATTTTGGTTGGGTCCCTTTGAGGTTTTGTGTGCGGGCATGCAGCAGCCAGCAGGCATCCATGATTATCATCTAATAATGCTCTGATCGCGATGAAATTTCGGAGGAAACCAGCATCGGCAAGCCTCCCTTGCACGCCAGCCTCTGCCACGGCGGCCCCAACAAAACACCAGGTGGTTCCGCCCCCAACAAAGCCGAGTTGTGACCGAATCAGATCACACCTGCTGCCGCTGCCGCTGCCGCTGTCCTCAACTCCTCGTCCTGGTGATTATATGCTCCGCTAGCTGCTTCCCCCCCGGTGAGTGAGTGACTAGCACCTGCAGTGCAACCACGAGGCCCGTCATTATTGGCCACCGCCCGCCCGGCGCCCGCAGCCCGGCACGTGCGCTCACGGCTTCTCGCGCGCGACCGCGGCAGGACGCGAAACAAACCTCCAACGGTGTCGTCGCACGTTGCACCGCGAAGAGGAGGAGGAGCGGAGGCTCTACCCGCCTTTCTGGTCGGAACGTACGTGCAGCAGTTAGGAAACTAGCATATTTGGTGATCAATTCGGCTTCAGCTTATGGCTTCTGATTTATTTTTTACTATTTATAAATTTCGACTTTTTCTGAACTTTAAAATATTTAAAATATGTCGGAACGTACCATGCATGCACCCTGAATAATCCGAATTTGTTTGAGATACCACTGTCCACTGGAATGAACTATACTTTGTTCGCCGTGTGCTCCCTTGCCAAGCAATGAGCCAAACTGCAGCGTACTTTACAACCGAAGTAAACTGTTTGAGCCCTCGTCTTGTCTCGGGTGTGAACTGTCCATGCAAGGCTTTGTCCAAGCCTCAAAAGCGAATATAGTGCAAGCCATATGTTTTTTCCCTACTTAAAGAATTAAACTGCAGAGCTTCTGCTGTTCCTGAGAGAGAGAGAGAGTGTGTGTGTGTGCAAGCTAAGGGCCTAAGGGGTGAAGGACCACGGAAGAATGTGAATTCTGATGTACTTTTGAGATAAGAAGCTACAAGATTGTCAGTTGCTAGAGTCGGAATTAATCGTGGCCCGTTTCGATTAGGTCCGTCAAACTAATGTTTACTCCGTGTTCGTTACAGCAGTGGTTGCAGCTAGAGTTCGTAGGTACGTTTCTTTCCGGGGCAACGCCAAGAGCTCACAGACAAGTCCAGTAGTGTTCAGTGCGACAGGGTAATAAGTCCTGAATTTGTCTGCAGAAAGGTACACTAAACTTTTTCTTATTAAACCCAGGGACAAAGATCGTATATATCAGCCGGCAGCAAGAAATTTCGTCACAAGTTGCTGTGATAATTATTGATCTTGCAAATAGATGAGATCAGATCAACTACATATAGTATTGGACTTTTCATGCTTGCTTAATTTTATAGATCCCCCTGGGGGACGACGGCAGCCACCATTTCATGGCGAACAATCATAGCATAGGCACGTATTTTAACAAACGGTCCATCTGTTTCATGAACATCTGACTGCGATCGCTGGCTAGTCGCAAACAAGCGGGTAAGATGAAACTACGAAAGCGAAGGGTGGTGACAGGACGACAGCGGCATATATATGTTTAATCAGATAGACCCTGCATATGGAAAACTTGCATGAAAATCTTTACAAACTTATTTTTCAGTTACTGTTGGTAAAGATTTGCTGCATATGCAACCATGACTGCATTACGTCACTGTAGACTCCCGAAGTGCAGAGCCCCCTCTCCTTTTTTTCAGAACGTTTCCTCAAAGGTTACATGTGAATCTACAAAGTGAATTAGAGGCGAATCAGATAAGGGTTAAGATAAAATTATGGAAAAATAGCAAGAGATTGTTCGGTCAAAAAAGATTACGTTCACTAAGACTTCGCCATGCAAATCACCATTCGGCTCATCGAACAACTCAATCGGCCAAACGAACTACGTCCCGCGGCAAGAGCTAGCAAAACCCCGCACGAATCCACCCCGACCGGCCCAGCCATGTGGCAACAATGCTACGGCCGCATGGCCACCACCAGCCGCCGCCACCTCTCAGTCGTGCCACCTCGACTTGTGCACCGCCACGGCCAGCCATCGTCCAGCCGGTGCGTTGCCACGGTCAGCCACCTCCGACCAGCTCGCCACGGTACCGCGCCGCCTCGAGCACATGCTCCCCGACCTCGTGCCACCGACCACCGCCCCGACCCACGTGCCATCCCCGCCCATCACCTCCGCGCACCGCGCCTCCGCGCCTCCGGCTGTGCGCGCCCACGGCCGTCGCTCCACTACCGCACCGCAGCCAAGTCGCCATGCTGACTTCATCTAGCCACACCCTCATGCTAGCCGCTTGCATCGCACAGCTGCACGTCGCGTCCCTCCACGCGGCCGTAGCCTACCGTCATCACCATTGACACCGGTGCCGCTACCGCCGTCTGTCGGACCTTGCGCCGGCCTCACGAGGGAAGATAGAGAGAGTTGTAGATGGGTTTGGAGTGAGATAAAGAGATAAAGACAAGATAAGATGGCTTTTTGAAATACTGATTTTTAGGGTGCTACAACAACCAATGCCACGCCGTCGAAGGAGTGTAGCCAGCGACGCGGGGACCCTGACACCGACGTGGGGCCCACCACCGCGCGGGTGGAAAGGCGGCACAAGCCGGCTACGTGTGCCGTCGGGGATAGCCCCACCATCCGGTGGTCCACATCCACCATTGTAATCGTCTAAACTCCCTTTGCAATCTCCCTGCTTCCCTTCTGCGTTCAGATGCAGGGAGTGAGTAGCTTCCGAGTGGCAAGAAAACGGTGGTTTCGCTATGGTGAGGAGATATGATGGGTGGTGGCGTGAGCGGAGCGTGTTATATAGTGGGAAGCTGCGGCCATGGGGCGTAGTCGAGGTAGGACAAGGGTGGGCTCTCCAGCTGTGCGCTATGGCCCCACTCGAGAGATCTGAGGTCATGCGGCTAGAAGAGGATCCTCTCATGTTCAGAGGAAGGAAGTAACGTGGCTGTGACTTCAGATGATTATAAGTCGCCCGATTTGAGATGGGCGGACCAGAGCATATGCTACAGTGCATAAGACTATCGATACTACAGTCAATTTGCTATGTGAATAATGGAATGGTTACAGTGATTTGTAGTCACCTTTGTTGTGTTCCTCTATTGCTATCTGACTTGGTTCTTTTACGGGTAGGTTTTCCGATGATGCCACAGGGGCTCGCTAAGCATGCAAGTGTAGTTGATCATCATCTTGATTGAGAAGGTCGAGCCAAAAATCTTAGCTCGTTGAGCGCTGACCTTTGCGGAGCAGCCTTCAACTACGCACTTCACAGCGTAATTGGTTGGGTTGGACCGGTGCACTCGGTACACACGATTGATAGACAAGGCGTACTGTGCAATAGCTTGTTACATAGCTGTCTTGCTAGGGAAGCGCTGCCCAATTAGAAGGTGTCAGCTTGAAACCCCCACTAGGACCCTTCTTCATGCGGCAATACGAGGGAACGCACCACAATATCATTGTGCCTAGAGGACATATAGGGCACCTCCGATGACACAATTCCCCCAGGTGGACCAGCCGTTGCTGTCCGTCATCCTCGCTATCATCAGAGCCTGGGTCAGTGTCCTCGTTGGACTCCAACCCAAGCGGCTGGTTCAGTAGATACTCGTGGCAGTAAATTTGAGCTGACCACCACATGCTCGACCCCTCATTCCGCACGAAATCAAGGGCGAGTCTACCCTCCAATACAACACATTCAGTGGTATTATCTTGAAGCTCCGCTTGTGGTTCCTCGGGTGTCGAGGGACCGAGCTCATCAACATTTTCAGACTCCCGGCGCGTGAAACTTAGGTACACCATCGGCCTTCTGTAAATGGCCACCTCAGGCTGGGAGGTAATTTGCATGTACTGCTCTATGCTGTAGTGCCATTCACCTTTATGAGCTCCCACACGCCATTGGTGAAAGTGATCCCCTCGATGGCAAGTTTCATCGCTATTGCCTCCATGATGAACTCTCTTCGGATGCAGCTTCGTAGCTCATGAATTTCAGGGTCTTTCTTTCATTTCTACATTAAATTATGTTTTCATGTTTTATGTTAGGGTTCATTTGGGTCAAGACATTTTTGTCTTTGGTAGAATAATTTCTGTTTGTTCAGCTTTTTATTTTGTTTTATGTTAGGGTTCACCTGGGTCTGGACGTTTTTGTCCTTGGTAAAGTCATTTTTTGTTTCTTCAGTTTATGATATTGTTACATAGTAGGGTACTAAAATTGTATCCTACTATATTATCAAACATGTCATTATGTTCTCACCTAACTCCCACCTTCAGAGATGTCATCCATGTGTGTTAAGGTTTCTTTATGTGAACTCATGATCTAATCTGAAAGCAAACATATAACTTTGAACAATGTTTTTCTCAGTTTTGGTGCTGAATTTGTAGAGAAGAACCAAAGGAATATTTGATGCCATATACTTGATTACATTGATGATGAAGAAGCAAATGATTGCTGCTTGGCATATACTAGATTGCAATATTGGTGGAGAAGAAGCAAAGGGATATTGGATGACATTGACTTCATTGAATTGGTGAGAAGAAGCAAAGGAATCTATGGATTTCAAAGTACGAATTCAGCAGCAAAATACTCACCTAGGGCTTCTGGTTCATGTTTTTGAGATCCATACTCATGTTTTGTATTCTTTGATTTCTTCCTTCTCTTTTTATTTTTCTCTCTGGCTTCTTTCTTCTCTTGTTTTTCCCTGTCCTTTGGTGATGTGTAAGATCACGTGATTTGGTCATGTTTAAATTGAGCAGTGCTTTAATGCTTTTCTCTCTAATAAGAGTAGCATTAATCTCAAAACAAATAAAGAAGTAAGTAATATCTATTCACTATTTATTATGTTTTAAAAATTATGCAAATCATTATTAAGGAAAGTATAGAAACATCTTCCTTAAAAAATTTAATCATGTTGAGAAAATATGGGCTTTGTATTTAGGCTTTTGTTCTTGGGACAAAAGTATTGGGCTTTGTGTGAGTGTTTGATGCTCTTGCGCTCGAAGAAGGGTCTAAAAAGGTTAGCCCATGGAAATTGTCTGAAACATAAACAAAAAAGAATAGAGAGAGAAGACCACATGATCAGAATCTATGGGTTGTGAAAATAGACTGAAGCTTGCATTTTCCCACTTGCCTTTGTAATAGACAGCCTCTTTATTAGAATAATAGATTACAATAAAAAATATAAGCCACAGCTCGAAACAATATGCCCATATATCTTCTAAGGGCCTGTTCATTTTGACTGCAACTTTTGGTTTTTGGCTGCGGCTTGTGGTTTTTGGGCTGTTCGTGCGAGAGATTACAGAGTAACAGAAACTCACGTGCGGTTTTTGCCAATATAAATAAAGTCGGTACAGTATATACTACAATTAATTAGTAGATCCTATCTTGAAAAGATGTTGTGTTTAAAAGCTAGTTACTAAAAAAAATGAAAAACAGCTTTTAAAAACTGAAAAGACATACCATAAAATTCATCTTCCAATGCTCCACTCCAAAATTCTCTTTCTGCAGCACCTTAGTGCGCCGCTATTTTGAACCAATCACCCCAAGAAAAGCACATCTTTCCAGCCGAGGGGTCAGATAAGCAGCAAGTGGAACCTTCTCCGACACCTTTACCCCGCTCGCGTCCTCGGATGAAATCAGCAGCAGGACCAGCTAGCTACCTAGCTAGCAGCTAGCGTTGATCTCCCCCTGCTGGAGCTGGAGCCAGTCTGCAGCATGGACAACACGGACGCAAACCGACGAGAAGTTGAGTGGCTCTGGCACCAGAAGTCAGAATTTTACCACGCATCAGCGGTCAGCAAGAATCTGCACTCCCCTCTCCACCTTCCCCCGGCCTCATTTTCTCCACGCCGCTTTTTTTTTTAGTTGGTGAGGCGTTTACCTGCAATCACCGAGTTTGACATGCAACCAACCCCCGGGAAGAAAAACACGGCCAGCCACCGCACGCTAGTCCAAACGGGTCCGGGTATGTCCGTCTACTTTGCCTAGCTCGCCATCTGTTAATTTCGTGGTGTGTGACATTGACTTGTTGAGTAGGATGCAATGCATCCAAGGGAGCTAAGGATTGACCCAGGACATATCCATGGGGATGGGACTTCGAGTAGAGAAATAATATATATATATATATATATATATATATATATATATATATATATATATATATATATATATATATACATATATACATATATACACACACACACACACACACATATGTGTGTATATATGTATGTATATATATGTATATGTATATATATATGTGTGTGTGTGTGTCTATATATTGTGCGTGTGTGTGAGAGAGAGAACGCTGAAATGAATACAAGCCTCTCTGTCTATATATATGTGTCTATATATATATATATATATATATATATATATATATATATGTATATCTATATATATGTGTGTATATATATGTATATATATGTATATATATATGTGTATGTATATATATGTATGTATATATATACGTGTATGTATATATATATATATGTATATATATGTATGTATATATGTATGTATATAGGTATGTATATGTATATATATGTATGTGTGTGTGTGTCTATATATTGTGCGTGTGTGTGGAGAGAGAGAACGCTGAAATGAGGTACCAAGCCTCTCTGTCTTTGGAGTGCTTTTAGATACGTACAAGTATGATGATATATAATATATCAGACAAACCTGTTAACATTCATTAATTCAAAAAGACATCAATTTAAAAAGGAAGTCATTGATCTAAATCAATTATGTATAGAAATTCTTAATCATGGATAGAAAGTCTCAATTATAAAGTCTATGCACCATGATACCCTTATTACTTATACTCTATATAGAGAGAATCTTCTTCTCTGGTCTAAAGAGTGCTTGAAACTACTTGAAAGTTGGTGTAATAGGACTTGCTGTACTGCAGACATGCTCTAGGTGCCGCTCGGTTGGGCTGAAATAAGCTGGCTTATGGCTGAAATTGCAATAAAAATAGAAAAAATAGGTTAGACCATCACGAACAATGCAAGTGAATAGGGGAAAAAAGAACTGGTAAAACAGCTCAAAAAAGCTAAAATGACAGGAAAAAAATAAAATTTGGAAATAGTAAAAAATAAAACAGAAATTAAAAGTTTAAGCTAAAATAAGCAGGACGAGACAGAATGGAGTCTACGAGTCATTACTCTGCTCAAAAGGGCTTATTTTGAGTGGCTTATGGCTGAAAAGCACGGTAGCAGACTGAAAAAACTCTGTAGCAGACGGTGACTTAATTGACATAATTAAATTAAAAAAAATAAAAATAGAAAAAATAGGTTAGCCCGTCACGGACAGTACAAACGAATACAAGAAAAAAGAACCGACAAAATAGCTCAAAAAGCCAAAAAAAGATGAATTGTTGAATAGTGAAAAATAAATCAGAAATCATAAACTCAAACCCAAATGAGCGGGGCCTAAATATTAGGGTTCTCACTGGACACCGTGTTGTTCGTACCGGGATGGATAAAGATGCATGGCAGGGTGAAACACCTATGCTCCAAAATGCGTGCGGGCGAATGGATTCGGTGGCGTAGCCGACTGCACTGCAGTCGAAATAGCTAATGATGGCCTTTTCTTTGGACATGTTGTTTATGGTTTTTAGATCTACTGTAGTAAATCGAAAATCAATACGCTATTTTCTAAAGACTACCATAATAAGCTATTTTAAAACAACGATAAAAAATACATCCTATTTATTTGTTCAAAAAAATCATAAGCTATAAAAAGACAGGCCCTCAAACATACGTAGGTAGCCAGTTGCCGCAAGTCCAACGTTATAAATGTCGCCCGCGTCCGTCGGATAGCTCAACACCGGCTAGTCGCTACATGTCCATGCTAAGTGCTATAAATGAACCATAAAAATGGATGATCAAAAGAACGGGAGACATGAATTTAACTAAAAACTCTTGCAGGAAAATTTACAAGCGCACAAAGATGGATTCACTACATGTGGAGAGATTACATGCATAGGGAATTTCGACATATCTCAAATGTGCGACTATAGGGTACATATATAGACTAAGAAATAAGAGTCCATAACGAAGAAAGGGATAGTCATAGTCAACAACGAAACCTACTCAAAAATTAAAATAATAATTTTCTCGGAAATGGGAACAACACCCCACTCAAATATTCTCAAAAGATAACGGTGAAGAGTTGTAGTCGGAAGTGTCTCAAGTAGCCATATCTGACTCTAGTTAGCGTAGAGCCCATCACACACACGAAGATAATCTCTGTTGTGGTTACAGATCAAACAGAGAGAGAGTGTGTGGTATGGTAGTGGAGAGTTACGTGAGCAATGCTTGGGGTCTTCCCCATGGCCCGAAGGGCTCTCTATATATATTCTCATAGGGAGCATTTTACAATTATGTCCTTATACCCAAGTATCCCTCTCAAGGGCATTTATGTCATTATACATGCCCCATCTTTGGACTTTGCAACCTCCTAACAGGCCGGCTGGGCTTAGGTGGGGACCACCCCTACAACAATCTCAATCATAACTTCTGATCGGTTCTTATTGCTTGAGCGAAATCTGATCAAACTCTTCAAGCGATCAAAAAGATAAGTAGTGGTCGGACCCGACCAGATTCGGATTATAAAATACAATAATCTTTACCTTGAGGAGAATTCCTTCTATAGCGAAAAAGAAAATACAATAAACTCCTCCATGATGGTCCCGCAAGCGGTCCAAATTACAACATATCTAAACAGTGAACGAAACATCAAATTCAATTGTCCCTATAGCTGGCATTTTTCTTCTTCTTTTAAAATCTCTTCAATCAAGTATAGCTCAAATTATATTGAAAGGCTGTAACTCTACCTTAGAATTTATATATGTAGATTTTATCGCAGTAACTTGTAGTAGACGATGGATAGTTGAAGAAATCGTCAATGATTAATTTCACATGAATACCACTAATAATGGGCATGCAGAAAACTCTACATCCAACAGAAAACATGCAAAGTTGATGACATAATCTCTTGATGGAAGATGACGATCCTTGAGCTAAAAGATCATCGACGGAGATGGTGTAGTACGACGCCAAGGCATGGCTTCGGGCCATGATATTGGTGGAATCAGCGCTGAAACAGTCATCGGGTAGAGTACGGGTTGACGCTCAATATGGAGTTGAATCATGGAATAGAGTTGAGGTGAGTCCTCGATGGCTCGTAGGGCCGCCTTGTTCACGCGATGGTCGCCCCCGGGAGTCTCCTCCTCCCGGGCAGCGACTTTGATCTTGAACTCAAAGTTCTGATACCATTTGTGTTAAAACGTACGACAAAAGTACATAATCAAAAGAATAGGAGATAGATATTTAATGTGGAAAATCCTTGCAGGAAAAACCACAGATACACAAAGACGGAATTCATTATATGAGGAGAGATTACAAACACAGGGAACTTTGATGTATCTCAACTGTGCGACTACATACATACATACATACATACATACATACATACATACATACATACATACATACATACATACATACATACATACATACATATATATATATATATATATATATATATATATATATATATATATATATATATATATATATATATAGGACGAGTGTTTCATGCACCATGGTATATATATGTTAGGAAATAAGAGTCTATAACAGAGAAAGGAACATCCTAGTTGGCAATAAAACAAATACCTATTCGAAAACTAGAACAATAACCTTCTCGGAGACGAGAACAACACTCCACTCGAAGAGTATCAGAAGGTAATAGTAAAGAGTTGTAGTCGGAAGCACATCAAGTAGTCACTTCTGACTTTAGTCGGCGCAGAATCTATCACGGACACAGAGATTATCCTAATCATAACTTTCGACTAGTTCGTATTGTTTAAGCAAAACTTGATCGGGCTCTTCAAGTGATCGAAAAAGACCAACAGTGATCAAATCCGGCTAGAAAGTGATCAAACCTGATTAAATTCGAATTACAAATTACAACACGATGGTTGATGGTTTGTGCTTTTGACAATTCTCGTTTCCGATCAGCCCTTGATTCATGTCCTCTTTGACTCGCGTAATCGTGTCGTTCCATTTCCTAATAACGAAAGCAGCTAGCTCCAATGATCCAACACCGTTCTATCGGTACCGCCAAATTTATAAATTAAACCATTCCTGTTCCGAAGAAGCAACAATCATGTCCTCCTCCTATTTCTAGTTCCAGATACAGTATGAATTACGTAGAATTTCTCAAAAAAGAAGACACAGTACGGATTATATTTGAGGCATAGATAAAATGGCTTGTGCTTGCAGCACGGTTTAGGGTGTGATCATTTTGGTTTATTTTGAGTGGCTTATGGCTGAAAAGTACTGTAGCTGGCTGAAAAAATACTATAGCTGATAAAGACTTATTTAGCATAATTAAATTTTAAAAAATATGTTAGCTCATTACGTATAATACAAATAAATACGGGAAAAAAGAACCGACAAAAAAGCTCAACAAAAAGGTAAAAATTCAAAAAAAATAAAATTTATAAAAAATAAAAAATAAACTGAAAGTTAAAAACTGAAGTCGAAATGATCATCACCTTATGGCGTCCGGATCAACATCCACGAGGGCGGCGAGGCCGCCCAACCGAGCCGTGGGGACATGACATCCGCGGATTGATGGGTGGGAAGATGTGGACAAATCGGCGATATATGGAACAAGCAAAGCCACCGAAGCGAGGAGCCCGCTTTCATGCGTCGCTCTCATGCGCTGCTTTTCCACGCGCCTTTGGTTTACTATCTCGCCCCTGCCTGCCTGAAGAAAGAAAAGATTACAGGAAAGGGAAGAAGAGATCCCGCCTCCTGAAGTTTTCTGGAAGAAGCGAAGCGGCCCGGGTACGGTGACGCTGACCAAAAGGACACCCGATTCGTCTTCGAGGCAGCCGGGGCCACCCCATCACTGCACCCGTCCCACCGTAGACACCTCAACGGCCCGGCTTTTTTGCTATGACTCCTCGAGGCACTCGGATGAGAGGCGGAAGAAGCGCAGTTCTAGTGAATCGAGAAGTCCTTCACAGTATTATTGAAGTGCCAAGTTCACCGAAGGAGCAGAATAGGGGAGAGGAGGAATCAGTCGCTACTGTAGTTGCTACTATGACTAATAATTATTATTTTATAGCTGATAATTTTTATTTATATTTTGTATGGTTGTAACGGATAGCTATACAATTTTATGCTTAGAAAGATGTTTACAAAATCTGTTTAAAAAACTGTGTGATATGCTTAGATTTTTTTAAAAAAGTCGAAAGCGGACCTCTTCTCCTTTCTCCAATTTCTTACGTGTTCTTATGGTTGGTGCACGGTGGGAGGAGTGCACGGGAAGGGGGAGAGGGCGCGGCGCCCACGACTCTAGAGAGGAGGAAGCTTCGTGTTTGGACCGGCTGGGGCAGGGACGCACAGCGGCACACTGACCCAAACAAACGCAAACGCTGAAACGCAGGCGCAACGCAAAGCCAAACCTCGAAAGCAACCGCCGCTCTCGCCTCGCCCCCTCCCGTCGCCCGCCCGCCCACGACGGCGTGACGACAGAAAAGATCATCATATATCGCGCTGGGGTAGCTCCTCCGTCTTTTATATCCCGCGCCACGGCCTGCACAAGCGAAGCTTAGAGCCAGCAGCGACCATCGCGACAACCCAACCATCGAAGCCGGCCCCCCACCGCGCTGGGTACATGGGAGTAGAGGCGGGCGGCTGCGGTCGGACGGCGGCCGTCACCGGATTCTACGTTTGGGACTGGGAGTTCCTCACCGCTCTCCTCCTCTTCTCGGCCGGTTCCTACTAGCTAGCTCCCTATTACACCACAGCCATATACATATACAATACAAGTGATCAGTGAGTCAGTAGGTAGAGAGATAACTAGCTAGCTGTAGGTGATCGAATTTGTGAGATGGCTGAGGCGGCGGTGGCGCAGCAGCAGCAGCAGCAGCAGCAGAAGGGTGGTGGTGGTGGTGGGAGGGGAAGCGGCGGGCCGGCGCCGTTCCTGACGAAGACGCACCAGATGGTGGAGGAGCGCGCGACGGACGAGGTGATCTCGTGGGGGGAGAAGGGGTGGTCGTTCGTGGTGTGGAAGCCCGTGGAGTTCGCCCGCGACCTCCTCCCGCTTCACTTCAAGCACTGCAACTTCTCCTCCTTCGTCCGCCAGCTCAACACCTACGTACGTATTAATTCTCTCCGATCTCCTCCTTCGCATCGACTACTGTTACATCATCCGCGTAGCGTACGTACGCAACTTCGTATGTGTTCGAGTTAATTGTTGATTACCATCAGTTTTTGTTTGGATTACCGTATTAGATTAGATACAAATAATCGTTGGATGTTTATTTTTGTCAGTGGGCGAGCTTTCGTTGTCACGGCCGGGCTAGCTAGCTGAACTGCTCGCGAGTTCTACCATGTTGTTTTCGTTTCCATAGCTGTCTTGGTCGTCTCAATCTGTTTTGTTGTTTCGACGACTATCCAGAACTCCGTGGCTTAGGGTGCCTAGCTAGCTAGCTAGTGATCGAGCCTTGTACTTCAAAGAGATACGCTCGACAGCTTCCAGACACGTCCGTAGAAAGATCTACTCGTGTCCCTGTTTTGTTGTCCACACGTCCCACACGTAATCGCGCATTGAGTACAGCTAGTACATGTCCTCAGTACTAGTCACTAGTACCGTACTTACTATTGATCGGCAAAATTTTAGTCTCACCTAAGCTAAAAATGCTCTGTCCTTTTGCTTATAGCTATGTTTTACGATTTTAAGTTAAAATGATAGGCCATTAGCTTTTTCTAAGATTATTATATCTTCATAGATAATTAAAAAGACAAAATATGTTAAAAAATAGTTTCAAACGGTTTTTGATTTCTAACAAAATCGGAAGCTATTTGAAACAGCCCATCAGCCATGTGCCCTAGAATGATATTTTTGGTTGGGGTTGTGTAAAGCTCGTCGATTGTTGGTTCAGCACTTCAGCTAGCTAGCTCTTTGTAGAATCTAGTAGGTCAGCTGCACACAGACGTTTCTGGCCACCTGCGGCCGTACATGTTTCACTGTTCGTTGTGGGGTCGCTGCCTAAAGCCGCTCTGACCTTCGCTCGGCGCTGTATATAGGCTTTAATCAACTCGGCTTCGGCTTCTGACTTTTGACTTATTTTTTACTATTTATAAGTTTCGTCTTTTTCTGAACTTTTGGCTTTTTGTTGAGCTTTTTTGCTGGTTCTTTTTTTTCCGTATTTGTTTGTATTATACGTAATGGGCTAATATATATTTTATATTTTTGAATTTTTTTAAATTTAATTATGCTAAATAAGTCTTTGTTAGCTACAGTGTTTTTTTAGCTATAAGCTATAAACTTTTCAGCCGAACCGATCACCACCGTATGGAGTACTACTAAGTATCTCAACTGATAATGAATGAAACTAAGCTAATTAGCTGTTTGTTGGACAGTAATCTTGATTTGCGACCGGGCAAACGAAGAAGAAGACACTAGCCTCGAAGCGCCTTTTGGTCCGACCTAAAACGTAGAAAAGGAGCGACCTAGGGCTTTCTTGACGTCGTCGCGCGACCATAAAGAATCTGTGCACTGTACTGACCTAAGTTTTGAGACGATAGACGACTACAAATTAGCTACGCGTCAGTGTGTATGGGTGTCTCCTACGTAAGTCAGTAATACCCACTCTTCAGTTTCCCACGCAAAGCATGCCCATCGGTTTCAAGAGGGGGAAATAGACAGAGAATGACCCCAAAAAAACAACATTGAAAAGAGAGCCTGGCCCTTCTGCTGATGTTCTTTTTCTCCTTTTCCTTTTTGACAACATGGCTGGGTATGCTGTCAGGAGTTTTGTTTCTTCCATGTCTTGCTGATAAATTATTTTTTTTTACAAATTGAAACCATGCGCACAACTCTTATGCGAAACAGAGAGAGAAACAACAGCTCTAGAATAGACCATGTAGTGGTGGAGCCAGAATTTTTCTGGCGTTCAGACACCGTCCATGCCCACGCGACGTTCTCCGGCTCACGCTCATGCCCATCGACGCCAGGCTCTCCGCCCACGTGAAGTCCACGACTCATTGCTGACGAGCTCGGGCAGCTACATAAGTTCGCCGGACGGTGGCTTCGCCCGTGGGACCATGAGTGAAAGGGAAATCACAACTCTGCAATAGAGCCGGCCCTTAGGATTAGGAGCATGCTTATCACCTTAGCGTTGAAAAATGATGGAAAGTGAGACGTACCACGGATGTCGACATCCATATATAATATTGGATGGGTTTTTTTAGGTTATGACTTATATTTTTGGTTTAAAATTTTGAATTATGGCTGTTCGTGTAAAGAGTATGTAGAAAGACTCGTGTGCGATTTTGATCTGTATAGATGAAGTCAGGATAGTGTCTATTATAATCGATTTGTTTGTCTTAAAAATATATTTTATTTAAAAATTAGTTACTATAAAACTAAATTATAAGTTCAACCGAACACATATATTTGCTGGGTGCCTGGGGACAAAAACGGATGACCGTGAACGTTTCCAGATTCATCTCGGCTTGCAGTTGACACGTGGCAACACGCAAGAAATGGAAGCGAACGGTACGTTCCATGAAAGCAAATTAAGTGCCTGATGCTCTGGTCTCACTTGACACGCCATGGATTGATATTTGCTTTAATGGCGACAAAACCATGATTTTCTTTTAGTGCGTCCCTACGTTTGGTTATGAGTGGATTTTTTTTAGCTGCAACTGATAGTTTATAGCTATGACTAATGATTTTTTATTCTAGCATCAGTGCTGGTGTGAACAAATCGAATATCGATAAGGCTCTTTGAAAATGTTATCCTAATAAGCCGCTTTAAAAAGACAGGAGAAAAGTCATCTCATTTATTTGTTCGATGAAAGTAATAAACCATAAGTTGAAAAGAAGGATATATGTATATATATATATATATATATATATATATATATATATATATATATATATATATATATAGAGAGAGAGAGAGAGAGAGAGAGAGAGGACGAGTGTTTCATGCACCATGGTGCCTAGGCACCCATATCAATACCCGTTGATTTGCTTTGAGATTCGCAACATTTGATGTGGTATCTTCATATACCCATAAAAAAGTATATTTGAGATGTCAAACTCTGAAAAAAATTAAATTCAACTTCAGTTTAATTAGTTTGAACTATTTTTATGGTATATACTCACTGTAGTCGAATTGAACTCAAAAGTAGTTCAAACTAGTTTGAATTGAGTTCAAAAATTACTTACCATAAATATATCAAGGGTATAAAACATTTTCATACCCAAACTCAAAAAAAATTATCACTCAGACACGTGTATCGGATGTTGGTGCCTAGGCACCATGGTGTCTTATGTAATTTTCTATATATATATATATATATATATATATATATATATATATATATATATATATATATATATATATATATATATATATATATATATATATATATATATATATATATATATATATATATATATATATATATATATATATATATATATATATATACACACACACACACACACACACATATGGACGGGGAATCTTGGTGGAACTTTCGGATGGATTAGCCTTTTCAGGCCCTTCTATGATCTCCTAGAAGGTTTAGCTAGGGCTTGGACCCATGTTACTAGCCAAGGTTATTATTATCGTGACACATACCGTAGTATCGTACAATCCTATCGAAGATAGATGATACAGATCGTAATATAGATCAGAATTAGATAGTATCATATTGGGATTGCGATTCTACTCGTAGAATTGTTAGGATCAGTAAGATCGCAGTGGAATCGTGATCCTAACAACAAACTATATTAACATATAAAATTTGATATTACCTATTGCTAATTTAAATTGCATTAGTTTAATTTGCTTTGTTTAGTTTACATGTTGTTCTAAGGTAAAAAGTATTATATTTGACAAATTATATTTTTAGATTATTAGTTTATTAAAATAAATAAGTTTCAAAAATCAACCTTAATTCAATATAACACGAATAAGTGGACTTAAATTATAAAATTAAATTCAAAAATCTATTATAGACTTGCATATTTAGAAATATAATTTAATTTTTTATATATATAATATATATTTTTAAAAATTTGATAGAATTGTGATTCTATGATCCGATCCTACGATCTGATTCTGTCAGATGAAAAATGATATTATCTGGTATCGTAATTCTGACAACTCTGATGCTAGCTGCACTGCGCATGGAGCATCCATGCTATGCGCCGAACTAGTCTTTGTTTGCCTTTTAATTGTTTTTGTGGGGGAGATAAGGATAATTTCTTCGGTAGAACATGTGTGTGACTACATTCCTTCGTTGGCCAAGTCACAAGAGTTTGGTGCATGACATGGTGACATGTCCAGTGTTAGTAGTCAAAGCTTCGCACCAAGTCACCAACAGCTTGCTAGCTTAATCTAAAAGTACTGGTCTTTTAATCTTTGAACTGTTCTAATTAGAAGAGAGACGATATGAATGTGAGCGCCTAAGAGGTTTTTATATGAAGATTTTATTATCAGCGACTGATAGGTGTATGTGCTTGACGTGATCTGGTCTGGAATTCAACGGAATTGTTAAGCCCGTTCCAAACCGTTTCAATTTCTAGTTTTTTTGCTTATTAAACCAAAAGCCACTTGGAACACATCAAATTCTAATTTTGCCTTATTTAATTTTTTTTGTTTGTTTTTTTGTTTTTTTCTTATACCTTTGTATGTTCATGACGATATAATGGATTTTTCAATTTTTTCTAATTTTTAATTTTTTAAAAAACTAACAGTCGTTATAATTTTAATCAATAGACACAACCATAAGGCAGAAGTCTTTCCGTTCTGAGAGGTTTTGCACGTCTTGGTGGTTTAACGCGCATTTGATCGTGTGACGTGCAGTGAAATACTTTTTACACCTATATTGTTCTCGCTTAATGCATGCTTCCCTTTGCTAGATGTTTAGTTGCTTACATTTATAATCAACCTGTTGATCAAAAGAATATTGATGTGATTATTATGTTTTCATAATATGCACTGAAGAAACTCCATTCGCGTAGCAATCACTGGGGCAATTAAACTAAGAAAACAACTCATCGATGAGCTTACGATGATACTTCAAGTTTATAATATTTTACAAAAAACAGTACGAGTAATCCAGTATACTCCTTACTACTTATTAGGTTTACTACTTATTAGGTGGATATGATGGGTAATTTCAATACTACAAAAATGGTTATTACAGATGGTTCAGAACTGTCAAGACGGTTTTCTGAACCGTCTGAATTTATGGGTCAATGATAATCGGAGGTTATCACAGACGGTTTGTGAGCTATTTGTGATAATCACAATACAGACGGTTTGTAACTAGAATCGTGTGTGAAGAACACTATCATAGATGGCTCGAACCAAAAATCATCTGTGATACTCACACATCACAGACGATTCTAACTACCAACCGTTTGTGATGGGCGAGTATCACCAACGGTTGGTATATAGAACCATTTGTGATACTTTCCCATCAACCGTCTTGTGATGTGCTAGTTTTACAGATGGTTTTTAGTTCGATGCCAAATTTTTTTTTCTTTTTTTGGTTAGCCTCAAGAAATGTTAACTATGCCCTACGAAAATAAGCAAATACAGCAACAAATATAGTAGTACATTCCATTTCCATTAAAATTAGAGTTCATCATTACAACATACCAAGATAACGAGCAGGTTATCCATCTAGCTAATACAATAAGAACATAAAAGAACACATCTCCTAATCTAATGAACCTAACTCTTAAACATGGCAAGAACAGATAAAAAGCAAAGAACCTAGCAAGCAGTAGAAGTTTAACTGCGCCGACGAGGCCTCTATGCCCAGGCCCTCTTGCCCCTGATGCAGCACACGAGCTAGATGTCTTTGACGCCCACCATCACCGGCGCTGACTTGAGCGTCGCCTTGGTAGCCAGTTGCTTCCGTGGCACCTTGCCTCTTGTAGACTTGTGCATTGTCTGCTTCGTGCGGACTATTAGTGAATAGGTTGAGGAGGACAGCGAGGTTGGGTTTGGATGAGTATTTATAGGGGAGAGAGAGATGGGAGTGCGAAAATTTGTAGCTCGGGGACGGAGAGGTGGAAGATTGGGTTAGGGAGGATTGACACGCCCAGCAATTAGATTATCACAGACGGTTTTATATACAAACTATCTGTGATACTCCTTCATCACAGATGGTTGGTATAAGGAGGATTGACGGGCCCAGCAGTTAGATTATCACAGACAGTTCTATATACAAACCGTCTGTGATACTCTCCCATCACAGATGGTTGGTAGTTGGAACCGTCTGTGGTGAATAAGTATCACAGAGGGTTCTATATACCAACCGTCTGTGAATGAGCACAAAGATGATATATATATATATATAAAGTATTTTTCTCTCTATATATATATATAGGAAAAATACCTTATATATATATATATATATATATATATATATATATATATATATATATATATATATATATATATATATCATGCAATGTAAATAGTTACTCTCAAAAGATAAAAGAGCAATGTTTTATATGGTTTATATATGCTCGTTTAAAAGGTTTCGACAAGATCTACAACTTTGCAGTCGAGGCAAATCCCAAACTCAGAAGGGAAGATCGAAAATTTTGGCAAAAACAGAAACTAAAAACTTGCCATACAAATTTGGGGTTAAAGATGGCTGATTTTGGGGGTCATTTTTTTTATCAGGCTCATCGTTAGCTCTCTAACGAGCACAAGAATGTCGAAAAGGGACATCGTATGCAAAAGTTATGTCTATTTTACTAAGGGTGTCGGAACAGAATCCTACTCGAACTCAGGCGGGAGATATGAAATTTTAGTGGATTGCGAGGTGAGAAACATATCGCAGACGGTTTTTAATATATCACAGACGGTTTGTATAAGAATAGTCTGTGAAATATCACAGACGGTTAAATAAAAAACCGTTTGTGATACTAAGAACCGTATGTGAAATTATCTCTTTACAAACGGTCTCTAAATCTAAACCGTCTGTGATTGCTTTTAACACTGACGGTTTTAGTCAACCCTCTGTGATGAGCCATCTAATTTAAGTCTTTTTCTAGTAGTGTTTGATTGGTACTTTCGATGACAGAGTGGACGTTGACACCTAAACCATTTTGCATGTAGCTGTCTATGAAGACTCGCATGATTTCTTTTTCAGAAGTACTGTATAACACTCGTATGATTTTCGTGGGGAAATCAGTCGAATTCTCATCTTTAGATGTGCGCGAAGATTTATATGTCGCCACCTTCACCTTCTTTTCCGGTGACCCCTTCTTCCTTCTTGCAAGTGAGCCTAAGGGAGAATCTTGCCCCCCTGTCTAGGGTTCACTATTTCCTCGGGGCATGGAGAGGCCGGGGGGCCATGGGGCGACGGACAAGGTGGCAAGGTGGGCGGCGGTGGTAGAAGGTACTAGCTGTTAGGTTGGCCGTGGGCGGCACGACAGGGAGGGGTAGGGGGAAGCGCGGCGAGGCAGCGGGGGTGCTACTGGCCGTGGGTGATGGAGGGGGCGGGGGAGGCACGCGGAGCTATTCTGGCGATAAAGTCGGAGGAGGCAGTGGGACGGGTTCGTCGTCGGCGACAAAGGGGGTGGCGCGAAGGGAGCGGCGTGGGGTGGGAGGCAGCAGGGTCAAGGTGGGAGACGGTGTGATAGGGCTAGAGTTAAATGGGGTTATATAGTAAGGGGAAAGGATGATGGTTTTTGGATCTTAATCTAAGGGTCACAAAGTTTAACTATTTTTCTCATTAAAATACTTTTTTTCAAAGGAGACAATAATTAGATCGAAATCGGTGAACTTGTTGAAATATGTCTTTTTAACAGATGAAAAAGAATTTAGTCTCAAATTTCAATGAGACGTGCACATCACACAGCTCATTGATAATGCTGCTAGTTGACATGGCGGTTATTCATGCAGGGTTTCCGGAAGGTGGTGCCGGACCGGTGGGAGTTCGCGAACGAGAACTTCCGGCGAGGCGAGCAAGGCCTCCTCGCCGGCATCCGTCGCCGCAAGGCGACGACGCCCCGTCGTCCAAATCCTGCGTCAGCGGCGTAAACGTCGCGTTCCCACCGCCACTGCCCCCACTGCCTCCCGCGTCGGCCACCACGTCCGGCGCCGGCAACGACCACAGCTCTTCCTCGGCGTCCTCGCCGCCTCGTCCTGACCTCACCAACGAGAACGAGCAGCTCAAGAAGGACAACCACACGCTGACCGCGGAGCTGGCGCAGGCGCGGCTGCACTGCGAGGAGCTCCTGGGCTTCCTCTCGCGCTTCCTCGACGTCCGGCAGCTCGACCTCCGGCTGCTGATGCAGGAGGACATGCGACCCGCGCTCGGCAGCGAGCAGCGCCGCTCGGCGGACAAAGAGCAGCACGGGTGCGAGGAGAAGAGCGTGAAGCTGTTCGGCGTCGTCCTCAAGGACGCCACGAGGAAGCGGACGCGGTGCGAGGACGCCGCGGCCAGCGAGCGGCCGATCAAGATGATCAGGATAGGCGAGCCGTGGGTCGGCGTGCCGTCCTCGGGGCCAGCGCGGTGCTGCGGCGAGAACTAGGTTCCGCAATTGGCGCGCCGCTGTCGCGGCCGTCACCTGACCGGCCGGCTGCGCGCGCGCACTTTGTATGCGTGCATGCATTGCGAGGTTGATGGCAAGGATGGTTGGATCAACCTTGTGCTTAGGCAAAATTAAGAAAAACAAAATAAGGACACCAAAGAACGCGTCTAAGAATTTGATTTGTGGAATGCTAGAGAAGTAGTAGGAGGATTGGAAGAAGAGGAGGAGCTCATGCTGATCGAAGCGAGGCAGCTGGCTCTTGCTGCGTGTTGATCCAATTCAACACAGAAAGGTTGGACACTGGAGAATCTAAGTCTTAGTACTAAATCCGACGGGGTGTGAAAAGCTTCACCTTGTTGAGGTATACATGCTAGCTTGAAGTTTTTATCGTGAAATACAGACTGATTTGTTGTCCCCTGTTTATTTTCGGTGTGCAAGAGCCCGTATTTAGGGAAATCTTTGTTTCTACGCGTGCGTAGCTTGGACGAAAGGAACACACGCCTTCGAGCGCCGTCCGATTGACGCACGCTTCGAGCGCCGTCCAATTGGCGAGCTTGTCATCGTTGGCACGAGGGAGCAACGCACCGTTGGTTTTACGGGACGCTCTCTTTTGAGGGGCAGTTGCATCGATGACAATCGGGCCCCAACTTTAGGAGGAGGCCACATGTCAGAGAGGGCGTGTCCGTGTGAATACAAAGAGGAATCGAGAAGGCTATGCGTGACACATGCTTTTCGAGCGCCGTTGGATCGAGAAGCACGCATCAAGAGTCATTCGAGCGTGTCGTTCAATGCACGTCACAAGTAATTTAGTGTGTTATATAGCACCTTCTCAAACTGATGTTGAAGCGACCAACGTGGTCGTCCAATATGGTCGAGCCAACGTAGTCGACACAATATGATAGAAACAACGTGGTTAACCAACATGGTCAACATAACGTGATTGAAACAACATAGTCGTCCAGTGTGGTCGACCCAACGTGGTTGAACCGACGTGATCGAAACAACACGGTCGAGCCAATGTGGTCGACACCAAAAGTTACCCCGAGGTAAGCTTTGATAACCGTATGATTTATCCATCTAGGAAACCAAACGGTTATCTCAAGAACCAATCTGGTGGATAGATCAGCAAAGATCAATTAGAATTCATTAATTCCTCTATTTGAAGTTCATTTGTCTTCACAACTTAACAAAATTACTTTATTGACCAAACTCACTTTTGGTCGATGAGAGTTGAAAAGGCTGTGCTTTTGACCATCTTTCATCTACGACATCACTTTCTCAAGTAACTTATTTTCACTTGAAGTTGAGGGTTAGATGACGAGGATATAATAATCCTCTAATTATTACGTTATTATATTTTTCAACTATACCCTTTATCGATAATGGAAAAGTTTTACATGGTAGTTGTAAGTCCTTCTACGACTATATGGTCGTAGGTTCTTCTATGACCGAATGGTCATAAGTCTTTCTACGACCATGCCTTAGTCGTAAGCTCTTTTATGACTACATGGTTACAAATTCTTCTACGATTATATGGTCGTAAGTCCTTCTATGATCACTTTTTAGTCGTAAGTTCTTCTACGACCAGATAGTCGTAAATTGTTCTGCGACCACCTCGTGGTCGTGGACACAAATCTATCTCTGACAGGCTTTTCTACATGACCTACTACATCGTCGGTTCGTCTGACAAGACGGTTAGAATATGTGCTTATTCCTAATAATCACACATGATCTCTCTCTAACAACAACCGTCGCACGATAAACGGGCCACCACGTCTCTCTAACAATAACTTCCATTAGACGGTTATCACCCAAAGCGTTGAGGCGTCTTTTAGCGCAGGACAACGGCTGCCGGTTCGTCGACTATATAAAGGTTGATGTCGGAGAAGACAGAGAGAGATTCGATCCAATCTGATCGAGCAGAAGTTAGACTTAGTGCAAGGAAATTCGCATTACTTTCTCAGTTGTAATCAGCCTCCTGAGTAACAGCTACATAGGATGTAGGGTTATTATTCTCTGAGAAGAAGATCCGAACCTGTATAAAAATTCCTATGTCTTTCCTCTGCATGATCATAAATCCAGTCTTCTAGAGTTTTCCCGAATCCAAACAAATCATACATCAGATCGATATTAAAACATCCACAGCAACCATATGCTTTCCGTGTATAGTTCTTTCCCATACACGTGTTTTTCCTATTCTAAAAACACAACCACATATGTTATCATCAAACCATTAAGCATAATTTAAGAATGATGCTAATTGAAAAAAAAGCGATTACTCTCGTAGGAGCAGGCCGGCTAACGGGCCGGGATTGTAGAAACGATGTCCCAAAAGGCACAAGCCCAAGGCCTTTTCTCCGCTTAACACCAACCACCTTCGCGTCCTCGAGTTTCCTTCTGGTTCGATCAAACCGCTTAACTAAACGCCTCCGAGTCGGAGCCTCTCCTCTTGTTCGTTCATCTCGGCACGGCCGATCGCCGCCGCCGGCGGCGGCTAAGCGTCATTGGAGGCGCGGAGGCCTTGAAGTCATCCGGCTCCTTGGTGCCACGCATCATCTGGAGCCGTCGCCACCTCTTTCGGTGGCGGGGACGGGAATAACGAGATCCGGCGGTGCGAGGAGGTGGCTCGATGAGGAGGACGCGGTGCTCGTCTCGTCTGTCGTCCTCAGCTTTCGGATGGGTAAGAACGAGTCAATCCTGAGTAGTTGTGAGAGAGAATCACCTATGTTGTGCTCTAGAGAAAAGAACCTTAGGTTTAGTGGCCGTTGGCCTTCATTTCTTATTCACATGGAGTCAGTGAGAAGGGGCTTGACTAGTATTACACTGGGAACAACTCTTAATAAGATTCATATCTACTAGTATCTAGCAGCGAGTTTCCTTTGTAGTCTTGCCAAGGAATATGATGTCGAGCCCAAAGTTTCTAATTAAGACATGCACCTCTCTCATGAATGTGATTTTTGCATGCTTTTGCCTACAATAAGCAATATTGTTATGTTGAAATCCAAATTTCTTCTGTTTTCTATATGTTTTTTATTTTTTAAACGCTGTGGACAAATGCAGAAGTGCAGAACCTGGTGCTTCACAAAGTCAGCTCGGTTCCGTTTCAAAAAAAAAAAAAAAAAAAAGTCAGTTTGGCTATTGAGAGTTGTAGCTAGGAGGATTATGTAACAGAAATGTTTTCCACCGTACTGATAGTGAGTAAGCACTCCCTCCAATTAAAAAAAATCCGGTTTTTTTTTTACTTTTCAGTCTCCAATATGCAACTTTGGACATTACCTTCTATATTTTTTGAAATTTCGGAAGTTTAATATTAATGTTGCCATTTTCATTGATCAGATGAAATGTTTTAGAGGACAGCTCCCTCCATTCCATTAAGAAGAAGAGAACAAGGTTACAGGCAAATGCACCATTCCAGTAGTCCGAAAAATCGAAGTCCTTAAGACTCCCTGGACCTAAAGCTAGCCCACAATCAACTATACTCTCAACTCTCAAGCCAGTGCAGCGGCAGCAAAGAAGGGAAAACAAGAACCAACCAATTGCTACCAACAATGTTCGCCCGACTCGTAGCTCTCTTCACAGGTGAGTATTCATTCTCACATGTCATCAACAATTCTCTCAAATCTTTTCTTTGTTTATATAGATGAATTGGCAATGATTGAATATTTCATTTGTATTTTGTATAGGTGCTATACTGCTATTCCAGTTGTTGGTGCCCCTACGTTCAAGACTTATCTCCAGCTGAAGGTATAGTGTTGCTTCAGTTGCCCAGATAACGAAAAAACTTGGGACAATTTCTTATGCTTCTACTCAATCTTTAAGGCCAGGGGCAAATACTACATTCTTATTTAATAGAAGCTTTTCCAGCATCTGAGTGTAGAATTTCTCATCTGAGTGTAATAAACAATTTTCATCTTGAATAACTTCCTTTGTATGCGTTATAAGCGTAACGAGGTAATTTTATTCTTGCATGTAATGTGTAAACCATGCAAATTTTGCTCTTTTCAAAATTTTATACCATAATTTTGTAACTGACACAAATCTACTTCCGCCGAGGTTTCCAATATGGCTGATATCAGGTTTCCAGCTGATTTGTGGCAGTAATTGGCTGTTTATCTCCACTTACGAGGAACTGAGCCTAGCTCACTTGGTTGGAGGTGTGGATGTACACCCCTACCACCCAAGTTCAAATCCTTTTTGACGTGAATTTGTGTGCCTATTTTCTAGGCCTAGCTCAAAACGGCTTAGGCTTCTGGCTTATTTTTTACTATTCAATAATTTCGTCTTTTTCTGATTTTTTTGCTTTTTTGAGTATTTTTATCGGTTCTTTTTTTCCTTATTCGTTTGTACTGTCTGTGATAAGCTAACCTGTTTTTTCTATTTTTAATTTTTTTTAAATTTAATTACGCTAAATAAGTCACTATAAACTACAGTGTTTTCAGCAATAAGCTACTTTAAAAGTCATTTTGAGCACCTCCTAACCTTTTATTGTGAGGCTTAGATTTTTTTTTCCCTTGCATGGACCAGATGCATATGCTCCTAAAAAACTCAGTAACTTAAGTCCGAAAGTGATGTTCGCACTAAGACAATGCATCCGTGTAATATCATGTGATGTATGTTGATATAGCACTAGCTCCAAATTGTTTTGAGACCATAGATTTGGAGGCTGGTTGGGGTGGAGTCTGGCGATTGATAGCTCTGTCATCCTAACGTTACGTGGCTGACAAAACCGCTCCTTGACAAATGAACCTTTGATTTACTGTGCCGGTTCAACACGACTGATGTAGACATTAGCCCAGTACATCCACCTAGGAAGTGTTCCCGTTCGCTTTTTGTGTAGTGGCTATCATTTCTCTCATGTCTCCTCTGCATTCAAATCTATTTGGCTTCGATGCAGCGTATAGCTGTACTCCGTTAGGAAATCTTGATGTATCATTTATCTCCCGTCAAGATCGGAAAGCAATTAACAGTTTTGTATTGGCATGCCTTGTCAAGGGCCCGTCCAACCGTAAAGTTAACATCAGCTCCATATGTATGACTGACCGGTATGGTAATAGAGCGAGATAAATAATGTACTTTAGTTTTTTCTAAGTATTCAGAGATTTTTTTACTCTAGTAGTTATGAGAAGCTACAAAAATCAATAACTAAAAAATCTGAAAAAATCATACTGCTAAAGCGATTTTAGATATGTGGATAGTGAAAGCAGTACAATTTCAAATATAAAAATCTATAAAACTTTTGATCTATAGATTCAGATGATTTTAAACATGAATCAAGACTATATCAAGACCTTAAGAACCCATTCAAACGGAAAATCGTAAAGAACTTACGAGAATTAAGATATTTTGGTTTGTCAAACTCTGGTACACCAAAATCATATCAAAATGTAAAATTGAGCTAACTCTCAAACAAAAGCTTCAAATTACTTAAAATTTTGTACGCATCTTCTCTATGATACTAGGAATCTATTCCAATAAACAATCAAGAAAATTTTTGTCAAAGTTCTAACCTTTTTCTGCTTGAATGAAGGTTGCACCACAACTGATCAAAAAACAAAAAACAAGTGAATATGACTTGCTTGTGGGTCATTGATGGCTAAGATGGCTCTAAATGTGTTTCCACATGTCACAGTAAGAAAGAGCATCAAAGAAATCGAGGCAAAAACAGCTGAATCAGGAAATCACTTGGAGATGCCAATAAGAGCAAAAACCAGGTTTCTTCGTGAACTTGCCAACCAAATGCCTGGATCATCCTTTACACGTCCATGACATAATAAGATCAAGAAGGAAAGCGAGAAGAGCAAAAACCAACTAAATCAAGAGCAAATCAATCAACACAAGATGAAGGAATAATATATTACTACTTGAGGATGGATATTTTACAGCCACTCCACCTGGAAGACAAGAGAGCACACTACAACACTCAATTTCTCTCAAACCCTAACCCAAAACTCATTTAACACAATAAGATGATAGTTAGATGGTTAACTGACAAGTCTCCATCTCAAACCATTAAATAGACAGGCTAGCCAGCACTGTCTAACCCTTAGCGGATACTATCCACTTTAGCGCATATAGAAAAACTCGATAACTCCCACATAAGTTTTAATTCACATGCTACACTTATGCATGTTTTTTAAAGCGTATAAGCTTGAATCCGTTAAGTCTTTATCCTTGATCCAATCTGATCTTCTCAACTTTTTCTTGACCTAAACCACTCTTCCAAGTACCGCGGTTTTGATCCAAGCTAATTTTCGGTATTTTGATTAACTTACCAAAAATACATTTTCTTAATCCGGTCTTCATCTTCCATTGCAAACAATCGTCATACTTGCCACGTGTAGGTGTACCACTGACTTACCACGTATTGGCAAGTCTCTCCTGTTCTGGTTCTACTGGATCACGTTTCACTTGGACCGATGAAGCCACATGGTGTAACCCATTACTCAAACTTTTCTTCAATATTTTCCTCGTTTATTGTGTTATGCTTGAACTCATCCATCTCACCCAATATCCTTGATCATCTAGGCCTCGGCTCCTCCATGAGCGTAGCCTTGATCCTCGCCGTCGACCATGGTTGACTTCAAGCGACCCTGAACATCTAAAGACCAAAAAATCATTTTTGAGTACAAGTTCTTCACAACTTGACTTATGTTAGCTGTAACATGTATCATACAACACATATACACTGACTTAGGTCAAACCAAAATATCTCATTACTCAAATTCCCAAAAAACCATAATTCAGTCGAAAAAATGCTTTTGCCAGTTAGACCACTAGTAGCAAAACTAAAAACTGATTTTTTTTTGCAGAACTCAAATCCTAAAACTTTCAACGTGACATTGATTGCTGACGAAGTCTCGACCCTAAAGTGGTCAAACGATTGCTGACGAAGTCTCAACCTGAAGTGGTCAAACGATTACCGAAAAGACTCTTTCAACCGATGTCATTGCCACTAGAAGAATCAGTGTTAGCTCAATGAGGCGATAGATGAATGGGAATATTCTTTTTTTTCCTATTTCAACTATCTTTTGAGCTAGCTTTGCAATATCACTACATCCGTAGAATTCTACACTTCTCCTAACATTGAAAACAAATGTTTGAAGCTTATTTCTTAACAATAAACGATCAGCTATATCGAAGTCATCAGCATAAATCTCAGCAAGTTGCATAAGCTTATCTACATCAAATTTGAAAAAAAAAGTGTCTCTTGGATCAAGATAAGACATGCATACCAATAACTCTGAAGAAACTTCATTTAATCAATAGTTCATCTTTGATGTAATAGCATTAATAGCAGTAATGAAAATCTCAACATGATAATAGTGATGATAAGTCACCGTATGCTTCCTACATGCATGAATAACAGTAATGAAAATCTCAAATGTTCCTAAAGTTTTCTTCCAATTAGAATACCCTGTTATTGTAAATACACCACTACCAAATTTTTTAGACCTTCCAGGTTTCTTGAAAAAAATAATAGAAACAAAAGACCGCATCCTTTTCCACACTATATTCCAACCAATCATATTTATTGTACCAAGATTGTTGAAATGCTCTTGAATAATCATTCTACATTTTGTGAGAAAAATCATGCCCTTTTGGTTGGGTTGGACCTCTCAACAAATACGCTTTCCTCGCTTGATCTCTAATTTCATTGTCATACTCATTAATAGGTATACAATTCGCTGGATCAGTGATGATTTCATCGGGACTAAAATCCTCTCGAGCCTTCTTTACTTGACTCTCATTATTATGAAGAGTACTACTTGTATTGCATGAAAAATATTTATGCAATGTTTGTTTCTCCATTTCTTGCAACTCTATGAATCAATAAATAACAATAGATGAAACTAAAATACTGAATTAATCACAACTGCACAAATAAAAAATATCAAACAGCTCACTACCTTAGCAGTCAAGCCCCCCAACACCACCACTCCACCAGGCACCACCGCACAGTCACCAGATAAGTTCCAAATCGACTAGCTATCTTTGCCTCAAATCGAAGCCACTCAACCTCTCCCTCTCGGTCACTCTTCAGCATCTTCGCCTGACGCCTCTTTGGCTAGCTCCATGGCGGATGACGCGGCGCTACAGCCAGCCTCAGGTCCCTCTGGCCGACTGGCCCTCCCCTTCCAGCCTCGGAGTCTACTCCCTCTCCTGCTCACAGCTCTCCAGATCTAGCGCTAGGAGGTCACCGCCACGCTCGCACGGTCGCTGACAGGATGTGGCGATGGGCGCCCCACGCCTCCTACCTCCAGATCTGGTGCTAAGTGGCCGCTGCCAGGCTCCGGCTACCCAGTCCGTCGGTCGGCTGCTTGCCTACTCCTGCTCGATGGTGTGACGACGTCCGACCCTCCTTGGCTCCCTCCGGCTAGGGCTGGATATCGAGCTCGGCTCGGCTCGGCTCGGCTCGGTCTGGCTCGGTAGGATAATGAGCTAAAAAGCCAACTCGGCTCGGCTCGACAAAAAGCTCGAGTTAGCTCGTTTGGCTCGTGAGTCAGGGCCAAAAAATATCTCCATCATATATTCATCCATGGAAGTTTGGCTCGTTAGGCTCGTTTGGCTCGTTTGGGTACAATAGAGTACAAATTAACACATGCATGGCTCGTTTGGGTACAATAGAGTACAAATTTACACATTAACACATGCAATAGAGTACAAATTAGGTCCATGGAAGCAGCATATGCATATCTAAATTCCTGGAAGCATGGCTCGTTTGGCTCGCGAGCTGGCTCGAGTTGGCTCGTTATAGCTAACGAGCTAAAATCTTGGCTCGGCTCGGCTCGTTATCCTAACGAGCCGAGCCGAGCCAAGCCAGCCACGAGCCGAGCGAGCTAAGGAGTTTCGAGTTTTTCGTCCAGCCCTACCTCCGGCCTTCCCTGGCGTGGCGGAGCTCTCCTCCCTCCCCAGATTTGCGTCGCTTGGGCATCTGGTGCTGGTTGGCCTCAGCACCCCGTGGCCGCCTGCCTCCAACTCAGCTGTCCATCGCCGCCCAGCAAGAAACTTCAATTATGTTGGTACAACTTACAATGCTAGTCAGTTGTGGCTGAAGTGCTGAGTTGGTATAACATTATGGTTCATTTGGTATTTTGCTTAATTGTTTTGCCATGCCACATGTGGGCTTCGGAAAAATATGGTGGGCTTTGCTAGTTTGCTTGTGATGTTTGTGTATTGTGTTGCACAGTTGGCCACTTGGCCCAAGATTAATTCAACCACTCAGGGTATGAAGTCATGAACCGAAGGCTCCAAGCAACTAAAGCCCAGGTGCCAGCCCAACTCGCTTCACTTCACTACTACTTTGCTGACGATGACCTCAGGCAGCACCATGGCGTCCCCGCCGGAGCTAAGGGGCTAGAGGTTCCTACTCTCCGGCCAGAGGTAGGGTGAGCGCTAGCTGCCTTGACCCACTGGTTTGTCAGCCACTGTTAGGAAATGGCAGTGTAATCTCCATCCAGAAAGGAGTGACATGGGAAAGCGTTTAGTCACCGTACTGGCCATCGACCGAAGGTGTTGTCAATGGAAAAGCAACAAAATAGTGTTGAGAAGGAATGGAAAATGCATACATGCCGTTGCATGCATCTCTTTGAATTTTGCAGTGTCAGTGTGGTGGTTTTAGGAAGTTCATGATAAAATTCTCAATGGCATGAGGGATGAACCTTCGTAAGACTCATGAAGATGGAGTAAACTCAGTAACCAATGGCATCTCAGCAAAAACTTGTGCCTCGTTTCTAATAATTTGCTGAGGACTTTGTTGAATATCTAGTCAATTTTCGGCATATTTTAATCCAGAAATTCAGCATATAAAACATGACATAAACAAGCATGAGTGATCTATCATCAACGTATTTATATTCGCTAACGAATAAGCTAACAGAAACATCTATTAACATATTCATAGCGCACAGAAACAAATACACCAGAAAAGGTTTCGGATTATACCCTCGGGCGGGGCCAGTGCCGGAGACACCGGAGGCGCCGTTACCATCAGTCGTCATGATGGTCTATTCGATGTAGTCGATCAAGGCGTGATGCAGGAAGAAGCTTGATGCAGGAAGATGTTCGCAGTGCAGTCCCGCGAACGATTCACCACCAGGAAGAAGACATCGCAGATTGAGTAGTCGCACGATGCGCTCCCAAAACTTGATCGCCCGCCTACCCGTGCGGTACACAAACGGACGGTTCCGAGGCCTACTCGCCGAAACTTGCGCGCAAGGTTCGGACCGGAGATTGCAGAGAGCAGCGAAAACAGAGAGAGAGTTCTGTTCTTTCGTATCCCATTGGAATGGAGAGGAGAGCCCTCTTTTGTAATAGCAAAAACGAAGAGACTGGTAACTGCAGCCATTACTCGAAAGTAACCACAGCCATAATCGTGCACCGTTACTGCCAGCCATCAGTGCGTTTCGTTTTTCGAATACCGCACCCGACACGCATGCGCGCGTACGTACGTACGTACGCACGCACACGCACACGCACCCGCACGGCACGGCACGGCGCGGCGCGGCGTGGCGTGGCGAGGCGAGCGAGCGAGCGAGCGCGCGCGTGTAATGGCTCTCTCCAATTCCACAAGGGGGTTACCACATTCCACCTTTTAAAGTGGTGTAACTCCCATTCAATTCTTCATATGGGACTAAACAATTTTCTACCTAGCACTAGTTGTGGGTCTAGAAATTTTATTTGATTAATTGCTAAATTAAAATGGGTCAATCCCAATTAATCCAACAGACTTGTGCGTCAGTGGAAATGCAACCTCCTGTGCGCTCGTCTCGAGTCTGGACGCTTTTCGGATCAGAAATCGAACCATCAAGAATAGCTCGAGCCGCAACGCTCTTACAAAAGCACTGAATCTTTTAACCTCAAACATTGATTTTTTTTGTTCTCCCTCATAAAATAGAACATTGATTTATGTTTAGATGGGGTGTCATGATTTCTGTTTGTTAGGAATAGTTCCACATGGATTGTGTAAGAGGAGCAAACATAACTTATAAATGTGAGGGAGCCCCCACCCATTGGACTAGTCTTTTGAGGGGGAGAAGGTCCAATACCACTTATAAGGTTATTGCTCCGTTGCTCCGTGGGCTTAGTTGTGTTCAGCCCATTTAGACCTATGGCCCAGGATGTAACAAGTAGTATTAGAGCCCAGGTGCCTAACATCTCTTTGGACCTCGTGGTTGCAGAAGTGTCCAATCCATGTGTGAGGAGGAGATTGTTAGGAATAGTCCCACATGGATTGTGGGAGAGGAGCAAACACAACTTATAAGTGTGAGGGAGCCCCACCCATTGAACTAGTCTTTTGGGGGAAGAAAGCCCAATACCACTTATAAGGTTGTTGCTCTATGGGCTTAGTTGTGTTCAGCTCATTTAAACCTGTGGCCAGGATGTAACACTGTTTAAATGGGATGCCATGCCATGGTTTTTTATCAGACGCACGTAAGCTCACTCGTGACTGCATTGACATGCCATTTGATTTCAGAGTTCTGACCCAGGACGCCGAATCCATATCCGAACCACGGTATTCAATTAGCCAATCGGCTGCAAGACTCCGCCATAGCGGCGGAAGATCGTTTGCCACATGGCCGATCGAGCATCATCGCCAGCCAGCTTACACAGCAACCGAGGTACGGAGCCGCATTTTCTGCTTGTCTTGCTCGCGCTTTAGAGCAAGTATAATAAGAGGATGTTAGTAGGCTGTATGCTGAGATGGAGGAGAGAGAGGAGGAGAGAGAAAAGAGGTGGGCTGTACAGCCAGTTGAAGCACAAGAACCAAGAAACTTTGTAAGAGAAAGGGGTGGGTCATATAGCCTTCAGCTGGCTGTAAATTACTATATGAATATGCTGATAAGTGGGCTGTAGGTGTCCATACAACCAGCTGAAGGCTGTATTATTAACCTTGCTCTTAGCTGGCGTTGGAGCCCAGTACTTGATTCTCCGAGCCACGCGTACAACGCCGCGCGCGCAAGGGCGCATCATATCGTCCCGTTCGACGTGTCGGCCGGCGCGCTCGACCGGTCGCCCCACACCGACGAAACGAGGCGCGGTCCGGTACGTGCCTATGGCCCAGCACCGACGCGACGGCGCGTGCTCACGGCCGCAGGCAAGGCAATGCCAGCCAGCCAGTGGCGTCGTCGGCACGACGCGGATCGCCGAGCGGAAGCCAACTCTGCACGCACGTACCCTTGCGCGCAAACTCATCATGTCGCGCGTACGATCTGCCAGTAGGATGGGAATGTGGCTGAAAAGGGCAGCCGAACCACCCCTCCTCCTCCTCCTCCTCCGTGCCGTGCGTCCGACGTGTGCGATCCATCGACCAAGTACCGTACTCGATCGGTCACGCCTGGGCTGGACTCCAATGGTGAAAGGGAGTGGGAGCTGGACGCCAACTCACTCGACAGCGGCGACGTACGTCCGAACTGGAGCGGAATGGTTGGACTTGGAGCGGCATTCTGCTCGGTTTGGTGCTGCATCCGGCCGGGAGCCCGGGGCACGTACAGTACGTGACATGTGGTCGCAGAGAGAGGTAGGAGTACTGTGGTAGCAATTGAGTCAGGGCGCGGACGCTTGGGAGTTGGGAATCCTGCTGCCGCGTGCTCCATTTTTTTTACGACACAACATGAACTCTCTCACATTGACTATCGGATGGGATTTTGATGGTGCACAGGGCCGGCTTAACGTTTTCAAGGGCCCTAGGGCGAATTCGGCTCTATAGACCTTTTACTATAAATTTTTTTTACTTATAAAATATGGAGTTTAAACTTTATATTGTCTAAAGTGACACAAATCAAATAGTTGTAACATGATAAACTAATTAGGTACTAACTAGTTCATAAATCAAATGTAACTAGTAAGAATTAATTTACCTCAAATAGGTACAGTGTCACACCGTCAGTTGAACTGTGCAGGATGCAATAGAATCCAAAAGCCATGTATGAGGAATAGCCCTGCAACCAATTGCTGCTGCCAATTCTTCAGCCTCAGCCATTCTCTTCTTGAGAACCTCATTAAGGGTGTCTGGATCACTTCCTTGCGGCGGCTCCATGCTGTAAACAATCAACGATGTGCTAGAGAGATCAGCCTTGTCCAAGATCGATCCCCCTGCCGTGGCAATCAAATCTTCAAGGTGAACCTTGTATGTTGGCATGAAATGGCCACTGAAGTAGAAGGCCAACCCTGCAAACAGACTTGGTGCCTGGAGAACACGAAATATATGCAGTCAATATTCCATGAAGATTGAAGTTGTAGTTTGGCAGATTCTCAGAGAATTTATATACAAACCTTTTGCGTAGCTCGTAGTCTTCCAGTGCGAGGGCCATCGTAGGAGCCATGAACATCAGAACTGATCTCATAGGGCTCTTCTGGGACTGGCGTCGGCCACGACGGCGCAGGCGGCGTAGGAGACGATCACCGATCACGTCGAACTTCGGCACTTCGGCGACGCGAATCTACGCGACGGCGCGGCGTTCTTCTGGGCTCTGGCGTTAGTCGAAGCGTTGTCTGCGTGACTGCGTCGAGGAGGCGTTCCGCGAATACACATTATGGCGTTTAGGGCTTTAGGCGTTAGTTGATGCGTCGCGGTCGCGTTTAGGCTGATGGCTCAATGCCTCAATCGGCCGCACCCGCACGCATGCTGCATGCATGCAGAATCGCAGACTGGGCTGCCTCTGGGCTCTGGCCGACTGGCCATCTGGCGTGGAGGGGGGCCCTCCCTGGCCTGGGGCCCTAGGCCGTCGCCCCTCCGGCCTACCCCCAGAGCCGGCCCTGATGGTGCATTCAAATTTAGCGGGCCGCCTCATATGCAAGAAGCCTTGCCGCCAATGCAGAGTGCAAATCACTCTTAGGTAGAGTATAAAATCACTACACTAGTGTGATTAGAACATGTATAAATGGTGTGACGATAGCTGACTGTAACATTTGCCAGAAGAGGAGCATAGAGAATTGGGTCGTCTCTTGTGCAGTAGTCGATTATGACACAAAAAACAAGATGCATTGTACATAAAGTTGTCTATAAAGATATATAAAAAGGCAACATATTATAGGAGCTCTCTTTAACGCTGTCTATAAGGGCAGTCCCAACCCTCCAACTAGGATAGTTTCCATAGCATTAAATACCCTGCCATGTAGACAAAAAATCTGATGTGGCATCTTATTTAATGAGGAAAGAGGAGAAAAATACAAGAAACCGTTTCTCATATGAGAAACGAAGTCGACGCGTAAACCAACGCACGAGGAAACCACGCATTTTCGCGATGGGGAGAAACGGGTAGTTTCTTCCTCCGCCCGCCGCGCGCGCCGCTTAGCCGCCGTCGCCGCAAGCCCGCCGCCGCCTAGGCCGCTAGCGCAGCCGCCGCCGCCAGCGCCGCGCCGCCGCCGCCGAGGAGGTCGGAGCAGCCACGCCGCCGTCCCCTTGCCTCGCCGGCGTCCGGCGCGCCTCCTCCTCCCCTCTCACCCGCATGGGAAGAAGGGCCAGCGAACAGCTCGGATCGGGAGCGGAGGCCGTGGGAGGAGCCCGACGCGAGGCGGATGCAAGGAGGCCGAGCCCGCGGCGAGCACGTGCTTCGCGATCGGATGGCGCCGAGGAGCGCGTGGCGTTGGCGAGGAGGAGTGGGCGAGAGCTTGAGCGCGCGCGCGGGGAGCGGGAGGAGGAGGAGCGCGCTCGGGGTGGAGAGAGAAGAGGATGGGGATGGGAAAGAGAGGACGAGCGGTTTCCGGCGTGGAGAGAGAAGAGGATGGGGATGGGAAAGAGAGGACGAGCGGTTTCCGGCGTGGAGAGAGAAGAGGATGGGGATGGGGATGGGAAAGACACTGCTCAAAGGAGAGAGAAGATGCGTCAGAAGATTTAATGAGGATGACCAGAAGAAACTAGTGGCGTTGGGAGAGATGGTTTCTTTGAGCAGTGTCTTGTTGACATGGCATCTATGGAAACTATCTCATAGTTTCTGGGTTGGGACTGCCCTAAGTGACATAGAGATTATTATAGACAATAGTTGTCTATATCATTACATGCCCTTTTGTTTTTTTAGCACGTAGTTATATGCCATGTTTGCCTCACAAACATCCCAACCCATGTGTGTGGCATAAACTATCTGTTCTATTTTGTGATCCAAATCTAGGGTCCGACCACTTGAAGAATTCGATCAGGTTTTGTTCAACAATATATTCTGACCTGTTTGACTGGCTGGTAATGTGAATTGGTTGAACGTTATGATTGAGATCATATTTGAGCTCGTGATAGACTCTACACCGACTTGCACCATCATGGTGTCAAAAGGTGTTTTGCACTGACTGGAGTCAGACATGACTACTGAGTCACTTTCGACTACAACTCTTCACCATCATCTTTTGAGACTCAATTTCGTCTCCGAGCGGGGTGTTGTTTTCGTCTCCAAGCAGGTTATTGTTCCAGTTTTTCGAGTAGGTCTCTGTTTTCCTTTCTCGTCTGTGACTCTTGTTCCCAAGGCTATTAATTTTCCCTGTAAGCCTCATGATAGATGATGACACATTACAAGATATCTATACATGTAATACGCCAAGAGCGTTCTACAACTTCTCCACCATATAGTGATTTTGTAGATTGTACGTATGTGGTTTTTTCTCGCAATAGTTTTTCACGTTAAATCTTTATCTCATAATTCTGATTATTATTCATCGTTTCATTTTTTGTTGTGCGTTTTATGACAAGTAGTATCAGAGATTAGTTTTTCACCTAATCAATCAAAGGCATACTCGTCATAGCGTTAATGAAGTATGATCTTTCGCTGTAGGATCATGACATCAGATTTTCTCTCTTGCAAGTCAAGATGCGACCTATTCTGTCATAGCTTGATTTAGAAGATGCGTTATTGCGAATCGACAAGATGACCGCCGCATGGTCTGTTGAGGAGAAGCAAAGGAGAAACCGTAAGACTCTCTCTTAAATTCATTTTCACCTTTCTAATAATATTCTCCAGAAAGTTATGAAGGAGACTACTACTGTTACATTATGGCTAAAGTTGGGACAAATCTGTATGACCAAGATCTGACCAGCAAGATGCATCTGAAGCTAAAGTTTTTCTCTTTCAAGTTGGCAGAAGGTGGATCAATGCATAATCATCTGACCGTGTTTAAAAATATGGTCATCAACCTTAAAGCCATGAAGATCAAATACGATGATGATGATTTAGGTCTTATTCTGCTTTGTTCACTACCTATTTCATTCTCTATGTCTAGAGGCACAATTCTCTACTGTTAATATACTCTTACTCTAAAGGAGGTTTATGAAGCTTTATGTGTAAAAGAAAAGATGAAAATTATGGTTTCGAGCAAGATCTTCAGTTCGTATGCAGAAGGTTTATTTATTCAGGGTAGACTAGTCAAGAAGTCTTTGACAAGTGATTCCAAAGGCAGAAGTTTGAACAGACACAAAGGTCATTCGATATCGAAGACCAAGAAGTCATGCGCTACTACAAGAAGGGTGGACATGATATCTTCGAGTACTGAAAACTCCAGAATAAAGAGAAGAGAAATAATAATTCTAAGAAAGATTAACAAGATGATGAAGCTAAGGCCACCATTGTCACTAAAGTTCGAAGGAACTCTCGAAGAGTTTGGTCATATTTTATCAAGAAGGGTGGATTTTGATTTTGCTGGAGAATTTAGACAAAAGAGATCTCTTACTAGTTAGATATTCACTGTTGGAATTTGTGTTGTAAGCTGAAAAGCTTGTCTGCAAATTATTGTTGCTCTTTTAATCACTAAAGTCAAGTATATAGCTATTTTAGAAGCCTATAAAGAAGATGTTTGGCTAAGAGATATGTATACTAAGTTTTGTGAAAGCATATCTTGCACCGATATCCACTATGATAGTCAGAGTGATATTTGTCTTACAAAAGATCAAATGTTCCATGAGAGAACAAAGTACATCGATATCAGATATGACTTCATCTAAAGAGTTATTTCTCAAGGTGATTTTAAAGTTTGCAAGATCAGTACTCATGATAATCTAGCTAATATGATGACAAAGCTAGTTCCTATCACTAAATTTGAGGTTTGCTCAGATTGGGTCGGTATTACTTATTAGTCCTTTCGGACATTTGATGCACAAGTAGTGTTTTATAAGTTATTTGAGAAGTTTTTTTTGGTTTTTTTTTGCTACAGGAGGAATTCAGTTCATGGTGGAGATTGTTATATTTTGTGATCCAAATCTAGGGTCCGACCACTTAAAAAATCCGATCAGGTTTCGCTCAACAATATATTTCAACCAGTTTGGTTGTTCGGTAATACGACCTAATCAAAGGTAATAATTGGGATCATCTTCGAGTTCATGATGAACTCTACACCAACTTGCACTATCATGATGTCCAAAGTTGTTTGTACCGACTATAGTCAGATGTAGCTAATCGAAGCGCTTTCGACTACAGCTCTTCACCGTCATCTTCTGATCGAGACTATTTCGTCTCCAAGTAGTGTTGTTCTTGTCTCTCAGCAGTTTACTATTTCAGTTTCTGATTAGGTCTCTATTTTCATTGCTGACTAGGTCTCTGTTCCTTTCTCAGATGGAACTCTTGTTCTCAAGGCTATTTAGATCCCTTTGTAAGCCTCTTGATACGCGACACGCTACAAGTTATCTATACATATAATACGTCAAGAATGTTCTGTAACTTCTCTTCTATTTGTTGATTTTGTCAATTGTGCGTTTATAGTTTTTTCGTAAAGATTTTTCTTAGGGCCTGTTCTTTAAGTCAAAAGTTGGCGGTTTTTGGCTTTTGCTACAGTACGTAACTTTCAAACGGAATATTTTTTCAAGACGGGGTCTACAAGTTAAATGATCTACACATTAAAAGCCCAATATCTGTATCAGTCAAAATCGCAAGTGAGTATCTATCTCTCCGTAATTTGTACCGTAAACAACCAAAATTCAAAAATTTCAGCCAAAAGTCATAAACCGCAGCCGAAAAGAACATGCCCTTATTAAGTTTTTGTCTCGTGAATTTGATTCTTATCCATGGTTCATATTTTGCTGTGTGTTTTACGACACTCACGCTGCAACACGTATCTGTGGGAACGAAGGGGAGCCAAACATCGGGAACACTACTTAGGGCCTGTTTGGTTCATGACCAGAAATTGCCTAGCCACAAGTTAGGCGTGCCACAGTTTTTAGGTAGCTGTTTGGTTCACTGACGTAATTGTGGCATGCCACACTTTCTTAGCACCGGCCCCACACGTCATAGACTCAGTTTCTTGCCAAACTTTGCCACAAGTGTGGTTTCGATTTTGTTAACCACACTTTCTGTGGCAACCACATATTACCTAAGCTTAGGCATGACAAGCTTAGGCACCAATCAAACTAAGTGTGGCAACCACATATTACCTAAGCTTAGGCATGACAAGCTTAGACACCAATCAAACAGGCCCTTAGTTTTTCAGGGTGAATATCGATGATGTTGCATCTTTGAAAAGATAAACGCATAGCTTAAATTTCCATCATCATCGGAGAAAGTAAAAAAAACGCCATATGCTCTCCTCCGACTCAACTTGAGGAGAAGGGCAGAAAAGAAGGAAACGATGCTCTCCAGCTATCTACATTAAATGCCCAATCAAACTATAACTACGTCGTCGTCATTATCATCATCCTGGCAACCCTTTCTATCCACGCTGACACTGTCTTCTCTCCATAATTTGGCGAGCAGGCCATGCTTGGGAACAGGGAATGGGCTGTACTCGACCTCGTCACTGGATCCAACGATCTCCCACCTGCAGCATCAAGCATGAGCACATCAGTCAGTACTCCATTTCTGAACTAACACCTCAGCTGTCGCTACGGCAGTGATCAGTAGTAGCAGTAGTCCATATAGGAGTGGGAGCTGTCCAAGACCAGCGAACGACCCCACAGGCTCATGGATGCAAATTGGAGTAATATCTTGCGGAATGTGGCGCCGGGGGGAAGGGTCCAATGAGGAGGCACCAGCAATGGGGCGCTCTGGGTCCACAAGGACAAGGGGGAATATATGGCGAATCTGTGTGGAGGGGCGCGAACCTGTAGCCGGTGACCAGGTGGTGGATGAGGACAAGCATCTCGAGCTTCGCCAGCTCGTTTCCCGGGCACGCGTGCACGCCGTTCCCAAATGGCATGAAGGTGTTCGGCCGCGGCGCCACCTGCATATGCATTCCACAGACAACCAGAAAAGGATTCAGAAAAAGAGTTCTTGAGTTTTGAGGCTCTGCATGCATGCATGATAGTATTTGTTGCGGCTGATATGGAAAATAAAGACAGCTTCAAATCCTCTAGTTAATGCATATTAATTAATTACTAATAATAAAGAGGCTGTTATGAAGCAACCTCATTGCTTGGGACAGATGGTAGTGTATTTGGCCATATACTAGTTTTTTTAAAGAAACCATATACTAGTTAATTACTCCCATTTTCTAGTTTTGTACATTGTTGCATATGGGAGTATATATGTTCTGAAAGCAAACTGCAATATTTGACTGGACCTTAGGTGTAGAATCAACTAATTGGTTAGACTGTCTTAAGTTATTTCTGAAACTGAACAGACTACATAAGTATTTTCTTGTGCTATCTTCATAAACAAAAACAAGAAGAAACCAGCCAATTAAACATCACAAAAAATTGTTATTAGCCAACAGTACTGTTTAGTGCTACAGATCCACTAAGGAGTACGTGACCGCTAATTTCGTTAAGGGAACAGTATTAGCAGTATTGAGCTGAATATATTGACCAACGAAGAGGGGATTTAATGCATCGAAAGGAACAATTTTCAGTTTCTTCAGACGCATCCACACCAGGCATTGCAGCGAGGAGACCCATACCTCGAATCTAGAAGGGTCGAACTTTTGTGGATCCTGGAAGTAGTCCGGGTTGTGATGGATGTTCCTGAAGAGCGGCATCACCTTCCACCCCTTGGGGATAAGGAACCCTACACGCCAAGCGGCCAAGGAAAAACGACGGTCGCGTCGTCAGAATTAAAAATGCCCACGGTTTTGTACGCTGATGTAAAAAAAAGGAGTACCAGACATGGCCCTCTACGGTTACGTAGATCCACGACAACCGTAGGCTGTGCACGTGCGTACCTTTGTACTCCACGTCAGCCACGGCCTCCCTGAATGTGAACGAGATGATGCTCGCCATCCTTAAGCTCTCCAAAATCACCTGGACGACGGATGAGATGGGAACAAGAAACGGCGCCATCAGTAAGCACAAAAACACACGGGAATCGCATAAAAAATGGGGGAGTTTTTACTCGTCCCGCCGCGCGCGCTCGCTCGCGCGTCGAAGGCTAGAAACTCTGGAAGCTTTTGTGTACGGTACGCACCCTATGCGTTAGCGCCATGCTCCTGGTCTGCGCCCACGTCAGCGGCCGCTTCCCGCCGTCGTTCGCCTCGCGGATCGCCATCTGCTCCGCCCTGACGGCCTCGAGGAGCTTGGGGTGGTCGTGGAGGTACTTGACGATCCAGGTGAGCGCGCTGGCCGTCGTGTCCTGCGCGGCGAACAACACGCCGATGACGTTGTCGGCGACCTGCTCGTCGGCGTGGAGCAAGCCGTCGTCGTCCCGCGACTGCATGAGGCAGCCGAGGAGGTCGGAGCCAGGCTCGCCGCGCGCCCGCCGCTCACGCATGATGTCGTTCAGCACGCCGTGCAGCCGCCGCCTCGCCTACAGTTAATTAAAGCAGAATTCAGTTTGGTCACATGCCATATATGGGTACTGTTGCTGCGAAGACGTACCAGAACGTGAAGAAGACACTAGAGTATGTATGTATGTATGTACTCTTCGTGCCGTCACGTGCCCGGCTGTCGCTTATTGCTTACCTGTATTGCCTTGTAGTAGAGCGTCCCGGGGAAGCTGATGGGGAAGGAGTTGTAACCCTTCTCCACGACGGCGTAATTCTGCCTCAGCTCCGCCTTCCGCCGCTCGTCCAGCCTCCCGCCGAATATCGTCACGATGCCGACATCGAACGAGAGCTGAAAGAAAGAAACACGCCCCAAATTAACATCGTCAGCAAACAATCCTACATTACCGGCATGCATCACTCATGAAGGCACGCCGATTACACGTACGCGCATGCATGTCTGCAAACTGCGTGTGCTTTGCTTACCCTCTTCATGGCGTGGAACGTGCTCGTGACGTTGCCGTCCCAGGAGGCGAGCGTGGACCGCACGGCGGCCTCGACCTCCGGCACGAGCGCGCGCAGCGCCTCGGGGCCGAGCGGGCCCTGCACGAGCCTGCGCAGGCGGAGGTGGTAGTCGCCCTGGTGGAAGAAGAGCGCCCACGGCCCGATCATGCGCTCCTTGCTCCGCGGGTACGTCGGCTTGAACAGGTGCACCTGCGTCACCAGCACGAACCGCGCCGCCTCCGGGCTCGCCAGCATCACGCACGGGCAACCCAGAAGGTGCGTCTTGAAGATCTCACCGTACCTGCACAAGCCATGCCCATGACATGCATACGCACGTCGCAACTCCGGTCGTTAGTAACTTCTTCCCATGCATCAAAAGCTAACAACATGCATGTGTACATGTTGCATGTTTTGCATCTTGCAAAAGGTTTGTAGAAGCAACAAGCTGAAGGATGTTGTTGACTAGCTAGTAACCAACGAACCTCTTCTGTTTGGAGGCGAAGAACACGTTGGGGTCTTGGGAGTAGAGAAGAAGGGTCTCGCCGATGTAAGGCCAGCCCATGGAGCCAGGGGGCAGCTTGACGGCTTGCTCATGGGCATAGCCCTGGCCTTTCCTCTTCTGCCATCTTGCGTAGTGGACGTAGGACACGAAGGCTAGAGAAATGAAGATGCACATGAGGATGAAGAAAGCCATCCAACTGATCCTCGAGAAAGGATCACTTAGACCAGTTTGTTCTGAAACTCGCTGTTTTCCTACTTGGTGTCTGCTCGTGTCTGTGTGCACATGAGGATGAAGAAAGCCATCCATGATGCACTTAGCTGCTAGCTGTTTTCCTACTTGGTGTCTGCTCGTGTCTGTGTGCGCAATATATGCCGCTGCTAGGAGAGGAGAGAGAGAGAGAGAGCTGTGAGGAGAGGGAGGAGAGAGGACAAAAAAAAATCTTTGATGGACCTTTCGAATGGTGGAGGGCGTGGGAAGGCCTTGCGTGGTATTTATAGAGGGAGCGCGCTTGCGAGAGAGAGGGAGGGGCAATTTGGAAGGTCATGGCTGCTGGGCTGGCAGCAGGTCTCTCAATGGGAAATGCTAGAAGCAAGAGGATAAGACATGCATGTATGAAGATAAGGCCCGTTTGGTACAGCTCCACCATCAGCTCTTTGGAGCTATTTAGAGCTATTTTGTGCCAAATAGGGTAAAGAAAATAGCTCCACCCAAGGAGTTCTTTAAAACCTGCTGAGACAATAGTAGCTCCACCCAAGGAGCTGAAAAAAGTAGCTTCTTCCGGCTCCACTTGTGAAGTCAAAAAAAAAACAGCTTCACTTGTGAAGTGAAGCCGTGCCAAACGGGGCCTAAGTACGATTTTGGGGTTGATTCATCATGCATTGCCCAATGAGATCACAAGGATAACTAAGCATGGCATCAGTGTGGCAATGGAACCTTCTCAATTAAATGATGTTCTTATCTGCTATGAAAAAAAAGTAAATGATGGTCTTACCCGTTATCAAGGTTGGATAGAGTGCTTATATATCTTAACTATTACCTCTACTTTTTTACTTATCATTTTGAACAGCAACATAATCTCCAGTACATACTTTTAACTACTACTTTTTTACTTAATATGTTAATGTAAATTATTAAAAAAATATAATGGTATGAAAGCATATTTGGTGAAAAATCTAGTAATATCATTTCTAGATGAAAATCCAAATACTTTTATGTATATTAGTGGCCAAAGTTTTCAAATTTGACTTTACGCAATCTAAAATGACATCTTAAAAATAACGGAGAAAGTATTCTAGAAACAAAATTGAACATCCTATATATGGAGTAAAATGTAGGCTTACTACTATATATAGTGGAGTCTGTGTATAAGGTGACTGATTTATTCTAAGTAAAAGAGTCGCAGTTTTTGATACAATGGATCAAATGATAATCATGCATGTACGCATGTCAAAGCTAATCCCATAACCAGAAAAAAAAAATGACTTAGATTTAACAAAAATCTGGCAAGTTACAAAATAGCAAAGCAATACTTCTATTTACAAGGACTCGCCTTTACAAGCGCGACTCATTCCAGTGGTATAAGATGGTCGACATAAAAGGACAGTTGAAGACAATATCTCCATGATACATGTTTTTGATATGGTGAATATGTGGTGTTAAATGCAACACAATGGAATATTTCGCTTAGGTCCTGGAACAGGGAATTGAAGAGCAATTTTAATAGGGATTAATATTTCCTAAAAAATTGCTGTGTACTGAACGAGGTCTTATGTTGCAGGCAAGATGCTAGCCGTTTTTTCTAGTTAGCATTGGCAAAATGCGACTGATCTCCATTCTCCAGTTAGTCATCCGTGAAGACCACTCTCCAGCAGAGTACTGTACATCAATGCGACGTTAGTGCACACACTGTTGATTTCTATTTAGAAAATTCAAAAGATAATACAAACACTTGGTTTCTCGAAGCAGTTTCTTTACTTTTCTCGTCACCTTCTCGCTTCGAGGATGAGACAGAGGGTCATCATCAATACGACGTCAGTGCACACACTATTGATTTCTACTTAGAAAAATCAAAAGACAATACGAACACTCGGTTTCTTGACGCGGCTTCTTTACTTTTCTCGCCACCTTATCGTTTCGGAGATAAGACAAAGAGCAATTGGTGTATCATATACCACACTCCTCTCGCTCTCGTCACGCGTACGTATTTCTTCTTCACTTTTTCAACTGCTCGTTCACTCCTTCAAAAGCCTTTTTTTACTACCACTATTTATTTTTCAGGCAAAGCTATAAAACCACAGCAAAAATCCGTCAACAAAACGTAGAACTAACACCCCTTATTCATCCCAGGCAAGCAAACATTCGAAGGCGTCCCAGTGCTCGCTAGATGAGTTTTCGTCAGTGCACGGAGGATCGAACGGTGTCAGATCAACTCGCACCTCATTTAAGACGCTATGGTCCCCCGGCCAATCGGCCGTCCCCGCCGAAATGGACGGCCATGATGGGCACGTGAGGCCCTGGCCCCGGTACCCGCCGGGCGCCAGCTGGGCCTAGGGTGGGTCCCTGACAGTGGGGTCACCAATCATGGGCCGAAAAAAGCCACACAGCCCGGCCCATCTACCCGGCCTCCTGTACGCCCTCCTCGCCCGTGGGACCCTCACGTCAGCCGCAGGCACGCCGTATCTACGCGAGATCGGGTCGGCCAGGTGGTGGCTCCCGAGTGTTCCAGCCAGGGCCGGGGCCCACGGATCTGGTTCGCGTCGACGTCGCGGCCAGCTCGGGCGGGGACACGCGTCGCGAGGCGGCTTCGAGACAGTTCCGGGCAGCCTCCGCGCGCGCGGGGAGTGGAGGGGAGCGCTGCACGGTTGCCTCCGGCCGCGGCCGTCGACACCGCCGGTTTCTACTTCGAGAAGCCAACAGCTGTGCGCCTCGCGCACATGGTTATTGCCGGCCGTAGACGTGTGATGTGCCCTGCAAATTGGCTCGAAGCCACGCATGCGCGGCGTCCCATTTGGGGGATCGGGAAAACTGCTTGCAACGGATCGGTTATTTGCATCAGTGGTGCCTTCTTCTTTATGAAGTGGTGTGCAAGTTGTGTTCGTCAAATGCTCACAATTGTAGCAAGGAGAATGTGGTCATAGGACGTAAATAGAAGGGATGTTGTGTGCTGTCTTTTGCCTGATCATGGCCTTTTCCTTATCCATAGTTCCATAATTTAGGAAGCTTTCGATTTACATAGCAATCAGACGATGAAAGACGAACTTGTATTTGCTGAATGAAGAAGAGAGTAAGAGAGTTCAATGTAGGAGGGCATTTGTTATTTAAGAGTGGTCACACTCAGAAAAATAAGGTGTTCTGTTTGATCCCGAAGTAGTTACTGGCTTATTGCCCCAAGAACATTGGGAACTTGGGTTGACACGAACTATTTTTAAAGAGAGATTGTCTTGGTGCTTCGCATAAGATGAATATTGAGATGTACCTAGAATCGAGCAAATTCGGCCTGGGTCCTAGTACTAATGGAGACTGAAAGTTAAGATTCCATATTCTTCAATTACAACTTGGAGTCGGCTTCTAACTCTTTCGTACAGTGGCTGTCTCTGTGTCATATCCATCGCTCCATCGACGAGTTGATGCTCGTCCGAGCGTAGACCCGATCGTTTTCACAGCGGCAAAAACAAACATTCAAGAACCTACGAGTGGCTTCCGTTGCAGATGTGCAGTTCAGAGAGTAGAATTTGGAGGCCATGAATAGTTGCATACTGCTTCGAGAAAAACATAGATTTGGAACATCTGATGTTATGATGTTTACATATATAACAGGACAAGACAAGCAATGGCTTTCCGACTGTGATGCTTGCTTCTCGACATGGCTTCATTGCTGGCTGGGAAGATGGTAACGCCTAGAGGTACTTAGTGCTTCCTCGATATCTGGTAATCTCCTGCAACTTGAGCTATAGCCTAGCTATAGGGTTAGATATCATACAGTTCTGTTTGATTTGTTACAATATAAAAGGATCTGAAACGATTTTACTTGTGGTAGGTGGCACTCACATGTAGTTTCTTCGTATCCTGAAGTGAACACAAAGCATCCTCTGCACGATCATCTGTATCCCTGCATGTTTCTTCAGTCCTTTTGTACGTGTCTCCGGCATCACCACATGATCAAAGCAAGGATCATTTATGCTCAGCTCCTATCGAAAAAAGGTTTTGAAATGACGGCATTGATTCAGGAACCTTTCCATGCCTATTGACCTTATTGTAGAATAGAAGATGGTAACACAGTGGAGATGGATAATACCTTCTAATTTTTTCTAAGTGTTCAATAATCCTTCACTCTAATAGTTACAAAGCTACGAAGATTAGGATAAAAACCACCACAAAACAAGCGAAACAAGCAATCGAGCTTTTGGAGAAAAATTAGCAAACTCGGAAATACCTTTCGTATAACTGTAGTGCTACCTTTGAGAGGTAGTACCTTTATTATAACTATGATACTATTGTTTTGCAGTAGTACCTTTGGTTGAACTGCGGTGCTACCCTTCCTTGATGAACAGTGATTTCAGCACGAGTTCAAAAACTAAAATCAATAGAATTTTTTATCCGTAGATCCAAATGATATGAAATTTTACAAAGATCTTTTCTAGGATCTTAAGAATCTATTCCAATAAATGATCATGAAAATCATTGCCAAAGTTGAGACCTATGAGGGGATTCATGGCATAACTTATTGGGTAAATTTTGGATATCCATTTTACTTGGAGAGAAATATTTTTATAGACAATCGATCAAGATAGCAGAGCTCTAAACCTAGAACACATACAAGGTTCCAACCCAAGGAACCCTAATATCACATAAGAGGGGAAGAGTTAGCTACCAAAAGGTTTGCCAAGCTTCTTAAACCCTAACCCTTGCCTCTCCTCAGCTTATATAGTTTCACAATCTGAACCAAAATCTAATAGATTCACGTATGAGGCCAAACCATGGATAACCCATTAACCCCACTTAACACTAGATTTTACTCTCTCACACACGCTTCTCAAAGCGGCTACAACCATTAACCCATTAGTGAGTCAACACTTAATCAACTTCACATTTTTAGTACATACACAATCTAAACCACTTAGGCCAACGCCACAGTTTCACATATACCGCCACTTTTTCCGTATTGGGTAATTTACTAAGATTCCCCTCTACCGTTTTCTATGAAGCTTCATGCTTCCTTTTCCATGAAGCATCGTCTATACTTCGCCATCTTCCACGTGACTCCAATGACTTGTCGCCAAGCCTTTCACTCGTCCGGATCCCACCGAACCGTTCTCGCTTGCAAACGACTCAACTCACTTAGTGCACCATATGCTTCTCCTCGCTCATGATGCCACCCAACTTTTTTGACCGCACAGGACCTCAGCTCTTCCATAAGCCTAGTCCCGATCCACCTTGCCGTTGTCCATCTTGTCCATTGCTGGTAGCTTCTGCTCCAGTTCCTCACTGTCCTGGCTTATAACACCTCACAAGTCTTAAATATCTTTGGTGTCTCCCTGAACGTTCTGGACCTCAGCACCACCCTATGCCTAGTCTCAGTCCTCCCACGCATCACCATGACCTAGTTCTGAAGCCTTACAACCAACAACAACAAGCAAACCGTTATGTAGCATCGCACAATATACAAAGTCATCAATTTACACAATTAATCCATATAATACACCATGCAAAATGTATGCAACCAAAATATTGATTCTAAACCTAGGACCAGATAATAAACCCATGTGCATGCAAGCAATAACACACATACCATGACCACATGATCACCCCCAACTCAATCCATAACTAAAATCCCATAATGTTGTTTTCTGTGAAAATCGGTAGTACCACATGTAACACGCCGGTACTACCACACAGTAGTACGACCGCTCTCCAAACCAGTACTACCGCTCTTTCGGACCTCACACTGGACCTCTCTGGAAAATACGTACCGCAACTCAGATAGGAGCTACCGTTCATGTGGTATGACCGCGCTCACAACGTCGGTACTATCGCTCTACGATATGACTGCTGCCACAACGGTGGTACTACCGATTTTCCTGACATTTTCAGAAACCAGACCAAACAAAACACGATCTTTGCAAAAAAAAATACTTCACCACTTTATAAAACTTACAATAGTTTATCACAACATTAACCTATAACTTCTCACATGGTTCTTCACTTATTTAAATCTTCATGCAAGTTGCATTCGTCCAAATATGAGTAATACTGTACTCCATATATGAATGTCTAAAGGAAATACTACTTCACGTGAATGAAGCTTTACATCTGAAAAGCGAAAGATGTGGGGAAGGGGAATGAACAGTTGTGTTAATCGGAGCAATAAATCTTGCAAATCCAGCCACTTCCAAAGTCGATCTTAAGCTGGACATAATTCTATATCATTACTCTCATCAGTAGGCAGGAAACTACGGTCGAGTCAGCTTTGACACGAGCGTTCTTCTGAGTTCTGTGTTAAATCTCTTAGGATCATCTAGGTGTAGATCAGAGGGAGTTCTAGATCGGATTCGAGAGAGAAGGGAAGAGGAAAAGGGAAGTACCGACCGTCCGATGCATTGGAGGAGGAGCTGACCATCGCTGCTTCGCCGGTGAAGTCTGCGCACGGGCAGCGACGGTCGGGGAAGAGGAGGGTGGTGGCGGCGGCGTAGATCCGGTGAAGGGGACGGTGATGGAGCTTCCCGCCGCCGACTGCGCGTCCCTCTAGATCGGTCTAGGGTTTGTGTCGGTGGGGATTTGCAGCTCAGGCGAACCTCGTAACTTGAGCCGCCGGCCCCCACTCCTTTATTTATTGCGCAGTGCGACAGGAGCCACCAGCCAATAAATGGGCTGGGCGCCCCCGATCAGGGCGCGGATCAAAGCCCCGATTAGCCGTTGGGCTAATCGGGAGAGAGATCAATCCAACATTCTCCCCCTTGATCTCCTCTCATATCATACCTTTTCCTCTTTTCCCATTTCATCACAGATTAGTGCATAGAGCATGTTTCATCGTCACGGTCAATCGCCGATAGATTTAACAGCTACAATACACATCTCTGCTCAAATGATTCTTTAATTTTGGGCCCTTTATAGTCCAGGAATCATAGGCTTTCCCTTAAACTCATGCCGGCTACATGTTCTCTGAACACGTTGGGTGGTAAGCCTTTTGTAAGCGGATCCCCTAACATCTTTGTGGTACTTATATGATCAAGACTTATGATATGATCCCGGACTTTATCTTTCACAATATAGTACTTTATGTCAATGTGTTTGGCAGCACCACTTGACTTATTGTTGTGAGCATACGTTACTGCTGGTTCATTATCGCAGTACAATTTAAGTGGTCTATTGATATCGTCAACCACTTTTAAACCGGGTATGAACTTCTTTAACCAGTTCACCTGCCCCGTAGCCTCATAACATGCTACAAACTCGGCATACATTGTGGACGATGTAGTGACGGTTTGCTTTGAGCTTTTCCACGATATAGCTCCTCCAGCGAGAGTGAACACATATCCAGATGTCGACTTTCTATCATCTCCCGCATAATCAGAATTTGTATACCCCGCTATATGGAGTGAATCTGATCTTCTGTATGTCATCATGAGGCCTTTTGTTCCTTGCAAATAACGCAAGATTTTCTTTACCAATTTCCAATGTTCTATTCCAGAATTGCTCTAGAATCTGCCAAGTAACCCGGTAACAAACGCTAAGTCAGGGCGCGTACACACTTGAGCATACTGCAAGCTTCCGACAGTTGAAGCATATGGAACCGATTTCATTTGATCGAGCTCGTACTGGTTCCTGGGCATTGAAAATCCCCATATCTGTCGCCCTTGACTATAGGTGCAGGTGAAGGACTACATTTATGCATACCAAATTTCTTTAAGACTTTCTCTATGTATGCCTTTTGTGACAGTCCCAATGTCCCTTTGTTTCTATCCCGCTGAATTTCGATCCCTAGAACGAACGAAGCTTCACCAATATCTTTCATATCAAAGTTTGAGTACAAAACTTCTTTGTCTCCAGAGTGATCGACATCACTACTAGCCAAGAGGATATCATCCACATACGTGATTAGGAAGATAAACTTCCCATCTTTAAACTTTGCATAAACACGCTTGTCTTCTACATTCTCTTTAAACCCAAATTTTCTTATTAGATCACAAACTTCAAGTACCACTGTCTTGAAGTTTGCTTTAACCCATAAATCGATTTCTTTAGGCGGCATCCCATTCTTTCATTTCCTTCTACGACAAAACCTTTCGGTTGTGCCATGTAAACATTTTCCTCCAAATCCCCATTTTGAAGAATTTTCGCTTCTCATGGCTTCTTCAAATGAGGTGGGATCATCCTCCATTTGAAATTCCTCTGTATGATAAATCTGATAATCATCAGAAATAGCTGATCTTCTTATTCTTTGAGACCTCCTCGGGGCCTCCTCATTTGGTACATCTTCTGTTTGAGGCTGCTGTTGCTCCCCCTCATCTGTGGCAATGGGTTCTATAGGATCTTGAAGAGCAGGTTCCTCATTCTCATTCATTGTTGCCACAGGAGGAACAATAACGGGTGCTGGCACCACAATATCTTGCACCATCGGTGCAGCGACAGCAGGTAGTGTGAAGAATGGCTCTTGAATCATCGGAGTGGGCGCATACGCCCGCTTCTCTTCAAGGTCAATCTCTTGAGCTATCATGCTTCCCCTCATCATTTCATCCTCTAAGAAGACAGCGTGTCTCGTTTCTACAAACTTTGTATATCTGTCTGGACAGTAGAAACGAAAACCTTTTGACTTTGTAGGGTAGCCAATGAAATGACAACTTACTGTTTTGGAATCAAGCTTCCCAAGGTTTGGGTTAAATACTTTAGCCTCAGCAGGACTCCCCCACACACGTAAGTGGTTTAGTGAGGGAATTCTTCCTGCCCACAACTTGTACGATGTTTTGGGCACCGACTTACTAGGCACTCTGTTGAGAATATGAATGGCGGTTTTCAACGCCTCCATCCATAAACTCAATGGCGTGTGGAATAGCTCATCATGCTTCGCACCATATCCATCGTGGTACAGTTGCGTCTTTCACTACTCCATTTTGCCGAGGTTTGCCCGGCATAGAATATCGGGCCACTATGCCATTTTCCCGTAAAACCTTGCAAAGGTCCAGAACTTGTCCATATGGGGTATGTCGACCGTAGTACTCCCCCCATGATCAGATCGGACTATCTTAATTTTTAAATCGTGTTGGTTTTCAACTTCAGCCTTAAATATCTTGAATTTATCCAAGGCTTCATTTATTTTTTTGATTGGATAAATATATCTATAACGGGAGTAATCATCCGTGAATGTTATGAACGAGTCATAACTATCCACACTTTTTACAGGAAAAGGACCACAAATGTCTGTGTGAATAATTTGTAGAACTCCTATGTTTCTTTTGGCGTCTTTCTTAATTTTCTTTACATATTTTCCTTTAATGCATTCTCTGCATTGTTCTAGGTCTGAGAACTCTAATAGAGGAAGAATATCATTCTTAACTAGTCTTTCTATTCTCCCCCTCGAAATATGGCCTAAACGACAGTGCCATAATTTCGACGACGCATCTAGAGTTCTCTTTCGTTTCTTGTTTACATTCGTAGGCGAGAATTCATTCACTTTCTCGCACGCGACGTTCCCATTATCGCATACGACATTCACATCATCACATAATGATAACAAATAAAGCTCATTTTGTAAGATGGCAAGACCAACACATTCTTTATTAAACATTATTTCACATTTGCCATTTCCAAAATGACAATCATAACCATCATTGTCCAAACATGAAACACTAATCAAATTCCTCTGTAAAGAGGGAACATAAAGAACATCTCTAAGTAAACGAGTGAAGCCATCAGCTAGCTCTAATGAAAGATCGCCAACGGCTTCAACTTCAGCTTGGACCCCATTTGCGACTTTAACACATCTTTCTTTTCTTTGCGTAGTCCTCGTCAAACGGAATCCCTGCAAATTATCGGCAACATAAACAGTTGCACCTGAATCAATCCACCAAGTAGATTTTGAACGTAATGATGTTCTCACCTTTCTTTGACATAATCATTTTCAAGAAATAGGGACAATCTTTGTAATGTCCCTTTTTCTTACAATGAAGATACTGATCTTTCTCCACTGTGAAATTTTGTTGCTGAGGCTTATGCTGAGGCTTTCCTGTCTTTGAGGAGGAATGATTAAAGTTCTTTTTCTTGTTGTCCTTCACATAGTTGATAGAACCACCATGTGAGGATTTAATTCTTTCCTCCTCTTGCACACACATAGCTATGCACTTTTCTAAGTCCCATTTCTCCGGCTGCATGTTGTAGTTGACAACAAAGGTGTCAAACTCTTTCGGCAAGGAAGCAAAAATCAAATGAATAAGGAACTCATCCTTGAGAGCCAAATCCATTGGTTTAAGCTTGGATGCCAAGTTGCTCATCCTTAGTATGTGCTCTCTTATGCCATTGCCACCACCAGAGTACCTTTCATCACAAGTCGCTTAATCACCGTGTTGCATAAGTCTTTGAAGAGCCAAGAACCGACTCTTTATTTTCTCAAGGTACTCGTGACAATTTCACACTCTGCGATTGAGACCACAATTGCGGTCTCAATCGTGTTCTTTATCACGCCAAACATTTCTTGTTGGCGGTGACCCACTTTTATAATCAAGATCATATGACATTTTTATGGGAGCATAGTCCTCTGTCTGTCCGCCAAGCAAAGATCGACCTCATTTTCATCCTCACCGGTGCCACAGTGCTCGTGGGACACGGTGTGGTGACTACCCACCCACCTCACCAAGATGAAAGCTAGGTCAATCTTTTCTTCCATTCAACGTAGTTGTCTCCTTTGAGAACCGGATATCCTCGATGTAGCCCATCAAAGAGTATCCTCCTGAAAACACAATTCATATACAAGTGAGAACATTTAAACATAATAACAACAACGCATGCCTTGGTTCCAACGTTGGTTAAAATTAAAACATACAGATTGTTTACACATTAAATCTACATCACCGTTGGCGCGAAAATAGAGATAATGCATAAAACTCATCAATTAAAATTATAATATCGTTATTATCAACGTTGGTCGAAAATAACAATATCATAATTCACAACAATTCTCAAAAATTAAATTCTCCCGTTGGTTCGAATTTAATTGAAAGAGTAATCAACATTAATTTTTGCAGCGGAAACATGAAATTATTATAAAATTAATTCTTACTCAGAAGCATTATTACTGTACTCATCTAATCTCTAGAAAAGTAACACGTTGGTGCAAAATTTACAGAGATTTGATTCAAATTTTATTCAAATTCATTCAAAATTGCTTCTGAAAAAAATAAAATTCATTTTAACGGAATTACTGTGCAAATGGCCATTTTGGCCCATCCTGCGCAGCCGTGGCCCACGGCGCCCGCCAAAGACAACAGCCTCGCTCCTCGCGCCAAAGCCGCAACTGGGCTCGAAAGCTCCTTCGCTCGGTGGCGGCCGGCTGTCCTCTCTCGCGATCTCGGTCGTCCACTCGCATCCGACGGCTGAGTGGCGATTTCGGCGGATCAAAACCCGCTTGCGGCGGTCTCCCGAAAACCCTAGCTCATTCTCTCCTCTCCCCTTTCTCAGCGTCGCACCCGAGCGAAACGCAGTCGGCGGCGCCTTCGTCGAAATGCAGAGGGGAGGAGGAAAAAGGGACCGGCGCCACCGCGGGCCCTCTCGCCGGCGCGCGCGCTCCCAGAGGGTGAGTGCGCCGCCGTCGAGCGGCTCCGTGTCGGCGCCCCTTAGCACGCGCCTCGCCCGGTCCGGGCGCGCTGGTCCGGTCTGCGCCGACGGTGGCCCACACGTGGGATCTTTGGAGCGCCGGCGAGCCCACGGCTCGGCCAGTCTTCCCGCACGCTAGCGACGACGGCCTGGCGATGATGGCCAGGTAAGTCCCAGCCGTTTCTTATCTAGGGTTAGGGTACGGATCCAGATGGATCGAGTCCTTCCCCTCTCTTTCTGTCTTTCTTTTCCGCACGCCGGTCAACCGACGGCGGTCGATTTTCTTTCCCCATCTAGATCTACGCCTAGATTAGTCTGCTCTGATACCATTGTTAAATCTCTTAGGATCGTCTAGGTGTAGATCAAAGGGAGTTCTAGATCGGATTCGAGAGAGAAGGGAAGAGGAAAAGGGAAGTACCGACCGTCCGATGCATTGGAGGAGGAGCTGGCCATCGCTGCTTCGTCGGTGAAGTCTGCGCACGGGCAGCGACGGTCGGGGAAGAGGAGGGTGGTGGCGGCGTGTCGGATCCCAGAGTAACGACTCCGAAACCCTCTGTGTAAATCGCACTAGTCCAGGATCAGCTAGTGCACACAGTCACAACAAAGATAATAACTAAGCACAAATGACTCAATATATTAAATAAAGGGTACGGCCTTATGGCCAAGTCTTACATCAACGCCCATTGGCAAAATAAATAAAGGAAATAACTCATGAAGCAAACGATAAATAGCGAAGCCCAAGCTCGCCCACGTGCAAACGACATAGAAGACGCGCCTATTCGTCCCAAATCTTCACCGTAGTTGACGTCTTCCTTCTCGTGTGGAAAGCAACGTGAGTACAAACTTGTACTCCGCAAATCACCCGGGAAAATGCAACATAATAATAAAGGCTTCAATGGAAGGCTTATAGGGTTAGTTTGCATAAAACAGCATTTAAGAAATACAATAAGTAGATTGAAATTGCTGAATTTAATACAGTAGGTAAAAACAATACTTGTAATAGAAATTAATACCGTCAGTGCAGGCTCCGACCATACACCAACCTATCCATGGGCATCCCACCCGGACCATCTTTTCCAAAAGCTCACGTATGGATTCCATCCATCCACACGCTTTCACCGCACAACTCTGATGAATTCCATCCATTCACCAGGTTTCAATCTCTCACGAATTCCATCCATCCGTAAGGTTTTCATAAAAAACATTTTGAAAAACAAAGTCTAATCCATGAAAAACTTTTACTCAGCATGCCCATGACCGTGGGCACGGCTATCCAGGATAGATTATACACTCTACAGAGGTTGTACAGCTTTACCCACAAGATATGATGTCCTCATAATGTCGGCCAATACACGCTTTCTTAGGCGTGCGACTGAGTAATCATAACAAGGCCTTTACAATGCGAAGCCGTCAACTCGGCCAAGCCAACTCTAAGATTTCACCCCAGTAAGGAATCCACCAGACTGGGACCCCCTCTTGAGCCTAGGTGAGACTTCTCATGGCTACAACCACGCTCACCCAAGTGGGACTTCGCATGGCACCAACCTTGCCCACTTTCAACCTACGACTTGACTCGAGTTGGGACTCCGCAAATTATTTGGCCAGGGCTGTCCCATACCAGCCATGTGGTAGTACGTTAAGGCTTTAGCAATAGTAGCTCACAGATCGGTCCTTAATTGACTTAGGCCCAACCACATACCCCCGTGCACGACAGTCAACCACTGCGGCTCCAACCAACAGGGCATGCCTGCACCCACCACTCTAACCAAATGCCTAAGTCTAAACCAGGTTTATTTTTATTTTCAAAATAATTCATAAACCTCCTTGACTCACCAAAGTCAAGAGCATATCATTTTATGTAGAAAGGGTCATCATTTTATGTTAAAAGGTATCCCAAAAATAAATAATATAACTTCGCAGGGCTAAGCATTTGAATAAACTCTCTAGCCAACACTAATGTATTAACTAGAGTTTGAATCTAGGGTGACAAGGTATTGAGGAATTCAAATTCAATGGCGGGATTAACAAGTAGGCATTAACTAAATTTAAAACTGAATTGAAATACGTTGAATAAAAATATGCAAGCAATATAATTTAAATCAACATAATTTTATTTTGAAAACTGGGATCAACATGATCAAGGAGGGTGACTTGCCTTGCTCTTCAACTTGGTTTGAATCTTCGTCGAAGAAATTTCCCGAATCGTCGAAGTCTACACGTGAAAATAACCCACCAAATTCAAATAAATTCAAATAAATTCAAATTGAACTCAAATATTCAAATTGAGGCTAGGAATGGGTAGAGAGGAATTTTTGATGAATTTAGAAATTTGAATGGGCCAAATCGGAGCTAAGACGAAGGAGAACGGACTCCGGGAAGATTAAATTCAGAGAAAATGAAAAAGAGGAATTTCTGGAATTATTTTTTTTACTGAAAAAGGGATATATGGCGTCAGCATTGTGTCAGCCAGGGATTTATGATTTCGGCCGAATTATTTTCCAACGGAAAAATCTGGTTTATTATGTCGCATGACGCCGCCGGGAAGGGCCGACGACAAGGCCCCGGTCTCTGATCGGTCCATGGACCGAATGGGGAGCCGAGGTGGCACGGGAGAGAGCGGGTGCGCATGTGGCGCTGACGGGGCACGAGGGGATGAGGTGGCGCTGGCGTGGCAGGGGCGTGGCGCCACGCCGCCTCGGCCGACGTGGCTGGCCGGCCGGCGGCGCTTCGGCCGGTGGAGCTTCGCCGCGCCGGCGGCGCGTCGGCGGCCGGCGTTAGGCGAGGAAGGGAGAGGGAGCTCGGCGATCACGATGAGGGGCGCGGTTCTTACCGGCGGTGACCCGAGACGGCCGGCGGCGAGGGTGGTGCGCGGTGGCTCGGGTTCGGGAGGACGGTGCTCGCCGGCCGGGAGCACGGCAGAGGGCGGCGAGGACGAGGCGGCGCGGCGAAGATGGGGCGGCGCCGGCGGCGCGAGGTAGCGAGGCGCCGCACTGCTCGTCGTGCCCTCGCCGCGCTCGGGAGAAGAAGCACGGCGAGGAGCTCGGGCGACGGAGAGTGCGCGCGGGCGGCCGGGGTGCGCGTGGGCGCGGCGGAGGTGGCGGTGGGGACGGCGAGGCGCGAGGCGGCCTGAGGCTCCGGAAACTCCTCGCCGGAGTTGGGGCGGCGCTCGGGAGCTAGGGCGCACGGCGCGGGGGCGGGGGAGAGCTCGGGAGAAGCGGGAGAGGGCGGAGCGGGATGGAGCGAGATGGGGAGGAGCTGGGCGAGGGCTTAAATTGCCTCGGGGAGGGGAGGGTGGCTGCGAATTGTTCGCCGGAGGTTGGCGGGGGCGGCGGTTGCGGGAAATTGGGGGCGTGCGGAGTGGGAGGTGGGGGTAACGGGCGCGAGATGGGCGGAGGCGGTTAGGCGCACGGCGTGCGACGCACGAGAGAGGGCGATGCGCGCGGGAAGGGTGGGACGGTTGCGCAACAGGCAGCGGCGGCGGGAGGAAGAAGGAGCCGCGCGGGGAAGAAGGCGGGGGTGACTGACGGGCGGGCCCGGGGCGCAGAGAGAGAGGGGAGGAAGGGAGCGGCTGACGGGCGGGCCCGGCGGTTTGCTGGGATTGCGCCACGCGGGCAAGGGGGCGATCGGGTGGCTGCGAGGGAAAGGGGGAAGCGGACGGGGCGGATTGGCCGAGGGGCGACGTGGCGCAGATCGGGCCCGTACGCGTGGCGAGCGGGGAGGTGGTGAAGGCGGGGTGGAGGCGACGACGTGGGCGGCAATCTGGCCGTCCACGTGGCGGCCGGAGGGAGGGAGTTGGAATTTATTTTTTTTGGAAATTGATTTCTGATTTTCAGAAATTGCTAGGAAATTCATTTAGCCTCAGAAAAATATAAAAAAAATACCTCCAAAAATTCCAGAAAAATTCAGAAAACCTCCTGGACACCTTTTGGACTTCATAAAAATATTTCCAACTAATGTTGGTATTTAATTTTCATACTTAAAATACTTTTTAATTTCAAAAATAGATTTTTAAACTCCAGAAAATCCAGGAAACCAAATAAAGGCCAAATAAAACCAAATAATTCCAAATATTTAATTTGACATAAGATTTTTATACAAAATCAAAATATTGTTTTATTTTAATAATTTTAGGTTTTTCTGAAAATGCTTTTCAAATCCAGCTTTTTCAAAAACAGAAATTTAGGGCAAATCCAAATTTAAAACTTAGGCACAAAAATACTTATTTTAATTTTATTTTATTCCATTTTCATTATTTATTTAACTATTTTTATTTTTAGCAAAAATTTGGGATGTTACACGCGCGTAGATCCGGTGAAGGGGACGGTGATGGAGCTTCCACCGCCGACTGCGCGTCCCTCTAGATCGGTCTAGGGTTTGTGTCGGTGGGGATTTGCGGCTCAGGTGAACCTCGTAACTTGAGCCGCCGGCCCCCACCCCTTTATTTATTGCGCAGCGCGACAGGGGCCCATCAGCCAATAGATGGGCTGGGCGTCCCCGATCAAGATGCGGATCAAGGCCCCGATTAGCAGTTGGGCTAATCGGGAGAGAGATCAATCCAACATTCTGATCTCGCCCTAGCAGAAACTGGACAAAATGAACAGGCTAGCTCAATCAAGAAACCTACCATCGAAAGATTAAAATATAGATTGATCAAGATCAATCTCGGGACCCATGTGCACGTCATCCGAGATCAAGAAGGAAGCATCCAACCCAAACTTAACCAACACTCTTTAACAGTGCTCTCTTTCTCCGGAAAGCTCAGTGCAGAGTTCCAGAGATTTCGACGCTCGCGGCACGGGCGTGATCCGCCGTGCCGCCTCCCGCTGATCGGCGCGAGCTTGAGGTGCCCCTTTCAGGCCGTTAAGCTAGCACTGCACATCCCTGTAACGCGATAACTACGGCAAGTTGGATTCGTGCACCTGCGTCGTTCTGGGCCAGTGGTTCCCCGCCGGTCGCGCCCGCCGTCGCTGTCGCGGAGATCCGTTCGGTTGAACCGTTTGAGGTTGCTCTAGAACCGGCCGTGCTTGCTCGATCACGCGCTCTGTGCGTCTCAATATTTATTGTGGATTGCGCGGCCGGCGTGGGCTCCGGAGTCCCGACCACACGTCGCGGTGCGTGCCGGTGAATGCCCTGGCGGCCATGGCATCGTGGTTTTGGCAAACCAAAAACAAACCGCGCGCGCGCATGCGCGAGCACATGAACGACCGAGACCACACCAGAAGCCGTCGCCATCAGCCGCTGCATGAGCATTATCCCGGTGCAACTTGCAGGCGCGGTGGGCGAGCCGGGAACAGTGGCCGCGGCGCTACGGTCCACCGACCGAGTCGCGGTTCGCGTCAGCTTGTGCCACGGGCTGGCCCACGGAGGCGCGCCGATGTCGGTGCCTGGACCGCCGGATGAGGCTCACGTCGCCGTCCGCGTGTTCCCTCTGGCGCCGGCCGTCCCGGCCGGCAGCGGCGCAGGCCACATATATGGCTCCGAAATAACTCTTTTCGCGCGCGTTGTGCTCGTCAGGTGATGGCCCGATGCAAGTTGCCAATTCCACGATAGAGATTGATCGGTTTATGATCAGGGCGCGGGATCAATCACCCACCGACTTTCATGCAAGTTGGTACGATTAATCTGTTCATGCAAGTTGGTACGATTGATCTGTTTCTGCTTGTTCTGTGTGTAGCGATGGTGCAGATGAGAATAGTCGGTACTGTTATGTGCAGGTGAACTCTTGTGTGCGTATGTATCATTATCTTTGTCTAAAGAATAATAAATATCTGATTTTGCTAAAAGTATTGGCGCTCGTTGGATTTCCGTGGACGCCTGCACATGCACACGGCCTCATCGTGTGATCTTATCTTATCTTAGACCATATTGAGTCGTCGTCTTCAAGCGCCATTCCCTCTACTACTCAGGCCCCGTTTAATTTGGGATCAAGAGGTGGGTTAGTAATTTAACCTATCAAATATCATTAGGTTAGGGAAGATTAATTAATTCAGTTAAAGCATTTTAATCTTTATAACCTAGAATTAAGTTAACCCACTAAATTAGTGGAATAAGTTAACACACCTCTTCTAAAATTTATTTTGTTAGTGCTAACCTAACTAATCTACCTAACCTAACCACACGGTAATTTATATTAATAAGGTTTATTACCAAACACAAAACTTATATTAAACTAATCTAGTTAGATTAAAGTTAACTAATTCACTTATTTTAACCCTAAACTAAACGTAGCCCTAGTGTCATCCCCAAGCATGATTCTCGAGCGCGACCATTGCATATACCGACGACCGCACAAGCACAAAACAACTCTCTTTTCTCGATCCAGCTGCTCCTCGCCACCGTCCCCATGCCGAAACCTAGCCCCAAAAATCATGCTGGGGATGCCTCTCGCGGCTTGGGGAACCTTTTTTTTGCACCAACAGAATGCACTTTGGGTGTGTCATTGGTTGTGTTGGACCGAAATGGAGACAGAGGGGGGTGAATGTCGATCTTTTAGAATCGCCCCTGAGTATTCACAAAAATCTCTACTCTCCGATGACTATAAAAGCTATGAACGAGAAGAGATGATTGCTCACTCAAGCCGAAAACCAGACTGATAAGAGACTGAGAAAGATCAAGAAAAGAGAGACTGCAAAAACTCGCCACGGCAAGAGATTACCCGGAATCAGCTGCCATGGCAAGCAAATCAACCTCCACGGCTGCCACGGCAGAGAAATTGCATAAATTTGCTGCCAGCCGAGAGGAACAAAAATCAGACTAAACTCGCCATGGCAAGAGATTACCCGGAATCAGCTGCCACGGCAAGCAAATCAACCTCCACGGCTGCCACGGCAAGGAAATTATCTACCACGGCTGCCACGGCAAACATACGGACTCAAAGTGCTACCACGGCAGTTACTGGCCGAGAGGAACTGCTGCTATCACGGCAGAGGATCAACAAGATTTGCTACCACGGCAAGGAAATTATCTACCACGGCTGCCACGGCAAACATACAGACTTAAGGTGCTGCCACGGCAGCAGTAAACTGCAGGAAACCAAAACCTGCTCTGAACTGAACAATTTCAGCTAGAAACAGTATCTATTTCAGCAAACCGAAAAATTGAGAACTTGCATGAAAAACTATGAAAATGATGAAATCTTTCCATACTTTTCGGCATAGAGCAACTCCAAAACATACTAAATAGTAAGAGGTCTTGGGAGAACAAAGAAATCACACAAAAGACCAAGAATTTCAGATTTTCACAGAAATATGAAACTTTACCCGAGCTGGCCAAAAATTCAAATTACTCCTCACCCTTTGATCCTTTGGCAATGAGACTTTGCAGATAGAATATCAATAGCCTCTGGACTCCAGGTTCCAAATTTCAAGCCATTTCATGGAGCAAAAACCAAGATGCATCAAAACCCTGGAAATGAACACTTACTGAACAAGGACTACTCAAAACTCAAATAGCTCACTGGTCTTAAGTCCTTCGCTTCTGAGGTTTTGCAGGTATATTAGCAATAACACAAGGACCTCTCAGACCAAAAATCAGGCCAAACCATGATGAAAATCAAGGATTACTCCAAACCCTAGAAACAGCCTGACAACTACAGAGAGAGCACAAAAACTTAAATTCCCATCAAACCCTTGAACCTTTGGCCATGAGATTTTGTAGATAGCTAACCAATAGCCTTAGGAATCTACATGCCAAGTTTTAGGACAGTTCAAGAAGGGAATCGCAGAGGGCACCAAAACCCTAGAAATGACAGTGAAGAATAGAGAAACCCCAAAATGCAAATCTGAGATTAAAATGAAGTTTGCTCTTGGGAAACTCGATCAAATGATCTTGAAGCACTAACCCATCATAGAGCAACTTATTTTGGCTAATCCCAGTAAGCAAGAACTCAAAACTCAAAGAAAATAAAAAATCCAACAAAGTGAGTATCGAAGAACAGAGAGTATGAACAAAATAAAACTTCAGATTTTCATTGATTGAATCAAGAGGAATACAGAGGAGTCACCATACGCATGGACATTAGAACAAGATGAAAGATTACATGACTCTCCACTCAATCCTCTCCTCTCCCCATCTCAATCCCTCAACCATACATGCTTGGAGGAGGAAGAACCCTACACAGACTCTCACCTAGAAACCATCGAAGGGGACAACAGAGGGAGCACTCTCTGCCTCTCCACCCACTCTCACCAACTAAAGCCTAAAGCCAAAACAACCTCTAAAGTCTATTTTGACTAAAGGAAACCCTAAAATCCATTCAAGTGCTCAAGTGGGCATGCAGCCCCTCCAACCTATTTATAGCCTTGGCTAACGGGTCTCCGCCCCGTTACACCCGCTAAATCCAACGGAGCCCGCTCCCGCTTGTGCAGCCTCACGAATTTCCCGATTCGCCCCTCCTGCACCTTCCGGGAAGCTTCCGCGCTCCTTGCCTCGCACGCCTCGCAACCACCTCAAGTCCACGTCGTCTTCAACACCTTCTGACTGTTCTGACCTCAGCGCCACCTGCGCCTAGTCCAGTCCTCCGTGTCTCACCACGACTCCGTCTCGACGTTCTGCAGTCACACAGACAAGAAACACATCAAATAGCACCGCTCGATACGTGAAAGTGTAAATAACCTCATACTTACCACAGATGAAGTCCAAACCTGTCGAATCAAAGAATCAGCGTCCTAATCCCATACGACCAAGTCTGACCAAAGTCCGACCGAGCCCGATTGCGCCACGCAACGACTCGACTCCGAACCACTCAAACCAAACTCAACTAATCATAAACCAGTGTCAATTACTCATCACTCACATGTGGTCACCTCCACATGGTCCATCAGGTTGAAAGTCTTTCTAATCAAGTTGAAATTGGAAGGTGACAGGTCTTGCAATCCACGTTAAAGCTTACCCAAACCCAAGTTGCAAACTTGAAATTTGAAAGTTTTTCAATTAAACAATTGAAAGTTAGATAGTCAAGTTTTCTCTCAATTCAATTGAAAGTTAGATAGCTGAAAGTTCTTGAATTATTTTGAAGCTTAGTAAAAGATGGTCCGAGAAGATGTTGTTGTGCCAATACGGGGAAGAGGAAGGAGTAAATTCTAACGGCCTGAGGGAGGTGACACTACTACAAACGGTGTTATCACAGACGGTTCAAAACCATTATCACAGACGATTTCAACCATCTGTATTTATGTATCAGTGATAATAGGTGGTTATCACAGACGATTTCTGAACCGTCTGTGATAAGTTAAAACATAGACGATTTTGTAAAAAACTATATGTGATATTCTGCTATCATAGACGGTTTTTCAAAAAAACCATTTGTGATAGCTATATATCACAGACGGTTGTTTTTAACAATTGTCGTTCGACCGTGCGAACCATACCCAGTTGCGCAACCCACAAAACAACATGCGAATCATGGTTCAGCTACGCAAATCGTTGACCGTACCACATGACCGTGAAAAAGGTCAACCGGTGACCGCCGCCGCGCCACGCCACCCAAGCCTCGGCCGCCTGCGGCATCATGGCCGAGCGGCCGTGCCGCCTCCTATGACCGCTGCCACCGTGCGCACCCGCATCACCGGCCATCACCGCTGCCGCCAGCCTGCCACCTCATCGCCGCCGCCACCTACGTGCGCCACCCGCGCCCATGCTAGCGCCGTCACCCTCGGTCGGCCGCACCACCTTTGGCCTGCACGTCGACAAACCGTGCCACCTGACCCACGCCACCTCGGCCCACACCGCCTACGCGTTGCTAGCCATGCCGTTGCCGTCGTGTGCTGCTAGCAGTGCCGCCACCGCCGCCCGACGGCCACCAGACCCACACCCAAGAGAAGAGAGAGAGATATTAGATTGGGAAAAAGAGAGAGGGATATATATGTGGGAGAGAGAGGAACCTGATTGGAAAAAAAAAGACTGCGCATAGGAAAAGAAAAGGTCCCCTTTTATATTAGCCCTTAACGTAGCTTAGGAGGCTAATTAGGGTTTTCCCTTGTTCTTTCTTTCAGGGTGCTACAATAGCCAGCTGGGCTCATGCCTAACACACGAATGGCTCAAGCTCGTACACGACGACGTATCACTTGTGTGGACGCGGCGGCACGACCAAATCCATATCCATCCATCACTCCATCCACGATTTTGCATCGCGGAGAATGGATGCGTGCACCTCCCGCTTCCACAGTGCACACACGATGGAATACGATACCCATCTCCCTCTCCCTCTTTTCTTCACCACGCGCACGCGTCGGCGCGGTCGAGCTCGCCGCCGAAAGCTGGGATGCCGCGCCGCTCGATTCCTCCGCCAAGCACGTACGCACAGCCACGTTACCCCCACGGCAGCGAGCCAGCGACAGGCTGCAGTTACACGGCCGATGGCAACTCGGATTCCGCGCTTGGCATGTCAAACACGGACGTCTAGGTTCCCTAGAACTCTCAAAAGCCCGCCGAAAAAAAAAGGAACGGATAGACCGTGGATAGGTTCCTAAAGGCGGGGAATAAAAATCCAGACTCTTGAACGACCCTCTGACCTCTGTGATCGCGTGGAGAGAATGATCTGGTTTTTGGCCGATCGGACGGGGCCAGCATGGCTGCTACGTCCTGCCGTCCCAGTCGCCGTGCGGTGGCCAGCTCCCATTGGCAGCCTCCCGATCGAGAGGCAGGAATTTGTGGCCGGCCCCGGCCCGGGCGACCGTGGATGTTAACGCGCGCGAGCTCGCTGCGTGACACGACGTGGGAGATGGAATATGCTCCCGCATCTGCGTCAAATTACGTCTTCCGGCGGTCAGTGGCGGGGGAGCCCCGGCGCGCCACATGGCCAGATCGATCGCTGAGAGTGAGGACGACGCGCGCCGAGTTCCAGTGATCACAGTTCGTGCTCGCTTCTTCGACATACGTGCGTAAAGTATGTGTCCGTGCAAAACGAAGAAGATGAATGCATGTACGCAACAGATGCAGCGTGAATCCGAGCTATCTAGGTTTAACATAAAATTGCTGCCGATCTCAATCTCTTAAGCATGAATGCCATGCACATCGTCGTGTTCGTGCATGCATGAGAACAGCATGGTATGGAGCTAGCTGTCTCTCCCTTCTACTCTGGCATATTAGTTGAGCAAGCTCGAGATCTATGTCACTGTGTGGCACAACCACAAATCACGGAAATGCACCGCACGCGATCGATGACGCCGATGAACCAAATCTGGGGGATAAAGCGGCGAACCATAGCAGATTGTAATATCCATCACATCAGCGCGCCTAAACAATGATATCCGCATCGGCACATATGGATCGATCCGAACTCGACAGCCAAAAAGCGAAGGAGCAGAATCCAACAAAAGCCAATCGATCAATCGAATCTGGAAAAGGACCCCGTTCTGATCGATCGGTCGTATCCTTGTCGCCGGAGTTAGCGCAGGAGCAGCGTTTTCTAGAATTCATCTGCGTGGCTGTACTGTACGGCGCAGCTTGATCTACCTCTACAAAGCTTTTCTTGTTTTCTTTATGTAGTCTCAAGATTAATTTTATAGCTAGAAAAAACGCATTCTTTTCTTGAGCTGTTGCTTGGATCAGGAATACTTTTTTTTGACCAAAATTCGTGATTTCCGATTTTCTCGATCCATCCGAAAGAAGCCCATTCCGACCAAAAATATTGGCTTTGGCCACCGAACTCATCCCTCCCACACGCATAAAGTCGATGGCCCGAAAAATCCTTCTCTAGCTAGCTAAGATCCCACTGCTGCTGCTCTCAAGCTAGCTAGCTAGGGTTTACGCTGATCGGGGTTCTGGCGCTAGCTTTAGCGAGCCATCGAGCTCGTCGGGGGATTCGGTTGATTTGAAGGAATTGGAGCGCATGCCGAGTTCTCGTAATGATAAAGCCGATGGCCCGATGTGGACGGATGCGGTGTGGGCGGCGAGAGGGGGGAGACAACGCCGGCTGTGAGAGGGGAGGCAGTGTCATATACGTATTTTTAAAACATATTTGAATTCGAAAGGTAATTTGAATATTTTCATCAAAACTTACCAAATATTCAAAAAATTTATTTTTGGATTTCTTGAAGGGGTCCGAATATTTTTAAAACCACAAATGTTTTCGCTGGCTTGGATCAGGAGTTGTTACTCGTTCACTTGCATGCAATGACGCCAGGTAAGTGGCCGGGGTACATCGCCGTAAGCTTGTACTAGAACATTACTGCCAGGTGCCAACGCTGGGTCAGGACAAATGGACACTGCGATCAAGGATCTGCAATTTTGCACTTGCATTCCCCCACGTAGGTCGCTTTGAGGGGTGGAACTTGTTCTCTCTATCCGGACGTCGCGTCGCCATCGCATGGGACCCCGAGGAGGATGCCGCGAAGATCTGCATGCGTCTGATGCGGATTGTCGCCTCGTGTTCGTTCGGGTGCGTGCACATTCCTACATTGGTTAATCATTTCGGTGGTGGCGCACCGGAGATAGTCTTTTCTCGCGCGGTACCTTTTGCGACATGTTTGCATTAGGAAGGAAAAGGCTTAGGCATGTTCTTTTCGGCTGCGGTTTATAATTTTTGGTTGAAATTTTTGAATTTTAGCTATTTATAGTACAGATTACAGAGAGACAGATACTCACTTGCGATTTTGACTAGTATAGATATTAGACTTTTTAACGTATAGATCGTTTAATTTGTAAACCCCGTTTTCAGAAAATACTTCGTTTAAAAGTTAGATACTATAACAAAAATCAAAAGCCGCCAATTTTCAACTTAAAGAACAGGCCTCCTAGGCTCCTAGCTTTCAGCGGTGAAGTTATTGGCTAAGATAAAATGACTTGGGGGAAGGTTAGGGAATCTGACGACAGATCCATCGTGTGTACCGGCTTTTGACGGCCAAGTGGTTCGTTTCGAATCGATGGATGATGGCAATCGTGCAGCGTCTCGTGTCTTCCAAGAATGTGACACAACCAACAGCAGCCGCGAGAACAACTTTACCACTACTAGGAACCACCTCTTGGTGATGGTAAAAGTCGTAAGTATATAACTTTATCTATTAAACTTAAATTTTGACGTTCACTTATTATATATGCATAAGTATATTTTAGTAGAAATTTTGTGACATAGTAGATTTATCTTTATTATCTATCTGTCTAAATATGTGCTAAGGAAACGTACTTATGTATGTACCTATGGTATGTATCTTCCTTATAATTGCAAAAAAAAGACTTCATTGCTATTTGTTGGTAATTAGAAACATATAATCGTCATCATCCAACCGGTAGCTAGCTCAATCACTGACTGATTTGATAAATTAAGCTTTTTTGTGAGAGGGTCTATGCGGTGAACAATCACAACTTAGCTTAATGAACATCTACACCAACCTTATTGTAACGCCTCCATTTATAGAAACGCTAGTATGGCTTATCAGCCGATTTTGGACGTAGCAAGCGTATAAGCCCAAAGTTATCTTATATCACAAAAAAATTTTCCACATACGTACTTGAGCGAGATTAAGACCTAAAACCACTAGTCATCGACGAAGTAGAGCTCTTCCGAATCTTCATCAACAACTTGTTCATTGTTGTCTCATTGTTTTTCTGTTTATTGTTTAGCATGTAATGAATACAATTGTCCCCAGTAAGTCACAACCACCACCTACAGCCTTCCCAAGCACCGTTTATGCATTGCGGTTTTCTTCCAAAGATGTTTCCAGCATTTTGGTCAGACTACCAAAATGCCCTTTCTTGACCCGGTCATCTCCTTCCATTGCAAGCAAATACCATGCTTGCCACGTATAGGTACACCACTGGCTTGCCATACGTCGGCAAATTTCTCTCATTTCGGTTCCACCGAATCATACCTCATTTGGACCGACCAAGAGACATGGTGCAAACTAGCCATTAGAACTTCTCTTCAATATTTTCTGCCTTTCTCAGCCATGCTTGATGTCACCACCTCACTCGGCATCCTTATTGTTCTAAGCCTCGGCTCCTCCATGAGCGTAGCCTCGACCCTCGCTGTTGACTACAATTGACTCTAAGCGACTCTACACATTTAAAGACAAAAAAATCATTTTTGAACATAAGTTCTTCACAACTTAACCCACATTAGTAATAATATGTTTCATATAACCTATAACTAATGACTTAGGACACCAAATCATCCTATGACCCAAAATTCCCAAAACCATCCATTTCCACAAGTTATCGAGAAAAATCTGCTAAGTTATTAATTCTAAATTTTCACTCCTCTAAAATAACACTAGTTATGGTAACAAAACAATAGACTTTTTTACATGTCCTTTTTACATGTCCCTCAAACTCCTACGGTGCGTCCCCCAGCGCTGGATCTCGGCCGATGGCCCACACGTTGATGGGTACACGTATGCGGGCGGGGATGTCGTAGCCGCTGACAGACGTGTCCTCGCGGGACAGCCGGGGAGCAAGCAAGGCCACGACCGGGTGGGTGCGCATGGTCGGCCGACGACGCGGTCCAGCTCCTCGGTGGCCTTGGCGAAGACCTCCGGCTTCTTGAGGAGTTCCGAGTGGCCCACTCAAGCGTAACCGCCGAGGTATCCGGTGCAGCGACTATGAGGTCCTGCTCCATTTGGAATGCCTAGTGTATAACAGTGAGACACGGGTGATGAATAGTAAAATGAGTGAATTATCTCAAGTCTTACCAGAGTGAATGCCTTGACGCCACCCCGCTTGATCGTGACCTCGAGGTTGGGGTCATCGGCGAGCTGCAGTAGCAGGTCCACCATGCCCCTAGCCACGAACTCCTCACCCTCGCGTCGCCGCCGCCGCTCGTTGTGCTCATCCAGCACATGTTCCAGGAACCGATCAGTTGGCATATACATTCTATACACTGTATGCAGAATTTTGTTAATTAAGGATAGAAGATGCCTCATATTGCCATGTATAACACAGGACTAACTGTACATGGTTTTCCTAGAGAATAGGGAGAAAAAAAGTCAAGCTCAAGACCAAAAGAGGCCAACAGTGCATCTAAATTAATTTCAGACAAACAACAGAATCAGCAGAGGCAGACCGCATCTCTAAGTATCGAATGTTGAAATATCAACATAGATTGAAAAATGATACTCAAACAAACAGGAAACTTACCAACTAAAATAACGATCAAGCTGTTGTATAGGATGCTCCAGGATCCTTGTGTAAATCACTGATAAATGGCTCCATGTCTGCTGTGATTCTTCATATCTGATGTACTCATCCCACAATGCACCAGAACGATAATCTGTTCCCACACATGCTAAACCACGTTACAAGAGCCTAAAAATTCAGAACATGAAGAGGTGTTATTGTCCCAGCAGAAGTTAAGAATACCCAAAACAATAGCCATAATAGCCAAACCAACTAAATTCATATAATTTTTTATGGTTGATGACACTTCCACTGTGACACAAGTACGCTACATTTACCTTCCATAAGTCCCACAACTTTCCTGTAGAACTGTGTGCAAAATTGCCATCTTAGCTCATATGTGAGCATGTCTTCCATGCAGCAATTTTGTTAATGTGACAGGGATGGTGACCTCAGCGGTAGCGAACTTAAAAGTAGCAGAACTCGGGACTGCGAATGTAACTATGGCAACAAAACCATATAAAGAGAACAAATTACTAGAAGAGATGCTAAAATTTTAGTCTTAGCTTTAACATATGCCCACTGAATCTTTATTCCATGCACATGGTCTCAATGTCCATTCATTCCAAAATATGGTTAGAAAAGATGCAAATCATAATTAGCATCCGACAGCAAAACATAATTATGAACAGACAAAAGAACGTCCTTGTACCTTCTGATAATATCTGGATCATTGTACATCAAAATTGCAAATTGACAATAGTTAACCCAGATATCCACAGAACATGTGACTGCAAGAACAGCCCATTCATACACCTCGACAATCTTTTCGATGCTATCAAGATGCCCTTCGTGGTCCACATATTTCTTCCAGTATCCAAAGCAGAGAGGAAATTCAGAAAGAAATGCATCATAGACTTTACGAATTTTTCCAATGTTGTTCTGGGCAAGACAGATAACAGGCATCAGAAGATAACAGGAATGCATCATATGATTCGAAGCAAGAGTACCACAGCAATCTATAGGCATTTCATCAGCAAAGAAAGAAATTTCTTGAGATCAAAATCTTCAGATTAAAATTAGTAACACCATTAAGGCAAGAATCAGCTACAAAAATAATGCATTAATTTCTTGATTTTATCAACTGGTTTCTTTCATTGCAATCCTTCAAGCAGAGAACAGAAGTTTATCTTGCAATATTTCACATCGCACGATAAAATACAGGACATCTGTATATACAGAGAACCAATACCTCAGCAACTCTCTGTCTGCTCAATAAGGGCTATCCAGGCACTGAATCCAAACAATTTGTCCTGACTATATCCCACAGTCTATCCTCTTCAGCCGAATATACAACTAAAAAAATATTAAACACACTTAGCCTTGTGTTTTTTACTGCAAGGAAACATCAAAACAAGAAAGTGTAAGCCTGACAGTACCATCCTCATAAGCTTGCTCAGTAACTCGGCCAGGCACCATCTTGTTGATGTTTCGATTGAACGAAGGATGTTCAGTTGGAAAAGTAGAGGTGCCAGTTCCTGCAGCTGAATTATCAATTGTACCCTCACTTCCACTAGAAAAAGGAGCCTCAGGATTGCTTGCGGCATTAAGGGAAACTGCAGTTGAATTTTCACCATACACACAACCATTGGGATCGGATGTTACCAACTCATCATAACCAACATTGGTGAAAGCAGCTGAACCAGTAACACCAGCACCTGATTGCAGTCTTGAATGGATTTTGGATTTTCTGCTGTGACTTTGCCAGCAAGCACATGCTCTGATGCAACAGCTACTTGAGCTTCCAGACACAGCTTGTCCTCCATTGTTAACGAAGTCTATGTGAACAAATATGGGAAGCCCTGAGAGAAGGGGGGAGAACCCAAAAAAAAAAACTATGCAAAGTATTGATTAAAGATCTCATAGGGGGAATTATAGCCTATTGTTGAAGCAAGATACAAGCCCAAAAAAGGATGGGACAGCATCAGGCCAATAGGTAACACACAAGATCCACGTCCAAATGGACTATTCAAGCAGCAAACAGAATAGGGGTTTTTTGAAGTTCCAGTATGCAGATTAAAGACCTAGTAATAGTGTTGCTCAAAGTAAAGTAACAAACATTTCTCTCATGAAGTCCTCCGAGAATCAAGCAATAAAAAGACAACAGAAATCAGCAAAAGCATATTACATTAGGTCAGAATTATTTCACAACAAAATAGATATTCATCGAATTAGGGCATAAACTGTGGATGTTTCATATCTTTTCAAAGTTGCACAAGTTGTCTATATATCACATATATTCTGTGTTTTCCAAACATAACTTCAGTTAGCATATTCACATGTTCATTCTGTTACTTCATGGTAGTTAACCTGATACCAAGCCAGTAAATTCCACGTTTAGCAGCTTATGCAGAGTTAATATCATTCTGCTTGCTAGCTCATTACGTTAATGATCATTTAAGTACATAAGGCCGAATTCCCACGTCGTTATTCCAACTTTGCAGGAATCAATTTACTAGAAAGGCCAACAAGCACTAACACGGTTGCAGCAAAAACACACACACACACACACACGAAAACTTTCACAATTCTATCAACTTTGACAGTTAACTGATACGTACTGTGACACAAGCTAAACATTTCAAACAATTGCACAAATGGGGCAGAAATCTACCCATTCCCTTTCAATAATAGACGCATTTACGCTGATTGGGCGGAGTATCGCAGAAATATTCGGATTCGATTGCTCACAGCAAAGACCAGAACAGATTGGTAGGTCAAAGTGGACTCAATCCAAGCAAGTTAGGGCTTACCAGCAAAAGGAATCAGTCCGGGCGGATCTCCATCCACGCCGATATAGCAGAGGCGATAAGGAGGAGGAGGAGGAAAGAAGAGTTCGAGGTTGTCAGGACCCGAGAGTCAACGATCGCAAAAAAAATCTTCCAGATTTCAGGGAAAAGATTTGGGGAAAGTAAACTTAGCTAAGGTTCTACGCTAGCATACGAACTAAGAGACAACACTGATATTTTCCTTCTTTGTTTTTCCATTCCGCATACTAGGGTTATAAAGCCCCATTCGTTCGGTCACTGCAAGGAGTAAAAGCAACTTTACAGAGGCGACGTCCTTTGGCGGCGCCGGCGAAGATCGAGGGTTCCGCGGCGCCGGATTTGGGGGATGGAATTCGGTGGCGCGCTGGTGCGAGACGGCGGAGCCGGGAGATGAGATCGCAGGAAGGGCAATACGGTAATTGGCAGGCCGGCTTGGGGAAGGCGCATGGCATAGCGCAGCCGTGCGTCGGATGAGCCACGTCACCCCAGACGCTTGACCCCCTTTGACTCTTCTCGGTAGACTATTCCTGTATTCCACCCCTCGAACTGCTGGCCAATCCGTCTGACCTCACATCGAAGTCAGCCTCCACCACGGCGCCACGTCACCGCCACCCGATAAGCTGAGCTTCTCGCATCCACACGTTTTCCACAGGGTTAGCTCCTAGAAGTGGAAATATCAACTACGACGTCGGTCGAAGCAACCCACGTATGTCCTGGCGCAGTTCTACGCATACGCACCGAGTCGCCGTGTTGCTTTCGATGTTCACCACTTCACCTCTCTATATAAGCGCCCCCACCCGCCCGTACTTCCCGCTTCAGTTCACTCCCAGGTCCCAGCTACTTTTAAGCTTCCACTCGCTGAGCAGAGCTTAAGCAAGCGCCTCCGCACGGCCATGACCAAGAAGCTGATCTCAGCCGTGGCCACGAAGCAAGATTTCAAGGCACAGTTGGATGATCACGGGATACGGGCCTTGAGCTCCGCGGATGCCAACACCGTGATGGAGTTAGCCGGCCGGTTGATCTCCCCGGAGCAGGAGCACGCCTTCATCGTGGCCGCGCTGCGGCACGTCGTCTCCGGGTACAGCACGGCGCCCCCGCAGATAGTTACAGTGGCGTGCGGGGAGGTGTGCAGGCTGTGCGGCATCGACGGCTGCCTCGGGTGCGACTTCTTTGGGTCCGAGGCGGGGGCGCCAGAGATGGTACAGGAAGTGAATTATGGCACGGAGCAAATGGCGGCTGCGGCAGGAGGGCAGAGGAGGCGGAGGAGGAAGAAGAACATGTACCGCGGCGTGCGGCAGCGGCCGTGGGGGAAGTGGGCAGCGGAGATCCGCGACCCGCGCTGCGCGGTGCGCAAGTGGCTCGGGACGTTCGATACGGCGGAGGAGGCCGCCAGGGCCTACGACTGCGCCGCCATCGAGTTCCGGGGCCCGCGTGCCAAGCTCAATTTCCCGTACTACGAACCTTTGCCTGGACACAGAAACGGCAATGGTGGTGATGCTGTCATGGTGGCAAAACCCGAGACTCTGACACCGCCGTCGTGCAGTGGGGATGCCGAGGAGAGGACACCGGGAGAGTGGCACCTGGGTGTGGATCAATTGGGAGACCAGCTGTGGGAAGGCTTGCAGGATCTCATGAAGCTGGATGAAGGCGACCTCTGATTCGCGCCATTCTCGGGTGCAGCGTCTAGTATTTGAGCTCTTGTACTGGTGTGATTATATCTTGGCCGTTGGATTAGACTCTTTTTGAAAGGAAACCGTTGGGTTAGACTAACCGGAAGATCATTTGTTTATTTGTATAGCTCTACTACATTGCCTTTGTTTACTGAGTATAAAAGAAAGAGTTGGTGGTAATGTTGGTATGTCATTTTCTCTCATATTTATTTTCATATTCCTAAAAAAATGTAACAACCTCTCCAGTAAACACCAATTCCTCATCGCTAAAAAATTTTCTAAAAAAAAAAAGAAAAACCATCTCCCAACAAACAAATTATGCAAATTGCGGTGTTAGTCACAACAAAGCTCTATTGAGCGCAGTGGCGGAGCCGAGAGCACGGTGTAGACCAAGCATGTCGGTAGATGTGCGACATCAACTTGGTCGAAGCTTGACCGAATGAGGCGGTGGAGCCGGTGGCGTGGAGCGATGTCAACTCGATGTGCAAGAGTAATATTTTTTTATCTGTAGCAAAGTACAGATGTTTGGCTAGTTTGAACAAAAAGCATTGTTGGTAGGTTCGTTAAATTGAGTTGGATTAATTTGCTAGAGGAGGCATATTCTTTTGTTGAGAGGAAATAACAAGAATTGTATATTAATGGGTAGGGAATATTCTCAATGAATTTTTGGTGCAAACTGTTTGTTAATTATTAGGACTTGGTGCCGTTGAGACAAGTTGCAGCTGTTGCCTCTGGGTGGTGACTGACGAGTACACAAATAGGTTATTAGCTCGTTAGAAAGCAACACCTTCCCTGAGCTTAGTTCAAAGTTACAGAAGAATGAGATCTTTCAGAACTCTGAAGTGAAAACATGAGCCAATACTAGTTTTTTTTTTTTTTTTGGAGTAATGAACCAATGTGAGTTGACTTGACTTGTTAGTGGCAGATAGAGAAATAGGAACTTAGCTACTGTCAAAAATACTAGTAGTTGCATAGCATCAATACGTTGGACTGTAAATATAAATTATGTAAAACGCTTCTCTTTCACGTTGAAATTCGCAACGGACCAACCACCGGAAGTGAGTGAAGCTGGCGCAGCCAAGCACCCACGGTAGCTACTCGCCAAGTACTCGTTTCCAAGGACCAAAGAGGCAAAGAGGCGACTGGGTGCGCCGTGCGCGGGCCAACAGCCCGACACCGGCTCTCCACGATTGCGACGTGCGCCACCCGGGAAGCTGCAGCAGAAAACTGTCAAAGAAGCGGGTCCGCACGGCCGCACGGGGGATTCCGCTGTGAGATTCTGGACAAGTGCCAGCATTTAGCCGTCGCCCGCGGCTCCAGCTGTGGGGTTGCTGGGTCTTTTCGTCAGCCAAAACGGGGGAATCGGCGGTGTCCGGTCGCTGCAGGCGAAGCCACCCACCCATCCGTTGCCTTGGTTTTTGACTGGCCTAGGATTTCGCTCATTTAGTTGGTTTCTAGATTCTAGATTTCTTAGCAACAATCGTGTGGTATCCGGTTACTGATATTAGGAGAGCCCACCCTATCCAAAAGCACAATATTATTATTCACTATTTAAAAATTTCGCCTTTTTCTAACATTTTAGTTTATTTTAAGTTTTTTTGTTAGTTCTTTTTTTGTATTCATTTGTATTATACATGATGGGCTAATCCGTTTTTTCTATGTTTAAATTTTTTTAATTTAATTATGTCAAATAAAACACCATCAGCTACAGTGTAATTTTAGCTAGTTATAATAAAAATTCAGTTATAAGCTACCAAAATTCAGCCCAACTGAGCATCACCTATGCACTAGGGTTAGATCCTAGGGCTCTGTAAGTAGTAAGAACTATACAATGATTTCTCTATTTTTTTAATGCCGATACTTAAAGCTCCAAACATACGGAACAACAGTGATGTGTCAAATGTATGAGTAACTTTCCCAATATAAACTATATACCTAGCAAGACTCAAACACTAGAGCAATCCAAATGCCATCACAATTAGGCCATCCACCGCTTAGTATTTTCCATAGCGTGTACTACAGCCAGTTTGCTACGATGATAAATTTTATACCAAAAGTCGAATTTTAGAATGTTAAATTTAGACCAAACAATTCTATCTATCCTTCTTGCACTAACCTCTCTGATACACACTGATACCCTTTCTTATACGCAGCAACCTCTAGATCGGATTAGAGTTTGTGAGATATGATATGAGCATGTACGATATCAAGAATGAAAAAGATAAATATCGTAGAGAAAATCAAAATAACGATGTTGAAGCAACTACGATGAAAGGAAAAAATTTGGCGAAGCTGATCACATATTCCTTAAGTACAACCTCAAAAGAGTATAAGAGATTGTCGCTCTCTTGCAACCCTCTCAAATCTTTTAGAAACCTCGGATTCTTACTCTATATAAAAATCTAATGTTAAAGAATAATTTAGTATATAATTCTCTCGTGCACCTCTATCTTTAAATGGGTGGTTTCTTTACTTTGTTGCTTGGTTGCTTGGGTTCTCTGTAACCATTTCTCAGGGTTTTATATAGTCCCCCTAGTCATCCTCCAAAGTGGAGTAGGGATCCTACTCTAAAAAGAGTAGGAATTCTAATCTCATTAGGATTCATCTATGTCTCCTTACAGCACACATTTTTAAATTCTAAAATACTAGGATATGAGTCATCATGCTTAACAATCTCTATCCTGACTTTTATCCGTTGAAGTCATTGTACTTCTCTAAGAACTCACTCCAAGTTAGCTTCACATTTTTTATTTTTCCTCCTACCTTTGGTGGTGTCCTCACCATAGGGGTTTATGCACATTACCGTAATATGTATGTCAGTATCTAGGCTAGCCTACCCGAACCATCTACTTGAGAGCTCCTTTGTGTTTGCAGTTTGATTAACCACACCTCATGTTCCTACAGCCTTCCATGCCCACAAGATTAGTCCCACCACATCTTTCTTCTTCCAACAACTCGCATCGTCGTCTTTGCGGCTGTTAGATTTTGCAACCGTCTTTGTAATTCCGCACATAACTGCAAATAAGATCTGAGTACCTACTATTGACAACACGGTTTCCTTCTCCTAACTAGGTTTTTTATCAAACCTCTCATTAGTTTCCCTTCATTTAGGTGTACCCATCAATTGATATTCTCTATTGCCCTAGATATTTTTTATAATCACCTACCCTTTGCAAGTAATTTGTATGACTCTACCTCGAAATAATACCCTCACAAATTCGAGTTCAAACAACTTCACAGATATTAAATTCTTTTTTTAAGCTGAGAACATATTGAACTCCCGTCAATATATGGTGTGCTTTATCGTACATTTCCAATGTAACCGTTACAATCTTAGTAATTGCATACTCCTTACAATCTGCTAAGTGAGTAGTTTCATGCGTCGGGCGTAGATATCTTTTATTAAACATCTCCCTCACTGAACATATATGAAAGCAACAACCCAAATTTAATACCCATCAATGAGAATCACCTGGTTTACTAACAACTAATGCGTTTAAACCATCCTTTGCTACCGTCACTTAGCATGCAACATCATTTGCTTCAAACTTGGATAGCTTTTTATCATGTGACCTTCCTCGTCACACAGATAACATATACGTGTGCCCTTGCTCTTGCTATTCTTTTTCTTGTGACTTTTGTCTATAATACCTACTGCAATCAATGCTTGATTACCTGAGGATAAAGATTTCAATGCCGTTTTTAAGGACTTTACCACCAATATATATGCAACTGCCTCATTAAAATTAAGAGTGGTTTTTTCAACGAGAATATTCATCACCAATTACTACCATGACGGTGGTAGAGATAATACCAATATGATGACTTTATCATTCTTCTCAATTTTCTTATTCACACTAATTAGTTGAATTATAAACTTGTTAAAGATATTTAGATGGTCAATAAACAGTGTACCTTTCTTCATGCACAACCTATACAGTTGTTGCTTCAGCACCTATCAGTTTATCAACGATTTTGCCATATGCAATTTGTCTAAGTCCTCTCATAATTTTTTTGATGAATTCTCCTTGACTACCGAGTACTTTACCTCATCAGAGAGATATAAATGGATTATAGTGACAATCTTCTATTCCATTATCTTCCGGTCTTCATTGAACGTTTTTCTAGTTTATCATTTTCAAGAGCATCGATTAGCTCCTACTGGACAAGAACATCCTTCACCATGCATTACCATACACTGAAATTTTTTCACCATCAAATTTCTCTACTTGATTCCACATCATCGACATCGATATTGATTTGTTGCCATCTGACGCTTTACCGATTTTCTGATAAATCATATTAATCCGACCTTAGCTCTAATATCACTTATTGTACTCTGATACTCTTTTTTATGCACAACAACCAATGGAATAGATCAGAGTTTGTAAAATATAGCACGAGCGTACACGGTATTATAAACGAAGAAGATGAGTCTCATCGGTAGAGAGAACCAAAATAACGACATTGAAGCAACCGTGACAAGAGAAAAGATTTGATAAAGGCAACAACAAATTTTTTAAAGTATAATCTTGAAAGAGTACAAGGGATTATCACTCTCTTATAACCCTCTCGAATCTTTTAAGATCATTGGATCCTTATTCTATACAAGAATCTAGTGCTAAAGAATAACTTAGCCTCTTTTCCACACATCTATCTTCGGATGAGTAATTTCTTTACTTTGTTGCTTGGTTATTTGGATTCCCTATGACCACTCCTTATGATTTTATATAGCCCCCTAGTGCTTTTTCTAAAGTATAGTAGGAATTTTATTCTAAAAAAGTATGAACCCCAATTCTATTAGGATTCATCTAAAAATCATTTATACCACAACTTTTCAAATCTTCAAAAGACTATAGCACGAGTCACCGTAGTCAACGCTTTCCTTTTGTAGCAATACCCTAGCCCTAGCCTGCATACGGCGTTGGTGTCGACAAGGTCCGTCGACTCTTCTTCAACTACGGGCTTATTTTTTTTAGCTATAACTGATGATTTTTGCCCCTAGGGCGAGCACTTATACGAATAAGCCGAATACCGATAAATTGAAAAGCTACTTAAAAAAAGACTGTTCTGATAAACCACTTTGAAAAAGTGGCGGAGAAGTCGTCCCGTTTCTTTGCTTGGGAGAAATCATAAGCCAAAAAATATATGGCACATATGTCATAATAGCATTTTCGCATAGAAAAAACTACTCCCACTTTAGTTTTTAACTACTCCCACTTTATTTTTTAACAGCCACTATATAAATCTGTAATTTGGAGGTTTATTAGCCAAAATTCGGGCTAAAAAATCCATTATAATGTTTGAACAAGTTTGCCCTCACTCGAAAGAAATAAATTCCCTATTCTTTTCTTTTCCTCGAATACTTATTTCGCTCCAATCCCAAATTCCCAATCCTTCCCCTCTTCTCGATCCGAATCGACATCTCACGCACGGGCGGTGACCGAAGGCAGAGCGGCAGCGGGGGAGACGATCGTAGGGAGTAACGGAGATGACTAGGAGCGGAGACCGTCCGGGAAGCGTCGACTGGCGGCGGCGACCTTCGAGGCGGTGGAGACACTCGGGAGGCGGGACCAGCGCCGGCCACGTTCGGGAGGCGGCGGCTGGTCACAGTCTGACAGAGACAGCCGAGGAGGCGTGGCTAGCGGCGCGAAGGTCGGGGAAGTGGCGGCGCAGACTTGACATTGGAGCTGTGTCGTTTGGGCCCCCGGGTGCTCCGGCTCCTGCCGAAAAGCCTGGAACAGGGCCAAACAGGGCTTCTTGTGGAACAGCGGCAACAGCGTATCCCAGAAATAGCCGAAAATTTATCTTTGGTGCACTCGCGCGGTATTGCCTCCCCACCACTGCCTGTCTTTCTCCGCCCCTCCTCTCTCCATCGCGAACTCCAATCTGATTCTTTCTCCTTCCGTTGGGGAACCGCTTGCTATGAAGGAAACGGAAGAAAAGGGATTCACGTGAGGTACTGTAATATCTATCTGTTCCCTACTTTTTTCGGTTGATTGGTTTGCTCGTTGTAGTTTGTTGTTACAGCGTCATCTGTATTTATTCAATTTGGGCAGAAATTTCTTGTATTTATCCACCTTGGTGCATCATGATTCACGAATGATGAGAATTTTTTTCTTTTGCAACTGGAGTTGATTTTTCTCTTCCTGGAAAAATACCAAATTGTTGCAATAACCATGTGAAATTAACTACCTTGATAGCAATTCGAAGCGCAATGAAGATTGCAAAACGGTTGAAATTCCCTGTTCATGTGTCATCAAAATTTCACTGCTATTTTGTACGTGAGATAGTACATTTTTACAAATTAATACTTTTCAAACCATAAGCCGTGTTTATTGTACTACCACAACTGTATGTATATATATGCACGAGTCAGATACATGCCAATTGCCAGAGAAGTAGTCCTAAAAAATTCATTTCAGCTATAGTTTTAAGAACTTCAATATTCGGAAAATTATGGCTTGTATCTCGAGTTCATGGAGATGCATACATCGTGCTTTGATGATCTGGTCTACATGGATGTTAAATGTCTCGTCCTGCCAGCACACAATTCCTGACGACTTGGCTAAAATTTGAATATTGTGCGTTGTTGTTAGCACAGAGGACAATACAACTAATTTGGTCAGGTCTATTTCTGTAAATATTAAAAACAATGCACATGGAAATTTTCTGGCAGAGCTCAACTCCCCATGTCTTCTAAGGAAATTTACATGCATTTACACGATGGATTATAATTGGGTTGCACTAGTCATATGAATGTTTAAAAATGTTTCCTTTCTAGATCAACAATCTCTTTCTTGTTGTCAGGAAAACAATGTTAACCTACCTCGTATGATATTGGTAATTGTCATGACTCATGAGTGGGAATGTGTAACAGTGTTCTGTTTCGAATGTGTAACAGTGTTCTGTTTCCTTTTAACTAACATGGTAATTACTTGCCAGGTACCCAGCAGTAACTCTATCCATGACAATTATTTGAACTCGCTATTCGTTAATATCCTGCATGCCACAGAATGGAAGGTCTGAATGTTGAAGGGATGCCACAAGTATCTGTTCCTCCTAACTCTGTCGATTTACTGGCAGGCTCAACTGATTCAGAGCCTCTTGTTTCATTTGATTTTCCTGGAAGTTCCTCAGGTGGTCATACTAGACATTTAAGTGAAGATTTAAGTTCCCTTGCAATTAATGATTTACGTGTAAACAAAATTGAGGAGAATTGCCACAACAAGTTTGAAGGGAAGGGAATAAGTTGCGATGGTCACACTAGACATTTTAGTGAAGATTTAAGTTCCCTTACAATTAATGAGTTACGTGCAAACAAAGTAGAGGAGAATTGCCATAACCAGCTTGAAGGGAAGGGAATAAGTCGCCACAATTCTGCTGAAAGAAACATTTTTAAAGCAGCAGAGATTGCCGAACGCTTCATTCAGGCTATAGATAATAGAGTCCTTGTAGACACTGCAGCACCAATCGAATCTGTTAAAGATGCTGTAAGCAAATTCGGAGGGATTCTTGACTGGAAAGAGGTGATGTCTATTATTCTGAAATGTTATTCATACATCTTAATGCCTTGTTTTGGTGCATTAGACTTAAACTTATCATGACCTTCCATTCCAACCATTTTGTGCAGAGACGCAAACATGTCCAACTCGCGCTTGACAAGGCGCAGGAAGATGTTCCCGAGTACCAGAGAAGAGTGGAAGTTGCAGAATTACAGAAAAACGAAGTTCTGCAGGAGCTGTGTAGCACCAGGAGGATCATAGAAGGGCTGAAGTTAAGCCTGGAGAAAGCACAGACTGAGGCAGTGCAAGCGCAGCAAGACTCAGAGCTCGTTGAGATACGGTTCAAAGAGATACAACAGGGCATTGCTTGCAGAGAGAGTGCTGCTGTAAAGGCAGAGATCGAGCTTGCGAAAGAACGCCACGTGACTGCCTTAGCGGACTTGCAGTCAGTGAAAGAGGAGCTAGCGCAACTTCAGAAGGAGTACACATCTTTAATTGCTCAAAAGGACATTGCTGAGACAAGAGCACGCGAATCCACGGTTGTGTTGCAGGAGATCGAGAAGACTGTCGAGGACCTCACCCTTGAGCTCATCTCCCTGAAAGAGTCACTGACCTCTTCGCATGCTGCCCATATTATAGCAGAGGAGAGAAGAATAAATGTGGCTTTGGCGTATCAGCAAGAAAAGGTGAATTGGCAGAATGAGCTGAAGCAAGATGACGAGGAGGTTCAAAAGCTGAGTAATGAGCTGTCAGCCAATAAAGATCTTGAGTCCAAGCTAGAAGCTGCCTCTGCATTGCTGGTGAATCTGCAGGATGAGTTCTCTGCTTATGTGGAAGGGACAGTGGCAACTGAGGCTGGAGAGGAAGAGAGACCAATGGTTAGTGTTCGGGTGATGCTGGCAAAGACAAGGAAGAAGCTTGAGGATATGAGGACAGACATTGAAAGGGCCAAGGATGAGGTGAAAGGTCTATGGAATGCTGCTGCTACATTGCGAGCTGATCTAGAGAAGGAGAGGACTGACCTCATGGCATTGAGGCAGAAGTACCACCTTGCATCCATTTCTGTCTCATTTCTTCAGGAAGAACTGAGCAAGATGACGGTTGAGCTTACCATGGTGCAGGAGAGAACAAAAGCAGCCGAAATGCCTGTAGAGCTACAGCAGGCAACTCAAGAAGCGGAACAAGCAAAGGCGAAGGCTCGGTTGGCCTACGATGAGGTGGTGAAGGCTAGGGAAGAGGCAGATCGAGCGAAGGCAGAGCTCAATGTTGTCCAGTTGAGGCTAGAAGCAGTGTCGAGGGAGATACTTGCAGTTAATGCATCAGAAGAAATTGCAATGGCCTCAGCAAATGCACTTCAAGAATACAAACAGGAAGCAGAACCCCAAGCTGACCGAAGAAGCAACAGCAGTGTGATGTTGTCACTTGAAGAGTATGATGTGTTGAGCAAGAGAGTGCAGGAAGCTGAGGACCTCGCCAAGAAGCGGGTCATCAAGGCCGTTGAGAAGATCAAGGAGGCGAAGGAGGCAGAGGTGAGGAGATTGGATAAGTTGGATCAGCTGACCAAGCAGATTGATGATAGGAGGGTTGCGCTAAGGGCCGCGCTGGAGAAAGCTAATGCCGCACAGGATGCCAAGTTAACCATGGAGAACGAGCTGAGGAAGAGGAGAGCCAAGCATGAGCAACAGCGGAAGGCGGGTGAGGCGGCTCTTGCCCTTGCGGAAATCTCCAGTCTGACGAACACGTCATGCTCTTTTGACGCAGCAGGATCATCTATTTCCAATCCTCGTATGAACGGAGCGTGCCTACCTAGAGCTGACACTATAGCAACAACTACGATGGCAGAGTCAAAGCCGCGCAAATCGTTCTTCCCACGGTCCATAGTGACGATGTTCATGTCTAGGAGGAAGACACATTTAAAGTGACCCTCCTTTTCATTGGTAGATTGCCAATTTCTTTTGGAGTGATTCTTTTGTACATGTAGCAAGTAGGTTACAAAATTTTGACTCCACAATAGTAATTATTGTTCAGAAATTAAATCTGATTTGAGCCATACGTTTCATCTTGTAATCTTCCATTGTACTAATGAAGCTCTCTCTTTCGCCAGTACGCTAATTGCATGAGAAGCATACTGTGGAACTTCTTGAAAAGTGCAGTTTTTGTCGTATAGCTTGACAACTTGTTCTCTCGGGTAAAAAAGAATACTTTTGCTTGGAAGGGTCTAATAGGCTAATACTGGCACAGTACAAATCAATTGAAAAGTCGAAACATTGCATTTCAACTGTATGGGGAACACCCCAGATTAGGAACAATACAGTTCAAATTGTAGATGTGCAATTCGTTGCATTTATATGCTTTTGCTTAAATACATTTACCCAAACAAGAAATCAATAACTCAAATGGTTTCTTTCAACAAAAAAAGGGTCACAATACTTAGCTTACATCTAAAAACAATACATCCTGGAATTATTCTGCAACTCTTTTTCTGCTTCTTTAACTTCTGGAACCATTGAAAATTCAGTTTTGCTATTGCACAGGCGACTGAAATTTTTTTATGTTTCAGTCACCTGAAATTGCATTCTCAATGAATTAAAATTGCAGCCCCTAAAAACAGCTGCAACTTTAGGTGATTCAGAGTGCAACTTCAGGTCAATCAACTAAAATTGCAGCCCCCCTAAAAAAAACATGTGCAACTTCAGAGGATTCAAAGTGCAACTTTAGGTGACTGAAAGGTAAAAAAACTTCAATCGCTTGTGCAATAGTCTATCCCTTGAAAATTGTACCTGGATCTGATCAAACTGTACCAAAAAATCCAAAATCAGTCAAATAGTTTGAGCCCGTCGCCGACATCCTCGCAATGCCTGACATGCCGGCGAACGGCACCGAGGTCCCCATTCTTCTTGGCCCTGCAATCATAGCTCGGTGGCGCGTGGAAGCACGGCTCCATGGACGTAGTTAAAACGCAGGGCGGGTCGGCCGCCGTCTGGTTCCTTGGCGTCAGCAGCAGCCACGGCTTCATCCCGGCGAGGCCGTGGCCGACGTACCCCACGGTGGACCAGCCGCTCACTACCGACACGTCGCAATAGCTCTGCAGGAACATCTCCGCCAGCACCTTCTGGTTCTGCGGCTGCTTCCCGGCGCTGGGCTGCAGCACGCTGACGCCCTCGCCGGTCACCGTCGTGTGCTCGTAGTACATGGACTTCAGCTTCTCGGCGTACTCCGACTGCGCGGAACTGACGAGCACCGCCTTCGACGTCGTCGCGACCTCCTCATGCGCGCTCGAGGCAGCATTGGGATCGACCTCGGGCAGAATCTTCTCCTGACTCGTGCAGGCCGCGATCTGCTTGAAGTACTCCTCCGGCGGCACGGGGTTCCAGGCGAAGGTCGTGATCTGAAGGCCAATCTTTTCTTCGAACTTGGCCATGTACGACATGTAGTACCTCGTGATGAGCCCCCACACCTTGTTCGACGGGTGGAACAGGTACCTGCCGATGTGGTGGAATACCGTGTCCTGCGCCGGGAACATCCAACGGAGCTCGTCCTCGAACTGCGGCACGAGGAACATCCCCGGCACGAAGTAGAGGTCGGAGCGCAGTATCAGCCAGTTCACCTTGCCCAGGACGGTCTGGTCGTCGTCGCAGAAGAAGAGCTGGTCCTGCTGCTGGTAGTCGTGCTCCAGGTGGATGTACGCGTACGATGGCAACGACTCGGACCGCACGCTGGCGGGGTCGTCGTTCCTGACCTTCTTGTTCCTGAGCAGGTTCGCGTAGCTGTGCTCGCTGCCGCGGTGGAGCCGCGTGAGGTTGGCGACGAGGAATCCCGCCGGGAGCTCCCACGACGCTCCCGGGAAGGGCTCGCAGAAGAGGTCGGCCATGTCACCGGTCACGTGCACGAGGAAGACGCGGTGGGTGAGGAGCGCGTAGAGGAAGGCGGACGCCATGGAGAGCATGCGGTCGCCGATGTTGTTGAAGGGCGTCCAGACGAGATAGTTGCACTCGACGAGGCCCACGCTGTAGGCGGAGGTAAGCTGCATCAGGGACTTCTTGTAGAAGAGCGTTCCAGGGCCACACTTGCGGTGGAGCGCCTCGTACTTGCGGAGCCGGGACACGAGGTACGGCGACGGCGAGTGCGGCGACGCCTTGCGGTAGAGCGACGACTGGTACCGGCTCAGGCAGGAGGTCCCGCTGACGTCCGGCGAGAGGAGCCCGCCGAGGAACCTGTCCCGGCTAGCCGGAGGGGAGTCCGAAGGCTCTGACTGTTTCCTCGCATCCTCTGCACGGATCGAGAGGTGAGTAAATGCTACGATGCTACACGAAGACAAGAACGTACGTACGTATGCACTTACCATGGCGCGCGGTGATTCTGATGCCCATCTGCCACACGTCCGACAGGTTCGGCCGCCCGCGGGACAGCGCGAGGAAGAGCGGCAGAGCGGCCAAGCAGAGCGCGACGAGCATCCCGACGGTCCACACGGCGCTCAGCTTCGACGGCTGCGGCGACAGGCGGGGCAGCCGCGTCAGCTTCCTGTCCATTTTGCTTCGGCCCCCTTGTTCGCGCCGCGAAGGGGAGGGGAAGGAAGAGGAGGATGTCGCCTTGGCGCACGAGCGGAGCAGAGGATTTCGATGCAACCGATCTGCAGGGACTAGAGACTTGGGACTTGGGAGGCGCTCGCCTTTTTGCCGCTCGAAGCAACGACGTTGTGTGAGATGCAAACTTCCGTCGTTTATGAGTGCCTCGAGCTGAGCGGCCGGAACCGTCTGAACCCCGAATCCAATTACCAACATGCTCTGTAATACATGGATGAGGTGTTGTTTGGCGCGCGATTGCTTAAGAGTGGCGGTGGCGCTTTCTTCCAGTTTTGACTTGTAAGTTTTAAAGTCAACAGTTCTAAACGACTTTTAATTTTTAAAAACCATAAGATATAATCATAAACTGTTTGAAATAGGGTCTCAAGTTGTGCACTTGTGCTGCACTGGACGAAGCCTGCAACGGCAGCAGGGCAGTCTGATTTTTCTTTCTTAGGGCATCTCCGATGGTTATAGCTAGCAACTAACTATAAGACTTCTACACCATTTATATAGTACACACTAAAGTTAGCATTCTAAAGAACTATCTATAAGGATAGCTATTTGATGCTTACATGCACACATAGAATTTATAGAGACTATCTCGTTTGGCGTTATAGACTAGTGCTTAAGAGCAGATACAATAAGGCTTAGTCAGCAGGCTATAGCAAATATAATATCAACCAAATCTTACGTGGCAGAGAGAGAAAGGAAGAGAGAGAAGGAAGCTGGCTACTAAATTACAGCTAGCTATAGCACGTAAAAATATGCATTTCACTCTCTTACACGTGGGGCCAAATAGTTATTGTAATAGCTACCTTATTGTATGAACTATTTTTTTGAAAGCTATAGATGAAATAGACAAGTGTTATAGCCACTAGTTGGCTATACTATTGTACTTGCTCTAAGGAAGAGCTGGCTCGATTTTTTTTGCATACTCTCTTTCCTCTACATAGGATATATGCTGATGTGTACATGCATATAGCTAACTGACTCAGACTATTGGAGATGCCCAGGCATCTCCAATAGTTATAGCTAGCAACTAACTATAAGACTTCCACATCATCTATATAGTACACACTAAAGCTAGCATTCTAAAGAACTATCTATAAGGATAGATATTTGATGCTTACATGCACACACAGAATTTATTGAGACTGCCTCGTTTAGCGTTATAGACTAGTGCTTAAGGAAGAGCTGGCTCAATTTTTTTTTGCATACTCTCTTTCCTCCACATAGGATATATGCTGATGTGTACATGCATATAGATAGCTGACTCAGACCATTGGAGATGCCCTTACTAGTTACCTGTTCGTATATTGCAACGAAATTTATTAGATATATAAAGAATTATGCTATAGAAAAGGGCTACTCTGATTAGTTAAAAAGTGAAGAGTGATGAGAAGTTGAGAATAAAGCAGTTAGAGGAGAAGAGATATATTACTATCAACTCGGTTTTTTTTATAATAGTAATAATAGTAATAATTTGGAGAGGAACCTGACGGTAGTGGTTCGACCTCACCTAAAGCCTTTGTGTCCTCCAGAAGAAATTACCTACCATACAGGTTTCGGCCCATAGTAGGAGAGTACCAGCAATCTGTTTACTATTGTTCCATAATCCAAATGCGAGGCAATAGTAGACTTGACCAAATTAATGCAGTCCAATAAAATCCTGGTAGGTCCAGGCCCAGATATTGTTCGGGCCGAACCAGTGACACGATCTTTCCCATAAAAAAAAGGAAAGGAAAAATGAAGGGAATTGCTTTTTTGCTACCTACTGCACGCGCGGCTATGGCTTCTTCTTTTCAACTTCGGAAAGTAGTTTTCTAGATTTTTTTATGATAACTAGTATTTAAATAGAGTGTCTTTTTAAGATAGAATCTATAAGTTGATTATAGTACATACTATAACAACTTCACTTATATTGACTAAAACTGCACGTAATTTTTGTTACTCTACCTTCTCTTTCATAAAACAACTTAAAAGTTATAAACCGCAACCATAAATCATAAACTAAGAAAACAGCCTCGTCTTCTGACACGCTGGAGGCACGATTAGTGTTCTCCAAGACCCTGATTTTATCAAAAGGGTTGTTATAGAGTTTAGTGCCTTTGCAGCTATATACTGTAACTGTGTTGTTTTTGTTGGTGTTGTTTTAATCTCTTATGTTCTTTTTTCGGTTCCTGATTTTAAAATTGTTCTGAGCAAACCCTGTTGTATTTTCTCACCTGACCAATTTGGTTAGGTGATTAGTTGTACTCGTTCTTCTTTTATTAATGAAATGGCACGTAAGTCTCTTTTGTGTGTTCTCGGGGAAAAAAATGTCGCTGAGCTCATGATGGCTGTTCCACTTGGAGGGAGGGCTCATCCTAGAGATGGTAAATTGTTAGGCCATGTGGCTCGGTCTAGGATATTTTGGTGATGAATAATTGACAAGGGTTAATTTGTAATGATGAATAATTGGTAATTTTGTTTAACGTTGTTATGCGAGTCGTGTGCGTGTACTAATGTTGGTCAAGTTGGAGAGAACTTGTGCCGGAAGAATGTTCTTTGGTCTTTGCATGTGCAGGTTGGGCGTGGAGACGGTCATAGTCGGTGACGAAAGACCGGGACTAGGAGAGGAAATCTGAGGTCCGGAGGTCGAGGATGTCACGAGGTGGTCGGGCTCACGCCGGAGCACATGGAGATCAAAGGTGGATGATGCGTGGAGAAGATACAGAGGTGCGGTCTGGAGGCTTCGACACGCGATGAGTTGAAAAGTCGGAAGTGTGAAAACCCGTGTTAGAAAGGGTTTCGGGTCCCTTGGAAATTAGTGGGCCAAAAGTCTAGTTGAGGTAAAAAGGCCCCGGCCTAGTTGGAGTTGGATTAGGATTTGAAGGCCTAGTTGGAGTTGGATTAGGATTTGAAGGCCTAGTTGGAGTTGGATTAGGAAGGCCTAATTGGAATTGGATTAGAACTCATGGGTTTGGTATAAGCCTAGGTTTTTGGGTCCTAGACTATAAATAGAGAGGTGGGGTTGGAGCTAATTGTGTGGCTTTTGAAGAGGTTATTTTCGTGCTAGGGTTTTAGGGTGCCAAAAGGGCACTTTGTAGCCACCATAATTAAGAAATAAAAGATTAGATCGGATCAGAAGTTCTCGGCGGCGGCGTCTCGTCCTCGTCTCCCTGTGCCACGATGCGCGTCGTGAACTCAACGTGAATCCGATCGGTGTCTTTGGAGCCGTGACCGAGCGAGAAAATATACGAGAAAAAGAGATCGTCGGCGAAGAAGTGCAGAGCGGCGATGCGGAGAAACATAGGCGTGCGTGGCGCGGTGATTTGAGGAACAAAAATTAGAAGGATAAAAGGTGGCGTGGAGATTGAGCAGGAAAGACAAGAAAAATTGGTTGCATGCACAATTTTCGAGATCTGATGGAAACACTTCTGATGGATGTTGAAGTGAACAGGTTCTGCGTTTTTCCAATTAAGTTCGTAAGTTTTTAAATTTACATATATTATCTATTTTTCTAGTTTTTTTTATTCCTAGGGATTCTTTATACATTGATCTTTATCTAGGTATTTTTCTTACTTATATACATGAAGTAATTTTAATTAAAAATCGATTTCTAATTTGAATAGAAAAACAAAAAAAAAGGTGGCTTCATTGAGTTGGTGTACGCGAGTTTGGCCGTGGTGTTTATTAGCTATAAGTTGATTAAATAGGTGATTAGGTGAGGCTAATCAAGGATTTTTTATTACGAATTTTTGACTGCATGTACGGAGATGTGCACGGTTTTGAGATCTGCTAGAAGTTGTTGCATGCATCGGTGTTGGATGTTGTGATCGGCTCGGATTGATAAACATACTGCAGCGTCCGGTCATTTTCATCCGAGAGCGGTGGGTTCTTTGTGTGCGCACAGAGACTCTTTTATTGTTGTTTACTTGCTGTTTTGCTCTCGTGATTAGCGAAAAAAAAATAAGAAGTAGATTTTGGGAAAAGCCTTCGCTAGGTACTGCAATCATTCACCCCCCCTCTGATTGCTATCAACGATCCTACAAGTGGTATCAGAGCGGGTTGCTATGGCGTCAGAGAGGTATGTGAATCGTCCTCCCATGCTAGATGGTACTGATTTTGCTTTTTGGAAGTGTCGGATGCAAGCTTATATTGAGGCTCAAGGTAGTGATGTTTGGAATAAAGTTTCTACACCATATGAGGTTCTGCTCATCATTACTAATTTAAATAAAGCGATGTTGATTTAAATGCTCAAGCTCAGTAACTTGCTATTTCAAGGAATTTCTCGTAAAGAATTTGATCGTAGCTCATATTAATTCTGCCCATTTAATTTGGAAAACTCTTTGCGATTATCATGAAGGAACCACTAAAATCAAGAAGGTGCGTAAAAATCTTTATCAAAAAGAATATTCTGATTTTGCTATGAAACCCGTGAATCCATTGATGATCTCTTTGCTCGGTTTGAGAAAATATTGAGTGGTCTCAGCGGTGTTGGTGTTATTCCTGGCGATGAAGATAATGCAACTAAAATTTTGAGATCTTTAGGTTCTGAGTGGTTGATGGTTGTTACAACTATTAATCAAACTGTCGATCTAGATACTTTAACCATGGATGATCTTTATTCTAGATTGAAAACCTATGAGATGGAAGCTTTGCCATCTAAGAGTAATAAATCTTCATCTTTAGCACTTGTGACTAACCCCGTGCAGAGCTGCTTCGTCGAGTGCTTTGTCTTGTGTTTCTTTGTCTGCCTTGTCTTCTTTTTCAGAGGAACAATTTGAGGAGCTTCCTGAAGAGGACTTGGTTTTGATCTCCTCACGAGCATACAAGGCACTCAACAATGTGAGGATGAGGAAGCGAGGTGGCGTGTCAGGTCCGATCAGATGCTTTGAGTGTGGCGAGCCAGGCCACATTAAGATGGATTGTCCTAAGCTCAAGGGAAAGGTGGTGAAGGAAGAGAAGAATTATCGTCGTCGGCCATCCAAGAACAACAACACCAAGGGTGGCAATTTCCGTCGCAAGCTCGCTGAAAAGATCATATCGGCTATTGAGCATCTTGATTTGAGCGATGTGGAGTATGAGAGCTGCGACGACGATGACCACAACGATGATGATGCTAAAGGCAAGAAGAAGAACAACGATGACTTCACGGGCATGTGCTTCATGGCAAGCAACAACAGTGATGATGGCTATAGTGATCCCGATGAGGTAAGACCATCATATGATGAGCTTGAGGATGGTTTGATTAAACTTGCTATTGAATTAAAAAAGACAAAACAGAAATTGAAAGAAAATAATTGTGTTGTTGAAAGCTTAAATTCTGAAATTAATAGACTTAGAGCTTTAATTCCTGATGATGAATCATGTGAGTCTTGCCAAGTTTTACATTCTGAGTTGGAGGCTGTTAGATCTATTAGTGCATCAAATCTGGTTCAACTTAGAGATGTAACTGACAAATTTGATGAATTAAAATTGATACATGTTTCTTGTGATGAAAAATTAAAATTTGCTAATGATGAAATTGAAAAGCTCAAATCTAATTCTTCTACATGTTTAGAGTCAAGTATTTCAAATGCTCAATCTAAAGCTTGCTCTAATTGTGAATTATTAGAAGCTAGACTTAACTCATCTCAGGAAACAATTCAACAGATGCTTTATCATGAGATATCTTCTTGCTCAAATTGTCTTAAACTTAACATTGATATAGAAGCTTTGACTAAACAACTTAATGATTTTGCTGAAAAAGCAAAATTGGCTCAGTCTAGTGCTTCTAAAAATCTTGTGAATGAATCTAATAAATGCAGAACTTGTCCTACTCTAACTAAAGAGAATGAGTACTTGAAAGACACTTTAGAGAGATTTTCTTTTGGCAAGAAAAATTTAAATATGATTCTAGACAAGTCAAAAACAAGTGTGAAAAATCGTGGTTTAGGATTTAATTTTGTTGAGCATGCCAAGAATAATCCTCCTAAAGCTATTAAGTCTCTTGAACCTGGAAAAATTGAAGTGAAACATGAACCAAATCAAACGGTGTTTAAATCTGCTGGTTTTGTGCAAAGTTCATCAAATAATAATGTAGGTGCTAGCTCATCATCTCAAAAGAATTCTGGTTATATTAAATTTCATTGCACTTACTGTGGGAGGGATGGACACTTGAATGAATTTTGTTTTAGACGTGTCAAGAAAGAGAGAAAGGAAAGATTGAATGCTTTGAGACAAAAACATGCAATGTCTTTTGTTCCTAGAACTAATGTGAAAGCTATGATTTTGAGAACTTTCATGATGGCTTTAAATCGCTTCACATGCTAGATTGAGATTTAATTCAAATGATCCACGTTCTTTCGGCATTCTAATCATCCACATGCACGTGATTTTGGTTCTACCTTTGTTGCTCCTATTCGTCGTGTGTCACAGTACTGGATTCCTAAATCTTATTTTACTAACCCCAATACTGTGAGACCGATGTTTCCTGTCATGTAAGAATAGCTGACAAGGATGGAGAACATGAGCTAAATTGGGTTCCGGTTTTTTTTTTCATCATCGCTTGAATGGAACACTTGATGGTTCTTCACTCTTTTGATGGTTTGCAAGAGATTTCACTTTTTGAAAGACCATGTGGAATAGGTGATGTTGTCTTACATCTTGTTAAATTCTTAAGTTGCTAATTTGCACATGAAATCGTTTGATACTTCTCGTTTTCCTCAATTGCGAAGTGAGTTGGGAGTATTACATCTTATAGTATTATTCTGAGGGGGAGCTTGTTGTTTAAAAATATTGGGAGCTTTGTTTATTATCTTTATCAAATAACTCATCAAATCCAAGTCATTGAAATCAATTGAGTAGTAGAGCTCTCTTTATCATATCTATTCATATGTTGTGTAGCTTTGATCAGATCATTTATAATTAATGTGTTACATTTGAATTAAAAGTATGCCATGGCGGAATACTTTGATTAGATTAATTATATTTATTACTTTGCGATGTTCATCGAAAAGGATTAGCTTGATTGTGAGTCTTATTTTAACTCTTGGTTATGAGGCTCGCATGTTTCATGTTCCAATTCTTATGATCACTCAATTTGGCATGTTATTAAAAAAAAGTTTATAAAGAAAAAAAATTGAAAAGATGTATGCTTCAAGCATGCCATGGTGAACAAAAAAAGGGCACAAAAGTGCGCAAAATGAAAAGAAGTATGCTTCAAGCATGCCACCATCAAAAAAGAAGAAGAAAAGTATGTCATTATGAAAAGAAGTATGCTACAAGCATGCCACATGCCTAAAAATTGAGTGTGGAGCAATAAGTTGTTACATGAGACTGCTAGCCCGTCTAGAGTTAAAATTTGCTTCACTTTTAGGCTTTGACTTTTTGTTGTTATATCTCATTGTGCTCTTTATAATTGGTCTAGTCATTATTGAGATGCCTGTCATTGATATAAATCGCCTAATCATATTGAAAACTTTGTTTTGATATTGCTATATGATATATGACTTTATATGATCTAGATAGCTCTACTCAAAAATATGGCTTGGTTAAATTACTAAATCAATTCAAAGTGGATTGGATAATCTACAAAGCTTCTAAATTTTTATTCTCATTGCTTCTTTTTAGAATAATTCTTCTTTGAAATTTCTTGATGATTACATTGTCAAAGGGGGAGAGATTCGGTGTGCTTTGTGAGATATTGGAGAAATTTGCGAGATATTGGAGAAATTTGCTAAAACTACATCTCTTGTGTTGAGGGGGAGAGATTTGGAACTTGTGGCTTCAGTTCTTCGCTTATATCTAATTGAAGCTTATTCATCATGTTATCTTGAGGTGTTATCAATGTATTCATCAAGGGGGAGATTGTTAGGCCATGTGGCTCGGTCTAGGATATTTTGGTGATGAATAATTGACAAGGGTTAATTTGTAATGATGAATAATTGGTAATTTTGTTTAACGTTGTTATGCGAGTCGTGTGCGTGTACTAATGTTGGTCAAGTTGGAGAGAACTTGTGCCGGAAGAATGTTCTTTGGTCTTTGCATGTGCAGGTTGGGCGTGGAGACGGTCATAGTCGGTGAGAAAGACCGGACTAGGAGGGGAAATCTGAGGTCCGGAGGTCGAGGATGTCACGAGGTGGTCGGGCTCACGCCGAGCACATGGAGATCAAAGGTGGATGATGCGTGGAGAAGATACAGGAGGTGCGGTCCTGGAGGCTTCGACACGCGATGAGTTGAAAAGTCGGAAGTGTGAAAACCCGTGTTAGAAAGGGTTTCGGGTCCCTTGGAAATTAGTGGGCCAAAAGTCTAGTTGAGGTAAAAAGGCCCCGGCCTAGTTGGAGTTGGATTAGGATTTGAAGGCCTAGTTGGAGTTGGATTAGGAAGGCCTAATTGGAATTGGATTAGAACTCATGGGTTTGGTATAAGCCTAGGTTTTTGGGTCCTAGACTATAAATAGAGAGGTGGGGTTGGAGCTAATTGTGTGGCTTTTGAAGAGGTTATTTTCGTGCTAGGGTTTTAGGGTGCCAAAAGGGCACTTTGTAGCCACCATAATTAAGAAATAAAAGATTAGATCGGATCAGAAGTTCTCGGCGGCGGCGTCTCGTCCTCGTCTCCCTGTGCCACGGTACGCGTGCGTGAACTCAACGTGAATCCGATCGGTGTGCTGGAGCCGTGACCGAGCGAGAAAATATACGAGAAAAAGAGATCGTCGGCAGGCAGAAAGTACAGAGCGGCGGCAGTACGGAGAAACATAGGCGTGCGTGGCGCCGGTGATTTGAGGGAACAGAAAATTAGAAGGATAAAAGGTGGCGTGGAGATTGAGCAGGAAAGACAAGAAAAATTGGTTGCATGCACAATTTTCGAGATCTGATGGAAACACTTCTGATGGATGTTGAAGTGAACAGGTTCTGCGTTTTTCCAATTAAGTTCGTAAGTTTTTAAATTTACATATATTATCTATTTTTCTAGTTTTTTTATTCCTAGGGATTCTTTATACATTGATCTTTATCTAGGTATTTTTCTTACTTATATACATGAAGTAATTTTAATTAAAAATCGATTTCTAATTTGAATAGAAAAACAAAAAAAAAGGTGGCTTCATTGAGTTGGTGTACGCGAGTTTGGCCGTGGTGTTTATTAGCTATAAGTTGATTAAATAGGTGATTAGGTGAGGCTAATCAAGGATTTTTTATTACGAATTTTTGACTGCATGTACGGAGATGTGCACGGTTTTCGAGATCTGCTAGAAGTTGTTGCATGCACTGGCTGTTGGATGTTGTGATCGGCTCGGATTGATAAACATACTGCAGCGTCCGGTCATTTTCATCCAGAGAGCGGCTGGGTTCTTTGTGTGCGCACAGAGACTCTTTTATTGTTGTTTACTTGCTGTTTTTGCTCTCTGTGATTAGCGAAAAAAAAAATAAGAAGTAGATTTTGGGAAAAGCCTTCGCTAGGTACTGCAATCATTCACCCCCCTCTGATTGCTATCAACGATCCTACATAAATTAAAATCAGTGCAGTTCTTATGGTTATGGGTCATGGCTAATTCAGTGTTTTCTCAAAAGAACTGGGTAAATCATCCATGTCTTGTATCGTGTTCCTGCTGTCATCGGCATGGAGGCGCTCGCGAGAGGCTTCGTCAACCTGCCATCGGACTGGAGAGGTGATCCTTGTGCAAACAAGATCAGTATGTTCTTTCTAAAAAAATTTCTGAACAACGAATAATGATTATTGTATATTTGTACTGCAGCAATCTCACAGATTCCAATGTTGGAGTGTCAATATCTAACCACATTGCCAATCTGACTGCAATCTCGAGCATGTAAGCTTCTTGAAACAAACTGACGTTAGATGTGCGTGCTAAGTGAAAAACAAATTGAGTGTTTAATTGGAGCAATAGTGGTTGTAGTTGGCTTGCGGGTAACAATCTGACAGGACCAATTCCAGACATGAGCCCCCTGCACATTTGGTTTCTTTGTGAGTACTAACATTCGTAATTACTTAGTGCTCAATGATTTTTCAGGAAGTTTAGAATTGCTACTCAATAAACTTTTCTGAACAATTTGGTTGTTCATTTAGCTAATCTGGTTGCATTTCTGATCTGAAGGCACCTGGAAAACAACCGATTGACACGGCCGATTCCTCCATCGCTCGGAAACCTTCCAAGATTTCAAGAACTGTAAGTGGCTTCAACATGTCATCCTGCTTGGTCAAGTTGTTGCTCCATTATCCAGTTATAATCTTGCTATCTTGATCTTTAGCAGTTGAGTTCATCCCGCCATTTTGTGACTACTTGAGCTCTTGTTTCACAGGTTTGTGCTGAATAACAATTTACATGGCCTAATTCCAAGCAGCCTCAAGAGCAGAACGGACATTAGGTTCCAGTGAGTGATCACGAACGTTGTATTCTAAGCTTGTGGCTCCGCACCGTCCTGCAGTGAATGACGAAGAATTTCTCTTGCTTACAGGTATACACCGGGGAATAACCTTAGCTAACAACAACATTACAAGGAACAGAAACTTGTTCAGGTTATCACTAATGAGATGTTCATGGGATAATGACAAGCCATCGACAGGCAACAGCACAGTGAAGATAAGGACACGCACTAGCAATCGTACATCATGGTGTTTCTTCCTTTTCTTTCATCCTTTTGGTATCGCCAATGTTTTGCTTTCTTTCTTTTTGGCAGACCAAAGTGTTCTTGTGTACGTACTTATACACAATGAACTTTGTGGTACTTGATTCAGTTTATTTATCTGTTTGTAAACATGCAAATTTTTTATATAGGAAAACAATAATGCTAATTAGACTTTCACTTTACGGCTAGAATCTGTCCAATTTTATTCGAATGGAAATTCTACACAAATTCAGAAATGTTGAGTTTTCAATTTCATGCCATTGAAATCCACCCCCGAATAGTTGCAAGGCCCATATCCTGTCGGCCCAGCCCATTTTCAGGCCATCCCATCGCATCATCGCATGACATCTCCCTCGTCTCTCCTCATTTCCCCGTTTTATTATCTCCTCTTCCTTCCTCGCGCTCATTGCCACATCGCCCGCTTCCCCGCCGCTCCCACTCCCGCCTCGTCGCCGGCGATGACCTCTGTTTCCCAGACGCAAACCCCACCCCCGTCTCCATGACTCCCGCGAACCCCACCCCGCTCCTCTCCTGCCTCCCCAACCCCTCCCTCCCCCTCCCCCGCCGACACCGGCGCCCCGACCACCCGCCGCCGCCGCTGGCCGCCAACACCACCGGCGCGGTATCTTCGCCGGAATGGTTCCGCCCCCGCCGCCCGCCCGACACCGACACCTCCACCTCCGGCGGGCGCGTCGCCGCGCGCGACCCCGGCGTGCGCGTCAAGGCCAAGGAGGATGCTGAGGAGAAGAAGAAGGGGGGAAGGAGGAGGTGGTGGGACTGGTGGTCCGGGGACAGGGAGAGCTACCTGGTCGACGATGTGGAGCCGCTCCCGATCCCCCTGACCGTTCCGGACACCGAGCCGATGTCGCGGGAGGAGCTCGACCGCCGCCTCAGCTGCGACGTGGAGATCGAGGTGGGTGCGGTTGCGGTGCAAGCGTGCGTTTGTCGTGAGTTGGCGCTGGATTTGTTGGTAATTTTGGGATGTGTGTTTGTGTGGCTCTTGGATTGAAGGATTGCAAGACTGTTTCGTACGAGTGGACGGGCAAGTGCCGGAGCTGCCAGGGGACAGGGTTGGTGAGCTACTTCAGGAAGAAGGGGAGGGAGACCATCTGCAAGTGCGTGCCTTGCGCTGGCATTGGTGAGATCTCTTGCTCTTTCTTTCTCTTACCTCGTATTTTCGTTATTGTTGGGAGGCAACTTGGAGAGAGCTCTAGGAAAGGGAAGTGGAGGTACCCAATGTATCCAGATCTTCTTGCCAGGAAAGTTGCTATTGCAATCGTGGGAAGGATGGAGCTTGAATTAAGGCTTGCACTTCGCGACTAGGTGTGATGTAGTTGTGAACTTGTGATGAATTCTTACCTTAGAAAGAATTCACACACCTTGACCTGCAGTAAAGATGTTACTGGTGGGGGTGCATTGTGGTTATGAAATGCCATCATTAACATGTGTTGAACCTCAATGGCAAAGTTTTTAGTGCAGCATCTGCCTTTTGCAAAAATCAATATTGTAAATATCTTTGATATGGCACCTAATTCATGATATATCGTGGATATAACCTCTGTGCTAGAATGATATTAAAAAACTCAGATTTAGAATTGGACCACCAGTCCTCTCTGTTGCTCCAATCTCCTTTTTCTTCGGTACAAACCTTGGGTGCCAAGAGCAACAAAACAAACAAAAATCACAATTTTTTTGGTGGTAGTCATGATGACAAATTGTGAATTTTGTGGGAGTAAATTGCAGCAAAGGTAATTGATTTTGTGGTGCTCAAGGGTCGACTAAGGAATCATGAGAAAACATGTGATACCCCAAAAATTGGTGCATAATAAACAATGTACTCCCTCAGCCCCTGATATTCATGAAAGCTCAAATAAGACAGGTGAATATGAATTAAGCATATTAATTGCAGATGCTAGTGAAGTAGCAATAATGATGATAGCTTATGTTAACGATAAATAACAGTGAATGAGGCAGCAGGGTTTGGGTGATATTAGGAACTGTATAAACTTCATACAATGCCACAGCCCACAATTATGTTGCTCTTGACATGTGCAGATGAACAACAATGGGAGAACTGGGACTTCTGTTAACCTAGAATCCAATGCATTAGTCTCTCTTGTCTATTCAGGAATAGCTGTATCACTGAACTATCTGATTTAACCATGTGATGTGCCCATTTCACATGGACCAAGGATATAGCAAGATTCTCACCAAAAAGAGGTCTCTGGCCTGTTTGAATAGGGGGCAATTTTGAGAATTTTCAGAAAAGCCCCCACATCCAAACACCTCCTTACATGTGATAGATTGTTGAGTATGGATCCTAGCCATCGGATGTGGATAACTTGCTGCTTAAGTTGAGGGGACTAAAGGCCTTGCTTGTTTGCTCTGAAGTATCGGCAGATCTATCACTAGCTATCGAGGAATGAATCTGACCATGAGAAAAGGAAGTGCTGTTGACTGTTGTAAACGAGCTTGATGCCACTTCGCATTGACAATCATCTCTGCAATGGAGCATGCGCTGTGTTTGCACCAGCTTGTGCCATTGTGTGAGAAACTGAACGCATGCTGAAGTCTTTGATTGCGGGTTAGTGTTTGTATTTTTGAATTGTCTATGCTACTGAGGTACCATAGCTCGTCAGATCACATGGTACAAAGAAGAAGTATAGAGAGTCTATCCTAATTTGAATTAAGTTGCCATTGATATGCCATCAAGTTACTTAGGTAAATGTTTTTTCAGTGGAAGCTTGAAATTGCATTAGATATTGGAGTTAACTGTAAGGGTGTTGTATTGAAAACTAATAACATGCAAAGCTAGTAATGCAATCTGACCTGATAGACAAAACCGCTGATGGAATTTGCATAAGACCTGTAGGTGTGTCTGTGGAGGACACATGATTGTAATCCCTTTGGCCAGTGGACGAGTAGATGCCAAGATGGTTGGCTGATGCTGCCAAATTGTGTAGGCTTTTTTGTCATGGAAAAGTAAATAGCTTGAGCCAATCAGAGCTTCCAGTAGAGCTTGAGGGATTAACTTTTAAACATTGGGATCTGGACATCTTGTTAATATCATGGTGGTTGCTTTTAAAAATTGGGATCTTGACATCTTGTTAATATCATGGTGCTTGCTACTGCATTCACTGTTCTTTCCTTCTGGGAGATTTTATGCGCTGACTTTTTTTTGTGCCTGTTGGTCGGGCATTTTATTTATTCTGTAGGCTATGTTCGGAAAATTACATATCGCGAGGACATTGAAAAGATGGACGAGTTAGACAATGGGAAACCGCCATAATTTGATGACCCTGTCCGTTTGGCAGGTGCAAGTTTATTAACGCTGCTGGATAGATTGTGCGAAGATTTAACCTGTGATTCTTTCCACTACACAATCTCTGTTTCAGGCACGGTACATGCCATTCTTTAAGCGTTGTAAACTGCAATCTACCTAGCAATTGGACCCTTTTGTTCTTCACTGACAGATAAATGATATAATTCATAAAGAAAAGGAAATAATAAATTTCAAGGGAGCACATGGCTCAATTTTTGAAAATTTGTCCTGTATTACCCCGAGCAGCTACAGATTATATTCTTTTCATGTTGGCATGGTCCATCTTTTTCCCTCCTTTCTGATTTGAGGTTGCCTGTAGCACAAGCTCTAGAGGAATCCCAAATTCTGAAACTTTCTGCAGCTGTCAGGCAAATGTTCTGGCCACTTTTGTTCAGAACTCAGAACCCAATATGTCTATAAACTTTCATCGAGGGCACACAGAAGCTGCCTGGACAGATCAATTGGACTTGTCCATCACCTCTAGCTAGCTAGTTGCAGCAAATTAGCTGCAAAATGTCGCATCTGAGCATTTTGACCTTCAAGTACAATCTAGCGAAGCTCCGGTCAACCGGACGGCGGCTGTCCGCCAGGGACCGGCAGCCCTCCGACTTGATGAAGATCTACAAGCCTGACGACGACGAGATGAAGAGAGTGTTAAACTAGATCGCGGGCCAGCCCGGCCGGATCTCCAGGGGTGATCTCCAGGCGCTCCTGCTGAGGTTCGGGAAGGCCGACGCCGCCGGCGAGGCGAAGCGGATGGTCTGCATCGCCGACTACAAGAAGGACGGCTACATAGACTTCGAGGAGTTCATGGAGGTGCACAAGAGCGGCGTGCAGTTGGCGGACATACGTCGGGCGTTCTTCGTGTTCGACGACGTCAGGATTAGCGCCGAGGAGGTGGTGGAGGTGCTGCGCAAGCTGGGCGACGAGTGCAGCCTGGAGGACTGCAGAAAGATGGTGCGGGAGATTGCAAGGAACCATGATGGGTTTGTAGACATGGATGATTTCATGGCCATGATGACTCGCCCAAGGAAGAAGCCTTGAGCCGAGCTCCATGAACATCCTGAGGTAAATATGTGATCATGCCTATGTACGGTACATACTGCGTGCACCAGCCTGAAACCAATGCTGATTTAGTGATTTAGCTCATCTGAGAGGGTTGTGTGAGCAAGTATGTTACAAGGAAGATGGCTACTCTTATCATTGCGTGTAACAAAATTGGAACCTGTAAACACGAGGAAGCAACATGATGAGAAAGCGCCTCTAATCCATCTAACGTTAGCCAGTATGACAAGAAAACAACACGAGTAGAATCTAATGGCGACGTTTCTATGTTGGAAAGGTCAGGGGGCACGGAACAAATGACGAAACAGAGATGTCTGTTGTTAGTTCTCTGTTCAGCTGCACGGGCAAGTTGTGTATGGTGCATACGAAGCTCATGTTCAAGATTGACCAATACGTACAATTGGCTGGAGATCATTGCACGGCCGGTAATACTCGGTGAAATTTAGTAATGGAAATTAGTAGTACTTCACTAGAAACGCGATGCTAGTATATGATTGGAGAATTTTCGCCACGACTATGTACAATAACGCAGACTAACTTTGGGATCCAATTCCATCTCTTGCATACTTGTCAGGTTTTTGAAGCGCCCGCTAAAGTTCCCCTTGAAGATTCCAACATATTATGTGCCGGCATTATTTACCTTTGCATTGTATCATTCTAGTCGATCCATGTCGCATACTCAAATGCATCCATAGTGTTAGGCATATATCTCGCCTCCCCATAATTAGCCAGCCTTGTATAGCATATACGCTAATTATGAGTGTTTAGGAAATATTGTTAGGCAATGATATTCTCGGACTGTAATCTGTTCTAACCACATTTAGCCGATTCCGTAAAGCATGTAATCCGGCTCATATGGTTAGGCCCTGTTTATTTCCACTTAAGATTATTATAATCTAGCTTATAAATCTAAGTGGAAACAAACAGCTCAGATTATAAGGTAACTTATTATAATCTAATAGCCCAAATTATTGTAATCTAATAAGCTCAAAAAAGGAGCTTATTTCAGCTTATAGATCCACCTTTTATCTTAATGACCGTAAAACTTTAGGAATATTACCCACATTTGCCATTCATCCAACCCACAACTCCCGTGCCTCTCTCTCCCAGGGCATTGTAGTCTTTAAACATTCGAATACAACAATCCATAACTCTGATAATCCAGACTGCCAAACACCTAACAGCTTATTTTCCACCAGCTTATTATAAGCTAGCTTATATAATCCCCATCTATAAGCTAGATTATAATAATTTTAAGTGGAAACAAACAGGGCCTTAGTATCGGTTAAGATTATCTCCTTGTACACTACCATGTAAAGTCTTTATATTGCTGGCATTAGAACCGACAGGTGTGGCGTCTTTTCCTCAAAACTCTTTCATGGTATCAGATTGTGTTCTTTCCTAGTCTACACCCTTCCGCATTACCCCCCAGCTTTCTCGGGCCACCGCAAACACCATGTCTGGCACCACAGAGGACTGCCCTGCCAAGGAGGATGTCCCTCTCGTCAATCCTCTCGCTCGCCTATGGGCTCAGGCGGTGGCTGTCCAGAGCATTAACACTCTGGTGCCGATCACGCTAGACTTCAAATCGTCCGACTACGCCAAATGGCGTACCCTGTTCATGGTGGCTGTCTCCCAGTTTGCACTCTCCGATCATGTCACGACGACTGATCCGCCTAAGGACGACGAGTGGATACGCCTCGACTCCACCGTCCTCCATTGGCTCTACGGCTCCATCTCCCATGAGATTCTCGACATGGTGATGGAGACCACCACCATGGCGCGCGTTGTTTGGTCTCGCATCGAGGGCCTCTTCCAGGACAACCAGAAGGCTCGCCCAGTTACTGATGAAACATTGGTTCTCAATACCATCAAGGGCTTGAACTCGAAATTCGACAATGTGGCAACTCTTGTGCCGTTGTTGACCCCTTTCCCCACTTTCCTCCAGACCCGGAACCTCCTCCTGCTTCAGGAGTTGAGGTCGTCCGGCTCTGATGATTCTTCGGCTGCCACTGCCTTCTACACCAACCCCAAAGGCAGTGCTACATCTTCTACTTGGCGTGCCGGTGGACACGCCCCTTATGGCTCTCGTTCCCCTTTCGACCATCACATGGGAGGTGACGGCTCCCCCGGCTACTCCAACAACTACGGCCACAATGGTAACGGCAGGAACGAAGGGAAGAAAGGCAAGAAGCGCCACGGCAATGGTGGACGGCCGTGGCCTTCTGTCTATAATCCCTGGACAGGTTCTATCCACATGAGCCCCATGACCGGTGGCTCTGCACCTTCGGCCGGACTGCTTGGTCCCCATCCAGGCACACCGACGCCCCGTCCCCCAGCACATGGTTTCATGGCCATGCCTCCTCCAGTCGACATGCAGTTGGGTTCAGGGTTTATTCTTTCGGCCGAAATTTCGCCGAAAGAACGAAATTTCGATGCTTTCGTTACCCCCCGAAATGGCAATAATTCGGTCATTTTTTGGCCGAATTTTTCCTATTTAAATTTTGTCTGAATTTTATTTAAATTTTGATTAAATTTTATCAAAAAATTCGAAATTTTCGTCCGAGTTTACGAACGAAACGGACGAAATTTCGTCTTTCGCTACTTTCGTTGGCAGCTGAATTTTTTTGGAAACCGAAAGAGTAAACCCTGGCTGGGTTTCACACAGCACCCATGCTACGCGTTGCATAGCATGCAGCAGAGCCAACCACCCGGCGTTCCCGCCAGTGACCACTCATCGTTTGGGATGCTTCAGCTCTTGCAAATCAACTCATCACCATGACACTGTAGAAACCTGCCGCCAACTGGTACATGGATACCGATACTACTGCTCACATGTCCGCTGATGCCGGTAATCTCCATTCCCTCTCTTTTCATCCTCCTTTTTAGCAGGTCATTATTGGTGACAGTTCTTCTCTCCCCGTCACGAACTTCAGCCATGTCACACTGCCTTCCTGTTGGATCGTAAGGGCGTGACACCAATGCGTGAAGAGGAAAATTGTTAGAATAGTCTCACATTGGTTGTGGAAGGGCAAGAGACCTATGGCCCAGAATATAACAAGTGATATCAGAGCTCAGGTGCCTAACATCTCCTTGGACCTCATGGTTGCAGAAGTGCCCAATCTATGTGTGAGGGGGAGATTGTTGGGAATAGTCCCACATGGATTGTGGGAGAGGAGCAAGCACAACTTATAAGTGTGAGAAGCCCCCACCCATAGGACTAGTCTTTTGGGGGGAAAGGCCCAATACCACTTATAATGTTGTTGCTCCGTTGCTCCGTGGGATTAGTTGTGTTCAGCCCATTTAGACCTGTGGCCCAGGATGTAACAAGTGGTAGCCCAGAGATCACACAACACTTTGTGAACACACACTATCAAAGGTGGGAGACGATGAACAACAAAGAGAATACACAGAGTTTGTGACGCCGCAAACTTTCTAGCATCGTTTTCTTTTGTTTTCTCTGTGTTGACTCGCTCAAGCATCTCACAAACTAGCAAACTACATAAATAGACATGCAATGGTGTGGCTGGTACCTAACTTCTGATCCACTATTTGCGCCACATCTAAACGTGCACACCAACTCAATCCTGCATGCAACCACACACGCACAGTCAATCAGTTAGCTCCACGCCTCCTAATATCTAGCCACTCTTCCTTTGCCATGCAGCTACATGCAAGCACTTATTCCTTTCACATGCAAGACCTGATCAACTAATGACTCAAGTACTACTACATGCACGTAGGCATGCAAGACCCAACAAACTAGACACATACGTGCATGCATGGCTCTACAAACTTTAACAAAACACATGCAAGTAAATACTAATCAAGATTAGTGTCTAACATTCTCACCCCCAAAAATTAGTCAATGAGGTAAGAGACTCCCCTACTTTTAAGTTAGATCTCTTACTCTTCCACAACTAATGTGGGACTATTCTAACAATCTCCCCCTTCACGCATTGGTGTCCCTCACCCCTTCACCATATATTGACAGTCCCTCAGGGTCACAGTCCATCAGGCGTTCACACACTAGTGTCCATTGGGCCAGAGATGTTAGAACCGGGCTCTGATACCACTTGTTACATTTTGGACCCTGGCCGCATGCCTAGGTCCAACCGGGTTTATCTCCTGGGCCACAAATCTAAATGGGCTGACACAACTAAGCTCCACGGAGCAACAACATTATAAGTGGTATTGGGGGAGTCCCTCACCTCATTGGCTAGCTTTTCGAGTGAGAAGGCCCTTACGATCCAACACTTCCTCCCTTGCTGATTGTCCACTTCACCTTCGTCATGTTCTTGTTGCTCTCCGCATCATTAAGAATTTAGTTTCCGTTCACCAATTTACAACTGACAATCATTGTTCTGTTGAATTCGATACTTATGATTTTTCTGTGAAGAATCTTCCAACCAAGAGAGAGATTCTTAGGTGTAGTAGAAAAGGCAACCTCTACCCGTTCAACCCAACATCGCCACATGCTCTCGTCACCATGGCCGACGCTTCTACCTTATGGCATCATTGACTTGGTCATCCCGACTCTTACGCCCTATGTCGCCTTTCAAATTCTTCAACAGTTCAATGTATTCCTCCAATAAAAGACAACAAATTTTGCAATGCCTATCAGTTAGGACGTCACGTACGAGACTGTCTTGTTCTTCCTCTTCTAGCAAAACTAGTCGAGCTTCTGAATTGGTCGTTGTGATCTTTGGACGTCTCCAATTGAAAGTATTTCTAGATACAAATACTTCTCGTTGTTTTTGATGATTTCATACACTTTGTTTGGACTTTTCATTGCATCAAAAATCTGATGTTTTCGCCATGATCACTTTTTTTCGCATGCTTGTTGCCACACAATTTGCCACCACTTTACAATCCATCCAATGTGACAATGGTCGCGAATTCGACAACCATCTTCTCCACTCCTTGGCCGTAGCACATGGCATCCATCCTCATTTTTTTGTGTCCTTACACATCCCAATAAAACAACAAGGCCGAACGCATCATTCGTATAGTTAATGATATTGTTCAGACCATTCTGTTCCAAGCAAGCATGCCACCCCATTTTTGGACCGAAGCTCTACATGCAACCACCTATCTTCTAAACTGTTAGAAGTAATCTTGTTTCCGTTGCTTAGTCGTATCCAAGTCCATACGATGCTTACATGATATGATGATGCTTATATGGAATTGCAATGTTTACATGACATAATGTTGTTTAGCTAATGATGACAATAGTAATGAAACAGGGTAAGCAGCGATGCCACCCTACCAATGATAATACTAATGAGAATGACAATGACAATGACAATGGGTATATGCATTCGCATCATGTGCACTCATGAAATGAGAACTGAGATCTGCTTGGGTGGATCCCGCAAGACCTACTTCGGTAGGCCTCCACGGGAGTGGAGAGACCACCGTGCCGATATGGGCGGGCCCAAGATTTTGGGTGAACATCAACGGGTGTTCACTCAGCAATACCGGTATATGCAATGAGATGAGCAAATGAGCATGTAGAGTAGTGTTACATTGCACTATGGGTAAAACAATGTTGGAATATGTCAATGGAAGTATGAACATGGTAATGCATGCGAAATATGTTATGGCTGGTAAAATTGCTTACATAATTGGGCAATGTTTATTGTTCTATTATATACTTGCTGAGTCTTTGGACTCAACCTTACTTTGTTGTTTTTTTAGGTGACCGTTGAGAATGTCATGCAAGGGTGGGAGTAGTACATGACTAACTTTACGTACTTGCAGCACTTCATATATCAGTTTTTGTTAATATGTTTAACTCCACTAGTTAGTTAGAATAGTTGCTTAAAAATGGTATGGTGTAAGTGGTTACTGCTTTATGAATAAAGTAGAGTTTGCTTAAAATGATTAGCAGTTGTTCAAAAATGGTTTTATTATGTAATGATGGTAGTACTCTAGACCCAAAGGATGGGCGGGGTGTTACACTCACTCAGCATTCCGCATCAACTTGTCCTTAAAGGTTAGTGTACATTACTGACGCTGACGATCATATGCTCACGGATCTACATATATAAAGCATGGACAAAAGTGAATCACAGTTCATCATCAATAGGAGGGGTAGTAGGTGGATTTGCTGGGCGATGACATAGGACAACGATGGCTTGACGACCAGACCTAGGCAATAGCTCCATGACACAAGGACGAACCTCCAGATTTGGGTGGTAGCCAGCGTGATCGAGACGCATTCACTCCAAATTGGCATGCTAGGAGCCTAGGACTGCTCTGTATAGATGTACAAGTGACTGCAGACATGTAGGATCAAATCACATAAAAAAATAGAACTCAGGAGGTCCAAATTGGGAAAAAAACAAAATAGAGAAGGACCTATTCGTAATATATAATAACTTGGAGGGCTAACTTGCAAAAAAACCAAAAAATCCCCAATCCTCAAAGAGTCAAATCCCTAGCGCGGTAGCGCCGCTGCCCCAATTCCAAACCGAGCACAATTCTTTCTTCTCCCATTTGCCCCAATTCGCTTCCCCATTCTCCTCCTCCTTCGTCTTCAGTGCCGGCAAGCTAGCCACCCAATCCTTTTATACACTGTCCTCTTCGCCTCTTCACCTTCTCCACCATTAGCTGCCATTGCTCCACACTACTCTCCTCTCCACGCGCCATCGCATGGCCACTACCACAGCTCGCCACCGCCAGCTCGCTGTCGCGCCACCACCACCGCGACCGCAGCACTACCGTCACTACCACCCTATCCACCATGCGGTCCATGCCTCCTCCCAAATCCAACTCCTCCGGTCCTTTCGCTCCTATGCGCCCCTACTACCTCCACGCTGTCGCCCTGCATTGCCTACTTCAGCGACTGTGAGTGCCCCCACAACGTCCACGACATCTTCTTCACCAACAACGATGGCAACCTCGCCCCTAAGCATTGACCGTCGCTTCTACTTCGTCTTCTTCTATACCCGATCCATCCCCATTTCCTCCTCCCTTCTAACAATTTTTCTAATTACTGTTCACACAATTGCTATTGGTTTGAATGTGAATTTGCGATTGTTAATTTCTACTGGGGACAAATGTGAATTTGTGATTGTTAATTACTAACGGGGACAGAGGCCGTGTACTGCGGCGCGGGCTAAGGGTGGCTGTGACTCCTGACGGCGGGGGCGGAGGCTACTCATGCCTCATGGCGGTAAGGGCGGAGGCGACGGGGAGGCCAGCTGGCTGGACACTACTCTGGGGACTGGAGGCTAGACGGCGGTGTGCGGATGCGAGGGTAGGACTGTGCATTCGGTTAGTTCGGTAAAATCGGTTCGGTATATATGGTAAATACGGTATTGTTAGTTCGGTAGTATACTATATTTTTGAAAATACGGTTCGATATCGGTAAATCCCAATTTATTTCGGTGCAGTATCGGTAAATACCATATTTACCAAAGTTGACGCAAATTGCAAACGATATAGTGACTAGCAAGATGAGTAATTGAGTAGGCGACAGTATATATACAACGAGTAGGGGTGGATATCGAGCCAACTTCTCATTTTATCGAGCTTTTCCTGAAAATAATATAGTTTAATTTAATATCATTTTACATATAATTTAAAAGTATTTTTAGAAACGAGCCAACGGTTGAGCAAAATTCAAATTCATTTGAAATCAACTCATTTTAATGTTTAACCAATTAACAAGTATAATTGAAACAATTTTGAACCGAGCCAACGAGCCCCACTAACGAGCTTTTTTTCCAGCCCTAACAACGAGCCGTTCTAAAGAAAGGTATTTGCAACCACAGTTCTAAAAAATGCAAGGAACTCCTGTAAGGGCCTAGATATTAATATCCGGATTCCTCTGTGATTCCACCGCACTATTCCCTGGATCAGTAGATAGTACTCACAGATTACAGTTCTGAATATCAAAATACATATCATGCGGAAGCGTAATTAAAATAATAGACTTACTCATGGGCCGGATAGGCCGAAATCATAAAATTGCAGCAATGAAGAACGAAACACACAGTGGGACCTTCGTGACATGCCCACAGGCAGCTAACTGGAGGTGCGCGACCTAGCCCTTGACATCTTCATCTTCTCTGCCAGCTTGTCCAATCTTGTTGCTGAGGCGAGGTGATTTGATTCCTGATTCTGTATTTTGTCGCAAAAGCGAGCGTGAGCACTCCGACCCCGTGCTCCGCGAGCCAATACACAGAATGCAAATAAATAGTATGCATGGCTAAACAAAGGAGAGGCTCGGGTTATTTTATTTGCCATAAAACACGTTTAGTAGCATTTCTATTATTATATCGTATTGTTGTTTTTGTGACCTAAAGACTCCTCACCGCAAATGACATCATTGACTTAATCCACCAAAGACTCACGCTCTTTATTAACTGCTGTCTAAGACTCCCAACAGCGATTGCCATAATTAACTTAATCCACCGAAATTACACTTCCTTTATTGAGTGCTCTCTAAACTCCAAACAGTATGTGTCATCCTCTATTCAATCCACCGATCATAGTCTTTCTGTATTGGTTGCTATTTAAGACTCCAAACAGCAAGTGACATTATCCAATTACTCCACCGATTATACACCTTCTATATTTATTGATGTCTAAAACTACAAATAGCGTGTGACATTATTTAGATAATCCACCGAGCAATTGTTGCTTAAAACTCCAAACAACTAGTGACATCATCTATCTAATATCATTTGATTAATCCACCGAACACACACTTTCTATATTGAGTGCTGTCTAAAACTCCAAACAGCGAATACCATCAATTATACAATCCACCAATATCTTTTGTATTCCAAAATTCCTATCAACCCATTCCTTTTGCTATTGATCCACAACCACAATTTGCTCTTACAATAATCAACCTTATTTTCCCATTATCTATTTCTAGCTAACCCACTAGTATACCTCCACCAAGAATATCATTGATCAAGCCTACGATTCAATATTATATATCCACCAAGAATATCATTGATCAAGCCTACGATTCAATATTATATATCCACCAAGAATAGCATTGATCAACTCTACGATTCACCATTATATATCCACTAAGAATATCATTAATCAAGAATTATAATCCAATCCTTGTATTATTCCTCCAAATCCCGAAGATTCAATTAGATCATTTATCTAGCCTATCTATTCAACTGGACCCGACTAATTTATTTCTCTCAGAACCCATACTATCATTTCCTATTCATGATCGACCCGAATCCACCAATACCTTTATGTGCATACTACAAACATCTATTTCCTTTACTCACGACCCTGCTCATTCTTTCCATATTTTATTTTGTAGGAATAGAAATGCCACTATTTGCAATACAATATATAAAATTTCCTGAGACCTAGCAGCTTTGGAACAACACATAATGTTCAAGGAATATTAACATGATTTTTCATACATATGGCATCACACCATATGCCTAATATCACCATAATTTTTCCATACATATGGCATCACACCATATAACATCTTTCAGCGTTATAGCCGCTTAACTTACCACTGGGACGACACCCAGGACAACTCAAATCAGGGCTTTCCGCTGCCCTCCACTTTTCCATTCCCACCCACAAAGTTTTTGAAATAGAACTATATCTGGTTAAGTTCCCATGTCCGCCCTTGACCGTGGGCACGGCTATTCGAATAGTTTTGACTCTGCAGAGTTTGCACACTTTACCCACAAGAGACAGTTCACTCGTTGCCCCACACGATTCCTTAGCCGTGTGGTTGAGCAAACCATCACAGTAACCGTTCAAAGTATCTCGCCCCTTCTATCATCTCAACCCTATGAGCTTGTCCCGCTTGTGGCAGGTCTCATAAGTTGTGCGGGATGTTCTCCTTCTGAACGCCTAGCAGCTGGCTACCCACACTACTAGCACGCCACAGCAGAACTTCACCCTCCGCGGATGTCCCGTTCAAGTCGTCACACTGACTGCCACTTGCACTACCTCACCTCCTCCACCTATGACGATGATTTTCAGGGTCCGGTACATCTACTAGGCCAAGTTGTACTTTACAGACTTGTGGTTGTACTTGTTTTACAGGGGAGGTCATGACAAGATTCAGTCCTTAGGGTTATCTGGGCGGTTCTACCACAAACCACACTCTCGTGCACACCTGCACCATACCCCCAAACCATCCGCCCAGATAAATAAGCAATTTGAGATTTTTGGGAGTATAAAATAATCATATCCAACATACACCAGTCATTACCACCATGACTGCCCAACCACATTTTCTCATGATTAAAGTGATGCTTGGACGTTCTTACTCCCACAAATATCTAAGCAAAACTAAGCATGTCATATAATTATGGACTTATTTTCGAAATGTTACTATTATAATTTTGCTAGGGCGACAAGGTTCTCATGTTCAAATATTCCAAAGGAGGGGCAATATTAATCAAGTTAGATAATAGGCATTTAACTAGAATTCTAAATTAAACATGTATTTGCATATAAAATAACAGCATGCAATTTGATAATTTAAACAAAGTAATTTACAGAAAATGTAGGTTCAACATGATCAAAGTATTGACTCGCCTTGCGCGGTTTACCGCAAACTTGAGCTCACTCGAAGCTGTCTCATGCGATGGTCCTTTAGTCCCCGGTCTTCGTCCTTACTTTGATCTTGCTCTCGATTAGCTCTTAGAGTCTTCAGAACTCCAGTTTCTAATTACGTCCTAACAACTGAACACAAGCAAAAGCAAACAACTCAAAAGACCCAAATAAATCCAACCACTTTAAATACTTGATTTAATTTAAATTATGCATTTATTATGATTTGAGAATAGAAGGATGATTCAGTTCAGTGTGTTGTAAGCACAGCGGTAGCGGGGTTTGGGCAGGAGGACGAGTTGTCTGAATGCTTTACCGTGAGGGAAAATTTTAGAAATACGAGTGATCAAAAGTAAAGTAGTACCTACAGGAATTATCTTCTTTTGGGAAAAGAAGGTGGACAGACATGGCCGGTTGGGGAAAAACGAGGCTTGACCTTTTGTTTGATGACTTTCTTTTAATTTATTTACATTTATCAAGGAAGTTCCATAATCTAGGGTAGACTTGCGGACAGACATATGGGTTTGGTTTATTAGATTAATTTTCAGAGCCTATATTCCTAAAGCCATAGCAGTCTAGGCTATGGTATTTTATGGAGTCCTATTTACTAACTATTTTAAGTACACTTCTAATGATTAATTTAATGGTTCAGCAACACATGGGAGTGTTTAATTATCTCACGGATGTCTAACAGAAACTTTTAGTATATTCTTAGTTGCTACTTGTCTGCGACTATTGGTTATAATATTATATATTTCTTAGGACTGTTTATGGTGGAACTATTTCAATGCCCGATGACCTAAGGCTACTCTATTTTAGTATCTTTACAATAGTGTGACCTTTTAGTTGGAAATACTCAAAAGACCAACAGTCATTGTTGTTTTATCCTTTGAATCAGCATCTTGCATATATTACTCAAACTTCTATTTACATAGGACCAAGCTTACTATACTCAAATTTTATTCCTTAGCATTTGTAATACTTTGATCTTAACTTATTTATGGCCGATGAAGCATGTTACATAGGATTACATTTCACCATCGTTACTAATTTAAGGCTGCCGTTTAAGATTTTAGGGTCGGTGGTATGGCAATGATGATGTCTACATTTCTAATAGAGTTCAGGGTGAATGCAAGATATTTACTAATATGTTTTCTAATGGACCGCATCCATATTCTCCACATTCCTCTGGTCATTTTCTTTTAATTAAGGTTCTTGCAATATTTAGACATGTGTACAAAAAGAACCATCTTAAGTTTTCAGGTTTAGAATAAATAATAAAGGCACATTAATTATTCATACATGATAATTGATCTAATGTTAAACCTTAAATAATATCATTTACGCCTAAATTAAATTTACTAGTTTCTATGAACAATTTCTGATTTTCCCACTCTGAGAAGTATAAAAAGAAAATGGATCAAAAGGGTGGGGAAAATGAGAGAGAAGGAGACTCGAACACAGGACCTGGGTGGGGGACTCAGGACCTTCAGCGCACTCGGACTAGCCAACTGGGCCAGCGATCTTTCTTGGTGAAGGGAGAGGGGTTGGACTATAAGGAGTAAGCGCCGGGCAGGGGGGGTGCTCATAACAGAGCAAGGCGGCGGCGCTCGGAGCGGGTGGGCTCGCCGGCGTGGGGAGGCCAGAGGGGCGAGGTAAGCCGGCAAAACGGAATCCCGACGATGCTAGCCAGCCCGTGGAGGCGGTGGCGCGGCTCCAAACGGCGCAGGTCGGCGGGGCGGCGGTCTGGTGCGGCCGGCGGCGAGGTGGGAACGGGGCGCCGGCGCCGTGGTGGAGGGGAGGGAGAATTGGTGGGCGTAGGAGCAAGAGCAAGGTAGGGGGATTCTCACCATGGTGCTGGTCGAGCCGGAGGGGGACCACGGCGAGCCGGCGGCGTGAGGCGGGGTCGGGCGGCGGTGGCGCACGGTGCCGGCGAGCTGCGGTGCGGGAGAAGCTCCGGCGACGGTCGGCGGAGGTCCGGGACGTTGAGGAGTCGCTCTCGCCGCGAGGAATCGAAGGGAGCTCGACTGTAGAGGGAACGGCGGCGGTGGAGGCGCGCTCGGCCGGTTTTGGGGAAGACGGCCGTGCGACGAGCTATGCTGCGCAGAATTCCAATTGGCTCAGAGGGGAGACCGATGGGGAGAGGGGACACGCCATGGCACTCTAAATTTGGGGGAAGACTCGCCGTGGTGGCCGGATCGACGAAGTTTGGCGGGAAGGCTGCGGCGGCGAGCTCTCGACGCTGGGCGGGGAAGGGATAGGGAACGAGCCGGAGGGAGCAATGGGACGGCGGGGATACTTATAGCAACGGAAGGAGGGTCGCTGTGGCGCCACGGCTGCCGTTGACGAGGAACAGAGGGCAGTATGGCTCGGCACGGCCAGTGACGCGCGGCACAGGGCGCGGCGTGCGAGTGCAGAGCTGACGCGAGGCGGCGTGGGAGGCAGTGGCGACGCGATGGGGCAGCGACGTGCGGTGATGGGAGCTGTTGGCGCGGGGCCGAGATGACGTGAGCAGCAGGAGGAGTAGTCGGCTTTGACTGGCGCTTGCGGGGAAGAAGCAGCGAGGAGGAGGGTGACGAGAGGGAGGAGGCGCCGGGCCCAGCAACAGAGGAAGAACGGGAGAAAAAGAAAAGAGGGAAGAAATGGGGAGAAGGAAAAAGGGCTGGGCCCATAACTTAAAATCTAGATTTTTAATTTGACTTCCAAATTTACTTAGGGTTTATCAAGTTCTGCATCATATTTAAAACGCAAATCCTAATTCAATTTCTTAAGTATGAGTTTCTGATATCACTTGCTATACTTTTGGATGTACATATATATATATATATACATTTAAACATACATACATTATATATTTCTCAAACTGCATTTTTGTCCATTTAATAACTTAAATTCAAATTAATTCCTCATGGTTGAACTCACCCCTTATCACTTTTATAAACCTTGGTTTGATTCAGGGAATGAATTTTCGAATTACGCTCTCAGGGTTTGAACTCGCCAATTCTTTATTTAAATTTTTAGATCATACTCCATTTTCCTTTTTGTATGATGATTGAGCTATATCTAAAATGAATTTCTTGGTCCTTTAAACACGACTTTGGTTCAGTGAGTTTTATTGAATTTTAGGTTGTGAGGGGGTTAAATATCGTTTAAATTATTTGTATTTATTTAATCCATTTGAAATTCTTATGATTGCTATTTTATGTTCCAAGATTATTTCTAGTTATTTATTGACTCAGTACAAAAACTCAGGAAAACTCAAATAAGATTTTGAGTCAAAAATTCAAATGCCAGTGAGATGCAAATAAAAGTTTTAAATTACTCCAAATTTCAGATATCCTAATTTTAGGATGTTACAACTCCTTTATGTCAGCAGCACTTTTAATGGCCTGCAGTATCAGTATGACTTGTTTCAATTGCATCTTTCACAGGCTGAGATTGCACGCAAGGCTGAAGATGGAAAAGGAGAACTTGGAGAAGGAAAAGAGTGCCCTCATGGGAACAGCTTCCAATCAAGACAACCAAGATGGAGCCCTTGAGATCACAGTTAGTGGTGAGAAGTACAGGTGCATTCGTTTCTCCAAGGCAAAGAAATGAGGGATGAACTAGGTGTGGAGGAGATCATAGTTGTGTACCGGACTTAAGATATCCATAGTAAGCTAAGACTTATTTCGATTCAAATTGGATTCTTTTTGTACAGAAAATTGTGAAATGTGCGTAATCAGAGTAATAGGTTCATAGTAGTTAATGCTAAGACTCTGTGTGTGTGCATTATTGGCAGTTTTGAACATCTGCAATGGGATGATGGAAGCTTGCTTGTCAATTTCGTCATTGCCTAGTAGTACACCATCCCAGCTATGTTAACAGGTCGTTGCCCACTAGACCAGCTCAGTGCTGGCGCTATGAATATGGGAGGGAGTATTAATTGGTCAAAATTACTTTGTAGCACTAGTGCAGCAGATTATGTCGGTGTTCCAACTAATTGGATGCTAAGAGGCTGTCAGCCGCAGCAGTGCAGCACAAGCCTGCAACAAGAACGCTGAGGCCATCAAGCACTCCTTGCAGCTCCTTAATTTCTGCTCTTCCTACGTTTCTCAGAGAAGAAGTGCAGCTCGCCGAGAACTGCAGAAGAAACCGTCTCTGGACGGAGTGAACCGCGTGCAGCTCGACATCCGCGAGGGCCACGCGCAGACCGTGGGCGCGAGACTCCCCCGTCCCGCTGGCCGGCGCCACGTAGGGCCCTAGCGCCACGGTCTGCGACGCCGGGTGCGGCACGGGTCCCTGTGCCATGGTCGGTTTTTTCGGTTTTTCGGTTTTTAATCGGTTTTTCCTGAAAAAACCGAACACCAAAAAAACCTGAAAAATAAAAACCGAACCGAATACCGAAAACCGGTCAAACCGAGTTGACCGGTTCGGTTCGGTTTTTTGGTCCGGTTTTTTCGGTTCGGTTTAGATTTGCACAGCCCTATGCGAGGGCGAGGTCGTGACTCGTGAGCTCATGCGGTGGAAGAAACCAACATGTTTTAAATAGTTTTTAGCTTCTAAAAGTTAGAAGTCATCCCTGTTTAGAACAAAGTCTAAGCGTCCTAGTGGATGGTACTAGTGTAACATCCTCCTTCGGAGTTTGTCACTTTCAATCACCGGTTACGGGCTCGCTCATTTAGGCTTCTGTTTCTGGCTTCTAACTTCTTAATTTCACTTTTTCTGTTTTTTTTATTTTTCCTCTTACTTCTTTGTGTTGTCCGTGATGATATAACCTTTTTTCTATTTTTTTTAAAAATTTAATTACACTGAAAAATCTAATAGCAATTACAGTGTAAAAAACCGCTATAATGTAAAAAAAACCAGAAGCTCAAGTTTAAAAACTGAAATGATCACCACCTAACGCTAGGAGAGCCTAGAACTTGGATCAAATGATCCCGACGTGGTGCGTTTCTAAATAGATTTAGCAAAGAAATATGAAATATACTTACCTAAAAATTTCACCTTTCAGCTAAAAACTTCAAACCTCCAGCTCGATACTTGAAACTTTCATCTCAAAAATTAAAACTTTCAGCAGTCACACTGTCGCGCCATAAGGCATTGCCTCGGCCGCATCAATGGCGCCCACGGAGATTCAGGACAGGGTGACCTAGGTTGGTGTAGCGTCTCTCTTAGGTGGATACTTGGGCATTGTTGCGAGGGACACCCATCCGTTGCCATTGCCGGCAAGGCCATGGTGACCGACGAGATGGGCATCACCACCGATCACCGCGGCGGTTGCCTCGGCTGCCTTGCGCCACTACTCAGTCTGCATATGCAGGTGCCACATCTCACCCTCCAACGCCTCCCGTGCAGCCTCGGATGCCCTCAGTTGCTCACCCATCCAGGCCTCCCACGTCGAATGCGGCTTCCATGTTGAAGCCAACGTGGTCATTACGAGCTAAAAGACGCGGTCATTACAAATATACAACGTGGTCGTAACTCGTGCAGCGTGGTTGTAACCATCATCGAAGTACTCATTGAAGGTTACGAGTACGTGAACAAGCGGTCAAAACCAATAGAGTGTTGCCACTTATGAGGAAACAGGGAGGGAAACAAGGAGGGGAACAGGCAAAGGAAACAGAAAAGCCACGTCCCACTCTCTCCTTCAGGTCCTTCTCTCTCCTGAGTCAAAATTGACAATTTGCGAGCTTTCTCTCTCCGCAGAAATGATATAATTGTGTCATCAGTGTCCTACAACAAAATTACACTTTTTTACAATGTATTCTAATATAACCATGTTTTTTTATATGTTTATTGATAAATAGTGATAATTTATAGTGTCTTGTAGACACTTTTTCTAAAATATAATGGTGTCGAAGTATTTTGAACACAAATCTACTTACGTGCCCACACATGACTTACGTGGGACCCACTTTGGAAATTTGCCCCTCTAGTGCACCAAGTGCAGTGAAAGTAGGAAAGGACAAATGGGGATCGGATGCAAGTGCTGGCTTGCGCATGATGAACAGTTAGTGTCCCTCGGGAATTAAGCCAACGATTATCCATAAAATAGCATTGTCATAAATCTATTATATAATAAAAGCTGTTGACATGGGAATTCATAATGGGTAAGAAAGAAGAAAATTAGATTATAAATTCTAGAAATAAATCTAGCCCTTAGTTTTGAAGGTTTACATTCGGTACTTGTCTTAGAGATATCAAAATTTCAAAATAATTCTCCCAAAAAGAAAACGAAAAGCATCTATTCTTAATTTGGTAGACCCTAATTTTAAATGTTAAAGATTTGATAGTTAGTTTAGAGAATTATTAATTTGAACAGTTAAAAAGATAAGTACCATTATGTATATATTTTTTAGATCAAGGGAGAATTTAATTAAGTGAATGAAAAAGGTCCCAGCCTCTACAATCCGAAGATCGTACGCAGCTTAAAGGTTACAACCCAGAGCAATCAAGCACAAGAATTAACACAAAACAAAAGACACAAGATACATGAAAAAACAGACACTACGCCTCAATCCTATTCCGGAACTTCCATCCAAATTTTGCAAAGACCTCCATGATGACCGTGTCCAAAATCTGGCATCCATTCTTGAAGATTGGTTTTTCTTCTTCTTTACTTAACAAGGACCAAAGCCGGATCCAATATGTTGCCCTGAAAATGACTTGCAGAAAGGTGTTGGTTTTAGCATTATTGAACACCACGTCATTTCTATTCAACCACATTGCCCAACAGAGAGCCGTAGCACCTAGTAAAATCTGATTTTTGAGTTTTGCCCCGATGCCATGAAGCCAAGAGCCAAACATATCCAATATACTAGATGGTGGATGAATTTCAAAGGTGATGTGCACTGTGTTCCAAATAAATCTAGCAAAGTAACAATCAATGAAAAGATGATGTATCGTCTCCAAAGAGTTACAAAAACAACACTTGACACTCCCTTGCCAATTCCTTTTTGCTAAATTATCTTTTGTAAGAGTGGCCCCCTTTTTGGAGATACCAAAGGAAAATTTTAATTTTCAAAGGCACTCTTATTTTCCAAAGTGGATTTTTCGTAGGTAAGACTCCCTCTTCCCCGCGCACGCCATCCCAGCTCGCCTCCGGCGGCCGCGGCTCACGTGGGGCGGCCTCGCGCACACGCACCAGAGGACGTGCCGGATCGGCGCGCTTCAGATCCGGTCATTCCGGCGGGGAACCGAGGATCTTAAGGCCGCCCTTTAGGTTGCCGCCTCGCGGCTTCTTCCGGCGGGCCACCGTTCAGCAGGCGACCGGGCGGACGGGCGGCGCGGCGGTGAGGGTGATGAGCGGCGCCGCGGCTGCTTGGAGAAGGAAAGAAGAGTCGGAGTTGGGGTCGGGGTCGGGCCGCCGGCCTGCTCCGACGCGACGCGGGGTCGCGGAGCCGAGGTCGCTGGTGGACTAGATGAACTTCGCCGCTTGGGGATTGACCGATCGCCAAAGACTCGCCGTATACTTTGGAAGACGACGAGGTAGGGTGGGCGCCCACCAGCTGTTCGACGTTTTGGGTCACCGGGTAGGTTCAAGTTGCAGGTGCGTTTGGCTGAGCTTTGTCTTCTTGTTTAGTTTCCGGTGAGTGTGTGCCTGGGTTTGGGTCTCCTTCGGAGCTCTGTTGTGTAGCTTAGTGAGCTCGATATGAGCGTTCGCTCGTTGTTCGGTGGGTGTTTTGCATAGTTTTTTTGCTGGTCCTGTGGTGAGTGCTTGGAGTTGGAGCATTGTAGGTGCTCAGCTCTATGGTCTCTGCTTAAGTTTTTTGCCCCATGAAGGGGGAGGTTTGCTCCGGGGATCAGCTAAGTGATGATTGGAAGACGGTGTTGCCCCGGCGACATTCTGCACCATATCTCCTAACGACGTCTGATCCGCTAGACGGCATGAGACGTTCGAAGGGAGGGTCAAGGTTCTGGCCGCTCGAGGGGGAGAGTGGTGAGGACAGTGACGATGAGGCTGCTAGTCAGCGCTCCACTGGGTCTGAAGAGGATTTCATTAGAGATGCGTTACAGGTTGGCTTCTCGGTCGATGAACTGATCGGGGCCGAGGAACGCCTATCTGAGAATGTCTCCCCGCCAGCTTTTGGTTCTCATGGCGGGTCCGTGTCATGCCCTCACCCTCGCCCGTTGGCTTCGAGAATTGTAGAAGCGGTGGCAGACTTGCGTCTGGCCTCAAGGCCCAAGTCTTGGAAGGGACCTTTACCCAGACCGCGTGTATCTCCGATTAGAAAGTTGGGGGATGTTCTGGTTAAAGATTTGAGAGGCCCTGACCAGGATTCGGTTCCAGAGACGCTCAGTAAGTTCAGTGCTCGCGCTACCTCTCTGGAAAAACAGGTACCTAAGTTAGATCGGTCTTCAGTTAGTAAGCTGGGGGAGATTAAAGTTAAGGACATGAGGAAGGCTAATTTTGGTAAAACAAGGTTGTCCCTGAATGAGTTTGGTCGGGGCACTAAAGAGGTATGTGGGCCGAAGGTGTCGACTGGTCTGGGCCAACTTGTTTTGGCCCAAACTGAAAGACGACGTTTGGCCCGCTCTGGTGTGATCCGGATTGGGAGCAGTCGGTCCGCTTTTCCACTGGGCTGTGTGAGCTTTTCTCCCGGGGAGGACGCTTTCATCCCAGGCTTCTTGCCTCATCTCACAATCGCTCGCTCGGCGTTTGCTGCCAGTGGACGCACTGGTTGCAAGGAGCCGGGCGGTGTTGAAGCCGTCGGCAACGCTACGCTGTGGTGATGCGATGGATAGTGGTGTGCACAAGGGACGACATGGTTACCGGTTGGGCGGCTCTAGTCCTGACTGTGGTGGCCTTGCTGGGCGCTTTGGCCGCGGTGGCGCAGCTTTATGCAGCGGCAACGACCAACATTCCAAGCGGCCATGGGGTGGTTTGCCGTCGTCGCAGGTCCAACAAGAAAGGCTACTTCCTGCGACCCTTGAGGCAAATATTAAAGTTATGGCAGAGCAGATTAAAGAACTTGAAGCAAAAATTAAAGGTATGGAGGTTCGGATACTGGATATGGCTTGTGATCTCAAAATTAATAACAAGTGTTGTAACAAGGTTCTTGTGGAGAATGATAATGTTCTTGTTGACGAGTTGGTGGAAGATGTGTTCACCGATGAGGATGGTGATTTGCTAAGTGTTAAGGAGATGGAGCAGCAGATCTAATGATGTGGGTGCTCCAAGCACCGATGGAGGAGCGGTACTTCACGGCCGACGCCGGTGCTGCCGGCCAACGGTGGGTCGCGCGGAAGGCGCTCGACAATTACTGATGCAGCAAGGTTGCAGTACCCGGCCTTGGCACAGGAGGCACCCAAGATGGCGCCACTACCTCCTGCGGTTAATAATTTGGAGCAGGTTGAAGATAACAAGCAAAATCTGTCCTTCACATCTTTTTCAGATGTTGTTGTTGTTTCCAAACTCATCAACCTAGGCCTAGATGTTGGCAAAAATGAGAAAGAAGTTTTAGGTTCAGTTCGGGTGCTTAAAACTGTAGAACGCAATAGACTGTCGGCTTTTTTCCCTAGAATTGTTGAAGAACATGACAGTGATGCTGTTTTTTTAGAAAGTGATGAAGATGATGATGTTAATAACCTCACTCTTGGTCACTTATGTGGTGATTTGATGGAGGAGGTTATGGATGACGACAGTGATCACCTAAGTTGTGAATTCGAAACTGTCTTCAAGAAGAATAAATCTATGTCATCTTTTAAGAATAAGAAAATTGGATTAGTTAGAAAAAAGAAAATCAAATCGATCAAAATGAAAGGAATCTTTTAGAATAGCAGAGGTCTTAATTACTTGGCTAAATATAGGTTCCTTTCAGAATTATCTAGAGAGCATAAGCTAGACTTTATTGCTCTTATGGAGACCGGGAAGAAAGATTTTCCAAAAGCGGCGTTGAACAATATTTGTGGTGGTCGAGATTTTTTGTGGCACTGGTCAAAACCTCATGGTAGGTCCGGTGGCATCCTTCTTGGGGTGAATCTAGAAATTTTTGACTTTGGTAGTTTTGATGAGGGTGACTTTTATGTTAAGTTCCACTTGAGAATGAGAGGTGATGGTTTCCAATGGGTTCTTATAGCAGTTTATGGGGCTGCTCAACCTGAACTTAAGGAGGCATTCCTTGCAGAGTTGGTACAAACATGTGCCAAGGAAACACATCCGGTTCTTGTCGGAGGTGATTTCAATATTATTAGGAATCCACAGGAAAAGAACAATGATAGGTTTAATGATAGGTGGCCATTTTTATTTAATGCCGTCATCGATGGTTTAGATTTAAGGGAGCTTGAATTATCTAACCGGAAATTTACGTGGGCTAATTCTAGGGATACACCAACATATGAGAGACTTGATCGGATCCTTGTTAGTACAGAGTGGGCAACAAAATTTCCGCTATCAACGGTTCAGGCATTGACTAGGGAAATTTCGGATCACACTCCTCTGTTACTAGATACTGGAAACGGTACTCGTTGCAAAAATCAACCTCTGTTCAAATTTGAGCTCGGTTGGCTGCTACGTGATGACTTCTCAGAGTTGGTGGCGGAAGTGTGGAACAAAGAAAAAAGGGGAAAAACATCGTTACAAAGATGGCAATTTAAAATTCAGAGACTTAGACAATTCCTACGGGGTTGGGCTAAGAATGTTAGCGGTTCATACAAAAAAGAAAAAGAAGAATTGATTCGAAGGCGAATGAATTAGATAAGAAAGTCGAGACTCACTTCTCGAAGGCTGAAAAATGATTTAAAGCATTATTATAAAGAGCGGTTAGTTCATTTGTTGCGAGAGGAGGAGATAAAATGGTACCAAAGAGCCAAAACAACTAAGTTGTTATTTGGCGACTGTAATACTAAGTATTTTCAGTTGGTAGCCAATGGAAAACATAGGAAGACTAGGATCTTCCGCCTCGAGCAGGAAGAGGGGATTATAGAGGGTGATGAGAACCTTAAGAAATACATCACCAATTATTATAAATGTCTCTTTGGGGCGTCAGAGAGAAATAATTTCTCAATGATGGAATCCTTTAGGGATGATATACCACATGTATCAGAATCTGAGAATAAGATTTTAGCGTCCGCTTTCACAGAAGAAGAGGTTAAAAAGGCTATATTCCAAATGGAACACAACAAAGCCCCGGGGCCTGATGGTTTCCCAGCTGAGTTTTACCAAGTTTTTGGGATCTCACAAAGGAGATCTCATGGCTCTTTTCACCGATTTTCACAAAGAAAACCTCCCACTTTTAGCCTCAATTTTAGTATAATTACATTATTACCAAGCAAAATGAGGCTACTCAAATCCAACAGCCAGACCCATTTGCCTACTTAATGTTAGCTTTAAGGTCTTTACTAAGGTAATGTCTAACCGTATAGCCCTAGTGGCTCAGAAGGTTATACAACCATCTCAAACAACTTTTATGGCAGGGAGGAATATCATGGAAGGGGTTATTATCCTTCATGAAACCATACATGAAATGCATAGGAAGAAGCTTGATGGAGTGATTCTAAAGCTGGACTTCGAAAAAGCTTATGATAAGGTGAAATGGTCTTTTCTTCAACAAACATTGAGGATGAAAGGTTTTTCACCACTCTGGTGCAAGTGGATAGATCAAATTGTTAGGGGTGGCAGTGTGGGCATTAAAGTTAATGACATTTTAGGGCATTATTTTCAGCCAAAAAAGGGACTTAGGCAAGGTGATCCCTTGTCACCAATCCTCTTTAATTTAGTGGCAGATATGTTGGCAACGTTAATTGGTAGAGCTAAGGCTGATGGGAGGTTTCAAGGAGTTGTTCCACATCTTGTAGATGATGGACTCTCGATCCTCCAAAGATGCAGATGATACTATTCTCTTCATGGATCATGATCTACTCCAAGCCAAAGACCTTAAACTAGTGTTAAGTACCTTTGAGCAACTTTCTGGTTGAAAATTAATTTCCATAAGAGTGAGCTCTTCTGTATGGTAGTGCTAAGGATTGCGAGCATGAGTATGCACAACTTTTTGGTTGCAAAACCGGGGCTTACCTTTTAAATATCTTGGTATTCCTTTGCATCATCGTAAACTCTCTAACAAAGATTGGGCCATCATTGAGGAGAGATTCCAAAAAGCTCAGCAGCTTGGAAAGGAAAGCTTCTTTCCGTTGGAGGAAGGCTAGTTTTGATCAATTTGATCTTAACTGGTTTAGCTATGTATATGCTTTCCTTTTTTGAAGTCCCTAAGGGTGTTTTACAAAAACTTGATTTTTACCGTTCAAGGTTCTTTTGGCAAAGTGATAGTCATAAAAAGAAGTACAGACTTACTAAGTGGAGTGTACTTTGTAGACCAAAGGACTGTGGCGGGTTGGGTATCCAAAACCTTGGGATTCAAAACAAATGTCTCTTGAGTAAATGGTTGTTTAAACTTATTAATGAGGATGGTGTTTGGCAAAATCTTCTAAGAAGGAAATATTTGACCAATAAAGCCATAAATCAAGTTTATAAACGACCGGCCGTCAAGCTCAAGTTTGACTTCCCTCGCCAAAAAAAGGCTGATTTTTTACTTTACTTCCTTCAAGGCTGCGACATGAGAAAAATGACACACATGTATAGGATATTAGGATTGGAGAATTTTAGACGTGAGTACAATAATGCAGGCCTAATCTCGGAATCCTATTCCACCTTTTAAAAACTTATCGTCCGATTTTCCATTGTAGAGAAACCCAATTCCCCTTTGCAGATTCCCACAATGTGCGGCCGTTCTTTGCTTGTGTAGCTTTACACGATTCCATTCCACATCAACTACGCAAATGCGTCTGCAACTTTTCTTTCTTTTGAGCCACTTGATGCAGATTCTTGCTCCATTCAACGTGCACACAGATCTAGAATGCCCAATCAAACCAGCGATATATTCTTGCACCTGGAGGTGAACTATTTGTCGACCACCAAATCTAGCTAGGGAGCAAGAAGCTACTACCACAACGCGTTCTAAATAAGCTAAGCCGCAAAAGATCGCTAGGTGAGGTAGCTACCGTGACAAACGTAATTAAGCTGACGATTTTGCCGTGTATTGACATATTTTAAGCCGTGCGTGGTGAAGGCCTTTGCGTATATAAGAGCAACACGCTGCGGCACATTTAGAGACATTCAGAGACAGCATCGAGGTTGCTTTCGTTACAGACGAGAGGATTAACTGTGCTGGTTGATCGGAGGAGCAGAGGAGGCCGGCAGGAGATCGAGGTTGCGATGGCGATCAGGAACATGACGGTGGCAGCGACGCGGTCGCTGGACGGGGACATGACGGTGGACGAGTTCAAGGAGTGGCTTCGGCGGTTCGACGTGGACCGGGACGGGCGCATCAGCCGCGACGAGCTGCGGCGCGCGATGCGCGCCATCCGCGCGCGCTTCACGGGGTGGAAGAGCAAGCGCGGCATCAGCTACGCCGACGCGGACGGCGACGGCTACATCGACGACAGCGAGGTGGACGGGCTCATCGAGTACGCGCAGAGGAGCCTCGGCCTCAGGATCGTCGCCTACTAGGGCTAACTCGCTCGCTCGCCTCGCTCCATGCGTGCATGCAGCCCCCCGCTAAATAAGCTCTCGATCGCTTGTAACCTTCACTTGCTTTCTTGTGTACTTGAATCAATTTATGCGCCGTGTGCCGTGTGCGTTTGTGCTCTACGCCTGTATTGTTGTGTTCGATACACACGGCCGGCTGGCAGGCTCGCCTTCGCCTAGCTAGCGCCATGGATGCCGTTGATGTTAATTTGCTCTCTGAGAGGAATTGACAGTGTGTTCTCGACCCTCTGGTGCCCGTAAGAACGATTAATTTTGAGCCTTTGTTTTGTGATAATCAATCCGTGTCGTCTTTTATGTTCTTCTGATGGCATGTAATTATCGATCGATTAATCATGTATGCTGTAGGCAGACTACCTGTCGGGATTTCCACACGGGGACTTCTTCGGTTGATGCAAAAAAGACAAAGGGGACTAGCTTCACAAAGTTCCCTTCACCTATTTCGTCTTATTTGGGGTTTATAGTGTTAGGTAAAACTTAAAAGCCCAAAAACAATCTATATGTTTAGCTTTGACTTTAGGTTTATAAAAAGGGAATAAAAGCTATGCAAAGAGGAAAAAAAAGATCAGTAACACTCTTCATAGATTGGTCAATTAGGCAGAGTGTCTGGAATATGGGAATTTTTCCCGATTCATATATATGAAGATTGAGAAATTTCTGAAAGGTTGCTATGAAAATCTTGTGTCCCAAACGGGACCCAAGGAATTTAAAAATAAAAATAAAATGAATCCAGCGGACTATACAGCCCTTTTCCTTGGGCCATACTGACATCACATCATGAGAGGGCCGAATAGAGTTGGGCTCTATACAGCCCACAGATTCTGACATGATATGGATCGAGCTTGATCAACTATGAATGGGAAGCCCAGCTTACAAGTTGGCCTAGTCCAGACTTTGGCATAGCCAGGAAAACATTGAGACCTTGTGATAACCCAATTACCCAACGGAGACTGCCCAAGGAGGGAGACCCAAATCACTATTAGTGATTTGGGTCTCTTGTGCTTTTGTCCATGATTTGGGTCACCTCTTCTGTTGCCCGTACTCCATAGACACCTAAGTAGGTCTTGCTTTGGCCCTCCATGCGAAACAAATCACCCTAGCTTTCCAAAATAAGATGTGTTCTCCTCCTCTAGAGAAAACTCCCCCAAAAGGTACGTGGCCTTCACTTATGCCGTTAAAGTACATTCATACCATTGCAGGGCGATGCATAGGACGAGTAGCATTTCCAGTAAAATTCATGTGAAATTTATACTAAGCAATAGGTTCTTTTTTTTTTTGGGCTTTTTAGGGACTTTCAGTTTTTGACTCAGCCAAAAGATATAAGTCACAGTCTAAAAGAATAGTCCAAATACCTAACTAGCTGCCTGAAGTCCTAGAGGAAGGTTGGATTTGTAATTTTTTTTGTGCCTTCTTACAGTTTTCCTAATTTACGGTTAACCGCACAAACTCTTCCTTACAGTCAGCTTAGGAGCTTCAACTGCATCCCATGCAGTGATCTAGGATTTGAGTAATGGGAATGTAAAACTTCAAATTTGAGCAGCCGCTAGCCCACCGCGACGCCGATTCGCTGAGTGGCCCAAGCCAAGCGTGTGCGCCTACGCATTGTGTAGTGTGCCGCTATGACCTGGGGTTGGTGGCTAGGAGCTAGGACATTGAAGCGGCTGGGACTGCCCCTGACTGGCCGACTAGTCTGTGAATAAATAGCTAGATTTTTTTTCTAATGAGCCAGGCCAATGGCAATGGGCCAATCGATGCCAATGGGGCATGGGTTTATCCATGAGGAAAACGCTTTTGGGCTAATGTGCAAATAGAACCTCATACACACACATATCTAATATACCCCTTATATATTTGCTTTTCTTCCAAAAAAATAGCTGCCCCCCCCAATCCGCCCCTAGTCTCATGAGCGGCGCGTGGAGGCATCGAAGCATCTCTTGGTCTTCTTCCCCATTCTTCCTCGTCCGATTACCCATTCTTCCTCGTCCTATTGCCCATTCCCTATTCCAATTCCGCACGCCCTAGTCCCCCTCCCCAATAAGCTCGAGTTCGAGCTTGGCTCCATCGTTCACACCTTGACCCGCGACCGTGTTGCCATCTGCTCTGTCATCTGTGACCACGTCGCTGCCTGTGACCACTCCGCCATTTGCTGGAGGAGGAGCTCACGCTGGCATTCGGAAGCTGTGGTACCTGTTACCTAGGGGAATGGTAAACCCTAACCCTAATTTGACTTTTAAAAATTTGAATCGAGTTGAAATTCCTCATATTTGAGTTGAAATTTTCTCGAGCTGAATTTTTTATTTTTGAAATTTCACAATTTGAAAGTTTAGTGTTTTTGGGTGGATCGCCGAATAGGAGACAAATGTTAGAGAGTGGGGAGGTGGAAGTGGAGGTAGGAGGTGGAAAATGATGGGGGAAAATGACATGTGATGCCCTTAGGGTGTAAGCCTGTGAGATGGCTTCATTGAGGGCGACCTCAAATTAGAGGTCCTCGTCTCTTTACCATACTTATCGCATAATTCTTTTTTGTAATACTAGAGATTCACTCAAGTGGAAATAAAATTTTGCAGATTTGTTATTACAAAGATTCTCACTTAAGAATTTGCCACTTGGTGTGTCACTAACATGTGAAATCCTCACATGCACCTTTTTGTAGTGACAAATCATAAATAGTTCCGTAATAAAAGCGTTGTTATTTACTCCTTCCAAAAAAAAGCGTTGTTATTCCATGATACTTACTGCTTGATGAATAAACCACCAATTACCAAGCATGTCACTCGCTCACACCTCGTAAGGTCACACCATTTTGTCGTCTTGCCTACGGCCCTCCATGCCAAAAAAAAACCCACCCTAGCTTTTGTAACTAAGCAACCTAGGGTTGCATTTACTCAATTGACTATTGGAGTATTGACCACACCATCAGCTGGGTGGCCCGTGCATGCCCCAACCAGACATGCATGCATGTGACCATGCACAGCTCTTTGCCCTGTCAGAAAGGATTAACGGAATAAACTAAAACCAAACCAGTGACACTTTTGAGCTTATTGGAGACCATCACGCTCAGCCTCCCTAGAGATCCAAAGATAACTGATGTAGGGGTGGCTCAACCTCTATAACTAGACTTTATAACTAGTTCAATATATAATAAGCCCAATAGTATAGAGAAATATACTAATGTATCCCTATCTTTGTAATTATTAAGGGGTAGGATGGAAATTTTCCATCCTACCCCACTCATGTATATAAACCCCTAATAGGGGCATGAGGAGGGCAGATCCACTTATTCTTACTCATCACCTCTCTCTAGCTAATCCCCTTTATATACTGTTTGGTTAGTAGCCACAATAGTTAGCGCCGTCCGTAGGGGACCATGCAAGAAGCTGCGCAAAGAGGAGTTGCCATCACGAGAGGGATCTACTGGATTTTGATTGGACGCGTCATTCGTGCACCGAACTTCGCGGGCCTCCATGACCGGCAGCTTCCGACTTTGAGGTGCGCGCGGACTGCTTTGCATGAACGAAGTAGTGTGTGCATGGCCACTCCTAGGGCCAAGAAGGACATGGATTCAAGGATGTGGCCACCGGCTGCTGGGGAGCCAAGCACCCTCTTGGTGCTCAGGCAGCCTCCGTACTTGCCTTCACCTCCATTTCAGGCTTCGCTAGTGCACCTTCGCGCCGGTGACCTCGACCTTGCCGGTCACTCAAAGCTTTGCTGGTGACCTGGAAGGTGTGCTTGGACCATGTCGAGCCCTTGCGCTGTTGTCGGTAGACACCAGCGAGTCGACCTCCGTGCGAGAAAAGACAGACCCCAGTCCTGGTACTCAGTGTGAGGCAAAGACCACCACGTCCAAGATGGCGATGATGGCCTCGCTTCCGCGACGGCCCGTCCTCGACATTTCTCTCCGCTTCATTAGAGTCTGGGTAAACATCGCCTTGACGTGAAGTCCTTGCGTGAGGTCTCCGCGCCAAGCCTCCACGTCACAAGGTCTCCACACCAAGCCTCCGAGCCGCAAGATCTCCTCCCCGCCGAGCTTCCACATCACAAAGTCTTCGCACAAGGTCTCCGCATGCCGTCTGACCACCTTGTGATCGTAGACGTTCGTCCAACCGCCTCGCGGCTGTGACTTCGCCCAACCTCCTCATTGACGGTAGTCCAAAGGTTAGGGGACGGAGTGCTCTTCCAGGACTTGGTCCCACCATCAGCTTCGTCGATGCCAGTCCAAAGGGTAGGGGATAGAGTATGCGCTTCAAGGCTTCATCCCACTACCGGCTTCGTTGACGCTAGTCCAAAGGTTAGGGGACGGAGTGCTCTTCTAGGACTTGGTCCCACCATCGGCTTCGTCGACGCCAGTCCAAAGTGTGGGGGACAAAGCATGCACTTCAAGACTTCGTCCAGGTGCCAACTTCGTCGATGCTAGTCTGAAGTATGGGAGACAGAGCATGCGCTTCGAGGACATCGTCCAGCCATGACTTCATCGGCACCGTCTGACCACCCTATGGTCGTGACTTCGCCCGACTGTGTTCTTATCGCGACTTCATCCAACCACATCGTAGTCGACACCTCGTTCGAGCACCACACGGCTGAGACTTCGTCTGAGCCTCCGCCGAGCTCCACACTGTTGACTCTGTCGGACTCCGCATCGACTCTACTGGATCGCTCGTCGATGTCGACGACCTCCGTTGAGCTCCGAGACATTGACTCCATTAGCTGCGTTGGCGCCATCCGACCATCCCGTGGTTGCAAATGTTTCGTCCTACTGTCTCATGGTCATGACTTCGTCCAACTGCATCGTGGTCAGGACCTCGTCCGATCACCTTCGGCTTCTCCGCTGAAGACTTCGCACGATCTTCACCAAGGTCTTCGCACGATCTCCATGCGGAGACTGTGCATGACCATTGCAAGACTTTGCACGATCTCCGCTGGACCCTACGGGGATGTCACCTCCGTTGGGACCCACAGGAGTACAGGACCTTGCCTGGTCTTTGACATACTTCGCACGACCTTTGCCAGACTCTGCGTGGACCTCGCCACTGCCATACCTCTCGTTCCCTCTGCGGGTCTCCGCTAGACCTCACGTTGTCTTCGCTGGATGTCACATTGCCTCCGCCAAGCCCCACGCAGATGCAGTCTCTCGACGGACTTTGCACGGGCTCACCAGTCAGCACCCTCGCGCTTGCTGTCGGGGGACGGAGGGCTGGGATAGTTGGTCACGTCAGCTCACCATCGGGACCTCCGTGCTTCCTATCAAAGGAGTCCTGTTGTAGTGGTAGCCCAACCTCCCGTGATTGGGTATTGCAACTGGCCTAATATGTAATAAACCTAATAGTATAGAGGAATGTAGTAATGTACCACTACCTTTTGTAATTATTAAGGGGTTGGATGGAAATTTTTCATCCTACCCCACTCGTGTATATAAACCCCAAGAGGGGCATGTGGAGGGCAGATCCACTCATTCTTACTCATCAGTTCTCTCTAACTAGTCCTCTTATATACTGTTTGGTTAGTAGCCATAATAATAACCTAACTAGGTCAGCCTAATTATACACTCGTCCCCAAAGGAGAGGTGGTATGCGTCGTTGCTCGTCGCATGAACAGTCTCCACTTTGCCCCCCAAGATCGGAGACTGCAGGCGAACTCACCCTTATCAAGAAAGGAGATGGGCATATCATATGCACCGGTGATGACTTGTGACCATGTTGCACCATCCATACTTTACTTGAGGCAGGCAGCTAATATGTGGTGTATTATATCATCTACTTAATTGTGTGTTAACTTTGACCGTTACTTGTAGCTTTTGGAGCCTACTTGGCATGTCTCTTTACACGACAGCTTCTCTACCCATGATTGGCAATTTTTTATGCATGTGAAATAATGCTTCGCTTTCTCTGATGCTGTTTTGCCTCTTCTGTTGGTGGTGATTCTGCTTACCCCTTTAGCGGGAGCTATACTCCTGTGTTTCGGTAAAGGGAGCAAGTTTCCTAGTGTACTATTATGAGTGGTAGGTTTTGATCTGCGACATGCAATTAAGCTGGCATCTCAACATTTCTACTCCTTTTTGTAAACTCTTTACTCTGCTTTATATATAGTCCAGGAAAAGACCCCTTAATTTGGTCTATGAAAAAAAGGTGGATTTTGTAGTATAGAATTTTTTATAATATAGTATACTACATAAGTAAAGGTATTTTCATAAGAATAAACTCTCTGATCCGGAGATGTTCAGTCAAATCCCTTTAAAGATTAATTGGAGCTCCAGCTTTCTTATCATGGCGTCGCCGGCTGAAGTACTGCATCGCATCCAGATCCCGCCTTATCACCTGTTGACTGTTGTTGCAACCGCAGCCATGGGTTGGTTGCCATTGGACCCGGCCTTATCTCGTGTTGTTAGACTATGTGAAAATTATGGATATAGTGATGATGAATAATTGACTTTTAGGTTGCATTGAAATTTACATTTGTAAAACTTTCAGTCGACCATGGTTGACGATCTACAGGTTTCGACCATGGACGGTAGTCCGATCGGTCTTGCGATGGATGGTCCGATCGGCAGGTTCGATCTACAGGCATCGACCATGGCATGTCGATCACGACATGTCGACCACGACTAAATGACCACGGCATGTCGACTACGACTAAATGATCATGGCATGTCGACCACGCCAAATCGACCACGGCTGAACGACCACATCATAATGATCACGGCAGAACAACCTCGATCAGATAACTGGTCCAAAGCTACAGTGAAGCGGTCGTATGCAACAATGAATCAATTGTTAGCTACAGTGAATCGATTGTGAGTCTTAGCCTTGTGTTGGGTTGTTCGATCAGCAGATTACGACCATGGTCGGTAGTCGGAAGCGTCGACTGTGATCGGTGATCGATAGTGTGAGCTACAATATCCGGTCGGTGGTCACAGCTATAGTACCATGTCGATGGTCATAACTACAGTGCTTTACCGGGTTGTAAAATAGTAACCGATCGATACTCAGAAGCTAGAGTAACCGGTCAGTAGTCGTAAACAACAGTACCTGGTCGATACTCAGTAGTCACTGCTTTAGTGCTTGGTCGGTCGGTAGTCGTAGACTTTGCTGATCGGTAGTCAAAGACTTTGTGATCGATTGTTGTAGACTTTTACGATCTGTTGTTGTAAACCTCATGATCTGTAGTAGTAAGCTATTGTAATTGGTTGCCTTAGGCGTCACGGTCGGTACTCGTAGACTCCGAGTGCTTCAATTCTAGTGATCTTCGAGTACACCGAGTACTCGTGGTTTTCAAGTACTTGTTGGGTCAGCGGTCTGACCGGCCTAACCGGCTTGTGCATGGCGGTCTGACTGGTCTTTCTGAGTGGTCTTAGACTAATTTATGTAGAACATGGATACGACGGTCGTGGATGATCTGATTCGTGTTTACTGGTGGTTAAGGTTGTGGTTTGTGTGTATGGACTGATGTCGGTCAAGTTGAGAAAAACTTATGCCAGAAAAATGTTCTTTGGTCTTTGCATATGCATGTTGGCATGAAGACGATCATGGTCGGTGACGAGGAGGACTGGGACTAGGAGGGGAAAATCTGAGGTCCAGGCGGTTGATGATGTCATGAGGTGGTCAGACTCACGTTGGAGCACATGAAGGTCAAAGGTGAATGATGTGTGGAGAAGCTGTGTGATCTTTGATCTTTGCATGTGCAGGTGGGCGTGGACACGATCATGGTCGGTGATAAGGAAGACCGGGACTAGGAGGGAATCTGAGGTCCAACAGTTGAGGATGTCACGCGAGGTGGTCGGGCTCACGCTGGAGCACATAGAGATCAAAGATGAATGATGCATGGAAAATCTACGGGAGGTGTGGTCCTAGAAGTTTTCATTACATGATGAGATTGGAAAAGTTATGGAAGGAATTCGTAACTTGGAAGGTTTAGATATATTGAAAAATCTGTATTTGGAAAGGTTTTAGGTCCCTTGATTTTTGAAAGTGATAGGATTTAATATCCGTGTTTGATGAGGACACATTTGGAGTGTTAGCCAATAAAAGTAGGGAGATGCTAAGAGTTAATATGTGGTTTTTGGTAGGGCTTTTGGAGAGAAAACTTTTGTGCTAAGGTTTGAGGGGTGCCGTGAGGGAACTTTGTAGCCGTCGATCATAATGCAGAAATAAAGATCAAATCTGTTCCAAAAAAGTTAGTCAGCACTGGCTGCGTGTTTTCCTGGGCGTTATCTTCGAGTTGTTCTTGTTCCAAGCAGAGTTGCGCGTGGTGTGATAGCGTCTCTTCATTGACTTGATCGCTTGCCAAGTCATCCACTTGATTGTCTTCAACATTATCGGCAGCAATTGCAGACCAGAGCATGTCTACTCGAAGGCGTTATTTTCTTGAACGTACAGGTATTCAAGATGTTCTGCTTCCTGTGTTAAAAATTTTGAGTACGTGCAAATCGGGCAGTCGAGCGAGTAGAGCGATCGAAATCTTCATCAAGCACGTGCAAAGGAGTCAAGCGAGCGGTCCAACGACATGTAATCGAAGTCCATATATGATAAGTTAGATTGTTTTTGTTTTGATTTAATATTTATTTTTAAATATAAAAATGGAGACAATTATCTACTTTCTTCTGATTAGGTGTACGATTCTACACTGCTGTGCTCTTGCGACCTCACCCACGGGTTGCAATTGGACGGTCAAACTGCACTCACACCCCAACCCCCACCCCCCTGGGCGATGCAGCTCCAACGCACACACCCCACTGCGAATCGGCCAGGGTTCGGAGCAGCCTTGCCTACGCATTCAGCAACTTCTGGCGCCTGGAGTAAAAGCTGGGCGATTAGCTAGCGAGCTGAGCTGCGGTCCTGTCCAGTCCAACTGCAACCTTTCAAATAATCAAAGAGGAAATTGGGTACTATGCGTAGGCATCATCGATCGGCGGATTCAGTTTCAATTCAATGCAATCATCGCCTCGCTTTCACTTTGTTTATGCGCGAAACCAGCGCCCTGCGGGCGTTCTGGAAAGTGCTGTCTCATGCATAAATGCCGCGCGCCCCAGCAGCGCAGCGCAGGCGAACACGGGAACCCAGAAAAGGCTGGGCTTTGAACAAATTTACCGTTATTTACGTGGAAAGCCGCACGGATTCTCTCACACTGCAGCAGGCGTCGTTGCATGCCAGAACGTGATTCCAACCAGGCCATCATGCTATTTCAGGCCTATTATCCTAAAAACTGTTTTTTAAATAAATAATTTTTTTTATAGTATATAGTTTTTAAATAAAGGGTTTTCAAAAACAAATTTTGCTAGTCAATAGTAAGTATATACTACAGTAACTTTATTTATACTAATTTAATTATATATAAGTATATTTTTATAAATTTTTTATAAAATATTATTATTCGTAAGCCAGATCTGAAAAGCAAAGCCAAAAGCCTATATACGACTGCACCATTAGTAGTACTCCACAGACGTTCCAGGGCAGGGACGATGCTTTCCGGACGGTGTAATTACTCCATTACTTACTCCACGATGGAGAGCAAACCTGCCACTCCAGTTTACCCAGGAGGCCAGGAGACCATCCGTCTGATGCTTCACTGGCGAAATAGTAGCTAGCTAATGCCGTGCATGCTATTGCTAGAGGGGGCCGGGCCTACGACGCCTTCTTTTCAGTGAGGCACTGACCGGTTACTGCTTAGCTAGGCTCGTTTATACATTTTTAAAATAAGTAGAGAGTGATGTGAAAAGCGAAGGAGATATATATATGTATAAGATAAGAGTGAGAGAAGTGGGGTACGTAATATGTCTATAACTTTCTATTTTACCTTCGAAGTAAGAGAAATAGAGAAACTAAATATTTATATCACCTTCTAATTTTTTAAGGTGGAAACTAGATAAATAAAAGTCAATGTTAACCTGACCTTAGTCACACCAGCTAGATGCTACCTGGTATATAAGCCAGATCGTGTAGGATTCGATAGCTAGGACAATATGCTTCGGCCGGTATACCGTGCCCGGGATCATTCAGTCATCATATACCTAGCTAGCTACACCATGCATGAAATAGATTCAGATACCTACATGGTGGCCAATACGGGAAGTGTCCAAGATGACGCCACACATCATATGGCACTCAAGAGCGGGCTAGCTAGCTGATACTACGCACGTTTCCTTTGTGTTGTGCTTTGTGGAGGAGGAACCTGAACAAAAAATGATCGAGATTTATTATTTTATTCTACATATAATAATATATATAATTTTTAAATAATATTATACTAAATAGTAATATGTTTGGTAATTTTTAGCATCAATATTTTAATATAACTGATGACGACGTATGATGATAAAGAAGTAGCGATCAAAATACTTATCAAAATAAAAAATATGATAATAATATTGATTAGTTGCAACAAACTAAAGAAACTAAAGGCGAAATCACAGACAAAAGTTGCTCAACATTAGTAAAATACATTATTCGATCTCAATGGCTTGTTAAAAGAGAAAAAATCACTTAAAGTTTTCAAGTAAAAAAATAGTAGAATAATCAAATATAAGTTAATGTATTATCTTTTAGTATTTACGTTCTTTCAAGTTCATAAAACGATGAACCATAACATCGTTAGTAATTTTGTCAATTCTTATTTCTCCACATAGCAAATAAATATATCATTCATGAAAATATCACCAATTAATTAAAAAGATAGTTAGTTATTTATATGTTCAATAGTTTAAAAATAATGTAATAGAAAAATGCGTTTAGTGGTTTACTTTCTTGACATTGCGGTCAAATACTACAATTTTGCCTTCGATTTGCAATGAGCTAGGCTAGTATTCCAAAAATCAAAATTAAAACCCTAAATCTTAAGCCTACAATTGACAAAAATCAATCAACAATCATCACATTGAAATCCTAATTCACAAATTAGAATAATTGATAGAAATTTAGAACAAAAGTACATACTGATTGGGTTGACTTAAGCTTCCTTCGGCCGGCGAGGGTATGAGGCAATAGGGACTAGGCGGCACCACGATGAGATAGTAGGCAAGGGTAGCTGATGGCGCCGATTTTTCTCATTTTTCGGCGACCGGTTGCTGCATAGCTGAGTGCGGTTATGCGACGGACGTGGTGCACATCTCCTGGCCAACCATGCGAGATGAACAAGCGTCGATGGCTGCTGCTAGGTGACATACTTTGGAATCATCAAATGGACGTCGTGGCATGTAATTTTTTAATGGAGTTAATTTTTCTTATTGAAAGGCTCATATGTAATTATACATCGGGGCCCAAGGGCAAACAATTTGGATTAAGATCAAGAATCTTTATGTTGTATTGGCCGATGATCATGTTACACACCAGATGTTGAGGCAAACACTAAGTCACATAATTTTCTAATTCAAGGCCTTAGTCGATCTAGGTTTGAACGGCCTACTCACTCAAGGGCTTTTCATGAGATCTAGAAGACTATCGCTGACTACTATGAGGGCTTTACCATGACAAATGAAGTGAGATAGAACCGATTGAAGAAAGGATACTTAAAGATCAAGCAAAGCCTGGTGAATCCTTGGTTGAGTTGTGGGGAAGGTTCATCAAGATTCTTCATGATCTTTGTATTGTTATGAGTAAGCTTACCATAGATAAGCTCTACTCGAGGTTGAAAACACATGAGATTGACTTCATCTCGTGTCTTCTCTAGACAAAGTCAGTGACACTTGTGATAGAACCTTCTCAGAGCAGTTCTTCAAGTTCTTTGGATTTTGACTCTTCTGGATTTTCATTGTCCGTCTTGTACTCTTGAAGCGATGAGCAGCTAGAGAGACTTCCTATGGATGACTTAAGATAAAGTCGATGGAACTTGTGATGTGAGAAGGCATAGGGCTTTGTTATAATGAACCATTGTCATTTTGGAGGAGTAAAAATTTGTAATTTGTAAATTTGCATTTTTTGCACAACTTGTAGAGGCGGTGGTCTGACCGACCAGTTTGTGTTACTTCAGCTGAAATGGATGATTTTGGAAATTTTGAGTGGTGAGATGATTTGGTTTAACTTAGAGCAGTGCATATGTGTGGCATGATACATATTTCAGCTAACGTGGATCAAGTTGTAAAGAACTTATGACCGAAAATGATTTATTGGTCTTTGGATATGCAAGAGCACTTGGAGTCAACCATGGTTAACGACGAGAATTATGGCTATGCTCGTGGAGAACCCGAGTCCCAAAGCAATCAAGGATATCAAGTCTATTTTACAGGTTGGGATAGAGACATGCAAGTTAACTATCCAACCATCCTAGCTTTACTTATTGAAGGCAAGTGTTTTAGGGTTGGGATTTGACAAGTGTGCGTGTTATTATGCGCTCTCTTATTCTCTAGGTGGAGTGACTATAAAATCTTTATTCTCAGGTAGCAATATATTAATTTTGTTTATCTATCATGGACCCCTCTTGTTTTGGTTGATTTGCTTCTTGATTTTGCTGAATGCTAAGGATGACTAAGTGATAAAGATATATCTTAAAATCAATTCTGATTCATCTAGGCATCAGATTTGGCAAGTTATTGAAATTGCTTGATTTTTGCTTAATTGGTCTATCCGAGTGATCTCTTGATTCAGTTGTTTTTGTCTTGATTCCTTGGATGTTCTAGGTTGTTGTGACACATGGAAATACATCTAGAGCTATCTTGTCTATCATTCACCCACGAACAAATCATATTCACGTTTTTTTGTTTTTCCTCGGTTTTGGTGTAATCTTCCTGCAAACAAAAAAGTCAGAATTTTGGTAATAATTTTCTTAATTGTTGATTGAAATAGGGTACTGACTTCCTAGAAAAGGTGCATACCAAATTTGAAGTGATGTAGAGTCTTGATTTGATAGTTGCTCAATTTGTGGTTTTGGCTCTTTTTTTGCAGACGAACTTCACAGATCACAAGATCCTAATTCTTTTAGTTCTTTTAAGATTTTTGGTTGGGATATGTTATTATGGTCATAATCTAGGGTTGATTCAAGTTTTAAGTCTTTTGAATCTACAGATTAAAAGTTACATAGATTCTTGAATTTGAAAGAACATCGGTTTACTGTTCACCGAGATGTTTTTTCCCTTTAGAACAGTGAATTTTCAAAATCTTGATTTCTTCATCTTTATAACTCTTTGTAGCGAAATGAAAAATCGACGAATAAGTTGATGAAAATTTGAAGGTACTGTTTACCGCTGTATCGCTCCTGCACTTCATGCAGGCAAATGGAGCATACATGATGGTGAGGCACGACATGGAAGAGGCAAGGGGGGCCCCACCTAGGCTAGCCAATCAATCAATCGTGAGTCGTCGACGTGCATATGCCTACGCGCGCGCGTCGCCATCGATCCCTTCGATTCTCCGTTCGCGTGCGTGCCGCTGCGAGATCTCAGAGCTCTGCGGAAGGGGACGGACGGCCCCTCCCGCGGCCGGCCGGGACACGTACAGCGCCGCGGACGCTGCGCGTCGCACCTCCGTCGGCGTCGGGCCAGCTGCACGTCTGCCGATCTCACAAGTTCCTTCTCTCCCTTTCAGAAATTGGTTTTCGGTCCGTCATGCGATGCTTGACAAAGGGACGGAGACGGGAAAAATGGTTGGAAATTGTGTTTCGTGCGTACAGTACGTCGCTGTTCAGGGCACGGTGATCTTGTCTTCCCGTTTTGACCAGGGACCAAGAATTGAAAGCACCACGCATTGTCCTGTTGGCTGTCACAGACTTACAGTCCATCTAGCTAGCTTGAACGTCGGATCGACCGGCCGGGTTTTAATTAGTAGTTCTTCACTTTAGTGCGTACTCCATCGAACGATACCTAACTAGCATTATATTGGTCGCCTACTAATGGTACAGAATCTATACAGAGTGGATTTACACACAGTACTTGAGAAATTAAAATAAGATAGAAGTCGACAGTGCGGATAATTATGAAGCACGTACGTACGACGACAAACGGGTTCTCCATAGCCATGTTGCATCCACACCAACTGGCTAAGCCACGTGCTGTAGCCCGCCAGGCCGCAGCTGATCTCGATGCTTTTTACCCATCGCTGGCCAGATCGATGCCCTGGTTAGAACATTTGATACCCTGAAATCGGAGTTGCTGAATACGTACGTGACCCGAGCCTAGCTAGGTACGCAGTAGTAGTAACGTACGTACGTACTGAAGCTCTGATTGACGAAAAGCTAGCTAAAAAGACCACGGGACGAAATCCAGATGATGGATGGGTGGTGGCATTGGAATCGGATCCTCTAACGTTGGGAGGTGGACGTCTCTCTGCAGTCACGTAGAATCTGACCACTCGCTCGTATCGAACGGCGATGCGTTGCCCTCCTTCGCACGCTGGGCTTTGGCCCAACAAGAGTGGCGCCGCTCCCCGACGTTTTTGGCGCGAGTGCAATCGCGCGCGGCGGCAATCGACGTATACAGGTGGAATGCTGCTCGGTCTCCATGATACACAGGTTCTAAAAATCTCAGCACTCACGTCCTCTCTTCCTGTGTAATGCCACTGCTGTTCCTTGCTTGCATCAAAACAAAATCAACATGTTTAAGATGGAAGCTTGAAGGAAACATCAACTTGCTTGCATCAAAACAAAATCTACATATTTAAGATGGAAGAAAATAGGTATGTAATGCCTCTGCTGTTCCTTTTTGTCCATCCGATTAGGGGATAGATTTTAGATGTTCGGTTCACCACCAAATCAAATATTTATTTGAACAGCATAAATAATATCATGTCATCATTATTTGTTTTATTAGGGAGGGTTTGCTTCCTAGTCTATTACCTCAAGTTGGCATGGAGTTCAGTACTATAGATGAGGCTTGGATGTTTTGGATTAGCTATGGGGGTCAAAAAGGTTTTGAGGTTAGAAAAAGGTACATAAACAAAAGAAAGTTAGATGGAAAGATTAGTTCCTGCAGATATGTTTGTGCAAATGAGGGTCACAGGTTGCCAGATAAAAGGGATCATCTAACAAAGTGTCCAAGAGCTGAAACTAGAACCAATTGTGAAGTTCGCATGGGACTTGTAATGGACAAGGAGAAGAGAAATTATAAAGTGACTGATCTGGTTTTGGAACACAATCACACCCTTCAGTTGCCACAAACTTCACACCTGATGGTGTCTCAAAGGAAAATTTTAGAGTTACAAGGTGTTGAAATTGAGACGGCTGACGATGCAGGAATTGGGCCCAAAGCTGCACATGAGTTGGCTTGCATCCAAGTTGGTGGCTCAGTTAATCTCAGTTACACTCTTCAAGACCACAAGAACTATTTACGGGGCAAGCGCCAACGGGAGATGGCATATGGTCAAGCAGGAAGCATGCTTATGTATTTTCAAGAAAAAATAGCCGAGAACCCATCATTCCAATATGCATTGCAAATGGACCGGGAAGAACAAATTGCAAACATATTCTGGGTTGATGCTAAAATGCTCACTGACTATGCATATTTTGGTGATGTTATCAGTTTTGATACTACTTTTGGTACAAACAAGGAGAGTAGGCCTTTTGGCGTATTTGTTGGGTTCAATCATTTTAGGGAAACTGTGGTTTTTGGTGCTGTTATCATGTATGATGAGACATTTGAGTCCTTCAAGTGGCTATTTGAGACCTTCTTGAGAGCACATAATGGCAAGCAACCTAAAACAATCTATACTGATCAAGATTATGCAATGGGAAAAGCAGTTAAGGAAGTCTTTTCGGAAGCATGGCATGGTTTGTGTACTTTTCACATTATGCAGAATGCTGTCAAGCATCTAGCTAAACCCGACGATGAAGAATCAAGTGCCTCTCCCAAACAAGAAGCCGAAGACAGTAACAAAGAACCAAGTATTCTCTCAGATTTTAGTGCATGTATGTATGAGTACGAAGATGAAGCAACATTTGAACATGCATTTAACATCATGAGATCAAAGGCGAGCAAGCAAACTTGGTTGGATAGTATATACAAGGTAAGAGAAAAATGGGCTGAATGTTATATGAAGGATGTGTTCACATTAGGGATGAGAAGTACACAACTCAGTGAGAGTCTGAATAGTGATCTGAAGTGACATTTCAAATCTGATTTTGATATCATTCGATTTCTTAAGCATTTTGAAAGGGTAGTGGAATATAAAAGAAATAACGAATTGAAATCTGAATTCGAATCAAGGAAAAAATTGCCTAGAATCAGAATGAGAACACCTATGTTAATCCAAGCTAGCAAGCTGTACACACCAACTATTTTTGAAGCTTTTCAAGGTGAGTATGAGTGGTCTATGGTAGCATGCACCACGGCATTGGAAGGCAAAAATGAATATCTTGTAACAATTGGGAGTCTTGATGAAAATTTTACCTTTGAGAAGGAGTACAAAGTTATTGGCCGTGATCCTTTAGAGAAAACCAGTACATGCAGCTGTGGACAGTTCAACAGAATTGGAATATTGTGTGGCCATGGTCTAAAAGTCCTTGACTTGATGAATATCAAACCACTACCAACACAATATGTATTGAAGCGATGGACACGAGAAGCACGTAGTGGAACAGTACAAGACAACCAAGGCCGAAACATAATAGAGAATCCAAGACTAGATGACATGCTTCGCTACAAATATATGTCTCGCAAATTTATCAATTTGGCACATCGAGCTGCCAACCATCCTGGATGCACCTTGTTAGTAAACAACACACTTGACAAGCTTAGCAAACAAGTTGAAGAAGAAATCAATGGTTTTACTAGTGCTATGGATCCTGTCATTGCTCCCACAAATGTTACTCCCCACATTGATTTGGTGAGTACAGCAAAACTAAAGAAAAAGGAGGTGAAAACAAAAAGCTCCAAGCGCAAGAGAACTTGGCTTGACAAGAAACGCAAGGTTGCAAAGAAGGGATGTAAGAAAAAGGAAAAAGGTTCAAAGGTATGTAACAACAAAAAAACATATTTGATTCTCTGATTGTAGTCGCTGAAAAAAAAATTCAATTGTATTTCATTATTTGATTCTCTTTTATCTGAAGGAACAAGAAACTTTTGCAAAGAAGGGAGGTAAGAAAAAGGGAAATGTTTCAAAGGTACGTAACAACAAAAATGTTTTATCTAATGGTGCAGCAGCACCAAATATTTCCCCTAGTACTTCTTTGCCCAAGGAAGGGATGTCCGAACCATACATGGCCATCAATAGCTTCTCTGAACTATTGACGGTAATATTTCAAAGTAATAGACATTTTCTCTGAATCATACATGGCCACTATGTTGAATTATTGTTCTTTTATTTTCCAGGGATCAATGACAGATGGTGTTATTGCTGACTTCTAGTAGTACAGATCATGTAGTCTCTGCATCATGGAACATGGATCATCAGCCTCCTTTGAATCATGTTCAGATAGTTTTGGGTTTTGTGGTTCAAGTGTAATATTCAGCAGTGTTGACTAATTCTTGTTTTGCTAAGTCTAGGAAGTCCAAGTTTTCAGGATGTGTTTTTGCGTAAGACTTGGTACAGGTAACCGAGTCCTTTCTTTTCAGTTATTTGAGTAGACTGAACTCAGTCTGTTAGTGTGGCTCATGTATTATAAAAAGGGGAAGAAGACCCAGAATAAAGTGTGTCTCATTCCCAGTAATCGCATTGTTCACAGTTCAATACATTTCTCTGAATTCTCTGAAGTTACTCGCATTCTTCAGTTACTGTTTATTTCCCGAAAACTCTGAGTGCAGAGTGCAGTGCGAGCTCCCTGTGAGCATCGGTGAGGACTTTCAGCTGACAAGCAGTAATGTCATATACACTTAAACTGGATGCAGCCTCTGAAGTTGCAATTATCAGCAATACTTTTGTGCATTCCATTGACAATAGTATTACAGAACAATTTATAATACAATGCCAAGCTTGCTCACACTTGCACAATGGCAATCTTTACAATTCCTATACAGTCACAATTTGCATAGGTTGCCAACGTTGCCGCTGCCTTGGTCGTTGCAGGAGGACGGCGGGAGGAGCAGGGGCGGATCGGCGGCGAGGGGAGCCGGGCGGCGGCGAGGAAGTCATCGGCCGAGAAGCCGTCGAAGGGGAAGAGCTGCGCGTCGGCCACCGCCCCCATCGGCGGGAAGGCCAGCGAGATGGCGCCGTTCGTCGGCGCTGCCTTGGTCGTTGCAGGAGGACGTCGGGAGGAAGAGGGGCGGATCGGCGGCGAGGGGAGGCGCTGCCTTGGTCGTTGCAGGAGGACGGCGGGAGGAGGAGGGGCGGATCGGCGGCGAGGGGAGGCGCTGCCTTGGTCGTTGCAGGAGGACGGCGGGAGGAGGAGAAGGTCGTTGCAGGAGGACGGCAGGAGGAGGAGGGGCGGATCGGCGGTGAGGGGAGGCGCTGCCTTGGTCGTTGCAGGAGGATGGCGGGAGGAGGAGAAGGGGAAGAGCTGCGCGTCGGGGAGCGGCGCCACTCTTGTTGGGCCAAAGCCCAGCGTGCGGAGGAGGGCAGCGCATCACCGTTCGATACGAGCGAGTGGTCATATTCCACACGACTGCAGAGAGACGTCCGCCTCCCAACGTTAGAGGATCCGATTCCGGTGGCATTCGCATCTGCACGAATGCAACTGCACGAGCTGCCCTGGCTTTCAAAGTTTCAACGCTGTAGTACGCATGGCAGTAGCAGCAGCAGTCCAGCGAGCCAGCAGGTACTCATTTTTTATTTTGATTTTTAGGTTTATTTGATAATGTTTAAGGTTTTTTTATTATAGTTGTTATAAGTTTTTTTAACATAATTAAAAATTTTAAATTTTAAAAATAGAAAGAACAGATTCTCTCATCATGGACAATGCAAAAGTATACAAAAAAAACCAAAAAACAAGAAAAAGATAAAATTAAGAAGTTAGAAATTAAAAACTAAAAGATTAAGCTAACTTATACCGGCCTAAGTGTTGAGATGCTGCACATCAGTCTGCATGCAAAAAGTAGTTGTCTTTGTAATACGATGGACGGATGGACGGGAAGCCCGTGCATGGAGGAATGACCAGCACACAGAGAGATGTGTTGTGTACTCGCTCTACATACCGGAGGGAGGAGGATGAGTAAGTTCTTTTTATTTTATGGTTTTGATTTTTTTAATAATAAATATGATGTATTTTTTGTTGTCATTTTAAAACAGTTTATCAGACTAATATTTTCAAAATGATATATCAACATTCGATTCATTTACATAATCTCACGCTAAAACAAAAAAATTATAAACTACAATTATAACCCATAAGCTGCGGTTGACAAAAAAAAAAAAAAACCACGCGAGCTTTCTCCGGATCACGTGGTCTTTTCGACCTGTCGACGTCCCCAGCTGATCCCCTGCCAATCAAAGCCCAACACATTGTTGCTAGCTCCCTCTGTATACGCATGTACATCTATTGTCGATGCACAGTCATTTTACACTACACACTCGTAGCCAAAGCACGTACTGGTACGACGTACCTGGCCGTTCTTGCAGGCAAAAACGTTTAAATATAATAAGTGCACTGGTATTTGCACTGTCGTGATGGACTGATGTCTCCCATGATCAATCACCATTTAATATATAACGACAAGGTGGTTTTGCCAATAAAATACCACTCCACTGTACTAGTCATAATGCTTCACATGCCAGCCACGATTACGGCGTTATTAGGCGGGACATGGACGTGGGAAAGGCGGCCACGGCGTTGCAGAGAATGTATGTGTAGTGTGTACTCGTGTGGTGCTCCCACTTGCACAAAGGGAACTAGCATGTGCTATCGCTTTGTCCAGGCGTAGGAGCTTCTCTCTAATGCAATCCAATTTCTCTGTATTATATGATCGCGGTGCTAAATTGCTGCTTAAGATCTGCTCGACAGCTTGACAGTGGGTGCAGTGTGCGTGCGTCAAGACAAACAGCCGAAAATATAAGCAACCTGGGAAAGGAGCATCATCAGTCGGTCGTGTGCCGGTATGTCCAGTACGATGTCATGAATGGCAACTACCACCTGGGCGCGCGAGAATAATAGTAGTGTGTTTGGATTGATGAATGCTTTGATTAATTCTAGGATTACCTTGCCCTAATTATAAATTCATTGTTGCTCCGTTTTTTTAGACTGCAACAGATAGGTTTTTGCTATAGCTATTAAATCTGATAAATAGCATCAACTAGTAAAAGTTAAAACCAAAAAGCTAACTAGAAAAACCAAAAAGAGCAGAAACATTGTATAGTTCGACGTGACGTGACCAATCCATCTTAGGTCGGATATATACAACCCTCAAACCAAACAGAATTGTAGACATGTGGACAGTGGACTGGTCCTAGTAAGTGATTTTATGGAATATATTAATTACGTCGTCAACATAATGCCTGGAAATGTACACGTTGTGTGTGAATAATCAAAATCACTAGCTAATGATTAATACTCTACAAGATAGTTGATATCGGTTAATGTTGTGGTGACATGCATGAGGGCTTAGCTTGGACGTACGACCAGGCGACCAGCCAAGCTCATTCTTTGCAATGCGAATGAAGAAAGGAAAAGGGAATAGTCAAAAGCCTTATTTTCATGCCCGAGATTTTGACTTGAAGTACTCACTCCGTTTTTTTACTTGAGTTCTAGAATTCTATCAAACTTTCTGGCATTTGACCGTCAATAAATTTAAAACTATCTTAATTAAGCATTTGAAAATTATATCTTTAGAGTTGTGGTTAAAAATATTTTTTATAATATTATAATTTTATTAGCACATCTTAATCTAAAGATATAAAAAATGATCAAAATCGTATTTCAAAAACTGTAAAAAAATTAAAAACATCAAGTAAAAAACAAACATAATATGTATCTTATTGCTCTAAACACACTACTGATGCGTGCTTATTACGGGGAACTTCTACGGTCAACCGACCTACCGACCTAAAATCTGTAGGTTTACTTTTGTACAAGACAAGATTAGAGCTTCACCTATCTTGCCTCTTGGCACACTTATCATTTGCCTACGTACTTCCATGGGCCGCTCCGCTCGTTTTGGCTTCAGCTTCTGGCTTCTTGCTTATTTTTTACTATTCATAAATTTCGCCTTTTTCTGAACTTTTGGCCTTTTTTAGCTTTTTTGCCGGTTTTTTTCCCGTATTTGCTTGCATTATACGTGATGGGCTAATATGTTTTTTCTATTTTTAATTTTTTTCAAATTTAATTGTGCTAAATAAGCCTCTATCAGCTACAGTGTTTTTTCAGCCAGCTACAGTGCTTTTCAGCCATAAGCCACTAAAAAACCATATTGATACAGCCTTAATTGTTGTTGGTTTGATGCAAGGAGAAGCTGTCCTACAAACAAGATGATGAAATAGTGAAGGTAGCAAGGAGTTTGCTAGAAATTTTATAGGAACTATATAGTGTTTTCTGTGAATCTCTTACTGTACAAACCCAACATATTATTAAAACAAAGTAAAAAAGCTACTACATTCGCTCTTAAGGGCTTGAAAATCCCACATTAATCAGAGAAAAGAGAAAGATCTACACTATTGATTTTAATAGTTTCATATTATAATAGCCTATTGAGAGTTGTTACATTTGTATGTATTTCTACTGTATTTCATCGTAAGTATCAGACCTATATGACAACTATGTTTGATATAACCAACGTATTTTAATTTCTCGCGCCACGTAGTTGCGGGGGATTTTGGCTAGTTCTTAGTAAATGATATACACTAAACATTTTTTTTTGCAAGGACGCTACCAGAGTTTCATATCCTCCCTGCTTCTATTTTCTTAAAAAATAATCAAAACCACACTTCTATAATAGAAAAAAACACATTTCTCTACGAATTTGCTATCTGTAAGTTGTTTGATTTTTAGTTAACTCTTAAGTCGAATTTCTTGGCCATCTTCCTCAAAAAAGTTCTTGGCCTTTAGATTTGCTTTAAGACATATTTTTATATTAGTATTCTTAACTTAGGGTGTGTTTGATCAAAGATTGGTAAGAAATACAATGGATATGACTGCAGAGCTATAGGTTTGCCAAAGTTTTAGCAACCATGTAAACAAGGGACAAATTATTGAGGCTAGCCAACAAAATTTGGCAAGATTGATTTGGGCACAAACCCAAAACGCCCCAAACGGCAGATCTAGATGCCACCGCTCGCGTGCCTCCACGCACATTCCGCGTCCATGCCCAACGAAAACGCCACATCCAACGTCCGTCCGTCCGTCCGATGCATGCGCGCGGTTCCTCTTCCTCTCTCCCGGCCGTCCTCACTCCCATCCCACTATATAACCCCCAACCTCCCACAAGCAGCTACTCATCACTCACCTCACAAATCGCAAGTACAAGCATTGACCACCCACCCTACAAGTGATTAGTTGCTTCTCCTCCTCTCCTAGAGCCTAGTTTCGGCACGGCAGCACAGGAGCGGCGCCGGCGCGAGAAGGGGGGGACTAGCGAGGGCTCGTGAGGCTAATGCATGGCATGTGTTAACATGTACAACCCGGAGCACCACCAGTCGTTCATGGCGCCGCGGATATCCTTCTCCAGCGACTTCGCGCTCGAGCCGCCGCCGCCGGCCGCCGCGGCGCCTATGTCGGCCCGCGCGCCTGGGGACGCGGACTTCGAGTTCTCCGTAGGTAGCCACCCGATGATGGCCGCCGACCAGCTCTTCTCCAAGGGCCGCCTCCTTCCGCTCCGGGAGGCCCCGCACGGCCACGGCGCCGGCGCCGGCGGCCGGCCCCAGACGCTGCGCGACGAGCTGCGTGAGGACGACCGCCACGGGCGCGCGCCTCGCGCGCCCAACATCCGGTGGAAGGAGCTGCTCGGCCTCAAGAAGGCGCCCAAGAAGCCCGCCGCCGACGCTGTTGCCGGCACGTCGACAGCCGACGCCCGTATGGTAAGGTTACAGCTCTTGGATCTTTAGTACCCGAGTAGTACTACACGAGTACACACTGCTATGCATTGTCCCATTAGCTTGTCGCACTGCCATTTTTCGACTATTGAAGCCCCTGCAAGTCTCTTAATTTGTGCCGTACAGTACACTTTGTGCATCCAATATTTCTCAAAAGTTTGGAGCCGGATGCATTGCATGTAGTACTCACACAACACACCAGATTGCACAGAAATTTTAGCGGTACCACTCGTGTTAGGCTATAGCTCGGAGTGTAGAAAAATATTTAGTGTATAGCCCGAGTAAATTTAGTTTAGTTTGAATAATATTTTTATGATCTAACCTAGATAATTTAGATCATTCTACCACTGAGCTTGGGATATAGCCAAATCCTGGCTCCGCCACTGCTCGTGTTCTTTTCCATTTCAAGTGACAACAGATGCATGCAACACTTTCAGGATCTTGGAGGTCAGCAGGGAGGCACGAGAGACTGAAGCAACAAACGCAACGACTGATCGAAATGGGGACGTGACGAGTGATTAGTGAAGTAGTGCGTGATTGGATGCTGAGCTGTTCATCTTCTACTTGTTGATGATCTGGCAGCTCGGTCAGCGCTTCAGTGGAGGACCAAGCTATGAAGAAATTTGGGGGCCGTGAATGTGCATTTCCTTTTACCTCTCTTGTTGCCTTTTTTGGGTGTCAAAAGGGAATTTTGATCTTTAGTTTTTGGTTGGGTCGTCGGGGTAGATTGATGGTTGCATGTAGTCAAATTAACTGCTCTAGCTGTGCCTCTGGTGTTTTGAATTGAAAGGGCCAGTTAAATGTATTTTCCCCACATGGTGTGGTCCTTGTACGTGTTCTTTAGCTGTTCCCACGCTTGTCTGCTGCTTTTGCCACACCCCCCTCCTTTCCCCATGTACAAAAATTGCCTGTAGCTACTAGCTGGTAGCTTTGAGTTCAATGAAGGGCCTTTTTAACATGCATTCTGTTGTCACATGATTAATTCCACACAAGTCCATTCCCTCAATCGCATTATCTTTCACTAGATAGATGAAACAAGCGTAAACCAAACCATTTTTGAATGATGGTGGAGCTAGGTCAAAGTTGAGTGCTAGCTGGCCTGTTACGAAAGATTCAAACAAGAAAGAACAGGAACGTAGGAAGACTATAATAAGTACATAGATCGAACGCTTCCAAAGGTTGCAGATTTGAGCCAGTGTCATGCATCTGGCTGTGCTTGGGGTGGCTTAGCTGCCCCTGCCATTGCACTCTCTGACAGCAATAGGGTGGCCACAGGACAAAAACAAATGCCTGCCCTGCCCAGCACAGCACAGTAGGAAATTTTTTGATGGAATGGGCAGGGTGAGGGAGGGAAGGGGGGCAGCTGCTATAGCTGCAGGCGGCCACGGTATCTCGGCCTCAAATTCTGATTTGAAGAGAACGGATCCAACAGGTGGAGGTATCTTTTCTTGGGGTGCATGGTGCAGTGCAGCTGCATGGCATGGCCCGGCCAAAAGGCCAGGTGCTAGCTCTGCCACACTGCTGTGTGTGTGTGTACCTAGGGGTCATTTTGGTCAGATTGTGTTGGATTGGGGCTTGGAATGTTAAGCGAGGAGGGTCGGTCAATCGGTCAAGGCTGGTTTCAATACGTTTGTGTTCAGGAAGTACATCTGAACAATATCCATACCGCAAAATTATCCCCAGAGACTAGGTCTCAATGCATGTACCACTTTACACCACGTGTCATGATTTGAGCTGGGTCCAATCTCACGTACATTGAGATTATTTTCCATAATTTCCTACATTTGAGTCGTCAAGTACCTGCTCATAATACCTCGAGAGGAAGGGTGAAAGGTTTCAGCTCACATGTTTATCTTCGCGGGTGGCCGGTCCGTTGCTTTCCCCCGTATCTAAACTTAGCCGGAGGCCCATGACAAGTACCGTTTCTCAACTTGCTTCGCATCGCTAAGGCGTTAACCTTGTTAAAGCGCTCCCATGGCCCACTCAACTCGCCTACGATTGGAAAGCCCACACTTTCGGTCGGCCTTTGTGTTGGAGGTCCTCTGGATACTAGATTGAGCCGATAAAGGCCCAATTAACGGGGTTGATGGCATGACAATTTCCGTGGCTGGATTGGAATAGTTCTCAGTCCAACCCAACTTCAGCCGCGGAACAAAAACAGATGTAGACATGAACTCGCTCTTTTGAGGGACTTGCGATCATTGGATGCTACAAAAGGGGAGATGAGATATCAAAACTTTGAAGTCCAACTTGTCGTTGTCTATCTTATGAAATTTAAAACATAGCTTTCTTAGAACTTTATGAATCTATTCCAATCAACAATCTCATAGATTATTGTCAAAGTTCTAACCTCTATCTATTGTAAGAAAGATTGCATTAATACTGAGCCAAAAATGAATTCAAAGCCAAAAGTTTGCTCGTGGGGTAAGAATATTCAAAATGACATTAGATCAACTCCACGCCCTAGCAAGCTAAACCATAGCAAAGCTCTAAGCCAAAACACCTAAACCAAAAGCTTTCAAGAAATCACTCCTTCCAAGCTAAAACCGGACAAACTTAAGACAATCTTCAAGGACTTGTTGGGATGCTTAGATGGATAGGATCTAGCCTCTAAGAGGTTCTTCTATCTCTTACACATTTTTGGCAACCAACAACATCAAGAAAGGAGAGAAACCATGCAGAACACAATGCAAATAAAAAATACAACATGAGAAACATGAGCATTAGCACTTGGATGAAATTGGGATCTCTATTTCACATGGAGATGAACGATTATGGCCACTCCACTCCTAGAGAACATGGTCAAGTCAAGAGAATAGACAACTCATGATTTCACCGATTCTAAGCTCACCCTCTCTTCTATTCATGAGCGCAAGACTCAAGAGACCCAAGTCTCTCGATAACCTCTTCATCTCTTTTATAAAGGAGGCATAACTCCTTATCAACTCTCTAACCCTAGATTCGAACCACTTAAGTGGATCCTCTCCACTTACACATGGGCTAACCTAACAACCTAACAACATAATGGGTTTTATATTTAACACCCGAGCACGATTTCTAAGCACTCTGCACCATGACATTCCAATAATCAGATTCATACTCTTGTCCTCCATTTGTTTGACCTTGGCCACTTATGCCTTCACCGTGATTTTGCACACCGCCTCTTTTCAATATCATGCAATTTACGAAAATGCCCCTCTACCTCCACAATTCCATTTATTTTCCTTGAAGCAACACCAAAACCAAGTCTTTATATCAAAGCATCTCTACATGCTGTGACACATTGCCCGTGGCGCCCAATGGTTTACTGTCAGGTCTTCACACATCCGATCTCCCTCGAATTGTCTCTACTTGCACCAGTCCAAGTCACTTGGCATATCACATCCACCAACTCACTTCTTTATGATAATTGTCTTTTCTATGCATCTCACTTGAGCCACGTAGCCCCACCCGGACTTACCTGATCGTACAAATCTCCACTCTCCCGCCTAGTCCTGGTTAATTGTTGTTCACCGCTTTCTCCAAGCCACATACATATTTAAAGACCAAGCAACCATCCTGAGCATAGGTTCCATGCACTTGACTTACATTAATCAAAATAATGCATCATGCAACTCAACTTAACCACCTCATGGCTCTCATGCCATACACACACACACTCAAACCACTCAAAAACACTTCTCACTGATCTCTAGTTGCAACAACTGGTCTAATCGTTCTTCCTATGATGGTCAGACTGCCCACCGGTTAAACTGCCAACCACTGGCCGATCTGACCGGTCCAAACCGACTCAACACTTTTCCAGTAACAGGAAACTGGTCTAACCGTTCCCCACATGCCAGTCAGACCGGACCTAACCTAATAGTAACCCTGAATTTCAGTGAACATTTAAAATCAAACTCAAACTTCAACAACTCTTATACAACAAAGTTAAATACTCATCACACATCACCTTCACGTGATCTTACAAGCGCGCAGGCACAACGGTCTGACCAGTTTTGGAGATGCGAAAGGCCAAAGCTTGATGGCGAGTGCCAAGAAAAAAAAAAGGGTAACGAATCAACCTTCAAAGAAGTACCAACAAAAGCTCGATGATACACCCACTGACTCGTCTCCTGTCGTGCATTTGCATGAGCTAGATTTCCCATGGTAAAAATGTGCATGGAATCTAGGCCAGTAATATATTACATGGTGATTGGTGTGAGTGCTTGCGTGGTGGGCTTGAATTGCGTCAAGAGTCAAGATTAACATTGGAGTTGCTATCAGCATTTCGGCTGCAAATTGGTGTATAGAAACGGTCCTAGTCTTTTATTGAACGACCACAACTGGCCACTCCAAAGATTCCACTCTCTAAGAAGACTTTTACTAAGTCAGTATGCGAAATTCCGAACACAGATAAGCCTCGATCCACACGAGTAAAATTGTGCAAACATGTACTACTTGCATAGCGCTTGATTGTCATCTGTTTTTACATCTTTACATGGACACATGAGAATCTGAGATCGAACTGTACCGTTTCAAACTTCTGATTTCTGAAGCCCGTCATAAGCTACTGAAACTCACGTACGTGCGGCAATCAGCACATGTGCACGCATGCACGCCGGACGCCACCACTTTACCATGTACACTAGCCGGTCCCCGCCGTCTGCTTGGCCACGGCCATGGAGTTCTTGCAGTGCGCGATGGCGGCCTCGATGGCACTCTGCAGCTCCTTCATCGTGCTCTCCTCCGACGACGTCGAGACCTTCACCGACCCTCCCACAGACAGGTGCCCGCTGTTCGCCGGCGACGCCGGCGCCGATGACAGCTGCCCCCACCGCCGCTCCATCGCTCTCGCTCCCTCGTGGTGTTCGGGCCGCGTACCAAGAACGAGTGCGGCCTCCGCCGCTGCTCCCGCCTCTCCCTCTCCCCGTGCCGGGAGAACGAAGCGAACAGCTGCTCCACCATAGACGTCATGTACTTCTTCACCCACTGGCCTACGTCCAGCCCTCTCTTCGCCTTCCCCTTCCTCTTCTCCTCGGCCTTGCCAGTCGTCTCTCTGCTCTCGTGTAACGCCCCCATTTCTGGAGACGGTACGGAACATCATAACCGTACGGGATGTACAGTTATGACATTCTAGGGTTACATGTGATCATCACAACAGCACCAGCTTATATAAACGTACCAACTTTATTACATTATTATATTGTTGTTAAGGTACACAGCGGGCGCATAAGCCCACACACTACCACATACACACAAAAGGATCGACGGCCTGAGCGTGGCTAAAACCTAAGCCCAATCTTCCTCAAAGTAGACTGGTTCTTCAGGAGCGTCTTCTTCCATCACGTCATCTTGCCAGTATTGGCCTTCTGTTGATGATGTTTAGCAAATCATGAGTACCACTGTACCCAGCAAGTCACAGGGGTAAACCCTGGTCTACTATATGCACGGTATTTCAAGGATGGGAGTATATGGGTTGTATTACAGTGGGTGGATGCAGTTTTATTTGTAAGCAAGCAAAACTTGAAGATGTTTGCTCCTTAAGATCAAGGGTTTTGATTAACAGAATCAGTTCATCAATTATCACATTAAATCATCTCCAATTCTACTTATGCCTCGTTATTGGAATCACCCAATTAACACAACTTCATTAACCGGAAGCACGGCGTATTCGAATACCATTTGCTACACTCTGCAGAGTTGCTCAACTTTACCCACACGATCCCTTAACTCCCGCGACAGAGTTAAGAAAGCCAGGTCGGTTCACTGCTCCCTTCTTTATATAGACTCTACCCGATAGCATCACTCAGTCACGGCTACAATTGCACATATACTCTTCTCTAGCCGCTTGTGAGTGAATACTACCGTTGTTAGGTACCCGCAGATACCTAACTCCCGCTCACTGTCATCACACTGTAGAGTTTCAATTGAATGGAGCAGCTACTAGACCAGTGTTGACAAGTCAACTCCTGTGGCCTGAGCGTTGACTATGTCTTTTACTTGGCACAAGGTTCTTGTCCTTACATTTTTCACCTGAGGCATCCAACCACATCCCCCTCTGTGCCCACTGGCACCACCACCCATCCATACCAGCCTCTCACTCGGGTAAGGTCGTGGGCGTAGATCACCGCGTGATTTCCCACAGCACACCCTTCCCGGTCTTAATTCCTCTAAGGTGAAGTTGTGGGCGTAGATCACCACGTGATTTCCCATAGCACATCTTTACCTTAGCATCAGCTTTGAAATCCTACCGGCCTGCGGCCAACACCTTAGTAGTACAAAATTGTTGTGTAAGGCGATCATGGTTACTTTGATATCATACATTATTTCTTACTAAGGTTGTCAAGGTGAATATGGCCATCAAGGTAAACAGAGCTATTTATCAGTGGTAGGATTATCTAGATAGCATGCCATTCTAATTCTTTGTTTTATACAATTATCAGTTCGCAACTATCCATAATGAAAATATATTAAATAATTAATGTAATTCAATGGGATTCAATATGCTCAAAAACATGTGACTTGCCTTGCTGGTCCGTAATCTCTACTATGTCGTAGATCTGAGCAGTCGGCTCCGGCTCCGGAACTGGGATTTCAGCTACGTCGGAGGCTAGCGTAAACACATAAAATCATACCATAAGTTCCAACTCAAAACGTGCCCAAATTAAAGTAATCAATGCAAAAGGAGCCAAATAAAAATAAAATCTCAACCAAATACTTTAGAAGTGTGCGGATGGACGTTTTGCTAGAAAAGGCATTTTTGAATCGATGAAATTTGGATTTGGGATAATTAGGGTTAGCAAAAGAGGAAAATTAAAATTTAATAAATTTGAATTTGGAGGAATAGAGACCAGATTTGAACTCAGGATATTTTTCTGGTCCAGATGGTGTATTTTTGTATTTTTGAGAATTTTCTAGATTTTTCTATGATTTTTGGGAATTTTTCTGGATTTTCTCTCGGTGTGAACAGTAATGGGCTTGGCCCAATGAACAGTGCAGCCCGGCCCGTGCGCGCACGGCGGCGGCGGCGGCGTACTCGCGGCGCGCGCGCCACCGGCCGGCTCGGCTTTCGGCGCAGCCGAAGCCCATACGCGCGCGCGGGTGGAGTCCAGCGCGGGCGCGCGCGTGCTCCCGCGATGAACGACGCGTGGTCGGTGTTGACGGTGCGGATGGGGGCGGGGCGACGCGTCCGCGCGATCGGATGAAGCGCAGGCGCGAAGAGAACGGCCAGGATTTAAAGGGAGGCCGACGCTCGGATGGGGTTTGATCGACGGCCGCGCGTCATCGTCTTCCTCCCGCGTCCTTGACTCGGCGGGAAGACAGGGCGCGCTCTCCGGAGCGGGGAGGCGAAGGCGATGACGTTCCCGGGGAACGGCCATATCCAAAAGGTGCGGCTACTCGCAACGTTTCCATTTGAGGGCGTTGGGAGGGAGTGCAGTGTACAGAGGAGGTCGCGGGCTGCAGGGAAGATGCCGGTGTGCGCGGCGACGTTGGGGAGCTCCGGCAGCTTTGCGACCCGATTGGCCGTGGTTTAACCATCTAGGGGACCTCAGGAACTCGTTGGCAGTGGCGGTTCAGCTCGGGGAAGGCTGGAGTGGCCCAGCCACGGTGACGGCCTTGTGGTCGGCGGCGAGCTCCGTGGCCCGGCCGCTAGACTTCCGCTCTCGCTCTGGTGGTTGTGCCGTGGTGTTCAGGGGGTAGAAGCACACGTGTGGGCGTACGGAATTAGATTGAAATTGAGTAAACTCTTCAATTGGATTTTAGGGCTCACCGGCGCAGGGGTGGGGATTGCCGGCGGTGGAGGCGGCGAGAGCTTAATCGGTGGAGTGGGGAGGGGGAGGGGGCGGTCTGGAAGCGATCTACAGTGGAATTAGGCCTTTATACGGCGTGTACAGGTGGCGCAGCTGCGAGGCGGTTCGGCGCCCGTTCTCCCGCGAGGAAAGGGGGAGGATGGGTGAGCTCGGGCTGCGCCGAGCGGAGGAGGGCAAGGTGGCGGGGTGAATCTGCAGCACTTGAGTGCTTTCTTGACTTCAGAGGGAGAGAAGCAACGGGAAGGCTTGCGTTGGCGCCGGCGAGGACAGCGGGCTGCCCGAGCATTCTCCGCACGGGGAGAAGGGCGGGGCGGCGTCTCTGGCGCGTGGGGTCGGCGTCCTCGCGGGCTTGAGCTGGAGGGCGCCTCTCTCTGTCGCACGGGCGGGAAACGGTGATGTGGGCGTCGGCCCGGAAGGAGAGGCGAGCGGCGTGCGCGCGAACGGCGCCGCCCAGAGCGAAGGCGGAAAGGGAGGAAAAGGAAAGCGGTTTTTCCCAGTTTTTGCCAAATTGGGTAAGTTTTCAAATTCAATTTGAATTTCCAAAATTTGTTAAAAATGCCTCAAAATTTGGGGTGTTTCATCTCGCCTCTCCATGCGCTGCCGAGGCTCGAGAAGAAAGGGGAGGCCTTGTTCTTGGCCTTGGCCCTGTCCCCGTCCCTGCTTCTACGGCTCTGGATTGTGGTTTGATGGTTGTTTTCTTTGGCGTAGTTGTTGTGGCTGAGGTCGCTGCCGACGCGGCCGAGGGGTGTACTGCAGGACATGTCGGCGGCACAAACGGCGGCCGGAAGCGGAAGGCAACGGAGGTGGGAGTGGAAAGGAGGAGGTGGGGACAAAAGCAGAGAAGAGAGGAGAGAGAGAAGGCGAAGTGGAGGTAGTGGTGAAGCTAAGATTTTAATGATGGAGGTACGAATATAAGACACGTTCTTTCTAAAATAAGTTCAAATAACATAGTACAAAAGTTCAATACAAATTCACAAATTGGTATACCGAGACTCAAATTAACACCATAAAACTCTCTAAAGGCATATCTTGCAGCCCCATAATGTTCTAATTATACCTTAATTTGGATAATTTATAAGGATTTAGAAGCATTATTAGCACTACCGAATTGGCAGCTAGTTGACATATGAAAATTAGAAAACGATCTACCAGCATTCAAGAAGCTAATCGACATCGAGGACTCAGGTACATAAAAGAGCTAATCGGTAAAAAACAAGGTACAATAAGTCAGAAGCGTAGGAGGACAATCACAAATCGTAGGATCGATGTACAATCTAAAATCTTACCTGATTATACCAAATAAACATTTTAAAAAATCTATAGTGTATTATAACATTACTGTATTTTAAAAATTATGTCTTTTAAATTTTTCTTTACAAATTGTAGAGTAAAAGTAAAATCATGTGTTATTTTATAATAATTATAGTGCACATAAAGAGATAAATGTTAAAATTTTTAATTAAAAGTATACATGTAATTATTTATAATAAAAATAATAGAATCGACATAATCGAGTATGATCGTATGAAAATTTTGATCATGATTTTACAAAAGTTTGGATAAAATCGTAAGAATATTAAGTTTCTACCATAACATCAGATTGATCTAGTCAATTTTGGATCATAAAATCTTAGGATTGTATGATAGAATCAAGATTTTAACAACCTTATTAGTAGCACTGGTTAGACTGCCAACACCCAATCGGTCTGACCGCCCCATTCCTCCCTGGGAACAGAGGAGCGGTCAGACCGCTGGTACCTCAGCTGGTTTGACCACCACGAGCAGTTTGATCGCAGCCCCATGCCAGTCAAACCACCGCACACCCCTTGAGACCAAAAGCCTACTAAAAATTTTCAACTCTATCTAGTTTCCACCAAAGGCTCGGTTTGATACAAGACTTGCATAGAAGTAGTCTAAAGGCATCAGGGAACAACTAAATTTTGCCATTTCTCTGTTAGTGCTAATCTTGTTTGTGTCACCATTGAGTCAAAGTGTCGTTTTCTGTTCTGAATAAGTAGCCTACGCAGTTTTCAGACTTTGCTGATTTCAGGCGTGTTGCAGTCTGAAAACTGAGAGTCTGCGTTCGGGAGTTTTGAAGTTAAACTCATTTATTTGTTATGCGTGAGTTGTAAGTTTGTGATCCGGGTTATTAGGATCATGGACCAGCGTTGTGTTTGCATGTGCAAGTTTTTCGCATGTCAGTTAGAAGTCCTGTGGTGTCGTGTGGCTTAGAGTTAATCTCTGTTTTTTCGTCTTTCTCTGTAGCACGTCCAGAGACATGCAGAATTCAGAAAACTGGGTTGTGTGCTTTGCCGATACTCTGTATCTTTTTCTTGTGTGCGTCCACATTACATCTTCTCTGCAGATTTGGGCATTCTGATCCAACATTCTCTTAGGATGTTTTGACTGTCGTATAAGGCCGGTCAAACCACCCAGGCCACACCAGTATGACCTCCGGTGCTCAACCAATCAGACCACCAAATTGCACCGGAAAACACCCTCTTTGAAATTTCGATAAAACTCTATTTAGTTTCGATTTGAGTGTCCATTTTTCATGAGACTAGATGGAAACTGATCACCAAATACTCCTACACAAGCGTTTGGTGCCCCAAGGTCCTTTTGGACCTATGGGTTGGTCTAACTACCAGGCACAGCTAGACCGCTCCTAGCCAGTCTGACCACTAGCACAATGCCGGTTAGACCGCCAGCCTTGACAGCAACTCTCAAATTGCAACCTCTCAAAATCCAAACTCAAGCACCTCAAACTGTGTCAAACCAAAAGTCAATTACCCATCACAACTATGGAGTGAGCTTCACATGATCTCACACTTTCATTTACATTTGTGATTTGCCTTTAGAACGCCAGAGAAAATAGCAAGACTGCAACCGTATCTTGTCAGAGTCGAAGAGGAAGGTCTATAGATTAGGAAACCAGCCAATGGATAGACGCAATGCCCCCGTCCTATCTACGCGTATTCAGAGGTGGAGCTAGGTCTTAAGCCGCCAAGGTAATGGCCCGATGTCCAGATCAAAGTTCCTTACTGAGCACAACTAAAATTCTCTAATCAATTCCCTGATCCGTTTTCCTCACATGAACTGTGCCTGAGGCCAAGCCAGCGGCCAGCTACGCCACTACGTGCATTGCCATCACTCAGCGGTGGTGGCGGCCAGGCCCTCCTCGGTCATAACGCGGCCGCCGCAGCAGCCATTTGCTTCAGCTTGGCCATGGTGGACTGTCTCCTGTGGCGACACCTGCGAAGGACGCCCCTGGGGTTACGTCCGAAGCGGCACCCCCGATGGGCACCGTTGGATCAAGCTTGAGTGGCTGGATGCAATCGAGGTGGCGCAGATTCTACTCGGGATAGGGTGGACGTTCCTGGCGGTTCCGTCCGGAATTCGGGCGGTCTGGATTAAGGCGGCGTAGGACAAGTGAATAGGTAAATTTGCAGGTGAGACCCTAGGGTAGCGCAGATTTGTTAATTTACTCCTTAATCTGGATCTCGATTCTCGCGGAAGAATCGCGACCACAGTGGGTGATCTCTCACCGCTCGATCGAACGCAAACGGCCCGGATTAATGCAAGCGGCTTGTTTATTTCTCACAGGGACCCTCAAAATTCCTTCTATATTACACTTTTACACGGCGAAGAGGGACAACCCGATAAGGCGGAGGAGGGGTCGCCGGCGACGCGCTTCCCGGCTCTGGCGAGGAGCAGCGGGACGTGCAGACGTGCTCGCCCTTGCGGCTGCGGCTGGCCACCCCGCACAGGCGCGGCACGCTCCAAATTCGAATATTCTCGGGCTCTCGGCGAACAAATCAAACGGAAGATGAGATACACACATAGCAAGACAAACAGGGGAGCGACCGCTCGCTCCGTGCCTGGGCACCTGGCTGCGTCCCTCCCTCGTTGCCGTCGCTTGTCACCATCTCCGCTCCTCGGCAGCTCCACCGGTCGGCCGGGCGAGTTGTCTACTCTAATACCTCATCGGTCCTCCCCTCTCCTCGCCTCGTCTCACTCCGTACCTCTCTCGCCTTCTCCGTTGCGAATCCTAGCCAGAAGCTCGTCGGTTTTTCCCCCGCGCCGGCGAGATGGAGCTGAAGCCCGGCATGTCGGCCCTCGTCACAGGCGGCGCCTCCGGCATCGGTAAGGAACACCCCGATTCAGGCGCGAGTGGTTCCCTGGTAGTTGGGTTGGGCCCTGGCTTGTTCGGCTTCGTGGATGGGCTCCGGAGCCTGGCCCCATGGATGCACCCCTCTCTCTATCACTGCTGCCTGCAGACGCTTCGCCTCCCTCCCCCTCTGCGCTTCGCCTCTCCCTTTGGGCTTTGAGTCGCACGCTTTGCATCCAATCGGAGCTCCAGGCCCCCAGCCATGTAGAATTGTTGCCGCCGCCGGAAGTGGTGGCCGGATATGGAAACGCCGCCGCCGCTGTCGGACAGGGGGATCTCCTAGTCATGAATTTGGTGGTCTCTCTGTTCACCGTCGCGCAGCCAGGCAGGCAGAAGCGGCGTAGACACGTCTCAGCCAGTGATGGCTTTGGTGAGGCACACTTCGGCGAGGGTGAGATCCTGGTGCTCGAGCGCGCAGTTCTGGACCATAGCATGTTAATTTTGGTTGCCCCTTCGACCCATATGCCATATGTATCACTTGCAAGGATTTTGGGCACACTCGCACCAACAACAGTCAACGCGTGCACTTGTATTTTTGGATTTGGTACCTCGCAGTGATACTATATCATAATGATCTACCAACCATCAGAGCGGTTTGCAAATTGTTGTAACATATAACTGCGATGAGATCATGAGACTTTGCTAGCCAAAAGGGGATCAAAACTTAAGGCGTCTAATTGTAGGTTTTCTGGAAACAAACTAAATTTTCTGCTTGGTTTGGTACTGCATAATACGAAACCATGGTATGCATTTCCATTTGTAACAACAATTAAGCTCGAAAAGTGTAACAAATGTAATCCCTTTGTAATATCTGAGCCTCAAAAGCCACGCTTTAATTGATTTTGTGTAGGAAAAAAACGACTTTACTAGATATCTTTCATTGCACGTTCTAACAGTTTTTTTTAATTTTCAAGGGAAAGCACTTTGCATTGCTCTTGCACAAAAGGGTCTATTTGTGACAGTTGTCGATTTCTCTGAAGAAAATGGAAGAGAAGTTGTTTCATTAGTTCAAAAGGAAAGCAAACAGTTTCATGGAGATCATAGAGTTCCATCTGCCATATTCATTAAGTGTGATGTTACTAATGCAGGTAAGAGTTTTATAGGGGAAACAAGTAATGACAATTAATTTTCTTGTATATGTAATTTTTCAATCTACACTTGTAGCTTGCTTATGCTAAAAATTTTGGTAGCGACAATGAACAAAACATCACAACCCAAGTGATGACATTTGACTGATGAAGTGTGATGGCCTTTTGATATCTAACTGCAACTCTCGCCATACAATAAATTTATTCATTCTTGATAAGTATAGTTCAAAAATGTAACCTTACAACTTACAGGCATCATATATCTTTGGCATAACATCTAATCGTTTTATTTGTAAGCAGTTAGCACTAGCTGAAAACCCTCTGTGAAATAAAGTTAGCAAACCATCCCTGCTGTGTTTCAGAAATGTATATAGTATCTTGTATTTTTTTAGATCATAATTGATTATTATGGTATTTCTTTCTTGTTTTAACAGGGCATTTTATTGTTGTAGTTTTGAGATTTATTTTTTCATTGAACATTGGATTACTTGCATTATGGTTTCAACCACTAACTGAAAGCCAATTTCTCTTGCATTTCATGTTTGCCATGATCTTAAAGTTTCACTGATTTGATGTGTAGATGCTCTTGCTGCTGCTTTTGGGAAACATGTACACACGTATGGTGGACTAAATGTATGCATCAATTGTGCTGGATTTGTCAACAAATCATTAGTTTATGATGATAGATCTGATGGAACTAGCACATGGAGGCATGCCGTAAATGTGAATCTTGTTGCTGTTATTGATGGTACTCGCATTGCAGTAAGTCTCTCGTTAACTGTTGGAGTAGAATTGTCAAGTTGGTTTATTCAGTAACTCAAACTATTTGTAGTAACAATGAGTGCTGGTCCTGTATGCCGTTTATTATTTTAGATAAATGATTAGGAAATGCATATGGTTTCAATTTCTGTTGATCCAGTTGTTTAAGAGGAAAAAAAAGAAGGTATTGGGTCTTCCTTTTTTTAGTTTTCATCATTGGAGGAAGTTAAGAGGTAATAGTTCCGTTGCCATGATATAGCCTGCCCTTAGGGTTTCCTTGAGATCAAGAAGTAGGATAGAATTTAAGATCAATGACGATTGACAAATCAGGCTTGTATTATTCATGGACTTTGAATTCTTCACTTGTACACTAATTCAAAAGACAATATCAATTGTTGGGCAGGTTATTTATATTTACTCCCTGCAAATGGCACATGTACAGTACTTATGATTGGGTTTATTCACTGCAGACTCAAATAATGCGATCCCAGAAGAAGCCTGGTGTCATAATAAATATTGGTTCAGTTGCTGGCCTGTATCCTATGCACTATGAACCCATTTATAGTGGGACAAAAGGTTTGCATTTCCTTGATATATTAAACTATGTACTTAAAATGGTGATATTTTAAAAATGTGCACATTGTGATGTGGTAACTACCTGAGCTTGCATTTTTCAAAGAAAAATGAAGATAAATACTTTTTTAGACAAATGAAGGTAAACACTTAAACTAGTATTGTAATGACAAAAGGTATACACTACTAAAAAATAGTAACTAATGTGCTTAAAAGTTGTAAATGGATATACATACCTTTTGCAAATAGAGATAAATTGTATCTTGTTATTGAGTAACTTGTCTCCACAGGTTATGATAGAGAAAGGGGGAGACAGGATGCCTATAGCCCTATACAAATTGAAAAATTAGCCCGCTATGGAAGAGAATATGTAGAGCCTATGGTTGTTTTATTCATCATATTTAACTGCAATTTCTACTGTCATATTATTTGTTTGCTGTCTGTGTATCTTGGTTTTGTACCTTTGTTATTCTTACCAAGTTAATGAGCAACTATTAACTAATAATCAAAATTGTCCTATAAACTTTGTTGGGAACGATAAATCTGTTATTTTACTTTGGCTTCCTCAGTTCTCTGCTAAATCCACTCAGTAGAAGGCCATAAATCTGCTAATGGTTTGGTGAACTATAAATTATCTAGAAGTCCATAATATTTTCAACCATCTTCATATTAATGTAATCATGTATGCACTTCATTAAAATGAGGTGCAGAAAGTTGATCAACTGTTTAGCTTCTTTGTTAAAATGTAGCATTTCCTTTTTTAAATGCAAATTTGCTGCTTTATTATCTTTGACTTTCAGAGGCTTCTAATTGATAAAAAAAAAGGTATGCATTGTAGGCAGACTGGAAGTGCTTTTGCAGTAAGTTCATGCAGGTCAATGGCAGTACATCATTAGTCATGCTGGAAGACTGATCTATCATCTATATGTACTTTTTTTTGGCCAGCAGATTGCAGTTGCAATATAAAGCCAGTTTGGATTTTTTTTATAACTTTTGACTATTGATTTGTGGACAATAATATACACCTAATTACTTGTCTATGTCGTTTGACATATTGTGAATTTACAAGTCACAACTTGTACATAAGTTTACATTTTGGTCATGTAAAATGCTCGACACTGAAACCAGCTGGTCTTTACAATATTAACTATGTGTTCATTCTGTATATTGTAAGATCTGTTTCAAGCATATGTACACTCTGTGACCTCAAACTTCATTTTTTGCAGGTGGTGTGGTCATGTTTACAAGATCACTTGCTCCATTGAAACGGCATGGCATTCGTGTCAATGTGCTCTGCCCTGAGGTATTAAGAAATTGCATGACTGGAGGCAAATATTTCTCATTTTGTCAGTCACATTGTCACTTGTTGACTTGCATTCATTATAGTTGCATTGAAACTGTGGCTATGTTCTTTGTCTCAAGCTTGTCATAATTTGCTGATAAATTTTGTAATAGGTCAAACATTAACCTGACACTGGTAAGAGTGCACTGTATTCTCTAATACATAAATTTGTACGAACAGGAAAACTTACCAGGTTGACCAGCCAGTGTGAGTGCACACTATCTCAATTCTCAAGGGCCAGGGGCAGAGCTCTTTTAGGGCCCTGGTCAGAGCTCTTTTACACCCATGCGCAATTAAAATCTTATGTGATTCTCGTTCTTTACTCGAGTTAAACCGGTATGGACATGTAGTTGAATAAAATTCTAAAATTAACTACGTGGACCAACTTTATCGATAGTTCCATCTGAGAAAATTAGTGGATATCAGCGAGAGTTGATATCCACATTTTGTAGCTGCAGGCTAGTTGAGCATAATTTACACTCTTGCAAGTCACGCTACCTTTAAATTTATCCCAAACAGACTAGCTATCATTTTGTCTCATGGTTAACATCTGGAAGGGACAAAGGCAATCGTGATATTTCATGCGTAATTGAGTATTATATGTCTTGACCTGTATATTGGACTGATTTATGCAGTTTGTCCAAACTAATATGGGAGAACAAGTAAATCGCATATTAGTAGATGCACTTGGAGGTTTTTTGAAGATGGAGGATGTTGTTAATGGTACACTATTTCTCACCTTGTTAAGTTGTAAATAATTATTTCATTTGATTGTCTACTTATTATTCATAATTGGCATGTCATGATTGCTACAAGTTATTGTTGAGCGTTAGATGAATTGTTCCAACATTCAGTTGAGATTGGATGTTTTAAATGATAAAAATGAATATGGACATTTGTGCACATTTTTTTCTATGTGAAACATGTGTATCCATTTTTATAAATTGACTAAAGTACATGATAGACTTGTAGGAATAGCTTGCTAGGGTTCCTGAACTTGAGAACTGTAGGTTTAATTGATTTTCAAGTATCAAAAGGCTAAAGAACTGAATTGTTAAATTATGTATCTTCCTTAGGGCTGTAAAAAAAGTTCAAGCCTCACGAGCTACTCAAGCTTGGCTCATTCTAGGCTCGATTCGAGCTCAGTTTGAGCTCCAAACGAGCCGAGCTCGAACTTGATCCTGAGCTCACGAGCTTCAACGAGCCGAGCTCGAATAGCTCGCGAGTCTCGAGCTTTTCATACAGCCCTAGATACATACTAACTCTTATCGAGTTTACTCAAGCTCAAGCTTAAGCTTACATACTAACTCTTATCGAGTTTACTCGAGCTCAAGCTTTTCTATTATTAAAAATTAGTGTATGTTAAATTATTTTTCACTATTATCGAGCTTACTTGAGCCGAGCTCGAGCTCGAGTTTTTCTTATTATTGAAAATTAGTGCATATTATATTATTTTAACTATTATCGATCTTATTCAAGCCGAGCTTGAGCTTAGGCTGAGTCGAGCTCCAGGATCGGACCCCAACTCAGACTCGCTCAAGTTTGGCTCAAGCTTTTACCGAGCTCGAGCTTGGGAGACCAGGCTCGCTCGAACCCGGCTCGTTTATAGCCCTAATCTTCCTTAGAAGATAGGTACTATTTTTTTGTACATGTCACAATTTGCGATTAAAAAATTGAGGGAATCTCACTGCTCCCTATGTGTTGTTTTACCGCAGGAGACAAGGCAACAAAATTGTAAAGTTTTTACCATTAACATAAAACATTAATACATACACTCAAATTACATATTAGAATTGTATACACTCAAATTACATATTAGAATTGTAAAAGCAAAAAATTATTCGTACTGAGATAAATTTGAAAAATAATACTATTACTCCATTCAAGAATGTATGACGTTTTGAACATCGACCTGGTAATGCAGCACCAAGTACCAATGCTACTTTGATTGTGATTCCAAGCTACAATATGGAATTACATTTCAAATTGGTGCTGTTTTGTAACACGAAGCTACAACCAAAAGGGAGGAGAGGGAGGCCAGTTATGGGAGGAAGAAGAGAGAAACCCTAGTGCCAAGCACTCAGCCGCATGAGGAATGACGACACATGGGCAAACTGCATGGGGCTACGTATTAGGACAGGATTCCAAATCCATACCATCTGTGTATTACGGCACTAGTTCCAGATCAAAGTTAGTGCACACAGTCGAACAGTAATGATTACATAACCAAACAATGCTTTATTTCAATAATAGAATACTGTTCTTATGGTCACTTATTACAAATAAGGTTACAAGACCTCACAAACTTACAAACTTAAAGTGGAAGCAAATAAAATAAACTTCGGAGATAGCCCATCAATTCGCCACAGCCAATTGACTGGGGAAGCGTAACCTAGACCTCCAGAAAGCCTTCGTTGAAGCCACACACGAAGTTGTTGTAGTCTCCTTCAGTGTTTTCATATTCCTCTGAGATAGTTTTGTAGATTGCAAGGTGCGTACATAGAATACTCCGCAAGTATTAAGAAAATGCGATTACATGCAAAGCTTAGCAAAGGAAGGATAATATGATTCTTTTACACAAAGCAGTATTTTTAGTTCAATTACCATTATATATTTTTCAAAGCATTAATTTAACAAAATAGTTGCAATAATTGAAACTAGATTAAATTTTCTAGGGAAGGTTCCAACCACTTACACTAGCAGACAGACTCTAACCGCCAAGTTTCAAGATTACGGGTTCCATCCACCCGCACTTGCTCCATCCGCTAGAACACATACCCGAAAGTTCCAAACACCCCTGAGTTCCGAAAATATTTTACTTAGAAACCAAAACTAAAGAGCACATTGCCCGCCCTAAACGGTGGCTACGGCTATTTGAATAGTTTTACAATCTGCAGAGGATATACAACTTTATCCACAAGAAATAATCAACTTGTTTTGTGGGCTAGTACATGTTTCTTTAGACGTGTGACTAAGTGATTATCAAGACCTTTACAATACGTCAGCCTAACTAGACTTCGCCCGCTAAGGTTTCACTATTGAAGGGTTCCATCTACCCAATCAAAAGCCCCCTTTTGCACCATATGTGACAACGGTCTCCATCCGACACTCACTCATACCACTGACAGATTCTAAACTAAGCCATTGCAAATTAATTAGCTAGATCGTACATATATAGGCTTGTGGTTGTATAGTAGTGTTCAATTTAGACAATCACAAGCGACTTTTCTTAATTGACTAGGGTGATATATTCACAATACAAGATCTCGTGCTCAATCTGTACCAACCCAATTTTACCATCTGTCCAATCTAAAACAAATTTTTAGTGATGCCAGTGGTCTGGAGTTTGAGGAGGTTTGACAGGCGTTGATAGGGTCACGGGATTTGTATTTAAGGGCTCGAAAGAGATGGAAATGGATGCAACTTCGTTAGTGTCAGTTTTGGATCGGTTTGGGAACGGACAAGATAAAAGGAAAACGGAAGATTAAATCACGAACAAACTGAAAGGAATGGATGCTTGCGTGATTTGGAGTGGTTTCCGTTTTGGCACGAGGTGGAGATGAGGCTTGGCTGGCCTTGGGCCTGGGTGGTGGCACCCCTGCGCCATGGCCTCCTAGTCTATTCGGTCCAGCCGAACATAACAGAGGAAGAAGGCCAACAGGAAGGAAAGAAAAGAGGAGAGAGAAACATGAAGGAAAAGGAAAAGAAAGGAAAAGAAAAGATGGGCCAAGAAAGATGGGTTCGACCCAGAAAAATGGAATTGATATTTTTCCGGAGATTTGAATTTTTTTAATTCTAGAATTTGAATTTGGCAATTGGAATTTCGGATTGGAATTGAGATTACCTTCTAGGATTACTCATAAAATCTAAATAAAATCCAAATGTTTTAAATAATTAATTTGAAATTAAAATTTTAAAAACAACAAAATTTTGAGATGTTACATTGCATGCGTGCATGAGCTACGTGGAAGGCAAAACCCTAATTCGGCTGCATGGAGGTGGTGACATGCATGAAGAGCATGGCCGTGTGGTTCAAAGGGCAAGCCGAGAGCATGGACCACATGATTGCTGTGTGAAGCCAAGGGAGAGGTTATTTCTTGTGCGTGAAGAAAGAAGGGCGTGTGGGAGTTGGACTCCAAGCTGTGCCAAGCCAAGCAAAGGGGCCAACTCTTTCTTGTGTGTGAAGAAAGAAAGAGGCACGGGAAAGAGAGGCTGCCAAATTGTGGAGCGCCTCAAGCTAGGAAAGGGACGCATCAAGCCAGGGCAGGGCTTCGTCCAAGAAAAGGAGTCCAAGAAGGAAAGATTCGGAGCTTGTTTGGGCAAGAGGTAACCGAATAGGAAATCAATCCGGCCAAATCAAGAAAGGAAATCCGAGTGGAGGCCATGTCGTGCAAGAAAGAGAGGGGAACTTGGCTTAGAAACTGATTCGTTTGTAGCCAGGACACCGAAAGGGGGAAGGGTAGCCAAGCCGGATAAGAGGCCAAGTCAAGAAGGTTTGAGCTAGGAGGGAAAGAGCTACGAGCTAGAGAAGGAGCCAGGAACCGAATCCAAGCCTTGAACAAAGGAGGACGTGTTTTCTCACATTATTTCCATACATATTTGATCCATACCAATTCAAATCAATGTTTAGGATAAATATGAGTTTGTTTTGATTTTTAGTTTGTTTCTTAGGGATAGAGTCCAGGTAGATCACGTTTTTGAGTTTGTTTCGGCCTTTGCCGTGCGTGCTAAGTTTGTGTGTGTGTTTGAGTTGTGTTCGGCCTTAGGCCGTGCATGTGTGCTATGGCCGTGCCCTTGGAGGCACCAATATAAGGCCAGGGGATACTCCCATATAACAAAGACCAGCAATTATGTTTAGAATATGAAATAAAATAGAAAAGCCACTTGGCACCATATTCGGGTGTGTTCGTGAGGTGAATTGAAGGCACTGCTATGAAGAGGGGAGATATTGTTGTGAGAGGGAGAAGAGAATTCGTGAGTGCTAGCAAGAGAATTGGTGAGTACTAGCAAGAGAGAAAGATCGATTCTTGTGTGTAAGTTGAGAATACCTTATTCTCATATTGTGCTGAAGTTATTGCTCTTGCAATTTGATCATATTAGATCGGTTTGTGAGGTTTCGTGGGTGGTACCATGAAAGATCGGGCTATTTACGCATCAATCGGTGTTTACCGTTGGTTGATCTGTATCACACGGTCTCCAATATGCAACTTTGACTACTACTGTTTGTATAAAAATGTTCATTAACAAATATAAAATTATTATGTTATGGAAATATTTTTCATAACTAATCTGATGATACCATTTTCATTTGACTAATCTAATATTTTTTTCGATATATAAGTAGTCAAAATTAAAAAAGTTTGACTGCACGCTTTCTAAAACATCATACATTTCTAAACAGAGAGAGTATTATATAAAGTTTATACCCTTTTCAAAGATTTGGTAGGGTCTTTGGTACTTACGATCTGATCCTACGTGATGTATGTATTAGTGAGCGATTGTGAGTACGAATATCAAGAAAAGATGTGTGGATCAGGAAGGTGGAGTAGCTCGACCTAGGTTGAGCTGAACATTTCATTCCTTAGAATGGGTCAAACTGGCTATGCCAACCATCCATGCCAGGTAGTTAGTAGGTATGGTTTCGACCTGCCTTGACTTCCTTATATAGTGTAGCCCCAAAGTTCATGGCCCAAGTGACACGTGTGCTTGTTTAGACCTATTGTGTACTTCACTGTCTTAGATATGTGGGGACCTACTGAGATATATATATCTCTTGCATGTGATGTTTTATCTTTCTCTTTTCTTGTTATCTGAAATAACCCCTTTTTATTTGGATTAGGTGCATTCGAGCTTATAGAAGATGAGAGCAAGGCTGGTGCTTGCCTTTGGATATCTAAACGAAGAGGCATGGTATACTGGCCAACATCAGAGGAAGAAAAAAAGTATCTGGTGTATTCCTCGAAGTCAAAAAGGACATTAACAAAGCATAGATTTCCTAGCATCCATACACCTGAATTCTTTGAGAAGATGTAAGTAGTCCTGCTAAGTTATGTTTATATTTTTCTAAGGACTTCCGGAATATTCTTATAAATAAATAACAACTGCTCTGCAGTACTTTATTTGTTTTTATTGTTTGAGTCCTTCCCTAAAATGGTTATAATCACTTATCTAATCAGTAATCACTTAAGCAGACAGTGAGCAGGCTTTAGGTTGCATATTTTGCACAGCACTGCACATTTACTAACAGAAAAGATGTATTTGTATCGTATATGCCAGCTGATGTATTGATTGTTATGATCTTATCAGATTTACTATCCCTTTATAGAAAATTTAATCGGTCATTGGGTTCTACCCCTAAGAATCAAGATCTTGCTATTTGCATCCAGGGATTGTGGTTCAAGGCAAAGTTAGGACATGCCAATTCTTGTTCTTATTTATGTGAGGGAATATTCCAGTTTCTGTTATTTTGCATTTTTTGTTCTTGGGTACTTGACATTTGCAATAGAATATCTGACCAAATAGCTGAACATTGACTACTGGTACTTCATTTTCTCAATTGTACAGAAAAATATGGATTTCCATGGAATTCTATTTGTTGGACATGATACGAATGCCAGTTTATGAAATCTTTGCTATGCATCATCTATAATGACTCATATAATATGGTTGAGAGGTAGCACAACTAAATTGGTCCAAAAATTATTTTATACAATAGGTTCTAGGTTAACTATATTCCTCTAATAGCAATGGCTTGTCAGTTCTTATGTTTCACACACTGGAATATTCATAGGGATACTCAAAATCATATTTATTTTATTAATAAGTGTCTCCTAATGATGTTTCTGTAGAGTTGTTCACACACTCAGCCATAATTTCCGCAATGCTACAAGACTTGATCGTGTGCGACTGAGATTGCCCATGAAACCACACAGTGCTCTAGTTAAAATAATATACGCTGGTGTAAATGCTAGTGACGTAAGTCCTTGTATTTTTATTTTCAATCACTTTTCTTTTGATTCCCCGTTGCTTAATCTTCGGAAGATGTTTGTGATGTGTTTCAGGTAAACTTCAGCTCTGGACGTTATTTCAGTGGTAATGCTAAAGAAGCTGCTGCACACCTTCCATTTGATCCTGGTTTTGAGGTTACTGATGTTCCTATATGTCCATTTTGAAACTTAAAATCATGCTTAATGTTCGATTTTGCTTTTGAGATGCTGTTCCGTGTAAAAATGTGCACCATCTTTCTGTCTTCCTGGATCAAGCATTGTAATGCCTCTGATAGTTCGATGTCGCAAGTTAACCATAGCGAATAACTTACTAACAACAGCAGGGTTATCACCTTGTCATCAACATTCCACATGTTGCAATAAAATAATAGTGGTAGCAGCAGTAGACAACAACAACAACAATAATAAAGCATGTTCATAACTCCTTGGGACCAACTGCATCATGGCATAAACTACAGTTGATCTGTTAATGTTATATGCTTGCATGGTAAGGGCCCAAAGGGCAAGGATAGGGTGCTCACCACGTGAAATCTTACTCCAGGCAACGACGTCGTACGGGTGTAGCGGAAGGAGTGGCCGTGACTCCGCTCCCGGCCCCTCTTCCCGGCCCGGTGAGTGTGGTAGCCATGGCTGCGTCCCCGCCGGCAGCAGCTGCTCTTCAAGCTCCGGTTAGTGGTGATCATGGGGGTGACCGGGACCCTGTTGAAGGGGCTTCCGTCTTGTCTCAACCAGTCCTGTCCTCTTCCCCGGCCTCCCCAAGAACAGCCTTCTTTTCCAAGGTGGTCAAATCTGTGGGCGTTATCCTGCCGGCTCCCCCAGCTCCAATTCGAAGGAAAAAGACCTTGCCGTCTGATTTTGTGCCGAGACGGAGCCGCCGTGTGGCAAATCTTCCCCCAGTTGCAGATCATAATGCGACAGTTTCGGTTTGCCGACATCTTGGTTTTGCTGATGATGAAGAAACAGTCTCAGCGGTCTCCTTGGAACGCTATGCCAGAGTGTTTGATCAGACTCTATCCCAGGAACACTTGAAAGCGTTGGCGGCCCTGTTTGGGTGGGGCGCGCCACCTAGTAATGAGATGCGAGCTGCAGGTAGCATTTCTGCTATATGAGGGGGCTCCTGGTTGGTCGTCAAAACCTTGTTTTCTATGGCTTCTTCTAATTTCTTGATCTGGAATGTGCGTGGTCTCAATAACAAAAAGCGCCGTGATGTGGTTCGCCAGTTAGTCCGGTCTTGCCAGCCGGGGGTGGTTTGTTTGCAGGAAACCAAATTATCACATATTTCTCAGCGTGATGTGTTATCTCTTTTGGGGCAGAATTTTAGCTCTTTCGCCTATCTGGCTGCTCAAGAAACAAGAGGGGGAATTCTGGTAGCTTGGCGGGATGGTTCTTTTGCTGCAGAGTGCTATCGAGTGCACCGACACTCTGTTTCGATCAAGTTCCAAAAGGATGGAGAGCAGTCTTGGTGGTTCTCCGGAATTTATGGTCCCCATGAGGATGCAGAGAAACCGGCCTTCCTTGATGAGTTACGAGAAGTAAGGAGTTTGTGTGTTGGGCCTTGGATGCTAGCTGGAGATTTCAATATGATCTACAGCTCGATTGATAAAAGCAACGACAATGTCAATAGGGCGCTAATGGGACGGTTCCGTCGCTTTGTCAATGAGATGGAACTGAAAGAGATATCTTTGTTGGGTCGTCGTTATACTTGGTCGAATGAGAGAGTTTCCCCCACTCTCGTCAAGTTGGATAGAGTTTTGTGCACTGCGGATTGGGAAGATTTTTATCCTCAATGTGTGTTGCAAAGTCTTGCGACGGAAATGTCTGATCATTGCCCGCTTGTGTTGGGACTTAAAGATGGTGTTAAGGGCAGGAAGCGTTTTCATTTTGAAAGTTATTGGACACGCCTTCCTGGCTTCCTAGACACGGTGAAGAATTCTTGGGATGAACCAGGCCGGGCTTCATGTCCCCTTGACCGTATCTCCTTCAAACTGAAGCGGCTAACTCGTGCTTTGCAGTCTTGGAGCTCAAAAAATGTTGGGCACATAAAAACTCAGCTAGCTAAAGCTCGTGAAGTGTTGCACAGGTTAGAAATGGCTCAAGATAGGAGGTCTCTGTCTTCGGAGGAGGACTGGCTGCGAAGAGAATTGAAGCGGCTTTGTCTGAAGTTAGCTTCTCTGGAAAGAACCATAGCAAGACTTCGGTCCCGGGTCAGGTATCTAAAGGATGGAGATGCAAATACTTCTTTCTTTCACAAGCAGGCTGCTTTCAGAAAAAGAAAAAACTTTATTCCCAATCTCATGGATGGTGATCGGTTGGCAACTTCTCAAGATGATAAACAAAAGTTATTGTTCGATTTTTATGAGAATCTGCTAGGCACAGCCCCGAGCCGACCTGCGTCCTTGGATCTGCATTTTTTCCATAGGGCCTCTTTGGATTTGTCAGTCCTAGATAACCCAATCTCGGAGGAGGAAGTTTGGGAAACAATCAGGATTCTGCCAGCTGATAGAGCCCTAGGACCAGACGGCTTCACAGGCAGATTCTTCAAGGCTTGTTGGCAGGTGATTAAAGCAGATTTTATGGCGGCAATTTTCTCCTTACAGCAAGGTGATGCAAGGGGGCTGGGTCTGTTAAATGCAGCTTATATCACTCTGATCCCGAAGAAGGATGATGCGAGGGCGGCGAAGGACTTTCGCCCATCGACAGTGCATAGCTTCTCTGTCGATAACCAAGATCTGGCGAATCGTTTGGCACCCTTCTTGGATTCTTTGATTTCTACAAATCGAGCGCTTTTATTCGTGGAAGATGCATTCATGACAACTTCATCCTAGTGCGACAAGCAGTTAAAGTTTTGCATCGGCAAAAGGTGCCTAGCCTCTTTCTCAAACTTGATGTCTCAAAAGCTTTTGACTCGGTATCCCGGTCGTTCATATTGGAAGTCTTTGCAGATTTGGGTTTTGGTTTGGCTTGGTGCAATTTGGTGTCTAATCGCTTTCAACCTCCTCAACTCGAATTTTAGTGAATGGAGAACCGGGAACTCTTGCAAGATCGTGAGGACTTCGCCAAGGGACCCTTATCCCCTTGCTCTTTATATTAGTGATGGATGTGCTTAATAGCTTATTTGTGAAGGCGGGGAATGAGGGGCTGCTGCAACCTTTAACCCGACGTGTGGCTAGACAAAGACTTTCCTTATATGCTGATGATGTTGCTTTGTTTATCAAGCCGATTGAACAAGAGCTGCAGATTACTAGAGACATACTCAAGGTTTTTGGGGATGCTTCAGGCCTGCAAACCAATTTTCAGAAAAGCAATATTATACCCATCAGCTGTGCGGAAGTTGCCTTGACAGCAATTCAAGATACTTTGCCTTGTTCCATCTCTGAGTTCCCGTGTAAATATTTGGGCCTGCCATTATCAAATAAGAAGCTTCGGAAGAGGGATCTTATGCCGTGGATTGAGAAAATCGCTGACAAGCTCCCGTGCTGGAAGGCAGCTCTTATGAGCAGGCGGGGCGTGCCACGTTAGTCCGGTTTGTTATCTCCGCCATGCCGGTTTATCATTAATGCCATCGCGCTCAAGTGGTTCCTCAAGTCGGTGGACAAAGTCGAAGAGGTTTCATTTGGCAAGGAAAGGAAAAGGCTAACGGAGGTTGTTGTCCGTGGCTTGGGATAAGGTTGTGAGACCGTTGGATCTTGGAGGCTTAGGCATTCCCAACTTGGAGGTGATGGCACAGGCCTTACAAATCGATGGCGATGGTTTAAAGGACTAGAGCGATCGGTCATGGATGACCTTGAGCTTCCTCGCATCCTAACTCGATAGCTCTTTTGCCATTGCGGTCACTTGGAGGTAGGGAATGGAAACAACACTCTTTTTGGATGATCGTTGGCTGCACGGTTCCTCGATTCAAAACCTTGCGCCATCGCTTTTACTTGTGTCTCCCCACGAATCCGCTAGAGCCGCACTGTGGTGAAGCTCTCAACAACGCGGATTGGCTCGGGGACATTCAAGGAGGCTGTCTTGGAATGGTATTAGAGAATTCATTGGGGTTTGGGACTGCCTCATGGATTTTGCGTTGACTGACCAAGAGGATCGTCACACTTGGAGGCTAGATGCTAGTGGATGTTATTCTTCCAAATCTGCATATAAAGCTTATTTTTTTGGCGCTGTGACCTTTGAGCCTTGGCGTCGTTTATGGAAGACCTGGGCCCCGGCAAAATGCAAAATGTTCTTGTGGTTGGCAATCCGAAACAGATGTTGGACAACGGATAGGCTAGCTAAGAGGGGCCTCTCTCATCCAAATAAATGTCCGCTATGCGATCAAGAAGACGAGACGATTCAACATCTCTTGTCTTCATGTGTTGTGGCAAGACAAGTTTGGTTCAGATTGTTCAATCCGTTGGGACTAGCAGATTTAGTCCCTCGGCAAAACGAACGGAGCTTTGCAGATTGGTGGCGCAAGACGATGAGAAGAGTTAGAAAGGAGCACAAGAAAGGAGTGAACACTCTGATTATGCTCGGCGCCTGGATTTTATGGAATCATAGGAATGCTTGTGTGTTTGAGGGGGCTTCTCCTTCGGTTAACAAGATTTTGAGTGAGTTGAAGGATGAGCACAGCCTTTGGTGCATGGTCAGTGCGAAGAAGTCGCAGGATTAGGGCTTGCGCTTGCTACCTAGGTCAGAAAGGTCTAGGTCGAGTCGTGTGTGTTCGCGTTGTGTTTGTTTCTTGAGTTTGTGTAAAAGCCTCACTCATATTTGGTCCCCGTATGAGTGAGGTTCCTGTTGGGACCCCCCCTTTTTTTCTTCCCCCTAATGCAATGAAATGCAGCTCTCCTGCGTTTTCGAAAAAAAAAAAGATCTTCCTCTTGGTGTAGATACAAGGCTCTGAGGCTGTTTGTTGAGAAAAAGATAAGAGGGGAATGTTTCTTCTCTTTTCTTTCTTATGTAATCCCAAAAGACGGCAATTCCTTCTTGTTTATAAAGAACTAGCAGCGGAAGCACGGCGCCACGCTGCACTAGTTTCCACGTGGACCGAAGTAAAAGAGCCGACAATTCGTAAGAGGTGCTTCTCTGAAAAAATTAAGGACTCATATGTATTTCCGAAGGAACCGAAGGTTTTTTCAGATAAAACCAAGGACCCATGTGTAATTTCGAGAAAATCACAGGGTTTTATCCAGTAAAAGGAGGGCCTCCAAAAAAACCTGAGGACCCATATATAATTTTGGAAAAGCGGAGGGTTTTTTCGCAAAAAATGACATGGTAGGGCCATTTCTGCAAAAAAAAATGAGGACCTATACGTAATTTTGCAAAATCCGAAGGGGCTTTCCACAAAAAATCCTACGTGGCAGTGCTCTCCAGGGGCGAATCCCCCCGGGCTTAATATAGGAGTATTCCTAACAATAGAATCTAATAATATGAGAATCGCATAGAAGATAGCAGAGGACTCAATGGCATGACCATATTTACATCAAAACCAGCATGAATTTCCTATGACTCAATGGCTGCTGTTACGGTGCGGCTACTGTAGCACACGCGCACTGTTCATATGACTACTGCAGCAATCGTGATGCGCACTATTCACATAGTTACTATAGCAACCACGATTAGTTTCCTTTCTTAAGAATTAAATTGATTTGGTTAGTTTGGAATCCTATTTTTTTTGTTAGTTTGTTTTTTTAAGTTAGAGATTATTTCTTAGGAATCAAGTTAAGTTATCCCTATAAAAGATATGATATTGTATCTTCTTAAATCAAGTAAAGATGAATAAAGAAGTCTCTAGTCCCTAAAGTTCAGTTGTGGTTGTTCCCTTGACCAGCTATTCTAGATCTATTTCTCGCTCAATCGGTGCCCTCTTCACCTAGCGTTGTTCTACTTCAAGTCGTCGCCGTCCGACCTCTCTTCGACGGATGATTACTCCTTTATTGTGCTAGTTCACAACAGCTGCTGCATAAGTTTTTACCTTTTTCACAGGAGAAATTAATATATTTTATTATCCGTAAAACCAATATATACAGGCTGTGGGAATTGTTGCTTCTGTTGGAGATTCAGTGAACCATATCAAAGTTGGCACTCCTGTGGCCCTTATGACTTTTGGGAGCTATGCTGAATTCACGCTGGTACTGCATTCTATGTGTTTTTGTTACACAATAAATAACCTACTATCTCCTGCTCCTTCGCCTTTTGACTTTCGAAATGTTACCTCTCTCTACCAGTAACAATTCTTTTGGCTTTACATCTTTCTGATGAAAGGTTCCAGCCAATCAACTTCTTCCTGTGCGAAAACCAGACCCAGAGGTTGTCGCTATGCTAACATCAGGATTGACTGCTTCAATTGCTCTTGAAAAGGTTCTCTTGATCGTCGGTTCTGTTTATTTTGTTTGTCGTATACCATTTGTTTTTGACCCCATATCTTGTTCAAAAATCTTCAAGTTCAGAGTTAGAAAAATATAACTTCCTTCCTGGTCTGATGCGGATTTGATTTCTGCTGTCTTTAGGCTGGTCAACTGACATCTGGGCAGGTTGTTTTAGTCACAGCAGCTGCTGGTGGAACAGGACAATTTGCTGTTCAGGTGAGCTGTGGCATTTCAATAATATTACTATGCCTTTTTTTATGTAATGCTCAATTGCTCGTCTACTTATATAGTTTATCAAGGAAGTAGAATTATAATGCTTCAAGTCATTTTTTGAACTTGAACAAGATAACTATTTCATGAAAGTTGGAGCACGTATAATTATCATTCGTAGTTAACTAGCAGTAGCGTCATGTTGTGGCCACTTACATGCACTTTTTGCTGCATAGAACAAGGTATTTCTAGGACATAGTCAGATTTATCATCGTTTGTTCTCTTTTACGTCTTTATGCTACTCCGTTTTTTGAGCAACTGTTATGGGTTTTTAACCTTGAAACGTGTCCTTTTGTCCTAAATGTTTTTTTATCACTTTCACTAGCTTGCAAAATTAGCAGGCAACAAGGTTGTTGCCACATGTGGAGGTGAAAGTAAAGCAGCCCTTCTAGCTTCCTTCGGAGTTGATCGAGTTATCAACTACAGGAATGAAAAGATCAAAGATGTGAGTTTTTGTTTCGACGTTTCATACTTCTACTGCTTATAATGCAATTTTGCTCTAGCGTGGTTTATGTGTCAAGTGTTTGAGCTTGGTAGCTTCACCTTACTTGCTTTCCGTGCTGACATAAAATGTTCCAAATTTATTTTCTAGTCGAATATATGTTGCTGTTATGTGGTTGTGTACTACATTTACTTACCAGGATATAATCTTGCAAGTAATTTTATTCTTACACTTGCATGATGTTTTATGTGCCATGGATAATGCACAATGTTTATTGGGCATGCTTGACTAACATGTATGCTCATTTGTCTCTGTAGAGAGTGTCTATAATTTATAATTTATACCGAGTAGGTGTACTTGTGAAGTTATTAGTTTAAACTTTAAAGTGACTGTAAGCTGTTTTGCATTGATCCATTATATGTTCTTCGCAATGATTATAGTAATTAAGGATTGTTTGACCGTTTGGTTTCAGGTTCTGAAAAAAGAGTATCCAAGAGGTGTAGAAATCATATATGAATCTGTAGGTGGAGAAATGTTTGATTTGTGCTTAAATGCGCTAGCAATCCATGGACGTCTTATTGTAATTGGTATGATCTCCCAGGTAAATATTTTTGACAGCCTCTGAACCTCACACTTATCGATTTATTATGCACTCTGATTGGCAACTTTAGTGGGGTGAAATGGAATATGGGAAATTTGTTTCGTGCTTCACCAAACAGAAAATTGCATGGATTTTTAAAACAAATGAGGAATTGTGGAGCTAAACAGGTGCATCAGTGTAATTTTCACTTGGTGGAGCAAAGGACACCCTCTGGGAATATTGTGAGGTGTCATTGCAAACTGTTCATATATTATTGAATGGTCCATTATGTATCTGCATTAATGGTTGGAAACTTGCAAATATACCTAGGGAAGTTCATTGATTTATCATGATTCTGTTGGCAGTTACCTGAATTTGTGTTGGTAATTATCCTGTTTTCCTTGTAGGATGTTGTAGCTTATACATGAATAGACGATAGTTGGTAGTGAACAATCTTTGAATGTTTTCAGTATCAAGGAGAGAATGGCTGGAAGCCACAGAATTACACTGGACTATGTGAGAAGATTCTTGGAAAAAGTCAAACTGTGGTATGTATGTGCAGCAGAACACCAGAACTTCTCAGTTGGCATATACTACATTTTTATTTGCGATTTAATAAATTGGTCATGACAAAGTGCACTCTTACTATAGTTAAAACTGACCATGCCATTGCAGTATTAAAAATGTGATGCTCGTTTGGTCCATTGAATAGATTATAGTCAACATGATATGAGCTCGTTTTTTTGTTAGTATGTGTGAAATTTCAGGATACCAAGCAACCTTTTAACTCGGAGTGGAGCCTTTCTATCTATATCTAGGTCTAAGAATTGTCATATTTTGATAAGCAAATCGAACTTTCCAGTAGCTATATACCACTTTCACTCTCAAAATTACATGCATACTTCACAGACTGTATGGGACAGACATTGTCACATTGAGCCATATAGATAGATGCTGCATCCCATAGAATTCTTTTGTAGTGTACTCCTTGAAACTCTCAGCTCTTTCCTTTCCAATTTCAGGCTGGATTTTTCCTAATTCAGTATGCTCACCTGTGGCAAGATCATCTTGACAAACTTTTTGACCTGTATGCCTCTGGAAAGCTAAAGGTATGCTTCATACTGTGTATTTGCTGCTTGGTGCTTTGTGTGATGGCTGTCAGGAAAATGGCAGTAACCAGAAATTTACAAGGCAGAAATCTCAACATGCTAAGCAAAAAAAAAAAAAACAAAGTCATGAATTGTTCTTACCATTTTTTTTGCCACTTTCGTACTATATTCACATAATAACATTTCTCCGTAATGTTATTTTAAATAACAGGAGAAATACAAACGCAGCTCGATGTTTCACCTTTTTTCTAACCAAGTAACCAGAAACTGAATGATTTCCAACAAGCTTTTACTGTTATAATACTGGAGATTAGTTTTCGGACTCTCGTACTGATATGGCTTATGATAGGCCAGGAAGGCTTGGAATCGCCCTCTTGCGAGGCTCCGATTCCTGTGACCAACTGGTTAAAAACTTACTGCTTTATTGCTTGCTCAAACTGATACAAGTCGGCCTTCATATATCAGGCGCAAGTATTCTCTAAGGAAGCTAATATCATATTTAGGAAAGCACACAAATTATCCTAATATAAATTCCTAATACAAGGGAACTACTTATGGCAAAGGAAACCCATTAACTTGCCGCTGCCTCCCCGGATCCTGGTGCTCCCGCGGCAGCTGTGGCATATCTGGAAATGCTGGCATTACCAGCAATACTGCCCAGCGGCACGTGCCCACTAGTATCAATAGGTTGCGCAACAGCCCTTCTTCTCCTGTGATATGTCTTCCCAATAAAAGCGTCCACAACACTGCCATGAAACAGCTCGTCCTCGAGTTGGAATTCAGAATGATCACGTTTGAAATCATGTAGTGTAATCCAAGTAGCATCTGTCGGCGGACAGCCCACCCACTGAACCAAAAGCTCCTAAGTGCCCCGGTTGAGATGAGCGTGAAGTACCTTGGCTGGCGTAGGAGAAACACGGCCATGAACAATGACCGCAAGGGGAACCGTATCAGTAGGAGGAGTACCAACGAATTTCTTGAGAAAAACCGCATGAAAAACATCATGGATTCGAGCCTTCGGAGGTTACTGGAGGCGATATGAAACCAGGCCAATTTGTTCCAACACTTGGGATGGTCCATAGAAGCGTGGAACCAATTTTGTCAGTGAACGGTCTGTGACGGACGACGTCGTACGACGATGCAAACGTAACCATGCCCGCTCACCAACCTAAAATTCCAAAGCGCAATGCTTGCGATCATGCAGCTGTTTCATGAGCGTTTGAGCCTGAAGAAGCTGCTCTCGGATGTCAGCCAGAAAAGCATGCATCACGTTCCATCAGTTGCTTATCCACTGCCGCAAACCTGGCAAGACCAGGCTAGTAGGAAATAAGGGTCGGTGGATCCCTGTAGTAACCCACTAACCCTGCCGGATGTAGATGTTTTATAGCGCTGACAAGTGAGGCAACCCTGGATGTATTTGCAAACCAGACTATTCGCATGAGCATTATAGAAAGAAGTGTGCAGCCTATGCAGAGTCTTCTGAACACCGTCGTGACCATTGCCACGTGCGACTTGCAAAAGTTGGGGCCAAGCCGTGGAAGTGCTGGGGACAAAGATAAGACCTTTGTACAGGACAAACCCATCCACAAGTGACCAATCAGGGCTTTGGCCTCGCCCGCAACGATCACAGTACGCTTGTCAAGCCACTCCGGAATAGAGCTGAATTCTTGTTGCAAAGCAGCGAACGGATAAAAATCTGGACAATACAAGGCACAGACGGACTGAACATCTTCATCCCTTCGTGACAATGCATCTGCAGCCGTATTCTGGCGACCAGGCCTGAACTCAATGGTAAAGTCAAACCGAACAATTTGCTCACTCATGCATGCTGAGAAATTGTGGAAAGCCGCTGGTCCAATAAATATTTCAAACTGTATGATCCATTCTGATGGTGAAAGAACATCCCCAGAGGCAAGGTCGCTAGTGGCAGACTGCTTTAACAAGGCCAATTAATTCTCTTTCGTATGCAGCGAGCTGAGCATGGTGGGGGGGCAACAGCTCGACCAAAGAAGGCAATCGGTCCCATGCTTTGGTGAAGAACAACCCCAAAATCTGCATCAAAGGCATCACGATCAACCAAAAAATGTTTGTCGAAGTCTGGCAATGGAAGGACAGGTCCTGCCTTGAGGGCTTGCTTGAGGGCACGAAAGGAGTTGTCAGCCTCTATCGACCACACAAAGGTGGCCTTCTTGAGAAGTTTGGTGAGGGGCACAGCAACCTCACCACAAGCTCAAATAAACTTTCTGTAATACCCTGTGAGGCCCAAAAAAACCCCGAATGGCACGAACCGTGCAACGGTGCAAGGAGTTGGCCATGCGTCAATTGCCTCAATCTTGCTAGGATCCATTGCGACGCCATCACTGGAAATAATATGGCCAAGGTAGGCAATGGACGTGTCGCCGAAGTGGCACTTAGAACGGCGAAGCTTCAATTGGTGATGATGAAGAGCCATGTTCGACCACGTTGATCTCCGACCACGTTGTCCAGTTTGACCACACAGGTCTCCAATTACGCTGATCTTCAACCATGTTGTCCGGATCGACCACATAGGTCTCCAACTACGCTGGTTTCCGACCACATTGGTTTCGACCACTCAGGTCTCGACCATATCAACCATGTCGAATTTCGATCACACAGATCTACGATCACCACGTCAATCTTTGACCATGTTGAATCAATCATGTTAGTTCGACCATATTAATTTCGACCACATAGGTCTTAACTACATCGGTTTCGACCACGTTGATTTGACCACGCTAGTCTTCGATCACATATCTTGACCACATCAGTTCCGACCGTCTTGGCTTGACCACGCTAGTTTTCGATCACACAGATCTCGACCACGTCGAATCTGATCGTCTTGGTTCAACCACACTAGTCTTCGATCACACAGATCTCGACCACATCGATTTTGACCACACTGGTTTCGACCACTTCGATCTTCGACCACAGGTTATCGAGCATGTCGATCTTCGACCTCGTTGGTTCAACCACGTCAGTTTTGACCATGCTGGTTCCCGACCACATTGGTTCGACCATAATTGTTCTTGACCACACAGGTCTTCTAACCACTAACAGATGTGATAGTTTTGTGATTACAGCACCAGTAATTCCGACTAGCGGTAGTACCGTAGAATATACTGCGGTAGTTCCAATTTCCCTGAAAAGTGCATATACTTCAATAGATTTTACAAAACACATTTCCAAACTACAGTATCATGCACACAAGAATTATCCATGATTCCCAACATGTTGCAAAACACATTTGCATACTTTTAGAATCATGACACGAGGATTATATATATGAGATTCAATCATTTGCAAAACATATTTGCAAATATAAGCCTCATACTACAAAGAATAGAAACATGGACTTCAAACACTTGCAAAACACATTCGCAATGTATAGTTCTATGTTACAAGGATTCAATACATGAGCTTCAACTATTTGCAAAACACATTCGCAAATACAAATCTCATGCCAAAGAGAGCTAGAACAAGTGAGGTTGAGCAATTAACACATGATGAAACTCAAAATATTAGACATGGCCCCTCTTAATAATACGACAACCTATACTAGCAACCTGGTCTTCCAACGAAATACCAAGACTGGTAAATGAATATAACACATCTTTAGCCCTAGCTAGCTATACCTTTGTTTTAAGTCATAATTTTGACATGCATCAATTAATAATGCATCTTTTACTTCAACTCTATCAACGCGTGATGGATCTTTACTTTACTTGATGATCAACACATGATCATCTCCTTTTGGACATGCATCATGTTCCAGCTAGACATGTTTGTCGTCTTCATCGTGCTCTTTATGGCCTTAAACAGGCCCCTCGTGCCTGGTTTGCACGTTTCACCTCAGTGATTACCGTTGTCGGTTTCACTGTCAGTACCCACGATCCTGCTCTTTTTGTCCATGTCTCACCTCGAGGTAGGACACTACTTCTATATGTAGATGATATGCTCATTACTGATGATGATTCCTCATTCATCACATACGTGAAGAAGCATCTCAGTGAGTAGTTTCTGATGACTGATCTTGGTTTGCTTACGTACTTCCTTGGGATTGAGGTTTCTTCCACGTTTGAGGGTTACTGTCTCTCCCAGCAGAAGTATGTTTGGGATATTCTTGATCGGTCTGGTTTGACTGACACTCGCACTGCTGAGACTCCTATGGAGCTCTCCCTTAGCTTCGTGTTATTGATGGTGATCTTCTTGAAGATCCTACCCATTATCACCATCTTATCGGGAGTCTGGTATATTTTGTGAGCACTCACCCTGATATTGCTTATGTTGTTCATATCTTGAGTCAGTTCATGGCTAGTCCTACTTATCTTCACTACAGTCACCTCCTTCGTGTCCTTCACACTTGCGTGGGACAATCTCTCGTCGCTTGTTTTTCCCTCGCTCCACCTCACTACAGTTTTAGGCGTATTCTGATGCGACCTGGGCTAGTGATCTTTCTGATCGTCGTTCTCTTTCTGCTTACTGTGTTTTTCTTGGCTACTCCTTGATTGCCTAGAAGACAAAGAAGCGGACTGCAATTTCCCGTTTGAATGCAGAGACTGAGTTGAGAGCTATGGTAGCAGTAACAACAGAGATTACTTGGTTGAGGTGGCTACTTGTAGACTTTGGTGTACTTGTGAGGGGACCTACGACACTTATGTCTGACAGTACAGGTGCTATCAGTATTGCTCGTGATCCAGTGAAGTATGAGCTCACCAAGCACATTGGAGTGGATGCTTCATACGCTCGCTCACAGGTATAAGAGGGAGTACTTGCTCTACAGTTTGTGCCATCAGCGTTACAGCTTACTGACTTCTTCACGAAGTCCCAAATTAGAGCACAACATTTGTATTTTCTCTCCAAACTCAATATGTGTAATCTACCATGAGTTTGAGGGGATGTTAAGAATAGAATAAGATTGTTATTTATTTTCTTATATGCCTTGGTTTTCTTACCTGTATATGGCATATTCCTTTGTATATCCTCTTGTACTCCCTATATATATTGTCCTTTGGACTTCATGAATGTACACACAATATTCATAACACTGCAATGCTGGTATTACCGGCAATACTGCCCAACGGCACCTGTCCACTAGTATCAATAGGTTGCGCAGCAGCCTTTCTTCTCCGGTGATATGTCTTTCCAATAAAAGCGTCCACAACACGTACCCTACCTAGCTGGGATCCATTGGGAGCCAACTGGAAACAAGTACCAGCCTCAGTGGTTCCCTCGAACAGCATGTTTTGTACTTAGTCTGTTGGTGAACTGAGCTACGTTGTACTTCGACACATTCTTGTCAATTAATTGATTTTTTCTGTTGATTTACTAATGTGAACATATCACAATGCTATTTTTGTTGTCATTTCTCCCTACACCCAGCCAGCAATTATTTATAAATTCTTACAATAGTATTAAATAATTCTTTTATTTTTCTAACTTATTGCGCACTGCATACAACAGGTTTCCCTTGACCCGAAGAAATTCTTGGGTGTTGCTTCCGTGGCAGATGCAGTAGAGTATCTTCATTCTGGCAGGAGCGTTGGCAAGGTACCACTGTTGCTACGACAACAGACGAGTCCGTTCTTGTCTACTGTAATGCACCTTACAATTTTTCATGTGGAACCTTTTCAGGTCGTTGTCTGCATTGATCCAGCATACAGTCAGTCCTTTGCTAAGCTATAATCAGTACACATTAAGACATACGAGATGCATCATCATCGATAGTGCACAGTAATCTGTGATATTTGCGTAGGTTAAAAGAGACACACAGCCTGGGTGAATCGAACAAATGACCATATTTCCTTGGTGCCAAGGAACGTAACTGTGTCATCGTTTATATTCCTGTATAGCTCGCTTGAGATTTAAGAAGTTTGGAATACGCGTGAGTCAAATCAAATAAGCTTCTGATATGGGAGACTAATTTGTATTTGAGTAAGGTGCTATTTACAATCGTGTAACATTGTTTCAGGTTATGCGTGAATTTATATTCTTGTATAGCTCGCTTGAGATTTGAGAAGTTTGGAATACGCGAGTCAAATAAAAAAAACTTCTGATATGGGAGACTAATTTGTATTTGAATAAGGTGCAATTTACAATCGTGTAACATTGTTTCAGGTTATGCGTGAATCTTCCTAGATTTTTTCTTTGGGCCCATGGCATTAGGGCAGGTTTAGAACGTAGGAATTTTATAGAAAACATTTCAATCCTTGCAAAGATCTCCAAACAGGCGCCTTATCTCTTGGATGTTAGAACAAAAAAATGTTCCTTTGCACAGTTTACAAAATGGAAAGTTCTTGTGGTTTTGATTAGAGGTGGTCAAATGGGCAGACTAACCTTGTCGGCCCGAAACACGGTACTGTTAGCTTATCTAGGTACGGCATGGCTCACACCTAAATGGGCTATTGTGGCCCGCCCTGATCAGCCTTGTCGTGCTTGGGCTTGCCTGGCCCAGTCCGGCACGCCCAGTACCGTGTAATGTTAGGCACAACCTAGCTTGGCTTGGCACGTTGAGACGGTGAAGAGGTGGTAGCCGAAGGGTGGAGGTGAGGTGAGAGGCGACGCTGGAGGGCGAGACGAAGCAGAGGGGGCGATGGCGTGAGGGACTGGAGTCACAGAGGGGGCGACGGCTGCCGTCGGAGTCAAGGAGGTTGGCAGCAAATCCGATGATAGAGGGGTGTTAGCGGAGGAGGTGGTGAGGGGTGGCGGAGGAGGTGGTGGTGGAAGAGGTGGGCGGTGGATCTAGTGGTGAGTGGGCGGTGGATCCGACGACGGAGGGGCGAGGGTGGAGAAGGAGGTGGGTGGCGTGCCGGCGTTGGAGGAGATGGTAGAGGGGTGGCACACCGATGTCAATGCATGGAGGCAGGTGGGGGGTGCCAGGGTGTGCGGCGATAGTTGGCCGTCAGCTTAACATGTTTGGGCTGGCACGCCATGGTCTATAATCTCATTGTGCTGTGCCTAGATCCAAAACTTAGCCCATGGGCTAGCACAACATAACCTATTTAGTTAAATGAGCCAACCAGATAATATACACTAGCTTGTACCGGCGGTCCATTTGATCAAGTCTAGTATTGATGGCGTGAGATGAAAGTAAGAACACAGCAAATCATGCACGTAACGACAAAGTTCTTTTAGACTAACACACAACGACAGGTTAGGCACACAAGTCACAGGTGAGACATCCACTGACGTACAGGGTGAGCTTTTACAGAATCAGCCGTCTCGTGAGCATGGTTACAGCTAAAAGCATGACACGGTAATAACTACAAAAAAAGAACACAAATGAACGCAAGTGGTCTGTGCATCTGACATTTGACTGGCTCTTGCGGCATCCTTTACGGGCTTACCCGGACCCACTCGTACCGGCCGTCCATTGGAGCGTCCTTGGCGACGTCATAGTTGTACCTTCAACAAAACCAAAAGATCCACACGTTATTATTACAAGTTTACAACACTGGTTATTGCACTGTCAACTTTTGAACACTTGCTTCAAAAATTTGGCAAACGCCTGAGCTGAGTTGGCAAAACTAAAATTGATTTTAAATTTGGAAAAAAATTCAAATTTTTGGGCCACTAGCATGCAGTAGAACTTCACAGCCTGTCCCAGTTGGAAAACCTCACCACAGTCTGTCCCAGCTGGAATTCTTTTAGAAAAGCCCAGTTGGAAGTTAAGCTGCAAAAAGAGAATGCTTTTTCTGTTCGAGCTATCCCATGATCCCCAAAACTCCATATTTTTAGAGGCCCCAAAACTCCAAGGTAGGTAGTAATTTTGTTCAGTTCCTACACTAGCAGTGGCAACATTCCTTTCTAAGATGAGAAAAAAAAAGAGAGCAGCAAGTAGCAACAGAAGAATACAGGGCAAGCCATATGCTGCTCCAGTGGAGTTACAAGTCAGCACAGTAACTCCGTTTGGCGTTTTTACTGTCTGAGAGGGCATGCAGCACCACGCTGACAGTTGCGAGCTTCGGTTACTTCAACGGAATTACAGGCCCACTGCCGAGCGTGCTGCTGCTGCTTTGCATGCCAGCTATAAATAAATCCCTAACCCGAGCCTCGTAGCTTTCCCGAAGAGGGAGCCGGAGGCGCTGGCGCCGAAGGCCAGAGCTCAGATGATGTGCTATACTCACTTGGCCGCGAAGCGCCGCGACACGCTGCTCTCCGCCGCGGCGAAGAACGCCTCCACCTCCTCCTCCGGCGGCGACCTCCCCTTCTTCGCCTTCTTGGGCCTGCGCGTAACAACGGACAACACACAAGGAAGAGAAAGAAGAGAGAAATCAGCCACAGCGTGTGCGAAGTTCTGTACACAGGAGAACAGCTTCGAACGGGGTTAGCTCTTGTCATGAGAAGAAGGCAGGGAGGGAGAGGGAGAGGGAGAGTGAGAGACTGACAAGTCGGCGCCCACATTGTCGTTCTCGCGCGTACTGCAGCCCGACACCGCCGTCACGGCGGCGGCCGCGGCCGCGGCAGCCATGCCTTTTTTCCCTTCCCTTGTTATCCTTGTCTTTTCCCTGGGCTAACAACGCGCCTGTGCCGGTGGGTGTTTGTTGGGGTATTACGGCCTTACGGGGCCAGGTTGGGTGGGATGGGAGGAGATAACGATAGGATTAGGTGGGGGAGCCGCGCGAGCTTATGCTACAGCTTATGGGCGCTCGTCCGCGGCGAGAGATTCCGAGTGGAGTCCTTATTAACTGGCCGAACCGGCCGCCCAGTTTGCATGACTAGATTTTTATGTATTAACCGACAATTTAGGTGTATTAAACTAATGAGCAGTGCTTTTATATTTTTTTCTTTCTAACAAGAGTAGCACTAATCTTAAAGCAAATAATGAGACAAGTAATATCTATCCACCATTTATTATGATTTAAAATTTATGCAAATTACTATTAAGAAAAACATGAAAGCATCCCCTAAACTAATTTGTTTTTAGATGGGATTTCACTAAGGCTATGCATACTCATGGAGGACGATGACAGCTGGCTCTCCCTGATTTTTGCATGTGCAGATGCTTGCTAGCCAAATGCTAGCATAAGGAAGCCGAGTCGGTACCGATACGCATTCTTTCATATTTTTCTCTCCATGGAAACCATATTTTATTCACTGATTTGACCCACGTGTTGATGAACTTTGATCTTTGTAGAGCATTCTCGTTGTTATTAGACATCATTCTTCTCTATTGCTCTAATTATAGGGTTGCTTTCTCTCAGTACTAGATACTACCTATATAGATCAGCATCTTGGAGTAATAACTAATATGTATGTATGTATTTATAACATTGGAGTCATATTTGTTATCAAAGTATATTCACTTTATAGCTCGTTAATCTACAACATTATAATCTGAACCCATCACTATGGACGGTGTAAATCTTTTATCTTTTTTCACTGGTTATTATGTTAATTTCTAGTTTTTGATAGTAACATGGTGGCTTCTCTTGAATTAGCATAATTTTGGATTTTATATGACGTGGAGTTTTTAGTTTTAGGTTGAATTTATATACAAATATATTTGGTAATTTTCATTTCATTTTTATTTTGAATTTTAGATATTTAGATATTTTAATTTAGAATTCATATAAAAATCAAAATTGTTATTTTTTCTTTGATTTTTTTCAGATTTGCATATTGTTGGATCCTACATGACATGGAGTTCTTTTTTATAGTCTCAGGTTGGAATCACATACAACTCCAACTGATATTTTTATTTCATTTTTATTCCAAATTTAAGCTATTTAGGGATTTTACATTGGAGTTCGTGTGGAAATCAAATCACTAATTTTATTTTTTATTATAATTTAAGGTTTGAATTTGTATACTAATCCAACTACTAATTTTCATTTGATTTTTATTCCAAATTTCAGTTTTACTTTAAAGTTCTTTGGAGTTTGTATGGAAATCAAATGGAATAAGTCTACTATACCCCCTCAACTATTGTGTTGGTCTAAATTTCAACCTCTAACTACAAAAATGAGTAATCAGAACTCCTTAACTATCAAAACCAAGCAACTTACCCCTCAAGACTATTCCACCTCGATATTGAACTGATGTGGCACATATGTGGCAATCGTTTCGCTAACATAGCATCTACATTAGCATCCAGGTCACCAGATTTTTGCCATCTCATCAGCCAAATCACCTCCCCTCTCTCTCCCTTTGCCTCCCTTCTTTGCTCTCTCCCCCGTTTACTACATCTCGCTCAAAACAAAGAGTTAGGGGTGGCCATGGGAGCGGCTCGGCTGAGCTCGACGTCGGCGGTGCTTGGCGAGGACTAAAATGGGGTGCGACGACCACAGAGAACTCTTGGGCAACGTTGGCATGAGCGGAGGCAGTATGTGGCGGTGACTGCACACCTCAACATGGCCTCCCAATCTGGCAAGAGAAGGATGCCGCCATGCACAGTTTAGCATCAACTTCCTCCCAAAACAAGAGAAGAATGATGCCTGGTGACCAGAGTGGCAAACAAGCGGTGGTCACCAGTGATTGGAGTGGGCAAAGGAGGTTGCTCGGCAACCAGGGAACCTGGATTTGTGGGATCTGCAACATTGCTAGTTCTTCGTGCCCCTCTCCTTGCCGCCTTCGTCGCCATTACGGGCTCCATACCAACTTCCCCATCGATGGCGGTCCAAGCAGTGCGTGCACAAGGTGGGTGATGGTGGGAGGAGGAGGTTGTGGTGGCTTCCATCCCCTTCCATCACCCACAACCAATTTGACCGTCGCCACCACCCTTCCCTACCACCACGAAAATCACCCAAATTCGAGCGCTATGTCGTCCTGCCACCCAAACCAAGGTAATCGTCAACTCCACCGTGCTTAGGCGAGTTGAATCCCTCCTAGCCCCATCTGAATCCTTGTTGTAATCCCACCAGCGCCGTGCGACCACACCCACCCTTCTTTTGTCGTCGCATGTTGCCTCACCTCTACACCACGTCCTGAGCCAGCCCGTCTACAATGGGGTGCACTTTGCGTCATCCTAAACCTGTCCACTCCACTCCTGATGGCCTTTGATCATTAGAATGCCACCGCTATGGGTGGCTGCCACCATCTCCCTTGTTTCTGCCCCACTCTCGGTGCCACACCACCTCATGTTGTCCTAGCCCAATCTGCGCATACCTCACTGGTGCTTTCCAAGCAGTCGCCCATGCCAGTGAGCTACTGGACACCGTTGCCATGGCCGAGCTCTGCCCCGCCTGCTCTGATTGTTGGTAGTGGGAGGAAGAGAGAAGAAAATGTAGTGGAAGAAGTCATATAGCATGACATGTGGGCCCATATTAATTTTATTTGTTGACTCAGATGACTAGCATTCATGTCACTAAAATCCATTTAACTTGTCAAAAATCACTGCCATATCAGCACCACATGGATGAAAATCGGGGTGGAATAGTCTCAAGGGGGTAAATTGCCCGATTTTGATAGTTAAGGGGTGTCAGTTACCTGGTTTTGTAGTAAGAGGTTGAAATTTAGACCAACACAATAGTTGAGGGGGGGTAAAATAGACTTATTTCGAATCAAATTGCTAATTTTATTTCTCACCCAAATTTAAATTTTAGGTTTAAATTCATATACAAATCCAACTAGTATTTTTTATTTTGAATTTTACTTTTACTTTGAAGTTCTTTGGAGTCTATATGGAAATCAAATTTCTTATTTTATTTTATTTTGAATTTCAGTTTTAAGTTAGAATTTGTATACAAATCTAACTACTAATTTTCATTTAATTTTTATTCCAAATTTTATTTATTTTATTGTATTTGATATAGACTCTTTTTTATCTAAGCCGTTATAATTTGGGTCCGTCCGATGGATGATTAGATCTTTTCTCTCTTTTTTTATTAATATAAAATTTTTTAGCTATTAAAAATGAACGTGATGACTTCTTTTTTCCCCTACTTTAATAGTATAATAACAGATAGATTAACACCAGCTAGCCAGCGTTTGCGCGGCACAAGGAAAGCGGAGCGGCCGCGGGACGTACGTGTCGGTGTCGCACGGGGGCGTGCTGTCACGGCTCGTCACTGGATGTACTTACTTGGGCGCGCCGTGCGGGCCGTGGGGCGCCACCGCCCACTGTGGCCGCGTGCGCGCGCCAGGCTGCCCCTCACCTGCCGAGTGGGGCGGGGCGCGCGGACCTTCGAGGCCGTGATTGGAAACGGTGGCCGCGTGCGCGCGCCAGGCTGCCGAGAGGGCGGACCTGTGAGGCTGTGAGGCTGTGGATGGAAACGGGGAATGCGCCGGCCGAAGCGTGCGAGCACTAGTGTGTACGGTGGTGGATGCGCCGCGCGAGGAGGCCCCGGTTGGGCTGGGTGGGACCTGCGGAGATTTTGCGTGCGACACGGGGTTGTGGGGCGCGGCTGGCTGGTGAGCCTCGGCGTCAGGCGGAGCGAAGGCGCGGGTGGAGCGATCGTGCTGCGGCGACGTACTGCGGTACGGGTGACCGGTTGGCGGTGGCTACGGACAAAACCTGACCTGAATCTTTCCCCCCCTTTCGGTTATTCTTTGCTGAGAAAGGTTTTTGCTTGGATTTTTGCTCGGGCTGACCGCAAATAGTTACGTCGCTGTGGAAATGAGAATTTGCCGTTTTGCATTCCTCTATATTTTTGGCATGCTTTCGGTTTTAGCATTACGGATGTGGAGGTCAATGCTGTTCATTTCGGGGGACCATCAATATACCTCTACTCTCTACTTACTTAGGAGTGATGGTCATAGTCACCGTAGTATGTCTCATCTCCCGGCTACTCTTTCCACTTTTCTAAAAAAATCTCTAATGAAGACAGGATAAACATCAGTTTCATTTGTAAGCCACCAATCAAACACAGTTTAGCCGGCAGAAGGAGCAAAGTAGGCATGGTGTCGTCAACTGGATACCATCATCATCTTAGTGGTCTAGACAGTCTGAAAAGAGAGGAACACCCGAGTGTTCGAGACTGAGACAAGTTAAAAGCATGGGATACTGCAGGGGTATTAAAAGCGGATTTTCTAAACGGCCTTGTTTTTTTTTTTGCCTTTTTGATTTCTCTAAAAATTAAAAAGTTAAACGTCGAAACAGAATAATCTCTTGAATCAGATTCTCCTAACAGCTTCCTGTGCCTCCTAACAACTTCCTGTGCCTAAAAGGGTATGCGACATTTACGTTGGTATCTCCGCCGTTCACTACCGTGTCAAAAAAATATAGCATCAGTTGTAGCCAAAAATCATCAACTGTAGCCTAAAAGAACACTCCTAATTTGACGGTAGGCTACAAGCAGGCTATGTAGTTAGGGAGGTCTAGTCGATCTTGTAATTTAATTTCGTTTTTTCTTCTTTCCATTCAAACCCTGTTGTATCTTGTTTTCGCTAGACAAATACATAGACACATAAATATTTTATGTGTTTATTAAAAATAAGAAACAAAAAAATCAATATGCCAATACACAGATTTCACCTTCCTAAAAATTTTGTAACAAAAAAGAAAAACAATGAAACTCTATCGGATATGCGATGGAGGCGTAGAGATGTGACGCCACCTAGTGAGGCTCGTTGGCTCGATTCAAAAAATTTTCAATTATACTCGTTAATTGGTTAAACATTAAAATGAGTTGATTTCAAATGAATTTGACTTTTGCTCTAGCTCGGCTCGTATTCTAAAAATACTTCCAAATTATACATAAAATGGTATTAAATCAAACTATGTCAATTTTGGATAAACCTTGATAAAACGAGGAGTTGAATCAATATCCGCCCCTAGACGCCACCTTTGTTAGAGCTCGGCCGAGCACGAAGCCGGAACCAAAAGCGTGTGTCGGATAAGTCAATCCCCACATAGTTGACTCGATGCGCTGGGCAGTACGATATATTTTCGGTGAAATTTTATAAGTAAAACATATGCATTCAGCTAGGACATAATAAATCTACCATACCATATATCTATTGCCTATGTTCGTTGTAGTATTATATTAGTTTTTATCTTTAGCGGAATTTATGAAGAATGGAACATTGTTTGGTGAAATTGTTCGTATCGCTGAGTTTAACTCCGCCTTCTCTTTGCATAGTTAAAACTACTCATGAAAAAAATTCAGGAAAAAATCATATCGCGTTTTCATGTGATAGAACCGCCGCAGAGGATAGACTGCCAATTTGATCCTACCACTGCTGCTTCTTTAACTTGAATCCAACGGATGCCTCGACAAGCAAGCACTAAATCCCTAATTCGGTAATTCCCCATCTAACTCTCCTCCAGTTTTCCTCCCCGCCATTGCTGGGGAAATTTAACTTTTTGCCACCCTTAAGAATGCCACATATCCAAATGTCATCCTCTTCGTTGCAATTGATATTTTGCCACTCTCGAGCCTACGTGGCGCCTAGTCACCGCCATGTCGGCGCCGCGCGCCCGCCGCCCTCGCGCCTCGCGCCGCGCGCGCCGCCTTCCCCGCGCCGCGCTGTGCGCGCCGCTGCGCCTCCGTCCCTTCTCCCGCCCGCGCCTCGCGCGCCGCGCTGCGCGCGCGCGCCTCGTGCCGCGCCTCCCGCCGCCACTAAAAGATTTCGCCGAGCGCACGGCGAGCGGGAGTCGCGCGCGCGCGCAGCGCGCGCGCGCGCGCGACAGGAGGCGGCGCGAGCGGGCGGCGGCGCGGGCGGCGGCGCGGCGCGCGAGCGCGCGGCGGCGGCGGCGGCGCGGCGCGACATGGCGGTGACTAGGCGTCACGTAGGCTCGAGAATGGCAAAATATTAATTGCATCGAAGAGGATGATATTTGGATAGGTGGCATTCTTAAGAGTGGCAAAAAGTTAAACTTCCCGTTGCTGGGCGCTTCGGCCGTCTCCTCTCGGTTCTCGGATCTCTCCCTTGTCGCCGCCGCCTCTTATCATCAGTTGTCGCGGCCCAGTCCGATTCGACGCCGTTCACCTGCACACAGTTCCACCAACACCCTTCTCCACTTCCCCACGCTGTCGACCCCAGCACTCCCGGGCTGCATCGGCCGCCAAGCCCCTCGCCGTCCTCCTGCTCGTCAGTGTTAGCCTCGGTATGATATCTCTCTCGCTCGCTCGCTCGCTGCTGCTGCAAATTGAGCCAGAGCTTGTCTCTATTACTGGTGCGGTTCCTTTATGAATCTATCATGGTAGTATTTGAAGTGGTTGATATTCCCTTGTATATAAGATAGCTAATTGTATCGTCGCCAAAGAAAAGATCGCTAATTGTAACTGGCTACATGACATAACTTGCCAGCTTGTGCTGATTGATCTCAGGAAATCTGATTACTGTTTTTTTTTCAAAAAAAGAGGGAGAGTTTGCCCTCCAGATCCAAGTAATTTTTAGGGAGAATAACCAATTTAGTCCTCAAAGTTTCCCTCCAGACTCACTTGCGTCCCTCATCTTTGAAAAAGGCCAAGTATGTCCTCAAACTTTTCTTTTCAGGCCAAAGAAAGACCTCAGTTCACACGGCGTGACGTGCAGGATGAGTGGGATCCTAATCCATGGAGGTGAGTGTAAAGACAAAAAGGCCCCTACCCATGAAGTACCCTTAAATGGTTCGGAGCAGTCAGGTTAATGGGCATGGGAGCTTTTAGGCTAATTGGCTACTGAAACAATATTCAATATCAAATATAAAATTGGCACAGAGCTTCCAGATTCAGCTCAGAATTTCAAACTGAAGTCTGTTTCCCTTGATTGAAAGGCTGTTTCTGAACATTACAGAAGCTGGAGAAATATACCAATTCTTTGCACTGCATTTTTTAAAGAAATATATATTATATCGTAGGTTCTGTTCTGCTTCGACTCACAATTCTTTTGTGACGAAGAAGTGATCGACTTAAATTACATTTTTTTTTTGTTTCCTTCTTGTTTTGCTCATGAATCCTTACTTTTTTTACTTGTCCAGTCTAGAGACAGTGATCGAGCTTATGCCATGCTTCTAGGCAGCAGCATTTCCACCCAGAAGACCTTATATGAAATTCTATCTGTGAGTGAAGATGCTACATATGATGAAATCCGCGCGGCATACAAATTTGCTGCTCTAAATACACATCCTGACAAAGCACAGATAACTCTCGATTCGTTTGTGTCTTCCAATGAGCAACAGGAATTTTTTAGTGTGCAGACAGCATGGGAAATCCTACGCTATTCTAAATCTCGAGAGGAGTATGATAACCAGCTGCAATCATCTAGACAGAACCCTGAAATTATTGCATCTGATATTGAAATTGAGGACATGATTGTTGAAAGTGCTGTTGATGCTGTGGAGCTATTGTACCCTTGTAGGTGTGGTGATTATTTTTTGATCACTTCGTGTGAACTTGGTGAGATGGGAATTTTGGTCAGTGAGGATGGGGGAATAGAACTGCAGGCATCTGATTCTGTATCGGCATCCATTGTTCTGGGCTGTGGCTCTTGTTCTCTTAAAACACGATTGGTTATAAATAAAATCTCATGATACATATTTGCCTCTGGCTGTATGTTGGTCAGCAAAGATTGATTGGAACATGTCACCTCCTATTTTTGGAAGAATACACCTCTGATCGTCCACAACATAGTGTGCACTCTTAGCTTATTCATTCTTTCTTTCGTAGACTAGCTCCTTATTTTCCTATTTTTGGAAGAATACACCTCTGATCGTCCACAACATAGTGTGCACTCTTAGCTTATTCCTTCTTTCTTTCGTAGACTAGCTCCTTATTTTTATTATTGTATCCTAGCTCCTGATGGTTGTAATGTGATAAATGACGTTTGGACTGTTATATTCAGATAACCACCTTTGTCAATTCAAGCTGCTGGGAATTAAAGGTGCTTATATGGTGGTTATTGGTACGTCTCTTTTGGTTAATGTTGTTTATTGACTGATTCAATGCACTCACCAGTCACTTGTTCACCTGTACAACAGCTAAAATGAATGCTTACTGACTTGGAATCTTGGATGCTTTCTGTTCTTAACAGTCCCTTCACAAAAAAAAAAAAAAATCCTTGTTAGTGGCCGTCCTTGCTGTGATCAATAGTTCGTTAGTATCTTGCTACCGTATCTGTAGTGCTAAGCAAGGACAGCATCCTGTACAGAACGGTTTTGTGTTGTATGCTGATGCTAATGGATAATCTATCAGCATTTGTTGCTTGTAAAATCATATCTGCCGTTACCGGCAAGTCACCGGACAAAGACAACGTGGTCACATCTCTCGTCTGTTTCACTTGAATTGCATTTTGAATTTTGCATATGCGTGTGCTACTTGCCATGTACGGCAAAGCATTTGTACAAAGACAACTAAGGGCCTGTTTGATATGGCTGTGGTTTATGATTTTTGGCTGAAATTTTTGAATTTTAGCTGTTTGTGACAGAGATTACGTAGAGAGAGGTACTCGTTTGCGATTTTGGTTGATACAGATGTTAAGCTTTTAACGTGTACTACAATTAACTTGTAGATTCCGTTTTGAAAAAATACTCCGTTTGAAAGTTAGATACTATAACAAATGCCAAAAGCCGCTTTTAGAAGCCGTAAAAAACATGGCCCCTAATTCATCTTGTTTAGTACGCAGTTGTTTAATTAATAATTTTGCACTTTTCCTTTGATCGTTTCCTAGGCATTTCATTTTCAGAATCGCATTCTCACCGCACCAAGATCCTTGTTCATATATTGTGAAGAAGAAAAAAAGACTTTCGCATCTTGATCTTTGATTCCCCATGCTCCTGAAAGCTACATCAAACCACTACCGGAAATGTTGGCTTGCACTTTTTTTCCTCTTCCTTGTACGAGAAGGTTGCATAAGTTCTAGGCTTCTAGCTTTCTCTCCTCGGTGCTCGGTGACCTCATCATCGTTGAGAACCCTATGCGCAGTGGCGTTCGTTCGGCTTCGCCTCACACTTGGCATAGAGTGGGTGCGAGGTTGGTTTAGCGTTTGCTTTAAGAGAAGCCGCGAAAACAACGGTCACGACGGCGAAACCACCGTGGAAGTAAGCCTGCAGAAACGAGCTAATAAGCGCAGGCTTAGATTAAGCGTGATCTGACGCTTCCACGACAACGGCAAAGTCACATTTATGCAGGCGGCTCTAAGGTGTCGTTCTCCCATTCAACACGTTGATCGAACATTGAGCTGTGCATTTACGAGTACACTGCACGGTTAGTCCTCGTCTGCATTTAGCGCCGGGCGAGTGTAGTCAAGAAGGCAAATTTATCCAAACGGCGACGTTTCACCGGAAAAGCATACCGGTTTGGTGCCTCGGATCAAGAACCTTGTAGATTAAACAAGTGGTGTAGTTGGGGTTGTGCTCTCTTGTTGAGGCACTATTTACTAGTGATGATGCGATTTTGCTCCCTTTTGAATTCCAGATTATGAGAGTAGTGTAACTGAAAGTATATATGACAATCTTCATACTGAACACGTAGTGTACACAGAGAGAGAGATAGAGTGAGAGAGTAAATTCTATGGACGCCGCGATTTCTACTATACTGTTGAGCTCAAATATCTTACTTAGCCTTCAACCCAAAGGATTACAAACTCTACAGGCTCCAATACGATCGAAAGCCTCTCTTTTTAAGTTGCGGGGAACTTATCATGCACGTCCACATCCCTCCTCTAAAAACGCATTCTCCACAGCAGCAAAATCCCATTTATACGCACAACTCCTCACCAGATTGCACGCGCCCTCGATCGCATGAACGCTGCACAAGCAACACGATCGCTCGCTGCAGCATATCGATCGATCCCTTGTAAGGAGCAATGCCTTGCCTGGCACAGGACTACCACCCCAAGCTTCCCGCCACCAACCGCTGCAAGTCCCTCTCCTCCCTCATCAGGGAGACCTACGCGCACTGCCATGTCCCCTGCGTCAGGATCCCCTCCGCCGGGTGGAGCTCCGACGAGGACAGCGACGACGACAGCAGCCTCGACGATGTGCTCGACACGAAGCAGGTAATAACGGCAGCACATGGCATGTGCATATGTACGTGTGCTCAATTTCTAAGTTCTTGATCGATCCATTCACGTAAGGTAAGCATGGCGCGTACGTACGTGTTCTTGCGTTGATGGTGCAGGTGATACTCAACGAGATGAGGAACCGGCAGATGAAGAAGCGGTCGAGGTGCAGCGTGGACTCGCCGACTTTGTCGAGCGCATTCGTCTGGTCTTTCACTCCACTCGATCCGAGAAGCGTTCTTGAGAAGGTCTCAAGTCCTAAGAAGTGCGTAGTGGAGGAAGAGAAGAAGAAGGAAAAGGAGGAGGCAGGTTATGATGGCGGCTGCGACTCCGACGACGAGAGCGAGGCGTTCTTCTCGGTGAAGAGCTTCTTCTCGCACAGCACGAGTCGGGTGGCAACCGTCGCGTCGTTGGACATGGACCCGCCGCCGCCGCCGCGGTCGCCGGTGATGTGGGAGGGCTTCCGGGACTGCGAGGGGTGGCCTTTCGGGCTGTGCCGTCGTCCCGCCGTCCTGCCGCCGCTGCCCAGCTCGCCGGCCGACTCGTGGAAATGGCGCAAGCGGAGCAGCAGCAGCCCCGCTCCTGCTTACAGTTACAAGACTACTACTAGTAGCTTACCGGCGTCACCATTAGCCAAGAACCGTCCATGTTAAGCAAACACTGCCGAGATGTGACGATGTCTGCAAGTTTTCAGGTATAGTTTTCTTCGTTGTGTGGGAGACGATTGGAATGTTCTTCTTGTAATCTTGTTGTTATCTCTCTGTAAGGATTTGCACTTTCCAGGTGTTCGTGTAATCGTGTCCTGAATAACTCTGATGTACTTTCCGATTTCCAGAGCTGCATGTTGTAGTTTTAATCTTTACTCAGAGCCCTCACTCTCCCTCTGACGTCTCAAAGAAAAATGATATAGCTTTGTTTTCATTTGGTTTTTTGTGTGTTCTTTTCTGAAAATGGTTTTCTATGCAAGATGTTCTTTTGTTCCATTTGGATGAGGTAAAGACAGAACTTTGCACTACAAAATGTAGAAGCAGAACAAAGTGCAGCAGGAGCGCACGGTTGGTTAACTTTACTCGATGACTTGTCAAATGATATGACCAAAAGGAAATGAGATTTGCTAAAGCAGTGGCATCTGCAGAATTGCTTGAGGGGCGGAGCACTCCACTACACACTCGACACTGCCACAGTCTACAGCTCTGAAACATCTGAATTCTGATCCGATGAGACCGATTCTGTGCAAATTGAGAGTTCAGAAATCAGAAACCCAGAGAATTCAATGAGGGAAAGACAATTGCCTTATCTGTCAGTCTAAAATAGTGTGTGCGACTGTGCATGCAGAGAGCTCAGGGCGACAGCTTTGATTGTCAAGAGAGGAACTACCAGTCTTCGCTCTTCAGTTAAGGAGAGCTTTGGTGTGGGGCAGTTCAGTTCAGTGTGCAGGGTCGTTTGCCTATTGTGTCACTGACTTGTGGAGCCATAACGGGCAAAATTGCAGTGATTTGAACGTTTTTGCACTTTTACAGCTCGCTCAACAGCAATAGGGCACATGAATAATCAAGCAGATCTAGTAACAGTACACTGAACTGAAGACTGAAGCAGCACTACACCTCTGGTCCATCAAAATTAATTTGCTCCATACGATATGCTAAGCTATAATTAAGCAAGGATGAGATGATCCTTTGAAGGCTTTCAATAAAGCACTTCCTCCTCAATGATGAGCTTCCTTACTAAAGCTCCTACAAATCAAAACAAAATCTTGACTTCAGAAAAAAAAAGGTGCACCAGTACAAGGATAGTGGCATGACTCACCATGTGTTGGAGTACTCTATCCTGGTGCTTACTAGAGTTTAAACCCTAGAAGATTAGTGCTAGTTGCCTCCTTCAATCCACAAATCAAGAAGCTACTATGGCGTTGCATCTAGGGCGACATGTAGGAGTTAGCGGTTGTGGATTATTTGTGGCAAACAGTTTCATTGTTCCATTTTTTCAAAGGATGATCCTGTACAATTTTTAATAGCAAGCTTTTTAGTATGTTTTTTTCCAAAGATACTTTTTCATGATAAGTTGTTTTGAAAGTGATCAAGCCTAACAGATTTAATGCCTGGTCCCAGTGTTGCCATAAGGTGGAATTGAAATTTTGATTAGCATGGCAAGTCGATCAACTTGCTTAATCAATCACTTCTAGTTCACTGTTACTGTTAGTTATAGGATGGAAGAATGACGTGCAAGCTACAGTGAGGTAAGGCCACGCTCGGTTGGGCTGAAAAGCTGTGGTTTATGGCTAAAATTACATTATAGCGGTTGAAATTTCACTGTAGCTAAATGTGGCTTATTTAGCGTAATTAAATTTAAAAAAAATAAAAAAAGAAAAAATATGCTAGCTTTTTTGTACGGATAATCCATTTTTTATTCGAAATTACAGAAATATACCCGCGGGAAATTTTTTTTACAAAAATAGGCTCAAGTCGCTCAATGGGAGGCGGCGGAGCCTATCGCTAACTAAAGCGATTCATCACAATCGCTCTACCATCGTGCGATTGCATCGATCGCCCTCCCATTGGGCGACTTTAATCTGATCGCCAATGGTTGAGCGACAGGACCAAACTTCGCCAAAATAGTGAAAATTGGTGGAGATATTCTTCATTGATCCAAAGCCTTCAGAAAAAATTTGAACAATTTCGACTACGGGATCAAAAGTTATAGCAGTTTCAATCACTCCGTTTCCTCTCTTTGTGTTCCTCGATTGCTATAACTTTTGATCCGTGGCGAAATTGCTCAAAATTTTTCTGAAGGCTTTGATCAATGAAGAATATCTCCACCAATTTTCACTATTTTTGGCGAAAGTTGATCTGTCGCTCAACCATTGGGCGATTGCATTAAAATCGCCCAATGGGAGGCGATGGATGCGATCGCTGATGGTAAGCGGCGAGGACGAATCGACTTCGGTTGGGCGATAGGCTCGATCGCCCTTCCATTGGGCGATTTGAGCCTATTTTTGTAGAAAATTTTACCGCGGGTATATTTCTGCAATTTCGAATAAAAAATGGATTATTCGTACAAAAAATTCCTCATTACAGACAATGTAAACAAATACGGGAAAAAAAGAACCGGCAAAAAGGCTCAAAAAAGCTAAAAGTTCAGAAAAAGACAAAATTTATGAATAGTAAAAAATAAGCCAAAAGACAGAAACTGAAGCTGATACGAGCAGGGACTATGCTAACTGTGGTACAACTTGGATGCCAGCAATCTCATTTTCCCCATTACATAACTCAAGCTTATAGGGAAAATGCTTAGTGGGGAGAGCCATCACACAACACTGTTGGGTCTTGATCTTCTCCTGATGATGTGAACTGAGATAAAACAAATGTGACGTGGGGCCTCAAGTTTAGGGCTTTTTTTGGGGGGTATTTTTGTTTAAACAAAGTCCCTAGAAACTCCAATACCTCCTCAATCTAAATAGGCCATAAAATTGTTTTTCTTTAAGTTGCCCCTTGGGCCTCCCCCTCTCATTTCGGTTCTTCTTACTTTTTCATTGTATTTGTATTTTAGATTATTGACTTTCTTCCACACCAATGTACACTTAAGCGACCATGTGTGCGCTAGACCCAGGCATTTTGCAGGTTGGGCTAGATTCACAAAAGTCCGGTTCATTTTAGGCCATTTTTTGGTGACTAAGCTCGGCTAGGTAAGGTATTAGAAGATTATCGGGCCGGGTTGCTCGAGCACAAGCCGGTTCAAACATTTATACGTTACAATAAATAAATTTACATTGAAGTAGAACGATTTTTTTTGCGGGCTTCCATTTTGCTGCCCAAGATCACCCCTGAATGCAGAATGCTATAGCCCGGGCTTGGCCATGTTTGCTCCAGGTTAGACTATCTTGTAGGTGTAATACCTGAGAGCTATTTTACCCCATTGACTATTTTGACACTAAGGTAAAACCTTAGATTTGCCTTGCCACAGGACAATGAGAGGGAGGAAGAGATAAGACTAGACCAACACACAGCCGGCCAAGGCAAGAGAGAAAGACCAACACGTCTCTCCCTCCTTAAGTAAGCCATGAGAGCTAATCCGATTTCTATTATTTCTCTCGACCAAGACAGCAAAGCCCCAGCCAGCGCATCCCCTCCCTTTTAAGCAACCCAATCAGAGGAAGCAAACCACTTCCTTTTTGCTGCCAAGACCGAGAGCTAGCACCACCACTAAAGACCAAAGCCATCATAGAGAGGAGGCGAGGAAGAGAGAACAGAGGAGAGGACCTTGGGGAGTTGGGGAAGACCGACAATGTGAGGATGAAGTCCATGGTGACCTCAGGCTATTTAGGACTATCGAACACAAGGAGAAGGCAAGAACCATCGACATCGGCTCCACATCCCCCACCCAACCTGAGTAAGGCTTCTCCCCCCAACTCTTTTCTCTTGTTCATAGTGCAACATGGCCACTTGACACCCACCTATGCATCAGCGACAAGCCGTAGGAGCCCCCATGCACCCTTGGGAGGGAGTGCATACATCCCAGCACATGCATCCCCTACCAAATCCTGTCATGAAGGTACCCATAGGCATTCTCAAGTCGAGCATAGATGGAAGTTGAGCATAAGACAAAAGTAGAAAAATGTGTATAGAAAAGGGTAGAGTGAACCGGAGCGGGTAGTGGAGAAGTCGGTGCTGAGGCAGCCAGAGACAGGGCTATGGCTGAAGGCGTAGGGGCGACGCTGAGAGGATCCGAGGCATGGGTCGGTCGGTGGTGCCATCAGGCCAAGGGAGCGGTGGAGTAACGCGGGGGCACGTCGAGAGAGGCAGCCGACGGTGAGGAGGCGCCCGGACCTGAGCGGATTCGGCCGGATCTAAGGGGGAGGAGGAGAGGATCAAGAGGGGGGCAGATTTGGAATATTCTGGAGGAGGAGCTTAGCGGCCGGTGGCCGGCAGGGTGTCAGTGCTGGTGTGCCTAAGCGTAGCCATGTGTCACTGCGTCGCTTGGTGGAGTGTGTGAGAGAGAGGGAGTGAAGGGGAGCGAATCGACCGAATAAAAGGAGAGAGAGAGAAGAGAAGGGGTCGGGTGAGAAAAGGAAAAAAAGAAAAGGAGGAGAGAAGAGAGAAGAAGAAAAGAAAGAAAAGGGGGCTTGTGACGTGCACGTTGAATCCTTAGCCCTAAGCATTCTGATGCTTATGTCGGGTTTTACAGATAGAAACAATGCCAATCGTATGTGTGTATGGATTGCTTCGATGTGTTTGAGTTTGGTTGAATGCTTGTTCAAGTGGAGATTCGGGAACGACACCATCCGTACAATTGGCTTGGTTAACAGATAAGTGCATGGTAGAACAGTGGATTGTGATGAATGCTTGCTACTCGTGTTTTCATGCCATGATCTATAGTATTTATGAGATGATGTACATGATTACATGCTAATTATACCTTAAGGAGTGCTGCTTATGATTAAATGCCAACTTTGGAAGCATGCTGCATCATGCATTGCACTCATTCACAGGATATAGTTCGGTTAGTACTCCATGGGAGTGGAGGTTGAGACCCTGTATGAAAGAGGATTGGGTGATTGAGTGGTTCATCGACGGGTGAATACTCCGCTATACCGATATAAGCTACAGTTACAGATGTATCACATTGCATTACATGAAAGTGACAGAAAAGTGATACAGTTACAGATATTATGATTTACAGTTCGCAGTCATAGAATTGATTGAATTGCTAAATTGATGTTACTGTTTTATCGTGTGCTTGCTGAGTCTTCGGACTCATCCTTGCTTTATTGTGTTTTTTAGTCGATCATTGAAGACGTTATGCATAGGCAAGAATAGCCCCCTTATCTCACGTGCAAACAGTAATTCACATGTCACCTTTAGTTGACATAATCAGACTTTAATAGTATGCTTTAGTAGTTAGCATTAAAATCTATTGTTCTGTTGGAAATGCCTCATATGGTGTGGATTATACCTCTCTTTTGATAGTTAGTAATCGGGAACAGTTGCCTCAACACTCAACGGTAAGCATGTGTGCTTATCATGTCATTGAGTGGAATAGAGAAGTTGCTACTGGATTCTAGCAGCAATAGATGTAAATGGTAAATGTTAATGTAGTAGTAGTATTCCAGACTCAAAAGTTGGGCCAGAGTGTTACAGTAGGAGGATGGAAAGAAGAGAGAATGTGTGAAAAAGTAAAAAACGGAAAAAGGAAAAAGGGACACCAGGGTGGTGAGGAGGCAACTACAATCCACTGCGGTTTGCAGTAGGCACCACCTCTCATTGGATCTGGCAGAAAAACATGGCACCCTTGGTCCATCCATGACTGTCCACGCTGGCTAGGGGAGGCGATCTCCTTTTTTTCCCACATCATCGCGGGTTGAATATGGATAAAGACAATACACGACGCAATGTTCGTAAAATTGGACCGTGTTATATACAAAGAAACATAATACGATGTTTTTGGGTAATAGTGATCCAATTATTTTTTTTAAGTTGTAGTGGAGGTCCAATTTGGTGGTTGCAAAAACGAATTTTATTTATTTATTAACTCATGAGGGCGCAACTTGAACTAGACCAGACGACGTGACGTGAGCATACCCATATAAGCCACTTGATCTAGCCCTAGTTATATTATTATTTAAAAACTATTTTTCTATAATAAATAATTTTCTATAGTATTTAACTTTTAAAAGAAATATCTTTTAAAAATAAGATTTACTAGTCAATTATAATATATATAATATTATAATATATATTATAATATTATATATATTAATCAAAATCATATACAAATATATCTCTAAATTTTTCGACAAGCTTTTCCCGCCGTGAACTAAAGCATATATTATAATATTATATATATATTAATCAAAATCATATACAAATATATCTCTAAATTTTTCCACAAGCTTTTCCCGCCGTGAGCTAAAGCCAAAACCAATGGACTGCACCTATCCGAGCCCTGTCACCGATCAGGGCCCCACCAGACGCTCGGCCGGCGCCACCTCGCTCCTCTCCTCTTCCCGTACGACTGCAGATGCAGAGTCCTGAGTCCCGATCGCATCGCGCACTCCGCCCGTCCGCCATGTCGCCTTGACCGCCTCCTCCTCCAACTCCGGCGACGCTGACGCCAGCGCGACATGGGCAGGTGAGTAGCCTCCAGTGCCTCGCGGCGCGCTACCATTCGCAGGTGATCCGCCTCCTGCCCTCCTTTCTTCGCTTACTCGTCACCTTTGCTTGCTGCTCTGTTTATTCGAGATGATGTTTGAGGAGATCCAGGGTTGCTCGTGCTTAGGTGCGAAAATTGTTTGTCTTTCATGGGAGGTGGGGGCAGTGGCGGAGCCAGGATTTCATAAAGCCTCGGACCCAAAACTAAGGGTCTATAAGTCTATAATTAACGTCGAATACTATCAACACTGAGACATAACAAAAGTACAACACAAATGCACTAATGAAATAAAATTTGAATACCATGTTTAACGATACAACAAAATAGATAAAACATAGCAAAAAATATGAATGTAACATACCTCTAGTTCCTATTGTTTCCGGAGTTTGATTTGATTGCAATGGAAAATAAAATGCCACTGTCTTGGTTTTCTTCATCATGTATTTCTAATTCTAGTACCACAAAAATACAAATAGCAAGTTAATCATACACTCCACTCGTAGTGGTAATACTTTTGGTCTCTTAATAACGCTTTTCATAAAGTTGGACGCTACAATTTCTTTTAAGCACAGATGCTTACCGCGTAATTCAATCAAAATGTTGTTGGTGCTTCAATAGTTCAATTGAAATGCTATTCTTGTAGTTTAAAAATACTGCTATACAGAGGAAGATATACAAATATACAATGCAAATATTTTACACCAAAATCTGTCTGAACTAACACATCAATCCTTTAGCGCTTTTCAATTCAATTTGTTCTAATAGTAACAGAAACTATAATCTCCGGCTGGGGGCGGCGGAGTCGCGGAGAGTCGTGGAGAGGCGGCGCGGCCGCGGCCCGCGGGGGATGGTGCCGTGATGGAGAGGAGGCGGGGCCGCAGCAGAGAGGAGGCGGTGCCGCGGTAGGGGGATGGCTGGCTGGGGGTGGCGGAGTCGCGGAGCGGATGGGGCGTCGGAGTCGCGGAGAGGCGCGGCCGCGCCCGCCGAGGATGGTGCCGCGACGGAGAGGAGGCGGTCTTTGCGGTGGGGCTGGCCGGTGGGCGCGGAGTTGCGGAGGCGGTGAGGCGATGGAATCGCGGAGAGGCGGCGGAGCCACGGAGAGCCAAGGCGAAGGCCGGCCGTAAGGCCGTTGCGGCTAGGGTTAGGTATGCGGCCGTAAGGCCGCAACGCTTCAATTGGGCCGGTCGGCCGCTCCGACTCCGCTTCTTTGGATGGCAGCCAGCTGGATAACTTCGGGGCTCGTGCCCACTAAAAAGACTCGGGCCCAACTACTGTGTAGTATCTTTTTTGCATATATATACTAATATTTTACACTAAGATTTTCTCTGGGCCTCGGGCCGAGGCCCGTCTCTGCCCCTGGGTGGGGGTTTCAGGAAGCAATGGAATTTCGAATATTTTGGGTGGTGTTAGCGTAGAACTAATTGGAAGGAATTCTCGCTCATTTTTGGCACACAATCACAATGTGGTGGAAACGATGCCTACGTTTTCTCTGGCGAAAACTTCAGTTCTGATATATATGTAAACTGATGCAAATTCTGAGATTTTAGGTTACTTGGGTGGGTGTAATTTAGTGCTGCATTTGGTTATTTATTTGGAACGCATGGAAAAACTATAGTGATCATGTGGCTATTTGGAATTAATCTTTATATCTAGTATAGGATGGAGTGATCATGAGTGCTGTTCCCCGTGAAGAAAAAAAATCATCAGTGCTGAGAGTTGCTCGAAGTGATGGAGCATTCTCGGCAAAACTGGAGATTGAGGAAATGCTATATTTTTTATTGATGTTTGAAGTCGTATGTTCATACTGAGAGCACATATGTGTAGAGGAAGTACTCATATATTTTGATTTTTTTTATTCTGTTAATTGAACACTAAATCTTAGTTATATTAACTCATTGTGTACCAAGAATTTTGTAATGTGCCAGCAACTTGGTGAAATGGGATAACTAGGAAATGCAGCATTATAATTTTGCTTCTATAAGATATAGACCAACCATTATATCAGATATAGAATGACTTTGAAGACTCCGGATCAGGGTTATTGGTGTTCCTTATGGTATTTCAGCTGATTGCATCGAGTGGATGGCATGCGTTGTTTGTGGTCACCAATTCTCCGTTGGCTATTAATTTGATATTTGCAGGTCAGATATCCTTTTACTTGTGGAGGCCAGACAGAATTATAATACAAGACTTCTGTATAGAAAATGTCCGAGTTCCTTGACCTCGAGGCACAAGATTGGATAAGGATGCCCTGGAATGTTATTCCGGGCACAAGGGAGGATGCTGTGAGCTGTGTGGTCCCTGTTTCTGCCATCTATACTCCTCTGAAGTCAATTCCTGATATCCCAGTTCTCCCATATTCCCCCCTTTGCTGTCACATTTGCCGTTCCATCCTCAACCCTTTCTCCATTGTTGACTATGTCGCTAAGATCTGGATCTGTCCATTCTGCTTTCAGCGCAATCACTTTCCTCAACACTACTCCTCAATCCCAGAAAACAACCTCCCTGCAGAACTCTTTCCTCAGTTTACCACTGTTGAGTACATATCCTCTGCCGAAACAGGTCCTGCAGTGCCACCAGTTTTCATTTTTGTTGATACTTGCATGATTGAGGAAGAAATTGGTTATTTGAAGTCTGCAATGGTGCAATGGCACAAGCTGTTGAGCTATTGCCAGATAATCCCCTTGTGGGATTCATTACTTTTGGGACATATGTGCAGGTAATGGTTCACTGATCTTTCATTAATGCTCCATTCCTAATTGTTTTATTCAATGGTTGGGGTTTTTATTTAGTAATATATTCAATATTGGTGCATATAGGTTCATGAATTGGGTTTTTGCTTGTTGCCAAAGTGGCAAAGTCATATGTGTTCAAGGGAACAAAGCAGGTCACCAAGGACCAAATATTGGAGCAAATGTGCTTCTTTGCAGGGAAGAAAAAGCTCACCACAGGGGTTATCGCTGGTACCAGGGATGGTCTTTCAGCAGAGAGCATTGCTAGGTTCCTGTTGCCTGCTTCTATGTGCGAGTTTGTGTTGAATTCAGTTAAGAATCAATAGCATCGTAATAAGAAATAATATTGTCCATATAATACATTAATATAATATCATATTCTCAATCGTCAATGTTGCAAATCCATGATATGATGTCACTGTATGTGTAGGTTATAGAAGAATTGCAAAAGGACCCTTGGCCTGTTCCGGCTGATCAACGTGCATCAAGATGCACTGGAGCTGCATTAAGTGTGGCAGCCAGCCTCCTAGGGGTTTGTGTCCCTGGATCAGGTGCTAGGATTATGGCATTTGTTGGTGGTCCATCTACAGAGGGACCTGGTTCTGTAAGTCCAAATTCTATTGCATGAATTCCATTCTCTTTTATACTATTCGTTTATGGGAAAATTGAATATATAGGACCAAGTTGAGATGGCTTTAGTAAAATAGGATTAAGTTATTTGCACTTGTAAATATAGCACTGAGTTGAGCACCCCTTTGAAAATATGGTATTTTTCCCATTGTAATTTCATTTTCATTTTTCAGCCTTTTTTCTCTACGCGAAATGACCATTTTGCCCCTCCTCCCTCTCCCTCGCCTGGCTCGCTCCCTCGCCGCGCCGCCGCTCCCCCTCGCGCCTCCTGCGCCGCGCCGCTCGCTCCTCTCCTCCTCGCGCCTCCCAGCGCCGCGCTCCCTCGCTGGGCAGCGTGGGAGGCGCGGGAGCGGCGGCGCGCGAGCGAGCGAGCCAAGCGAGGAGAGGAGGAGGGGCAAATGGTCATTCAGCGAGAAAAAGGGGCTGGAAAATGAAAATGAAATTAAAATGGGAAAAATACCATATTTTCAAAGGGGTGCTCAACTCAGTCCTATATTTACAAGTGCAAATAATTTAGTCCTATTTTACTAAAGCCATCTCAACTTGGTCCTATATATTCAATTTTCCCTTCGTTTATCTATATCTTCAGCGGTAGATTAACATGTCGTTTAGATGGGCAACTGGGAATGTACTTGCCCCCATGCTACCATCCTTTTCCTGTGGAGTTTGGCTAGAAGTTCTGGGAAATGCCATAATTTTGTAATTACTAGGTAAGTTCCACCATTATGTTTCGAAAGGGAATGAGCATTAGTGGTACTGGCCGGAATATCAGAAGGAACAGGAGTGGAAGAGTGAGAATCCAAAAGAACTCTAGATCAACGACTGTAGTGAAAAGGGAAAGAAGATGTGTCTGGTACATAAGGTATGGTAGAAGGAGCTAGAGAAGACTCTAATTGAGGATTTGAAGGTATAATAGGAGTTGAAGGAATAAGAGGAAGATATAGAAAGGAAATAGACTCTGTGGAGGATGGAGTTCGAGCAGCAGGAGAATAGAAAAGGGATGACTCTTATCAAAGGTGACATCATGAGATATGCAAATGCGACGTGCAAAGGAATCATAGCAACAATAGCCCTTATGCTCAATGCTATATCCAAGAAAGACACACTCTACCGACCGAGCTATCAGCTTGGTGCACTCCCGAGGAGCAAGCAAAACATAGCAAGTGCAACCAAAGATGCGAAGATGATCATAACTTGGAGGAGATCCAAACAAGATCTCTCCGGGGCATTTGCCCTGAAGACGAGAGGAAGGCTGAAGGTTGATGAGATAAACAACTGTAGAGACAACCTCTGCCCAGAAATGAGAAGGAACAAAGGATGCAATTAAAAGAGTATGAGTAGTCTCAATTATGTGCTGATGTTTGCATTCCGCTACACCATTTTGAGCATGAGCACTAGGGAAGGAGAGCTGAGGAAGAGTGCCTTTAGAAGATAGAAAGTGATGAAAAGTAGTGGACAAATACTCTCCCCTAGGATCATAACGAAAAGTACGGATGGTAGAAGAATACTAAGTGTAAATCATCCTAGCAAAAGACTGATATATAGACAACAATTGAGAGCGATGCTTCATGAAGTAGATCCAAGTGTAATGAGAATGATCATCAATAAAAATTACATAGTACTTGTGACAACCTTTAGATGCAAAAGGAGCAGGTCCCTAGACATCAGAGTGGACCAAATCAAAAGAATAACTAGATCTAGAATCACTAGAGGAATATGTGAGTTGTAGTTGTTTGCCAAGTTTACAACCAGTACATTCATAACTAGTATTAATCGAAACATGACCTAAGACACCTGGCGAACTAAAGTAGATAGATGTGATCCACATAGATGACCTAAACGATGATGCCATGGGGGAAAGTAGCAGTGGAAGCCGACGCCAAAGCAAATGATGACGGAAAAACAATGGACAATGTAGATGGAGAAAGACTCAGACGATCTAGAATGTAGAGTCCTCGAGAATCTTTATGGCAATGGCCAGTACCAACGAGAGCTCGGGTCCGACAATCCTGCACAAAGCACGAAGAATCATCAAAACCAACAAAGAGATGCATATTAGTGAGCTGACCAACAGACAATAGATTCATAGACTTGAGGCACAAGAGAGACTTCTAGAACAAGTTGTGAAGTGGAAAGAGTGCCTTGATGGGTAACAAAGCAGGTAGTGCCATCAGTTGTTTGAACCTGAGTACCATCTGTGACAGGTTTGCATGATGCTAGCTGAGAGCTATCAGTAGTCATATGAAAGGAGGCCCCTGAGTCCAATATCCAAGGAAGAGTAGTACGTGATGCAGAGAGGGATACAACAGATCCCACCTGATTGAGGTTGAAGCTCAGCAGTATTGAGCCCTGTAGAGCTGGCAGAAGAAGCACTAGCAGCCGTGCTACGACGAGATGAATCACGCTTGGCCCTCAACTCAACCAATAGCTCAGGATGAAGCTTAAAGCAACGCTGAATGCTATGGCCAGGCCTCTTGCAATGAGAAAAAACAAGCTCTTTAGGAGAAGAAACTATGGTAACACTAGTCTGCTGAGGGGCCGCCAGGACAGTATGTGGTACAGACATCAGAGAGATAGCAAATGATCGAAGACGAGTCTGCTCGGCAATCAGACCACAAAGAGCTTCAACCATAGTAGGTAATGTAGAACGACCAAGAAGCTGAGACCATGAGATTTTGTTGATCATATTTTTTCCTTGGCAGCACAAGCCTTGTATCCAGAGTGAGCCGAGGGCAATATAGAGTCCACCTGACTCAAAAGACGTGTGAAAGCACTATAAAACTCTTCTATAGTTACGTCTTGCTGCTGTTGGAGATTCTAAAGGCTCTAGCGAAGAGAGAAGCGAAGAGCCTCATTGCTCCTGGAGATACTCCCACATTTTTCGAGCTGATGGGAGATCAATGAAGCTCATTCGAATGGATATCTCGGCACTCATGCACAGGATGCCCATCACACGATCATCGGCAATCCTCCAGGCTTGAGCAGCTAACGGATCTACCGCATGAAGATCAGGGAGTTCTTCAGTGAGATGTGAAGCAAGCTCGACTGATCTAAGAAGCGTACATACATACGATGCCCACTTACGATAGTTTTGACCATTAAGCTTGACATCTGAGGCTAAAAGAGCACCACTGCCGGGAGATTGGATCATATACCCTCCCTTTAGTTGGAAAATTGAGGATTTACCCTCCACATCTCAATGACACGTGGGGTCATCATAAGTCATTGACACGTGGGCCAGGAGGGTAAATCATCAATTTTCATCTAAATGGAGGGTATATAATCAATTTTTTCAATAAAAATAGGATTTCGAGGTGGCAGTGAGGTGAGGCAGCAGCCTTCTCCACAACAAGTGCCCCCAACACAGCAAGGCTAGGTTCTCTCCACAAGCACATTGACGCGAAGGACCTCGCAAGCCACACTGTGGCGTAGACCCATCGCCCCACAAATCCCTGAGACTGCCACTACGCGCCCGACTTATGTGGACATCTTCATGTCCGACCTCAGAGAAGATGGTAGTGGATACCAAAATGGTAGTGGCGGCCAGTTCCGGGTGGAGCTCAGAGGAGACGACGGGAGCGGATGGTGGAGACGGCCAGAGCTGACGAGGATCCGGCGGGGACGGCTCGGCCACGGGAGAGGATTTGATGAACGTCGCCTCGCACGGTCCAGCATGTTAGACTATATTTGGTAGTTCCTCTTTTCACGGCTACCCCTCCTTATCTCCTCCCGATTCTGTTTCTAATTCGGCTGAGAGATTATGGTAGGAGGTGGCCTATATATGTATTCTCTCCATGATCAATACATTATCGCGTTGAGTCATACCTTCTCTCATGGTATCAGACTTTTTCCGATCTCACGCTTCCGCAACCTAGTCTTCGGCCGGCGATGTCGTCCGCCACCTCTCGTCCCGATGAGGCGGCTCTGGACGCTGTTGTGACTGCCGTCGCCGACGCCGTTCGCGACGCCCTTCGCCCATCTGAAGCCGACTCCGCGACCACCTCTGCCGTTGCCGACGATGCGACATCCAAGGCTTCCAGCGCCGCGCGCACGGCACTTTCCTCCCTCGTCGCGCGTCTTCTCTCCACGACGCCCGCCACCAACAACGGCACGCCCGACACACCTCTCCCGCTTGCGCCGGCCGCGGTGACCGCATCTCCTCCAACTGCGCCGGCTCCCCCAGCACCGATGCCGGCCGCCCTCGCCGCGCTCTTCGCATCCATGCGCGTCGCTCTGGACGGCCCGTCGGCTCCTCCCGGCTACACTCTCTACGGCGGTTCTGGCGCTGCACCCACCGGCGGCGTGCCGCAACCCCTCGCCCCTCCGCTTGACGCCGACGCTCTGTCCGCCCTTCATGCCCAGGCGGTCAGCGTCCTCAACGTCAAGGCCATTGTACCAGTGACTCTCGACGTCTCGGCAGCCAACTACACTCGGTGGCGCGGTCTCTTCCTCGTGGCCCTCGGCAAGTATGCCTTGACGGACCACGTTCTCTCCGACGACCTCCACCCCGATTGTGCTGCTTGGGCTCAGATGGACTGCGTCGTCCTCGGTTGGCTCTACGGCACCATCTCCAATGATCTACTCCAGGAGGTCCTCACGCCGTACGCCACCGCTCGGCATGTCTGGCGGTCCCTCGAACATCAATTTCTCGGCAACCGCGAGCACCGCGCCCTCAACCTCCAGGCAGAATTCCATACCTTCCGTCAAGGCGATCTCTCCGTCGCCGACTACTGCCGCAAGCTGAAGGCCATGGCTGACACGCTCGGCGATCTCGCCGAACCCGTCGGCGATCGCACCCTCGTCCTCACCACTCTGAACGGTTTGTCCGATAAATTCAATCACTTGAAAACACTCATGCCTATGCAGCGTCCGTTCCCGTCGTTCGCTGAGGTCCGGTCCCAGCTCCATCTGGAAGAACTGTATGCCACCAAGCGCTCCTCCGACGCCTCCGTCTTCCTCGCCGGCACGACCAGCGGCAGCAACAAAACCGGCACCTTCAACCCAGCGCACTCCACTGGCTACGGCGGCACCAGCGGTACTCAAGGCGGCGGCAACTCGCGCAATCGCCGGCGCCGCGGCGGCAGTGGCAATGGCGGCCACCAGCAGACCGCCCCGAGTGGTGCCTCGGGTGGCGTCAAGGCTAGCGCCAGCGGCCCGACCCAGACGTGGCCTTCTCCACACAACCCTTGGGCCGGCACAATACAAATGTGGCCGGGGCCATTGGATCGTGGCCTCCTTGGATCGCGCCCGCGCCCTCCGTTCTTTGGCGCGACCATTGGCGGCCACTGGCGGCTCATCTGTGCCTCTCCAACAGCAGCAGCGGCGGCGTCCCCGGCTTCTTCGCGCCTCACGGCGGCATGGGCCTCGTGCCCGCAGCGCACTCCCGCCCCTACGCCGGTCGGGCTGCCGCAGATGGGCTGGTTTGGCGGCGCACCGTCCCAGTGGGACCAAGCATCTCTCGCCGGCTCCTTCAACACTACAACGCTGCCTCAACCTGCTACACACGAATGGTACATGGACACGGGTGCCACTGCACACATGACCTCCGACGCCGGTATCCTTTCTTCCACCCACCCTCCCAACCCTCATCATCCCTCACACATCGTGGTTGGTAATGGTTCCACAGTTCCTATTTCCTCCATAGGACACTCTCACATTCACCACCATGATCGTTCTTTTACTCTTCGTGATATCCTTTGCTCTCCGCACATTATCAAGAATTTAATCTCTGTTCGTCGCTTTGTCGTTGATAACTGGTGTGCGGTTGAATTTGACCCCTTTGGTTTCTCTGTAAAGGATCTTCGCACCAAGACCGTGATCGCCAGGTTCAATAGCTCCGGTCCACTCTACCCCCTTCATCATGCTCTGCCTCCATCTTCGTCAGCAACTGCCCTTGCCGCTAGCACCACTGACGTCCTCTGGCACCGCCGTCTTGGTCACATTGGCCACGACGCGCTTGCTCGTCTTGCCACCGTCGTTCCCGTAACCAAAGGGGGCCTCACCGGAGTCTGTCACGCCTGCCAGCTTGGCCGCCATGTTCGCCTTCCCTTCACTAGCTCCTTTAGTAGGGCCTCGGCCAATTTTGAGTTGCTTCATTGTGATCTATGGACATCTCCTATCGTTAGCGTTTCGGGATTCCGATATTATCTTGTCATTTTAGATGATTGCTCCCACTTTGTTTGGACCTTCCCGCTTCGTTTTAAATCCGACACCTTTTCCGCCTTGTCGCACTTTTTTGCTTATGTTAAAACTCAATTCGCCACTACCATCCGCAATGTCCAGTGCGACAATGGTCGCGAGTTCGACAATTCTGCCACCCGCACTTTCTTTCTTACCAATGGTGTCCACTTACGGATGTCATGCCCTCACACCTCTCCTCAAAATGGCAAGGCCGAACGTATTCTTCGCTCTATTAACAACATCGTCCGCTCCCTCCTTTTTCAGGCTAGTCTCCCCGGACCCTTTTGGGTCGAAGCTCTTCATACCGCCACACACCTCATAAATAGGCACCCCACCAAAACCCTTGCACATCACACGCCTTTCTTCGCACTTCATGGAGTTCACCCCACCTATACACACCTTCGTGTTTTTGGCTGCAAATGCTACCCCAATCTCTCCGCCACCGCCCCCCACAAACTTGCGCCCCGTTCCACAATGTGTGTCTTCCTTGGCTATCCACTCCATCACAAAGGGTACCGGTGTCTTGATCCTGTCACTAACAGGGTTATTATTTCGAGGCATGTTGTGTTTGATGAGCATTCGTTTCCATTTGCCGAGACCACCACTAACTCTGCTGCTGATCTCGATTTTTTGGAGGATTTTTCCGCCCCTGTACAGGCACCTATCGGCACCTCCGGACGGCGAGCGACAGCGTCTCCAGCAGCCTCTGCGCCCTCTTCCGCTGGACCGCCTGCCTGCGCTGGGCTGGCCTCTCCTGCTGCCTCTGCCACAGCACCCCCCGCCCATTCGCCTGGGTGGGCGCGCACTGTCGCTGGGCGGTCTCGGTGGGAGGCCTCCCGCCTCTCGGCGCTGGCGAGCCCTGTCTCGATACTCGCCCAGCGCACCAGCGCTACCTCCGCACGTCGCCATACTGACGCGCCCCCGTTCGGCACGACAAGGCGGTCCTGCTCTGCCTCTCCAGCTCGGCGTCTCCCCGGTCATCAACGAGCACACCATGACGACTCGTGGCAAGGCCGGTATCCGCAAGGAAACCACTCGGATGAATCTCCATGCTGCTACACTTTCACCACTCCCGCGCACATATCGAGCTGCCTTGGCTGATCCCCACTGGCGGAAGGCAATGGAAGCAGAGTTCAACGCTCTCCTTGCCAACCGTACGTGGGATCTTGTCCCGCGTCCCTCCGGCGCCAACATCGTCACCGGCAAATGGATCTTCAAGCACAAGTTTCATGCCGACGGCACCCTTGATCGCTACAAGGCTCGCTGGGTTCTCCGTGGTTTCACGCAACGCCCCGGCATCGACTACGACGAGACCTTCAGTCCAGTTGTGAAGCCCGCCATGTTCGCCAAGATGCTCGGTTTGGCGATGTCTCGCGATCGCCCATCCATCAACTTGATGTGACAAATGCCTTCCTCCGTGGCACTCTCCAGGAGACCGTATATTGTATCCAGCCGCCAGGGTTCGTTGACCCCTCTCGCCCCGACATGGTGTGCCACCTCAACAAGTCCCTGTATGGTCTGAAGCAGGCACCCCGAACCTGGTACGACCGGTTCGCCTCCTTCCTGCTGACTCTTGGGTTTATTGAGGCCAAGTCCGACAACTCTCTCTTCATTTTTCGGCGAGGATCAGACACAGTATACTTGCTGCTATATGTTGATGATATCGTCCTTACTGCATCTACCAGCAAGCTCCTTCAGTGGACCATCTCATCACTTCAGTCTGAGTTTTCCATGAAGGACCTTGGGGCTCTTCATCACTTCCTCGGCATCAGTGTGTCTCGGCAGTCCTCTGGCTTGCTCCTTAGTCAACGGCAGTACTGTATCGACATCCTGGACCGCGCCGGCATGACAGACTGCAAGCCTTGCAACACTCCGGTGGATACGTGCGCTAAACTTTCGAGCGGTGAGGGTGCCCGATTCTTGACCCAACCGACTTTGCGATCTCGTGGGCGCACTTCGATACCTCACCTTTACTCGCCCGAGATATCGCCTATCTTTGTTCAAAAATATGTCTTCATATGCATGATCCTCGTGAGCCCCATCTCGGTGCTCTCAAGCGGATTTTGCGCTATCTTGGGTACATTGGACTTGGGCCTCCACATTCGCGTTCGCGCCACGATCTCATCGCCTATTCGACGCCGACCGGGCGGTTGTCCTGATACTCGGCGCTCCACATCCGGCTATGCTGTCTTCCTCGGTGACAACTTGGTGTCCTGGTCTTCTAAACGCCAAGACATCTGATATCTCGCTCGATCTTGAGGCCGAGTACGCGCCGTCGCCAACGCCGTTCTTGAGGTCACTTGGCTCGCCCACTTCTCCATGAGCTTCATTCTCCTCCACCGAAGGCCACCCTGGTTTATTGCGACAACGTCAGTGCGGTATATCTTTCTTCCAATCCTGTACAACATCAACGGACGAAGCACGTCGAGCTCGATCTCCATTTTGTCCGCGAGAAGGTCGCCGTCGGAGCCGTGCGTGTTCTTCACGTGCCCACGTCATCTCAATATGCTGACATCTTCACCAAAGGACTGCCTTCGCCGGTCTTCACCGATTTTCGGTCCAGTCTCAACGTCCACTAGTTCGCCGTTGTGACTGCGGGGGGGTGTTAGACTATATTTGGTAGTTCCTCTTTTCACGGCTACCCCTCCTTATCTCCTCCCGATTCTGTTTCTAATTCGGCTGAGAGATTATGGTAGGAGGTGGCCTATATATGTATTCTCTCCGTGATCAATACATTATCGCGTTGAGTCATACCTTCTCTCACAGCACACGACGCGCGATGACAGTTGGCAAGACTGGTGGCCGGTTCCGGGCAGAGCTTGGCGGAGACGGCCGGAGCTGATGGCGGAGACGGTCAGAGCTGACGAGGATAGGATGGCCCAGTGGTCCTGGTAGCAAGAGGTGGCAGCCAAGACGGCTCGGCCACGGGAGAGGGTGGCGGCCGGCAAAGCTAGCAGCAAGAGGCGGCAGCCGCTCGCCGGGGACCAGAGCCGGCGGCAAACACACTGGTGCGGCAAACTAGAGCTATGTTTCAATTGAATTACAATAAGAGAGACACCATATGAGTAATTGACTAATATGCATGGGAAGCCAAATTTCAGCAATCACATAATTCAACACACCGGTTTGTAATCATTGGTATTTAGCCTTTTTTTGTCATTCTAGTTTGTAGTATTTTCATCAGTCTCATAATTTAGCCATTGTCATGTCTAAATATCAGGTCTCAAATTTGGTGTATGATCGAATCAACAGTCTATGCTTTTAGCAGAATAGTGAACCTACTAGCATTTCAATAGAATTAAATTATGGGAACAATTTGCCATCTAACACCCCTTTTTTGTGAGGGTTCTACCTGTTTTTCAACTAAGTATATCTCACATTTTAAAATCTCACCCCTTAACTTTCTCTTACCACACCTCTCCCTTGTCTCCAAGCAAATGTAATGGAGGTAAGTGGTGCGAGGTAGATGAAAATTGGGCGCTGCATTTTTAGCATTCTTTTATGCTGTTACATTTTCTAAAAGAACCAAGTATTACTTTCCTCTGAAACTGCAGGCTCGATTTTTACTGGCAAAGCTAAATCCATCCGTTACATATAACTCTGATAACCCTTCTCCTGGGGGAGACGTCATATTCACAGATGATGTGAGCTTCCAGGTCTTCATGGACCATCTCCAGCGGCTAGCAGTCCAATAGGATATCATATGACTGCATATATCAGTGCATAGATCAATTTTTCACTGCCAATGATCTCTTCTGCTGTACAGTAAGGAGGGTCTTCTTTCTTGTTTATGATGTCTTAATACTTTGTTGTAGCTGTTGAATTGTCTCATGGTAGTGTAACATTTGTGCGTTTTCATGCTTATAGGAGATTTTCTGTTAAAAAAGTTTCTTTAATAAAATGAGAATAAACACAAGCAAATTGTGTAATGGGTCTCGTACCCTTCCAGACTGTTGGTGTGAAAAATTGCTATATTCTGAACCATTCTGATTCCATCTCTGTTTCGTACATGTCGAGCTAGTTCTGTTTACTGGCTGTTGTGTATAGCTTGTAAACTAAACTGGAAACTCTTGTATTCTAGAAACAAGCAAGTACGCCTAGGTTAATCAAGTGTGCTGTTCTGGGAGGTTTACAAAAAAAGCGTGACGTTCTTGGAAGTTTGCCTTTTATTTTTCCGTTGCGTTTGATTTGGGCCATTGATTTGTCATCCAAGGTCGCAAAGTACATGCGGTCAGCTGCTCAGGGACACACTCCCTCGCATAGATCTGATGATCCTGGACGGCTGTGCCGACCTTATCACCACTTAAAAGCCTTCTCTTCCAAGGCTTATCTGCTGCCGGTGCTACCAGGGGCGGACCGTTCTATGTGACGAGGTCGAGCAGTCGCTCGAGCTCCCCCTCCGATGAGAACCCCCTTGGCCTTCCAGAGCGGCGAGTCGACAAGAGGGGTGCACGGCAGCCTAGAGCGTGACGAGTGGGGGAGGGATGGGCTGCAGGCTGGAGGCACGGCGTGGGTGAGGCTCCGAGCAGGTGGCAGGCCAAGGGCATGCCGGCTTAGAGAGCGGCATCGAGGAGAGCCGCCAAAGGAACCGTGTCATAGCGTGTTTCAGGTAACTCTAACTACTTTTTTACCTGAAGAAATTTGGCATACTTTGGTTCTGCTCACATAGATTTGCTTACACAATTTCAGATTGTGCTAATCGCGTGTTATTTATCTTATCATCCAACATAGAAATGATCTATAAAAGATTATGATAATACACATGATAATCGGCCTATAAGTAGCTATCCTGAAAAGCGTATACTTCGTTGTTAGGAACATTGATGCCTATGCATCTTTAAGCTACAAGCAACGGTGGTTCATCTATATAAGATCTCTTTCGAACAAAATCGCAAAGAACTCATGCCAACATGCATCGTCCATCGATAATTTCCCAGGCTCGTGAGGGCGGCCTCCAGCAACGGGCCACGGGCCAAGGATGTTGGAGATTCCCAGGAACTACTCACGGTGAGAATGTACACATGGCTTCTTGAGCGCACACACACTCACTTTATTGGTGGAAGAACACACAGAACTCACTAGAGAGAAGAAACAACATTAGATCTTTCGGCGACGCAGCAACTGCCTTGCGTCGGTGTTTCTCTACACACTCTGTTATTCCACTGGACTCCTTTTAAAACACAGCATACTTAGCGCTTACTAATACACCATGCACACAATAAACTAACCCTGATCCTACAATCTTGGATCACCGAAACAGCCAACTCCTAATGACTCGGCTGCTACATGACTTGGTAAAGCTAACTAGCATGCACATGACTTATTCCTCCCTACATGCAGGCATGCAGCTACCCAGTGACACATACGTGCATGCATGGCTCTACAAACATTAACAAAACGTACTAATGACAAGATTATTTTCCAACAATCACCCCCTAATCTTGTCATGTGTTATTTGAGCACCTCCTCACCAAGCCTCAAAGTAGCGTCGGCTCGTCATCGGCGTCAGCCACAACGAGATGCGCCTCCTCCTTCTTCTTAATGATCATGCCGCCGATGACACAACTTGCCAGCGTCCTTTGCTTCTATTTCAGCTCCGATTGTCTTTTCGCCGGTAACTCAACTAGACGACGATGGAGACTCTCACTAGAGCTTACACACATGAGAACTTGGAACACACCTACAAGAACTCATAGGCACATACATGCATCATGCATTGAACCTCACCTACATGCATGACCATGACACAAATATATGCACATATGTAACACACCTCCTACGTGCACAAAAGAAATAAATGACACATGCAACACTCCTACTGTGCCATCTCCGTTTGTCAGCCTCATGCCAACTCTCCTCATGGTAGCATCGCACCGCTGTCGTCACCCTTCGCCGTGGCAATCACGCCGACGGTGCTGCTGCAACCATACCTCACAGGCCGCCGACGCCATGCCGCATCCGAGGCATAGCGCAGCCGCCGCCGTTGCCTGACCATGCCATGCGCTGCCCAGCCGCACCACACGGCTTCTCCTCGCACCTCGCTCTGATACCAATTGTTGGAGATTCCCAGGAACTACTCACGGTGAGAATGTACACATGGCTTCTTGAGCGCACACACACTCACTTTATTGGTGGAAGAACACACAGAACTCACTAGAGAGAAGAAACAACATTAGATCTTTCGTGACGCAAAGAATCGCCTTGCGTCGGTGTTTCACTACTCACTCTGTTATTCCACTGGACTCCTTTTAAAACACAGCATGCTTAGCGCTTACTAATACACCATGCACACAATAAACTAACCCCTGATCCTACAATCTTGGATCACCGAAACAGCCAACTCCTAATGACTCGGCTGCTACATGACTTGGTAAAGCTAACTAGCATGCACAGGACTTATTCCTATTGGACCGAAATGGCAACAGAGGGGGGTGAATGGCGCTTTCAAAAATTAAATTCGCCCCTCAAGTACCCACACTTATACTTCTTCTCCTATAGCTATGAAAGCTATGAAGATAGAAGATATGCACTACTGGAAGTCAAGGCAACAAGGAAAAACCAGATCCAGAAAGAAACAGCCAAGAAAAATAACTTCATAGCAAGTCTGACTGCAAGCGGTAGTACAGCTGAGACGAGCGGTAGTACCTCTGAGCGGTAGTACCTCTTGAGGAGCGGTAGTACCGCACGACGATCGGACTTGTCCGAACGTTTCTTCGCTGCCGATCAGACTGGTCCGAACAAAACCGGTAGTACCGCTAGGACGAGCGGTAGTACCTCTCAAGGAGCGGTAGTACCTCTCGAGAAAATCAGCAAACAGGATTTTCAGGCTGGAACTTTGAGACTTCAGATTTTTGGCTAAAAAGAAGGTTTGCTCTCAATCTTTTTGATCCAAGGCCTTACTACAACAAACTAAATAGTAAGGGGACCTTGGGAAACAAGAGAATCAAACCAAGAAGCCAGAATTTCAGATTATGGGTAAAAATCTGAATTTTTGCACAACCCGAGCCAAAAATCAAATTACTCCCCAACCGTTGATCCTTTGGCTATGAAATTTTGAGGGTAGCTAATTAATAGCCTCTGGACTCTCCATACCAAATTTCAAGCCATCTCAACAAGGGAATCAAGAGCAGCTCCAAACCCTAGAAACTGAGTTTATGAACAGAGGAAGGCCAAAACTGAAATATGAGAATTAAACCAAGTTTGCTCTTCGGAAAATCGATCAAATGATCTTGTGGCACTAACCCATCATAGAGCAACCCATTTTGGGCCTTCCCAACAAGCAAGAACTCGAAAAGACGAAAATCCAAAAATCACTCAAGAAGGCAACGAAGAAGCGAGCAGGAGCACGAGCAGAGAAACTTGATTTTCATTCATTGGATCAAATGGAATACAGAGGAGTCCGATCGCATGGACATTAGGACTAAAGGAGTGATTACAATCTCTCAATCCCTCATCTCCTTCTTAATCCTCAAGAACACCAAGAATCTCACCACTTCTTGGGAGGAAGAACACACAGAGAGAGGAGACTCACATAGAAACCATCGTAGAGACACAGAGGGAGCACACTCTGCCTCTACCACCAACTCACACCAACTAAAGAGCTAAAGGAAACAACCTTCCTAAAGCCTCTTTTGACTCTAGAACCCTAATTCTATCACAAGTGCTCAAGTGGGCATGCAGCCACCAACCTCTATTTATAGCCTCCGCTAACGGGTTTCCGTCCGTTCGCGCTAAATCAACGGGCCCGCTTCGCTTGTGCACCACGCAAATTTCCCATTTCGCCTCCCCGCACCTTCCGGAAGCTTCGCGCTCCTTGTCTCGCACGCCTCGCAACCACTTCGAGTCCACGTCATCCTCGACACCTCCCGATTGTTTCGACCTCGGCGCCACTGCGCCTACTCGATCCTCCGTGTCTCGCCACGACTCCACTCGGCGTCCTGCAGCCCACGGACAAGAAAACACGTCAAATAGCACCGCTCGATACATGAAAGCGTAAATACCATCATACTTACCACAAATGAAGTCCAAACCTGTCAAATCAAAGAATCAGCGTCCTAATCCCATATGACCAAGTTTGACCAAAGTCCAACCGAGCCCATTGCACCACGCAACGTCAAGGTCCGAACAACCCAAACCAAACTCGACTATCGTAAACCCTTGTCAATTACTCATCATTCACATGGAGTCACGACCACCTGGTCTCTCAATTCCTCCCTACATGCAGGCATGCAGCTACCCAGTGACACATACGTGCATGCATAGCTCTACAAACATTAACAAAACATACTAATGACAAGATTATTTTCCAACAAAGGATGGAGGGGGCGATGCTGCTGCACTCGTGGTTCAGCGGGAGCGAGGGGATCGAGGGGGACTGGGGGCAGGGGCGGCCGCGATCACTGCAAAGATGTGGTCTTACGCATGCCCGGAGGCCACCGCCGGAGCGGACGACCCGAGGATGAACCCGCTGGCGCCGGGCGCGCCGTCGCCGGACAAGCTCGTGTGCGCCGGGCAGAAGGACGTGCTGGCCGCGAGGAACCGCGCGTACAACGAGGCCGTGGCCGCGAGCGGGTGGCGCGGGACCGCGGCGTGGCTCGAGTCCGATGGGGAGGGTCATGTGTTCATAAGCCCGAGTGCGAGAACGCCAAGAAGCTTAAGGATCGCATCGTGGCGTTCATAGCCCGTAATGGATTGTTTCTTTCACCGGGTTCAATATACTAGATTATGTTTCGAGAATAAGCTGCTGTTATTAGTGCTCATGAATTTGTGGACCGAGATCGTACTCTTTAGGAAGTATCAAATCACATCAGTCCCTGTTATGGAATCATGACAATGTAGCACCTTTATTTCCAGCCATCCCACAACATATAGCATTTATTATTTGGAAGGTATGATTAGAAACATACGATTCTCTATTCTTTTAAGGTGCGACTGATAGTTTTGTCTGTATTTTTTGAGATGATGTCAGACGATAAAGACGCAGATACAAACAACACACATGGTTTTGGATTCGGGAACCTATTTGTAGAAGCGATTTCGAGAAGTCACCCCATTGTTTCAACTTCTGAAGAAGCCGAAACCAAAATACACAAAAAAAAAGCAAAAAGAACAAGAACTATGACGTATGACTTATGACTTCTCTCAAATAAACAAATGGTATTTTTGCCGCTATTTTGAAATGATTTATTAGAACAACTTTTTTTAAGTGGCTTATCGATATTCAATTCGTTTACATAAACGCTCATGTTATAGCAAAAAAATATAAGTTGTAGCCGAAAAAAACCCACTCATAGACATTTCGTTTCTCCTTTTTTTAACCTTTGGGTCTGCCTAAGAAAAGATTGATAACATACTTCAACACTCCCCCACTCTCCTCGCGTCAAAGCTCTACTAAAAGCTTAAGCTATTAAGGAAAACTCCTCTCACGTCAAGGCTCTACTAAAAGCTTAAGCTATTAAAAAAAAAGATGGACAATATATTCGATACTCTTTTCGTGTCTAGACTCACTTCGTAACATGGACTCAAAGTGGACCGCAATTATGTTTTCCTAATATCGAGTTAGCCAGATCCTTACTCAAAACTTATTTCACCTACAAGTTTAGACTATTAAGAAAAGGTGGGAATTGATGTACTTCAACACCATCTTGCAATAGAAACCAACAATGCACATCCTTCTTGCTCACCGCCCATTCATCTTGTGCAGCGTCGATCTTACATCAGTCTGTCGATCCAAAACTGTGTGCGTGCGGTTTTTTTGTGTGTGTGGGGCGGGCGTATCATTACCAAGATAGGGTCTACAGGTTAAACGATCTACACGTTAAAAGTCCAACATCTGTACTAACGAAAATCGCAAGTGAGTATCTGTTTCTCCGTAATCATGCAATAAACAATTAAAATTCAAAAATTTCATTAAAAGCCATGTGCGCGTTAAAAAAGAACAGGCCCAACATTGACATAACTTACATTTCTCCCTTTGCCTCGGGCAAAGAAAGACAAAAGGGCATCAATGACATCAGAAAACATGCAGCGTGCACTTGCCATGTTCTGTAACCTAAAAAAGAGTCTACCTGTCTCGTGGATTCACCAAAGCCTCTTTCACATACGCCGACACACATGCACGCACGTGGTAAAAATGCAGCGTTAAAGCCGCCTTGTCTTTCTACAGCTTGCGACGTAAGACCTACACAACACCTTCTTCTATGCCCATGGAGCCTGACTCCGACGAGGCGCATCTACAAGAGCGGGTAAGATAAGGATAAGCCGCCTCCATCCACCACCGCTCGTGGCCGCGGCCCGCGGGGCGAAGGCAATGACACCGGCGTTGCCTCCAAGGACGTCACCCTCGACGGCGACACGCGAGACGCCGGCCTCTCCGTGCCCCAAGCCCAAGGTGTAGTGCACTGTATCAGTTCGACAGGACGTGACCTTTCAAAAACAAAGACAGGACATGGATAGATGGGAGTATGATCGATCGAATAGTCTTCAAAAGCACGTGAAGCACGGTTTGACAAATATCCAGCATCAATGATAGTGATGTGAGAGGTCGTAGATCTATCGACGATGCGATGCGAGAGGTAGGTCTTTGCTCCTGCTACAGCAGGGAGCGGTACGGTTGGCTCCCTTGTGCAATCCAGATACACCGGGCTCAGACCAACCGCAGTAGTAACTGTGATACTCTCCCTTCGAATTTACTTGTTATTCGTTATTTTGATCACTTTATTTGTTCCGACTGGACCATGTTAGGTCTAATAAAGCTGATAGCCTGGTACAGCTATTTTTTTTTTCCTTTTCACTATCAAATTTTGCGTATATTTTTTTTTGGAAAGCTGTAAGCTGATAGCCTGGTATTTTTGTGGTAGAGGGGATGTGGTGGCTAGTTGCACGATGGCTGTGCGGTACAGATTAATGGCCTTATCCTTCCCCTATTTTCCCATTGCATTTATTTGAATTTTGGACCACTGATTTATCATCCAAGTGCCGAGTGCCGACAATACGTGCGGTCAGGTGCAACTCCCTCGCAGACTTACTGATCCAGAAATACTACATCACTATTAAAATATGAATGAAGGATGGTCAATGATATCTTCTTTGCTTTAAGATCTGTGCTCCTGTCACGGAGGTGATGCATGGAAAAGGACCTTATCGCCGTATAAATCTGACTTTATCTTCTGAAGCTTGTATCAGTCCTCACTCCTCACACCAAGGCCAAGACAACACCTTGGATCTCCATGGCCGTGGAACCCGACGCCGACGAGGTGGTGCTCGAGGCCCCGGCGCACTTCCGCATCTACAAGAGCGGCAAGATAGACCGCCTTAACCGACCTCCCGTCCTGCCTGCTGGCGTCGACGAGGCCACCGGCGTCACCTCCAAGGACGTCGTCCTCGACGCAGACACCGGCCTCTCAGTGCGCCTCTACCTTCCCAGGCTCCATGAATCCTCCAATAAGCTCCCGGTCCTCGTCTACTTACACGGCGGCGCCTTCCTCATCGAGTCGGCCGGCTCCGCCACGTACCACAACTACGTCAACGCCCTCGCCGCGGCGGCCGGCGTCCTCGCGGTGTCCGTCGACTACCGCCTGGCCCCGGAGCACCCACTCCCCGCTGCCTACGACGATTGCTGGGCCGCGCTCCAATGGGCGGTCTCAGCGCAAGACGACTGGATTGCCGAGCAAGGCGACACGGCCCGACTGTTCATCGCCGGCGACAGTGCCGGCGCCAACATCGCGCACGAGATGCTCGTGAGGGCGGGCTCCAACAACGGACCAAGAATAGAGGGTGCAATACTGCTGCACCCGTGGTTCGGCGGGTGCACAGCGATCGAGGGGGAGCCCCAGGCCGCGGCCGTGACCACCAGGATGATTTGGTCCTACGCCTTCCCGGGGGCGGTCGGCGGCGCGGACGACCCGAGGATGAACCCACTGGCGCGGGGCGCGCCGGCGCTGGAGAAGCTTGGGTGCGAGAGGATGCTCGTGTCCGTGGGGCAGAGCGACGGGCTGGCCGCGAGGGGCCGCGAGTACTACGAGGCCGTGGCCGCGAGCGGGTGGCGCGGGACCGCAGCGTGGCTCGGGTCGGATGGCGAGGATCACGTTTTCTTCCTTGAGAAGCCCGGGTGCGAGAACGCCAAGCAGCTCATGGACCGCGTCGGGGCGTTCATAGCCGCGGCCTGAGCTGCTCTGCGTGTGTGTGCGCAGCGTTGAAGACGTGATGTGTTGAACTTGTCTATGTTTTTCTTTCACCGGGTTGAATAGCGGTTCGAGTAAGTTTTACTTACAAGTATGTATTGAACTTGTGCCTCAAATTTGTATTCTCGTTAAAATTATCAATAACATCGTCATTTCGTGTAATGCAATCAGAACAACTTAACAGATACAGCTTCGAAATGGATTCAAAACATAGACATAGAATCGTGCTATTATCTTTACCATTTCTGCTGTACAGTGATAGATTAGATTGTTACAGCTACATTTTTTTCATCTTATTTTACACTTAGTCCATCGTTAAATTCTGCTTGGAGTGCGCGACTTTTTTTCTCGGAAAAGCAGCACACAAAAAGTTCTTGTTTGAGTTGTTTCTTATGGGAATCGAGCTATTTCTGGCAAAATTCTTGTGCAGTTCTCGCGTTCCAAATACGGCGCCTTCAGACTGTGCATCCTTGCGCTCCCTTTTGTTATATCCAAGTCCTTTCCACTTCTCTCTTCTTCCACGCTGCCCATCCACTATCAGTCTATCACTCTTGCCTGTCTGATTATTATCCTGACTTCGCCAATTCTTCTAGGCAAGGCAAACCTTGTAAAATATATTCGTCTGAAACAACACAAAAGTATTTTGAGTCCATTCAGTTTCAGCTCTTCAACAGAGTAGAGACCTCGTACAGTTTGCCAGTGGCGGCTCGCGGCGGCGGAGGCCGGGGCAGAGGAGTAGCCGAACATGCGTTCGCGTGGCCGAACAACCGTTCGCGCGGCCGAATATCGTTTTTCTCAGCTGAATGGCCGTTCGCACGGCCGAACACATTTTCGTGTGGTCGAACAGCCGTTCACTCGGTCGAACAGCTGTTTTCCTTCCAGTCAATTATCTCTTATCGTTTCTTTATCAAATTCATCATATTTGATCGGTGGTCTTCCATGCCACTCTGTAGGTTCTCACGCAGTTGTTGAGAGAGTAGTTGGGCAGTTGCGTATCTCAGATCCATCGTGCAGTGTGTCCGTCGAGCGTGCTCAAGGCAAGTAACTCGTGGCCGTAATCTGTTCTTTCGCACATTTATGTTTCATGATTATTTGTTGCCTCTAGCATGGTTTCCGATCATTGCACCATATTGATTGCCTGTCGTATTTGGTTGTAGCATTGGTAGATTTTAATTTGATGAGTTAGTTAGTATTAAATGTTTGTAATTGGTATAATGTTTAATCATAAATCTTCATGTATGATTAGAGATTTAAATAAACATCTAAATTTCACTAAATAAAGTATTGTTGGTTACCTGACCCAAGACTACCCACATATAGAGGAGATTTCCACCCAACCTGGTAACGTACCGGGGGGTAACGTATGGGGGGTATACATTCTCATTACACAGGATATTATACCCCATTGGCGGTTATATAGCCGAGGATAAGGATGTGCCTGGCTATTCTCGTATAACCGGGTATGTGGGATGAGGTCGCCGGCGCCTTTACTATAAGTTGTCACATAACAATTATCTTAAATTACACCATCTCTATGATATCTATCTCCCATCTCTGTTAGTGTTTCTGGTATCATATGTTCGTTGCCTTTATCCTGTATCCATTGCTTACTTATGATGCTTGTTCCTTATTTCACTTGGTTGCATTACCTGTCTTTACTCTTTGTGTTGCAACCGTTGTTGGGAACTTGCTGAGATTTCCAATCTCACGCTTGCTCTTTCCCTTCTCAGGTAAAAGGCCAGTGGATTGATAGCAATATGCGTGGGTGGGAGCACTCGAGTTTCAGCACTGTGGCTTGCCACTACTTTTGCCATTTACTTTACTTGTCATTTGATTCGAAGTAGACCGGTCCCATATTTCAAACACTTATTTCAGATTCCGTTGAATACCTTAATAAAGTACTTTAAAGGTTTTAATTTGTGTATGATTTCTACTGTTGTTTATTATTATTATTTTTATTTTTGGTGACGGCGTTCCATAGTAGTATCCCAGCTTGGCTGTATGTAGGGTGCTACAAAGTCGAACGACCCAGAAGCCGTTTATGACCACTCCTCGTCACAGCAAGTCAATAGTCAGTTGTGACTTACGACCATGAGTACTCAATACGACTACGAGCGCTCGTTTATGACTTACAACTTACAACCACGAGTACTCAAACACTCGGGGATATGCACGTGACACTGAGAGGAAACATGAGGATTTTGTGCTTCTTGACTTCCGCGACATTTTTGAGGGTTCTATTCACGAATTTAAACAACAAACAAGTACAGATCATGACCAATATGGCTCCCCTATGCTTACGCCACGACCTATACGATCCGTGTCATCCCACAAATCAGCTATGACACACGATTGCAAACTAAAAACTGAGAAAAAGACGCAATCGTTCCCACGTGAACACAGCACACATCCAACGTCTGACACGCATGACCAGAAGCCATGCCCAACTACTAAACGTGCTACCGGCAACTTAATCAAAACACCTAACAATCTCCCCTTTGTTCTAGTTGCCCTTCACGTTGACGACTCCAATCTTCTCGTGTAGACTCTGAAACTTCATCCGCCCAAGAGGTTTCATTAGCAGGTCTGCCAATTGCTTGTCTGACTTGACGTAATCAATGAGGATCTTGCCATTTTCAACGTATTCCTTATTGAAATGGTAACGCGTCTCAATGTGCTTGCTCTGGCCATAGTACACTGGATTCTTGCATAGCTGAATTATAGACTTGTTGTCCATGAGCAGAGTTACCGCACTTGCTTCCACATTGAATAGGTTGCCGAGCAACTCTCTGAGCCAAACCCCTTGGCATGTCGTTGTTGAGGCAGCGACATACTCAGTCTCACAAGATGACAGAGTGATGATCTCTGCTACTGTGATTGCCAGCTTACTGGGCTCCCCCAATGAAGAAAATCATGTCGGAGGTACTCTTTCGGTCGTCGACATCCCCAGCCATGTCAGCGTCATTGTACCCGATGAGTTTGGCTGCCATTGTTCCTCTGGCATACCGGCACCCGTAGTCGATTGTCCCTGCCATATAGCGTAGTAGGTGCTTCACGACGCTGAGGTGCTCGGTGGTGGGCGACTCCATAAACCGACTTATATAGCCGACTACGAACGCAATGTCTGGCCTTGTGTGTACCAGATAGAGTAGGCCTCCGACAATGCTGCGGTAGAACGTGCCGTTGACCGGAGGATTTGAACTTTCCTTACTCACTTTTAGTTGTGGCTCCATTGGAACATGGACGGAGTTGTATCCGTTCATACCGGCCATCACAACAAAGATTTGGATCTTCAATATGATAATGGTTCATCACAACAAAGATTTAGATCTTCTCACATGGTCCTTCAGTAGTTCAGTCATTTCACATAGAGTTTTGTGGCAAAAAAAATAAAAACAAAAGGAAAGGACTAACAGAAGTGGACGGAATGGCAAATAAGTGAACCTTGTGATGTTTTTGTTGTACTAAAGTGTTAGTACCTTTCGATGGTGTAAAGCAAAACTCTTGATCTCGGTGTCACCAAACCAAAATTTCCAAAGTAATACTCTGCTCAGGCTCGGCCCATATGAAGTCCCCACTTCCCTCCCGCAGTCCGGCACTCCCACGATCCCACACTCCCACTAGTGTTCAAGGAGCTCTGAGTCCTGCCATGGAGAATCACAGTTAATAACTTCATATGGCATGGCAAATGCCAATCGTTTTTGCTCATTTCTCATCGACTTAAACATCGCTTGTATGGATCAAACTTTGATAGATAGGCGCCTAAGAGCATCTCCAATAGTGACTTATGAGCTAGTTCTAAGCATATTATTTCATATTTTAATAGAAGAGAGAGAAAAGTTATCTCTTGATCAAGAGCTAGTCTCATACACACATTCCAAGATAATGTGAAAGTGTCATGTGAGACTATTTATGTTATGAGCTATGTGCTAAAAGTTAGTACTATTGGAGAAGTTGTCTTAGAGCTAGTAACTAGCTCATACTGTTGGAGATGCTCTTAGGGCATCTCCAATAGTGACTTATGAGCTAGCTCTAAGCATATTATTTCATATTTTAATAAAAGAGGGAGAAAAGCTATCTCTTGATCAAGAGTTAGTCTCATACACACATTCCAAGATTATGTGAGAGTGTCATGTGAGGTTAGTTATATTATGAGCTATGTGCTAAAAGTTAGTACTATTGGAAAAGTTGTCTTAGAGTTAATAACTAGCTCATACTGTTAGAGATGCTCTTAGCGGAACTAGAAAGTCTTTAATGGTTGTACACACACCGGTGTTGCCCGTCGGCGCCGCAGCCCACGGCCTACTCCGGTCTCCGAGCACTGCCCTTTGCCCCCCTCGCCGCGCCATTGCCCATGGCCACGCTGGTCACCGAGCATCGCCCCTGCCCCCCTTCGGCTCCTCACCTCCTGGGAACAGTGGCGGCACGCCGCCACTCTGCCTGCGCGCGTGCTCTAGCTCCACTGCTCGCCTCGTGCCGCTGGCGGCCCGCCGCTCCTCTATTCCCTACTGGTTTTCTAAAATTTTGAGTGTGCCAATGCATACACGGCACCATGTCTAGCTCTGCCCTATAGGCACGTCCATACACGATCACGGCATTGAACTACACATAGTTTAAAGAACGGAAAAGAATAGCGAAATGTTTCTTTGGCCACCACAAGGCATATCTAGAAAAATGGGTCAGTTAGAGCATCTCCAAGAGAGGCTCTATATTTTATCCTCTAAAATCTCATATTGGGAGTCTTCTTAAAAAAATTGTCCTCTAAATATGTCCCCTACTGCAGCAGCTCCTCTAAACTTAGATCTCTAAAATTGCCACCTAGGCACTGTGGACCCGGTCTGTTATTTAGGCCTCGTCCATTGCGCGTCACGCCGTCGTCCTTGTCGCCCACGCTCCCGAATAGCGCGTCACGCCGTCGTCCTTGTCGCCCACGCTCCCGAATAGCGCCGCCAGCTCCGCATGCGAGATCCGCCCGTCGTGTTGGCGTCGAACGTCTCCCGTCCTGTTGGCGTCGAACATACTGCACACAGAAGGATCGATCTCGTCCCCCTCGGCCACCCTCGGAGATCCCACGGGAGAAGGCACCGGCAGTCCGGCAGCGAATATTGTTCAGTAGGTGAATCAAGCAACCGATCTCTCTCTCTCTCTAGGCAATATTGCAACAGATCAAAAAAAATATTGCAACAGATCATTAGGTGATGCTTTCATATTGATTATTTCGTGTGAATTATGTAGCTAGTTGGAGAAAACTTGAAGCTTTGGAATCATTATTGAAAACTTGCAACCTGAACTATATTATCCTGGTAGCGGTCTGTATATATTACATGTCCCATGCTAGACTACAATTCTGAAACTATATGTTTATGCATACTAAATAGGATTTTTTCCATTGAATCAAACAGTTTGCATCTGCACGCACTGGGGGCACGTCTAGATGAGTGATGATGACTTCCTTATGGATATGGTCATGGATTCCTCCTCGTCGGATGATGACGATGAATTTATTCTTGCTGCAGCACATATAGTGCACAGTCATTCTCAAATTGTGAATGCAAAAAAACATGGTGGTTCTATCAAGGGACATAAAGTGGTGCATCGCAATAGAGAAGCAGGAGATTTGAGATTGTTCAACGATTACTTCTCCGACGATCCAGTCTACGGCCCTACTTACTTTAGGCGCAGGTTTCTATTTATTTAATAATCTTCTACTCAATTAAGTTGCAAATCATAAATGTATGGCTTATTTATTCTTTCCGTGCAGGTTTAGAATGGGGAGGTCCTTGTTTTTACGCATAATGCATGTTGTACAAGCTCATGACGACTATTTTGTGCAGAAGAGAAATGCAGCCGGTATACTTGGGTTATCATGTTTGCAGAAGGTAACGGCAGCTTTCCGTATGCTAGCTTACGGTGTAGCAGCAGATGCTATGGATGACTATTTTCGTATTGGAGAAAGTACTACTATAGAGAGTCTGAAACGTTTTGTTAGAGCCATTGTTCAAGTTTTTGGGCAGGTGTACTTGAGATCTCCCAATGAAAATGATACTACTCGATTACTTGCACTGGGGGAGCAAAGAGGTTTTCCTAGTATGCTAGGTTCCATAGATTGTATGCATTGGAAGTGGAAGAATTGTCCTGCTACGTGGCAAGGTATGTATTGCGGCCATGTGCACGAGCCTACAATAATTTTAGAAGCCGTTGCTTCTCAAGATCTCTGGATTTGGCATGCGTTTTTTGGTTTACCTGGGTCTCATAATGATATCAATGTTCTTCAGCGTTCTCCATTATTTACAAAGTTAGCTAACGGTGAAGCTCCAAAAGTGAATTACACAATCAACGGTCATGACTATACAATGGGATATTACCTTGCAGATGGCATATATCCTTCTTGGGCAACATTTGTGAAAACTATACAGATGCCACAAGGCAATAAGAAAAAATACTTTGCAAAAGCACAAGAAGCAGTTAGGAAGGATGTGGAAAGAGCATTTGGAGTTTTACAAGCTCGTTTTGCAATTATTCGTGGCCCAGCTAGATTTTGGGATGAAGATACACTAAGGGATATTATGAGTGCTTGTGTCATCATGCATAACATGATAGTAGAAGATGAGCGAGATGAAGAAAATGATTTCAACTTCGATTGGGCGGGTGAACCTGTGGCAGTTTCGCATGAGCATACTGCTGATATTCATGAGTTTATTCAAACTCATATGAAAATTAAGGACAAGAAAATTAAGACTCTGAAAAATTGCATGAGATACTTATGTTTATTATCTACTATTTGCCACTGTCTGTTAGCTATTATTTTGTAGTTGACAGTAGGGTTTAATTTTTTGTTTATTTCCAAAGATGTTGTCAAGTTTGAGGCCAGAGCAATTTGAGGCCAGAGCTTCGATTTCTCAGCTCTTCCTGATGCTGGATGGTGCACACATGCCATATATCATGCTAAGGGCCAGACACAGCGAGAGAAACAAAATTGCTGGACACGGTGTTGTTTCTCTGAAATGGTGATATCGGTTAGATCTCATAGCTATGGCCCATCACTGACGAACTTTAAATTACACACCAGATTTAACCACAAGCCACACATCGAAAGGAATAGAGATGAGGGTGGCTTGAAGCTAAAACTAATTGATCATTCATCTTTGGTACAACAATTTTATCTTCATTCGGATCTCTACTTGAGCTTGAGAAAACAAAACTACTCAACAGGACATTTAGTAACGCCCTCAACTCACCAGTACAAACCAAGGAAAATGAAGGATTAGGTAATCAGATTGTACAGTTGTCCCTCAGATCTCATAGCTATTATTGGCCATCCATTCATCAAAATGGTATGACAGATGGCTTGAAGCTAAAACTAGTCATTAATCATCTTTGGACCAAGATTTTATCTTCACTGGGACATAAACTTGTCAGGCACTATATAACTTAGAAATGAAATAGCAACTCAATGAAAAAGAAGTATAGAAGACATTATGACAATTGGCAGACACATGCATGCCCATCAGCACCAGGCATAATGCAGGTCTCCAAGCAAAATTTATCCCAGCATGAACTATTCAGATATCAGAACAGAAATAAGATATAGCTCTGCATGCTAACCGGGTGGGAGAGATTGCTTCAACTTGTTTGCCTTCTCAGAGTCAAAGACACAGAGGGTGTACAAAATATTTGGAGCAGCGGACCTTGAACTTGACAACATCCAAAACTGATTGTAAACAAAAAGTGCCTAATAAGTATATCAACCTGACAATGAAACATCCTATTCAAGCGTCGAGCTATAATGTCACTCTAAGATCCATGCATTACAGATATCTAAATGTATTAATTGTGCAAGAATTTAACTTGACCTATTCAAGCGTCGAGCTATAATATCACTCTGTAGGATCTTGTAGAACTGCTTTTGTGTGTCTTCCATGCCACTGATGTCTATACTCATAATTCTTTCTTCTTCTAACATTCTCTTAAAATCAATCTCTTCACTCTTCAACTGTAACTTTTTTTCCTCATTAGCCACCTTCACTTGTTCTAACTGAAACCTTTCTCTTTGCAGCGCATATACTTCTTTGTATCTCTCCTCTTTCTTACGCTCTTTCTCTGCATCAGCATCTTCCTTCTTTGCCCACAAATGATCCAATGCCTCCACATAGCCAACTTGTCCTCCTTGTCGCAGTGCTTCTTTTGCCCTCTTCTTACCAATTGGTCTGCTATGCGTATCATTACTCTCTAGAGTCGCATGCTCATTGTTGTCATTATCAAGAGTACAACCAGCAGGACTTGATTCTAATGTTGTCTTCTGCTTTTTGTTATATGACTTCTGAGTAGACAATTGGTTGTACTTCTCAATCCATTTTGGTTGTGACTTTAATGAGAACCCAATTCTCCAAAAGCAATGCATCAACCTTCACCCATTTATTTCTCCTAGAAATGACTTCTTCGGCTATCTTGGACTTAAACAAAGCACTTGCCTGCATTAGCTGCATATGTCAACTTAAACATTTGGCAGTTAGTTAATGTCTAAAGTTTTACATAATGATGTAACAAAAAATATACAAGGTCTAGGAATAGATATAACCTTGTCTTCTATTGTCACTCCACTCGCCTTACTCGCTCTCAATCCGGCTAATGCATCCACAAAACTTATTGACGCTCTCTTGAATAGCTCCCCAACGATTCATAAGAGACTTTTGGCTGCGATTTGATGCAAAATCCTTATTGGAGTAGAAGTAATCATATATTCTCTTCCAATATACTGAACGAGTTTGATTTGTGCCATGGACAGGATCCATACTTATGTTCAACCATGCCGACACCAATAGCTCATCTTCAGGCACGCTAAAATTTTTTGTTCTTTTTTGGTTTGGTCTCATGGAGGGAGTATTATCCACATTTGGTGATTGGGGCTCCTCAACAGGGCTAATTCCATCCATATTTGGTGATTGCGGCTCGTCAACATGGCTAATTCCATCCCAACCTAAATCACTACTACCATTTGACAACATGTTTGTAAAAAATCCATCTCCCTCCATAGTTATAATAACTGAAACAATATAATAAAAATGACATTAGATCGTGTGACTCTAGTGCTCACTTCGATTTGTAAAGATCGTGATGAACTAAAACAGCTGTATATGTTGAGTTCGATGTTGTAATCTTCAGTTGTATATGTTGAGTTGTATATGTTGAGTTCGGTACTGTCATCTACACCATAAAACAAAAATAATCTACAGTTGCATATGTTGAGAACTAACTGTCCTGAGCACTGTATTAGTATGCCTAGTTTGGATACCAAGTGATCTAATTATCTATACCCTCCTCACAAAGTAATGAAAGCATTTTGATATAGAACATGATAACCCATTTATTCCCTTCTTACGAAGCAATGAAAGCACCAGAATATACACATGATAACCAACTGGCCAACTCAGCATTCTGTTTTGATACATGAACATTCTATCAGAAAAGGAAATCGAATAGATCTAGACTGCCTTGCATAGTAGCAAAGATCACAGATACTTTCATTTCGCTAAAGACCAACATCAAATAATGTGTGCAATGAGATTTGAAACGAAATCAATGTAGTTTATCAGGGCACATCCCCATAGGCTTTTCTGGAACGTATTACTGGGGATTTAATTAGACAATTGGATATACTAAAAAGGGTTACCAATAAGAAATGAAATGCAATCAGTGCACTTTAGAACATCACAAAAATAAATCCATCTTACAATTGTATTACATTACTTCAAGTGAAATATGAAGGGTAAGTTATAGATTCTGCCAACCTGGACGGCGAATGGCACAGCAGGGAGTGAGATCGACGGAGGATCGAGGCGGCGGCCGGAGAACGATGGCGTCGATACGTACGGAGGAGGAACAACCTGGACGGCAAATGGCACAGGAGGGAGTGAGACCGACTGAGGAAGAAATACCGGCGGAGGATCGAGGCTGCGGCCGGAGAACGATGGCGTCGATGCGTACGGAGGAGGACGAAGAGCACGCTGGGCGCCGGCGGAGGATTCGAGGTGGCGGCCGGAGAACTATGGAGTCGATGCGTACGGAGGAGGACGAAGAGCACGCCGGGCGCCGGCGGAGGATCGAAGCCGCGGCCGGAGCACGATGGCGTCGATGCTCCCGGAGAAGGACGAAGAGCACGCTGGGTGCCCGCGGAGGATCGAGGCGGCGAAAGAGAAGCCGCCGGGGAAAAATCCTCTCGAGCGCGCGAAGAGATGGCGCCGGGGAAATATCTCGCGCCAACCGGGATTGGGGACCTCGTATGCGTCTCTATATTTGAGGGTCATCCACTCGATTTTAGGGTACCAAAAATTATTGGGAGTATTTTGGAGTATCTGTTGGAGACTTATTTTTAGCCTATATACCCAATATTTTAAGATAGGGGGTGTGAAAGAGCATCTCTTGGAGATGCTCTTAAGTCATTGGAGTCACCACACACTAACCTCAGAAAAGTTTATGGAGTAACATCTTGTATACATGGAGTGCTAACGAATTGCGTGCAAGTCATTGGGCCGGGTTACGTGACCGGGCCACTACAGTTGATCCACCCCCGCGTTCCACTCATGAGAGAAGTGTCAACTTAGCCTACTTTTCATCAACCGCACTACGAAAGAGCTCATCTGGTCTGTTGACACGAGAAGAATGATACATTTCCATTGTAGTACACTCTAAGATTTAATCTCGTATATATAACAATTATAATATATAAAAATAATATATTTTAAAATTTTATTGACTCCCCATGAGGCCATGGGGAGAGGACCACCTGTCCCCATTCCCGTGAGGAGAGATTTTCCCCTCAGCCTCCGCCCCCATGGGGATTTTCCTACAATCCCACCCCCACGAGGAAATTGCCATTCCATACGTTATACTCTGGTTTTCAAACAGTCTCTTTCCTTTTATCTTATTATATATAAGACATACATAATAGGATCCAACATATATTATATGGTAGCGTAACGTAATGTAAACCAGCTTGGTTTTAAAAGTGAGTGTTACAAGTATCCGATCCGTTTCCATGACAGGCCGTGCAAGTGAAGATACCTAGTATAAGCCTGTAACCGTCCCTTAGGTTAAGGATCGCTAATTCCCACCAAAAAATGCTACGAGAGAAGGCGTGACCTGGTCACCAATGTTCCCCAGAGAGGCAGGATGCCAATAAACAACCAATTGTGCGTGCGAGACCATGAAAACATGAAAGGGGCGAAAACCCCAAGAAAACTCACATACGCGCTGAGGCACTCTGAGGCTCACCGAGATGGCCCAACTGAACACGCCATGTGACCGCGTTTCGGCCTGCATGCTCCCCCGCAAATAAAGGTTCAGTTTTTTTTTCAGCTTTTAGTTTCTGATTTTTAATTAATAACTAATTTTTAAATAAAGTGTATTTTAAGATAAAGTCTACTAAATTAATTATAGTACATACCATACTGACTTTATTTATATCGGTAAAAATCATACGTGAGTTTCTGTTACTCTGTAATTTCTCTCACAAACAGCCCAAAAAATATAAATCACAATCTAAAATCATAAACTTCAGTCAAAATGAACAGGCCTGAAAGCTGTGCCGCATCCGGCTCCGATCGTTGCTTTGCGATCACCGGTCATGGCAGCGAGATCGCGAGATTGCAGGCGCGGCCGTACCCGTGGACACCACCACTGGCCACACGTCGTCCTGCTCCTGCGCGGCACGCAGCTTTCAGATTCGGACCAGACAAATGTCCATGTCCAGTCGGCGGAACAGGGGAACAGGTTAACGGAAAGTGGGAGGCGCGGGCGGCCGTTCCCCGCAGTGGTCACCGGCGTACATTCCGAGCAATTAACGAGGGGCAAGTGGCGCCGAGCCGCAAATTTTCCACGGCCATTAGCGAAGGCGGCAGCTTGGCTGTCCGGAACGTATTTCTGCCGAGGAAAGCATGGGGAGGATATTCGTGCAAGCTCAAAAGTAACGAAATGTGCAGCTAACTAAAACACCCCATGTGAGTGTGAACATTTTGACAAGCTAGCCGCGTGCGTGCATTGCATTCCGAATCAAAAGGTGTCTTGCACCAGGGTCCAGGAACACACCATGATGGCTTTGTGTGCAATAGGATCTCCTAGGGTTTAGATCTAGAGGGTTCTATGCGGGTTCAAGTGATACACGGAGAGAGAGAGCAGAGGTACCAACCGTCCGGTGTAGAGGATGAAGATCCGGCCATCGCGGGTTCGTTGGTGAAGATCTGCGCACGGGCAGCGACGGTCGGGGAAGAGGTGCGTGGCTCCTCGGCGGCGGCGTGTCGGGCGGCGGCGAATCGACGGCGCGTGGAGCTTCCGTCGCCGGGCGCCCTCAACGGTCGGGTTTAGGGTTTGTCGGTGGAGTCGGCGGCGGGTAAACCTCGTCGTGCGTGCCGCCCGGCCCCCTCCTCTCTTTATATGGCGGCGGCGACAGGCCCACCACCAATGGTGGCGCCCCGATCGTAGCGTGATCAAGGGTGGGCTTTGGCGTTGGGCCAAAACCACGAGATCACTCTAACATTCTCCCCCTTGATCTCAATCTATGCTTTATCTTTAATTACTTTTGACTTTACACATTCCATCACAGATTAGTGCATAGAACATGTCTCATCGTCACGGTCAATCGCCGATAGATTCAATGACTACAATACACCTCTCTTCAAATAGTTACTTTAATCTTTTGGGCCATCTTTTAGTCCAGAATCATAGGCTTTCCATTAAACCCATGCGGTTACATGTTCTCTGAACACGTTGGGTGGTAAGCCTTTAGTAAGCGGATCCGCTAACATCTTTGCGGTACTTATATGCTCTAGACTTATAATTTGATCCCGAACTTTATCTTTCACAACATAGTACTTTATGTCAATATGTTTGGCAGCACCACTTGACTTATTGTTGTGGGCATACGTTCTGCGGGTTCATTATCGCAGACAACTTAAGTGGTCTATTGATGTCGTCAACCACTTTTAAACCGGTATGAACTTCTTTGCCGCCACCGCCCCGTAGCCTCATAACATGCTACAAACTCGGCATACATTGTGGGCGATGTAGTGACGGTTTGCTTTGAGCTTTTCCACGATATAGCTCCTCCAATGAGTGAATACATATCCGGATGTAGACTTTCTATCATCTCCGCAAAATCGAAATCAGATACCCCACTATATGGAGTAAATCGATCTTACGTATGTCATCATGAGGCCTTTTGTTCCTTGCAAATAACGCAAGACTTTCTTTATCAATTTCCAATGTTCTATTCGAGATTGCTCGAATCGCCAAGTAACCCAAAGAACAAATGCTAAGTCGGGCGTGTGCACACTTGAGCATCTTGTAAGCTTCCGACAGTGAAGCATATGGAACCGCTTTCATTTGATCGATCTCATCTGGTTCTGGGGCATTGAAAATCCCCATATCTGTCGCCCTTGACTATAGGTGCAGTGAAGGACTACATTTATGCATACCAAATTTCTTTAAGACTTTCTCTATGTATGCCTTTTGTGACAGTCCCAATACCCTTTGTTTCTATCTCGATGAATTTCGATCCCTAGAACGAACGAAGCTTCACCAAGATCTTTCATATCAAAGTTTGAGGACAAAACTTCTTTGTCTCCATGAGAGACTAACATCACTACTAGCTAGCGAGGATATCATCCACATACGTGATTAGGAAGATAAACTTCCCATCTTTAAACTTTGCATAAACACGCTTGTCCTCTACATTCTCTTTAAACCCAAATTTTCTTATTATCTTGTCAAACTTCAAGTACCATTGTCTTGAAGCTTGCTTTAACCCATAAATCGATTTCTTTAGGCGGCATCCCATTCTTTCATTTCCTTCCATGACAAAACCTTTCGGTTGTGCCATGTAAACATTTTCCTCCAAAACTCCATTAAGAAACGCCGTCTTTACATCCATCTGATGTAACTCTAAATCATAATGTGCTACTAATGCCATTATGATTCTGAAGGAATCTTTACATGAGACTGGAGAAAAGGTCTCATTGTAATCAATCCCTTCTCTTTGCGTAAAGCCTTTTGCCACAAGTCGCGCTTTGTATCTTTCTATATTCCTTGGGAGTCATGCTTTGTCTTGTAGACCCATTTACTGACCCTCTTGTTTTGGCTCCTTTAGGAATAATTTCCAAGTCCCGCACTTTATTAGTCTTCATGGACCTCATTTCCTCTTCCATGGCCTCAAGCCATTTTGAGGAATTTTGCTTCTCATGGCTTCTTCAAATGAGGTGGGATCATCCTCCATTTGAAATTCCTCTGTATGATAAATCTGATAATCATCGAAATAGTGATCTTCTTACTCTTTGAGACCTCCTGGGGCCTCCTCAATTGATACATTTTCTGCTTGAGGTTTTTTGTTGCTCCCCTCATCTGTGGCAATAGGTTCTATAGGATCATGAAAGACAGGTTCCTCATTCTCACTCATTGTTGCCACGGGAGGAACAATAACAGTCTTGGCACCACGATGTCTTGCATCGTCGGTGCGGCGGCGACAGTAGTGTGAAGAATGGCTCTTGAATCATCGGAGTGGGCGCATACACCCGCTTCTCTTCAAGGTCAATCTCACGAGCTACCATGCTCCCCTCATCATTTCATCCTCTAAGAAGACAGCGTGTCTCGTTTCTACAAACTTTGTATATCATGCGGGCGGTAGAAACGATAACCTTTTGACTTTTCGGGGTAGCCAATGAAATGGCAACTTCTCGCTTTGGGATCAAGCTTCCCAAGGTTTGGGTTAAATACTTTAGCCTCAAGCAGACTCCCCACACACGTAAGTGGTTTAGTGAGGAACTCTTCCGTCCACAACTCGCACGGTGTTTTGGGCACCGACTTACTAGGCACTCTGTTGAGAATATGAATGGCGGTTTTCAACGCCTCCATCCATAAACTCAATGGCGGTGTGGAATAGCTCATCATGCTTCGCACCATATCCATCGAGTGCGGTTGCGTCTTTCACTACTCCATTTTGCCGAGGTTCGCGGCATAGAATCTTTGGGCCACTATACCATTTTCTGTAAAACCTTGCAAAGGTCCAGAACTTGTCCATATGGGGTATGTCGATCGTAGTACTCCCCACGATCGATCGGACTATCTTAACCTTTAAATCGTGTTGGTTTCAACTTCACCTTAAATATCTTGAATTTATCTAAGGCTTCATTTCTTTCTTTGATTGGATAAATATATCCATAACGGAGTAATCATCCGTGAATGTTACGAACGAGTCATAACCATCCACACTTTGTACAGGAAAAGGACCACAAATGTCTGTGTGAACAATTTGTAGAACTCCTGTGCTTCTTTTAGCGTCTTTTTTAATTTTCTTTACATATTTTCCTTTAATGCATTCTCTGCATTGTTCTAAGTCTGAGAACTCTAATGGAGGAAGAATGTCATTCTTTACTAGTCTTTCTATTCTCCCCCTCGAAATATGGCCTAAACGACAGTGCCATAATTTCGACGACTCATCTAGAGTTCTCTTTCGTTTTCTGTTTACATTCGTAGACGAGGATTCAATCACTTTCTCGCACGCAACGTTCTCATTATTGCATACGACATTCACATCATCACATAATGACAACAAATAAAGCTCATTCTGTAAAATGGCAAGACCAATACATTCTTTATTAAACATTATTTCACACTTGCCATTTCCAAAATTGCAATCATAACCATCTTTGTCCAAATTTGACACACTAATCAAATTCCTCTGTAAGGAGGGTACAAAAAGGACATCTCTAAGTAAAAGAGTGGAGCCATTAGCTAATTCTAATGAAAGATCGCCAACGGCTTCAACTTCAGCTTTGACTCCATTTGCAACTTTAATGCATCTTTCATTTCTTTGCGTAGTCCTCGTCGAGCGGAATCCTGTAATGAATTAGCAACATGAGCAGTTGCTCTGAGTCAATCCACCAAGTGGTTTTGAATATTGCACATACAGATTCATTTATAAAGGTAATAATGTTCTCACCTTTCTTTGCCATTATCATCTTTAAATAATCGGGACAGTTCTTCTTGTAATGTCCCGTCTTCTTGTAGTGAAGACACCGATCTTTGTCTACAAACAAATTTATTCTGTTGGGCTGATGGATGAGGCTTTTCCCTTGTTCTTTGAGAAGGAGGTACTGTTAAAGTTCTTTTTCTTATTATCCTTCACATAGTTGATGGATCCACCATGTGAGGATTTAATTCTTTCCTCCTCTTGCACACACATAGCTATGCATTTCTCCAAGTCCCATTTTTCGGGCTGCATATTATAGTTGACAACAAATGTGTCAAACTCTTTAGGCAAGGAAGCAAAAACCAAATGAATAAGGAACTCATCCTTGAGAGCCAAATCCATTGGTTTAAGCTTGGATGCAATGTTGCTCATCCTCAGTATGTGCTCTCTTATGCCACTGCCACCTCCAGTACCTCTCTCACAAGTCGCTTAATCACCGTGTAGCATAAGTCTTTGAAGAGCGATGGCGGCTCTTTATCCTCTCAAGGTACTCTGTGACAAGTCACACTCTGCGATTGAGCCCACAATAGCGAGCTCAATCGTGTTCTTTATCACACCCAAACATTTCTTGTTGGCGGTGACCCACTTTTATGATCAAGATCATATGACATCTTTATGGGAGCATAGTCCTCTGTCTGCAGTGCGCCAGCGATCGGCCTCATTTTCGTCCCTTCACAGGTGCCACAGGCTCAGGGGACACGGTGTAGTGACTACCACCCACCTCGGCCAAGATGAAGGCCAGTCAATCTTTTTCTTCCATTCACCGTAATTGTCTCCTTTGAGAACAGAGATATCCCGATGTAGCCCATCAAGGAGTATCCTCCGAAACCACAATCCATATCTGGTGAGAACATTTAAATATTAATAACAGCAAAATTATATGCCTTATTTCCAACGTTGATCGAAAAGTACGACATACAATTTAAATCAATTTTATCTATGCATTAAATCTACCTCACCGTTGGGCAGAAATAGAAATAATGCATAAATCATCAATTAAAATTTATAATCTTTGTTATTGTCAACGTTGGTCAGAAAATAACAATATCATAAATCTCTGAAAATTATCTCTATTTTTCAAAATTAAATTCTCCCGTTGGTTCGAATTTAATAATGAAAATCAATCAATATTAACTTTTGCGTGAAATCGTAATTATTCAAAATAATTCAATATTCGAAGCATTAATCAGTACACTTTTAATCTCTCAAAGAATTAACACGTTGGTGCAAAAATTACGAGATTTTAGATCAAAATTTCATTCAAATTCATCAACAAATACTTCGAAAATCAATAAATATCAAAAATCGGGATTTATTGTTCATTTGGCCATTTCGGCTGCTCGGCCGACCACGGCGGCTTTGCCGCCGTGGCGAACGCAGCGCGCCGCTCGGCCGCCTCACGCGCGCTCGCGGCCAATGCGCTGCGTGGCCCAAAACCAAGCGGGCGGCGCGACTCACGCGCGCCGTTAGATCTTCATCGGACGCCTCGCGCGCTGCCGCCGCCCGAAGCTCTCGGCCCAAACAAAAATGACCGTCCGATGCAATGACGGCCGACAAAATCGCCCCAAAACCCTAACCCATTTGCTCCTCTCCACCCGAAAAGACCGGAGCGCCGCGGCGCGGCGCGCACCATCGGCGGCGGCGCGTGGCGCCCGTCTTTGAAGCGGCGGCGGCGACGGCGGCGCGCGCGCGCGACGCGCGCACGGAGCGGCCAGCGGCCCTTGCGGGCGCGGGCGTCAACGGCCGTGGCCGCGCGCGAGATAGGCGGCGGCAAGCGTCGGCGGCGGGCTCCATGGCGCGCGCGCCATCGGGGCGCGCGCGCGCGGAGGGCAACCCCGAGCGGAGCGGCGCGCGGCTACCGGCGCGACGCGACGACGGCCGACGTGGCGCCGCGGCGGCGACCGCATCCGTGAGTCCCATTCCCTTTCCATTTCTTTCTTTTCTTTTGCCGATTTCTCGGTTGGGTTCGGGATTTCTTTTCTTTTCCCCATCTAGATCTACGCTAGGGTGGCTCTGATACCATTGTGTGCAATAGGATCTCCTAGGGTTTAGATCTAGAGGGTTCTATGCGGGTTCAAGTGATACACGGAGAGAGAGAGAGAGCAGAGGTACCAACCGTTCGGTGTAGAGGATGAAGATCCGGCCATCGCGGGTTCGTTGGTGAAGATCTGCGCACGGGCAGCGACGGTCGGGGAAGAGGTGCGTGGCTCCTCGGCGGCGGCGTGTCCCGGGCGGCGGCGAACTGACGGCACGGTGGAGCTTCCCGTCGCTGGAGCGCCCCCTCAACAGATCGGGTTTAGGGTTTGTCGGTGGGTCTGACGGCGGCACGGTGAACCTCGTCGTACGTGCCGCCCCGGCCCCCACCTCTCTTTTATATGGCGCTGGCGACAGGGGCCCACCAGCCAATGGGCTGGGCGCCCCCGATCAGGGCGCGGTCAAGGGGTGGGCTTTGGCCGTTGGGCCAAAGTCCTGAGATCACTCTAACAGGCTTGCATTCCATCCTGTCTTCAGACTGTGAGTTTGCCGTTGCTGTGCAGGCAAACTCCCTAATGCAGGGACGACGCCTCTTCGGTGGTCCAAAAAAACTACCGTTGCCGCGGCAGTGGGCGCAACCTTCGCCTCTACACCGTCCGAACACGCGAGTCCAATCCCACCACCACCGGCCGGCGCGGGCCGAGGCGGAGCAAATCGATGCAACGGAGCCCCCCAAATGCGGGAAACACACTGACACAGCCACCCGCCCCGAGGAAAAAGAAAAAAGGAGGTGAGTGTGAGACACACATTCTCCGCCGCACCGCCCGGCACATGCACGATGCTACTGCTGCTGCCACAGAGAAATCCTCTCCGACAAATCACCGTTCATTGATCACCACCATATCAGCGGCAGTACAAAACAATTACACATTGCAATCGGTAGGTAATAACAGTGTGACGCTATAGTATGGTATTGTTACTACTTACTACTAGTAGCTTCAGGCCTTTGTATACCCAGAACACGGTCCGCATCTCCGTCCGGGCGGTTGCTGGGGAGGAACCGATCAACGTATACGTTCTCTAGACCGTAGTGAAAGGAATCGACTCAGAAGAAGGGTAAAAACAAAAAAGTAATCACCCCCTCCTCCTTTCTCGCTAGTTATAGTAGTGGTAGGGCGGTAGTTACTGGTTGCCGCCGCGCGCAGCTAGTAACTGCTAATCGCGGTTAATGAAGGCGACGAGGGTGGCCATCTCGGCTTGCGCCTGGGGCGTGCTGAGCTTGGTAAGGAAGTAGACGTGGCCCTCGCCGGGGGTCTCGTAGAGCTCGGCCTGGCCGGGCCAGCCGCTGCTCCGGAGCGTGGTGTAGTACGCGCGCTGCCACGGGCTGAGGCGGTCCAGCTCCGACACGGTGACCAGCACGCGGGAGCAGCCGAGGCGCTCCCACGAGGATGCCGGCAGTGCGAGCGGGTTCGCGTACGGGTGGTCGATCGGGTACTTCCCCGCGCAGATGAAGCTCCAGGTGCGCGCCGCCGACTGGAGGTAGGCCGGGTCCATGGAGTCGGCCCCCACCGGGCTCCGGCCCTGGAAGTACGGATCGAGCAGCGCCACGCCCTTGATTCTTGCGCCGCCGTCCAGACCTTCCTCCCCGGCGCGCAATGCGAGGTTGTGCGCGATGTTGCCGCCGGCGCTGTCGCCGGCGAGGAACAGGCGGGACAGGTCGCCGTACTGGGAGAGCCACGGGTCCGACCCGGGCACCGCATTCGCGAGCACCCATTTGAGCGCCGCCCACGAGTCGTCGTACGCGGCCGGCAGCGGGTGCTCTGGCGCGAGGCGGTAGTTCACCGACACGGCCACAACGCCGGCCCTGGCCGCGAGGGTGTTGAGATAGCTGTGGTAAATAGGCGTGAACGCCGACTCGACGACGAACGCGCCGCCGTGGAAGTAGACGAGCACGGGGACCCTGGCACTTGCGCGGAAGCTCGGGAGGTAGAGCCGCGCGGCGAGGCCGGTCTCCGGGTCCATGACGACGTCCCTGGAGCTGACGCCGGTGAGTGCGTCCGCGGACGCGGCCACCACGTTGGTGCCCATGAGCCGCTTCACAACGCCGCTCTTGTACTCGATCAAGAACGGCGAGAAGTCGAACTTGACCTGCGAGTTGGGGTCCCCGGCGCGCGGAGGCACGCGCATTCCCGGGCGCACCTGCGCCTGCAGCCGCCGCCTCGCCGCCGCCGGCGCTCCGCTGCCACAATGCGAGCAGAGGAGGAATAGGAGCAGGGGGAGCAAGATCCGCGAGGCCATGGGCAGCAGAGCAGTGCACAGAGTGGCAGTGTGGAGCAGTGAAGTGTCTGCAGACTGCAGCTGCGTGTGTCTCGGAGACGCTGCCACGGGATGGGTCCGCTTATATGTGCCGAGGCAGCCGACAAGGGCTGGTCGCACCGCACTATTTTTGTGCCGCGGATCGTGGTGGGCTTTCTCCCGCTTTAACGCCGGCCCGGCCTTCTTTTCCCGCTGCGCTGCGCTGCACCGTGCAGCGCATGTGCCTGGGTGCCCTCGCGGTTCATACTTTCTCGCCAAAAAGTCTAGACCAATGCATGCCTGTAATGGCGCGATTTCTGCCCTTGATTAGCTGTTTTACGTAGTGAATCTTCTCTTTTTGACGAACTGGAGTGGGTTTTTTTAGGTCCACTGCTTGTTCGTCTAAAGATTCAGGTTCTTCAGAAAGTGCCGGTTCACACATCTTTTAAATTGTTTCAGCGCTGCGAGACTACAATCTACGATGGATTAGCACAGCACTACAGCAGGGAGCATTTGAAGGTCGTCTGTAAAACGCGTGCCCATCAAGTACTCAATGCCATGCGCACAATTAGCACGCTCGCTTGTGTTGTTGCTCCTCCACGCCGTCCTGCTTCGCCTAGCTGGTCTAATACTCTAATATAGGGCTCTCCCATCTCGACCTGTCCCAGTGAGTGGGGCGGCGTCTGCCAAGCGCTAATCAGTGGCCTGAAACGATCCAACACCACCAGTTAAGTGCTCGGGCGCTAACTTTGTCGCAAAGGCAAGGAACCGGCACACAAGGCGCAGTGATGCCTGGATCTTGCACACCCTGTACTCTGCAGAAGTTACAGCTTCCGTTGAGCCGCGCCATAAAAATATTGCGTCACGGGCTCACGGGGACAATAGTAGTCCTCATAGACGCTTCTGAGTTCTGTTCAGTGTCACTGCCGATATGTTGTCTGTTCTTCTTTGAGCGTGTCGGTTCATGCTGTTCTGCAGTAGCTGCCGGTTGCCGCCCGGTGCAAGATCGATCCGATCCGACAAATGGCAATGGCAATGGGCACTGTCACTGAAGGATTATGAAATTTTCGGCGTCGAGGGTGACCAGTGCCTGCCTGTAAATCTGTACCATGCCGATGTGTAACCTTTGCTGCTTTGCATGGGTTGCCCACCGAATTTAGAGCCTAGCTGGCGCTTTCTATGCCATCAATGCCTTTCGTCGATTCGTCTTTCTGAGGCCGGTGTTCGACGCTGCGCAGTGCCCACACCTAACTCAATAATTTCGAACTGAAACCCACCCTGACATGACATGATCACATGAGTGCAGTAGCAGCATCATGTACATGTATTTATGCGATATTATGAAAGAAAAAAGAACATCGATCCTGTACACTACTGTGATTCTGTTAACATACATACTGATTGTTGGGACTGCGAGTTTTGTTTTTGTAGCCATGACGCCGAGCATGGGCGAATCAATCTGCTGCATTGGTGCATTCGATTTGTTTGATGATCATGTGGACCAAGGGTCCAAGGTGTGAGCTTTACTCCTACTACTTCCTGCCGATTGCGTTTCTTTCGGTGTAAAATTTCGGCTACCATCTACGACTGACAGTTTATCGTGTACTAAATTCAGAGGTGCCGAGTTGTGCCCGTTCTTAAAGAGGATGACAACGATCTTTGACAACGCTTCGAGTCATGAGGCTGAAAACTTGGAGCTGCTGATATGACGAGCCGAAAATACCGTTCTTGTGCTCTTCTCAGAGAAATTTCCGTTCCCGTGATTGTGAATGTGTGGTGTTGGAAAGGATATATCTGGATGCGCTCACGATCTCCACTCCGTGTACTTCAGGGTTTCGCGGAACTGATGTCTCGGATCGACCCTGCACGAGGTCTACATCATGAGGCTGATGGTTGACCCCTCAACTTTCTTGCCCCAAGGATCCATTGCTTGTGAGTTGTGTCTTGAAACGGTCCCTGATCTCCTTACATGCATGAGGCATATATGGAGTGCACCATCAATGAACTTGAGAAGAGCCACACATACTGTCGCAAGTCTCAATCTACTACATGGTCTGCGAGCCAATGCCCATGCCTTCAGAATACAGCGCTGCTGAACGCTGAGCTCGGGCTTGTCAGTGAACCTGTACCCGTCCTAGCTTAAAGGAGATGAGAACGAACTGAAAGTGACTGCTAGTCATCAAGCACACTAGAACATTGGGCGCGCCTCGCGCGCCTTGCCATGACTTCCATTGCAGAAAGTAATTAAAATTTAAATGTAGACGCTTTAAGCGGATGACTGATAGAGGCTATTACATAAATTAATCTCCATTTCAATACAGAATTTCCATCTCAATATTAGACACTTGAAGGAGATAACAGATAGAGGCTATCCAATCTAAGTTTCAGGATTTAAGAGAAGCATAACAAATTATGTAGATAATGCCCACACAATTCATAGCACAAA